>CM061526.1:90661123-91898394 GCA_030068015.2 Neoceratitis asiatica
AAAATCGTCTTGTGGCAAAGGAGGAGTTTGAGAAATGCAATTTCTCAAATAATAAACGAGTTCAGCCAAAGCTTTGGTTTATATTTCAAAATTTAGTTCTTTGCATTGGCTACTATTTTGATTTTAGAAACTAAACATGGGGAAAACCGAGACGATTTGCATGCATAATCTCTTCAGCCTTGAAAGAAATTATTATTTAACATTAAAAAGAAATTAATTTAATTTCTGAAGAATCTTTGCAGTCTCCTCCGCACACTGCGAAAATAATTTAGTTTTCAATAAAATCAGCATCGCTTCAAAATGTTTCTATTTGCACATGTGGAAATGGTGCACATTCTTGTTGTTATGTGTGTGTATGTGCATGTTTTTTTTATAATTAAATTTCTGTATGACTTATGCGGTTACATATTAGTTAATTTTTAAAAATAATAATTTTTGTTATTTAACGAATATTTGTTGTTGTTTTTTTCTTTCTAATTCATTACTCAGTATTTTTCGTAAAGTTTTTTTTTTGTTTTACTTGTTTACCACTAAATTAATTCATTTATTCATAAAATCAGTCCATTGTTATATAAATATTTTTCGGTTTCCTTGTTTTTTTACGCCAATTTTTTCGTTTTCTGTGCAGCAATTGTATGTTACTACATAGGTATATTTCAGCAAATGACTGTATGCTTTCAATTGCTAACTTTCTATTTTTAATGCATAACTGCACAGGTTCGAATTCGTCGAATAGTTTTATATTTTATTAAATTTTACTTTTCAATTTTAATATTAATTTTCTCTTCAATTTCGTGCGCTGCTCGTTCATTGTTACATTTACGCACCTCTCAAATATTTTTCCTTTTTTCCTAGAAATTATGCGTAAATAAATTTTAATTTTTTTTGAATGTAATTTACTTAAAATTTAAAATTACAAATATATTCAATAGAAATTGTGTTATAATAAATTATGTAAAAAAAAAAAACAAGCATCAATCTATACATATTAATTAATTAATTCATTATAAATAGTAAGTTATTGAGCTCCTCTCATTTCTATTTTTGTTTGGCTGAAAAGATTTAAATCAAAATCGGATAAGTAAAAATCCAAACAGAACATTTTCTACACTTTTCACGCTACTCTTCACTCCCGGTCTTACCACTACTCGTGTGCTCAGTTCATACATTTTTGCCTCTACTTATTTATGCACTTCTTATAACTAAGATTTATAAATTTTTTGGTTGTTGCTTATCTTTAGCACAGATTTATCGACTGTTTCAATTGTTAAACTTTACTATAATTTCTATAATTACCACTACAACTGCTAATTGTTTAAATATTTCTTATGTATGTTGTTGTATTTTGTGTTTTCTTATTTTATTTTAATTTACTTCTTAATTCATTTGAGTTACTACTATGTCTATAGTATGTATATGCTAATTCAAACTAATTCTATTTCTTTTTGGCCGCTTTTTTCTCTGCTTTGCGTATAGCTTTCTCTCGTTCACGTCGCTCACGCTCCTGGTCTTTACGTTCCTTTTCAATGCTGGCTTTTAAATCTTTCAGACGTCGCTTTAGCCGATGTTTATCATCACCACTAACGCCGAGAGTTTTGAAATCTTTCGAATCGAGAGACAAAAGAGCACCACCTTCAACATTATGCTCCTTGAATACCGGAATATAACGTTCCAATTCGATGCCCATAAGCCAATGGCCGACCTGTGATAATTGAGAAAAATGGACTTTAATAGAAACAAAAGCAAAAAAGTGAATTGTTCATGCAACACCCACCTGCTCCTTTGTCCACTCATGCACGGGGCCACCCTTGTAATTGTAGCAAGCTGCTGCTTTGCGATCCGAAAAACTGCTACTAGAGCCGGACAAATCAATAGCACGACTGGGTGAATAGCCGGGTGATGAACAACCGGAGGACATGCTGGTCGGCGATGGTGGTCCTGTGGCTTGCTGTTGCTGCTGCTGTTGCCATGGTACTGTGCCAGGCGGGGAGAGAGATTGAGGTATAACTTGTTTAACTAAGCACATTTTCATATATTTCAATTGAGTTTTTAATTTTTAATTTTTTATTTTTTAGTTATCAACCACCACCCACCGCAAGGTTTGAAGGTTAATCAAAATGGTTATATTTTACGTTTATTATTATAAGGCGCATAAGGATCAAAATTGTAATATATTTTTCAAATTTTCAAATTATAGTTGTTTACCACAACGTCACACAACGCGGCAGCATAACATGGTTTAACAAATTTTTTTTTATAATATTGTATATATAATGAGAAAGTAAATATGAAATACAAGAGCAAACGTGAAGAAAAAAGAAAGTACAAAAAGATTACTTGGGTTAGTATGTTATGGGAGCGCAAATTGTACATACATAAACACTTAAATATATTCTCATATATACTTATATATATATTAATAGTTGCATAAAGTCAATGAAAACGGTTAAGGAAAAGGTTTATAGCAATGTTTGGTTATACAGCGAAAATTCAAAAAATGTGGATGCAAACGACAGCAATGAACGCTTTTAAATATATTTTTATAGGGTAATTTTTTTTTTAATGTTAAAGTGCAAACGAAATTCGGATTAAGTATAGCTTAGAGGTTATGCATTGGTATAGTAAGTAGTGTTTTCGGTTTGGTTGGTGAGAGTACGTATGAATTGCATTCTTTCTTTGAGCAGGGAAATATATATCAAGATTATTATTGTGCACTTTTATAGATTAGAAAATTAGTAATTATTAATTCATTACACTTAATAATTACCTTTAGGTTGTGCCTCATTCACCGCTTGTCGTATTTCATTGATAAGTGTCTTACAGTTGATGGCAGCTGTACTTTGGCTTTTATTAATTTCTGTGTAATCATCACTGGAATGTCGTGATGAACCATCACCAAGTCGTCTGAAAGAATAATAATAATAAAAATACAATTTTTTTGTGGAATAAAAATCTATAGATGGCCGTGAGCGGAAAATCATTAACAAAATGGATATTAAAATTTATAGAAATTATATAATCAGAAAGAAATCAATATAAATTTGAATTTACGTGGGTAGCATACCGAATTTCACACTATTAGATGCTTTTTTGGCGAATTTTCGAATCAAAATCACATATCTGAACGAATCGGCTGTATGGAGGCTATAAGATGTGTGATGATCAATATGTTATAAAAACAGACATACTAAGTTCCGTTCAAACATCTCAAAAACTAGTTTGCGTTCAAACAGACGGACATGGCTCAATCTACTTAGCTCATCGTTCTGATCAAATTAATGCAGCATTTCATGTTTAAGAAAGATATAATTATGGTACATTTTGAGAAGCTCCAATAAAATCATAAAGTCACTAAGCAAATGATTTTGGGAAGAGCACGAAGAAAAGTTGTTGACTAGCAAGAGGATCGTAATGCTGAGCTGACAGTCGGTAACTAGAGTTGCGAAGATAATTAAGTAGGGATAGATTGGCAATATTGCGCAATAAAAAAAATGTTCATTTAAAAAATGCCCGACATAAAACCAACAAATTCCTTCTGCCTTAAGCAACCATTGTTGTTGTTGTTGTAGCATCTGCGCCAACCCTATCTAGGGTAAGGTAAGTCTAGCCTTAGTCATCGAGATCATCTAACGGGAGGCCCAGGAAACGTGCTGTTTCGACGGGTGCGAACCAGAGAGAGAGAGAGAGGGGTGTTAGATGAGTCGGGTTAAGTAGGCAGGCAAAGAGGTGATTAGTGTCGTGCGGGGATTCGTTGCATGCGGGACATGAGTTCGATATGTCAGGGTCGAGTCTGGATAGGTAGGAGTTAAGCCTGCTCCAATATCGAGATCTTAATTGTGAAAGGGACTCTCACGACAACCGGTTCTACGTACCGGAGTGGACCCGGATTTTATCCGGCCAAGGACTGTCACTCTTTCGGCGACCTAACCCCGTTTAAGTCATCAGGTAATTTTAGTTTTAGGTCATCAATGGAGCAACACCCTGCAGCAGGTCTGCTCCATATCCTTCTCATCAGGGCTGGCGTAGAAACCAACGCGACGGTCCGACGGATTATTTCTGCTGCGTGTGCCAAAGACGACTCCACCACTCTTCCACCTCGGTTAGATGCAACCAGTGCAATGGCTGAAGTCATCTTAAGACCTTTTCAGGCTTTAAAACCCATAGGGAGTGGACCAAGCGTCCACCCAGGCTTCCACGGCCTAACATAGCTTCTTGCTGAATGACGCCTAACCCTCCTTACCCGCCCCCATACAGCTTAAACAACCATTAGTAGGCTCTAGCTGTAACCCGCCCCATGTAGAAAATACTTTTTTCTTCAAAATTAATAATAAAATTAGTTTGATTGTCGCACTTACCTCTCACGCTCGGAGAGCGCCTGATTCAGCTGCTCCGTAAATGATGATGGCGGCATTTTACCACTCAGAAGGGCACCAGTCGGTCCGACACGCTGCCTCCGACTCGGATACATCCAATTCTCCGCAGATTGCTCATTCTCGGAGAGTTTATCGTTTGACCCTAAAATAGAATCGTATGAACTATTGAGATCACGACTATTAGTACCGAACGTTGTCATATTGCTGCGATGAAAATCGCCAACACCGCCCACAATGCCAACGCCGACGCCGACGCCGGCAACGCCTACGCTTACATCGGGCGGCGAACCGATTGTATTCTTAAATATATTTGGTATGGTCGAATGACCAATGCCAGCAGCTGCTGCTGCTGCCGCTACAGCGCTCTTATTATGATCCTTATGCACTTGCGCATACAATTGATTGATCTGTTGTTCACGTGCAGCCGCAACACCACCACCTGCTGTGGCAGTCGAGTTCAAAAGGATGGCAGTTGTGGTGCCAGCTCCGATGCTGCTACTAAGATGACCATTGGTAGCATGGTGTTGCTGCTGCTGCTGCTGCAAGTAACTGCGATGTATGATGCTGCCACCACTACCAACGCTGCCATTCGAAAGTCCATTGCTATCGGAAGCCGAAGCGGAGGCGATACTAGCATTAGCGTGCACATGGGCCACTGTAGTGGCGGTGCCATCATCCTCGCTATCGTCGAGCGCACAATCAGAGCTGCTATTGCTAAGTGTGCGCTTGCCGAAACTAATGCTCTTCAAACCGTTATTATTGCTGTTAGCGCTGCTGCTGTTGCTACTACTGCTGTTATGGCTGGTTGCGTTGTTGGTGTTATTAATAGTTGTGATAGCGGTAACTGAGGCGGCGTTGATGTTGCTGTTGTTGGCGGCGGATGCAGAAATAGTGGTATTAGTAGTAGCCGCAGCGTTTGTTGTATTGCAAAGGTTGTTGCCATTGTTGTTTGCTGTTGAAGGCAACTGACGATTAGCTAAACCACCTCGAGATGCTTTTTGTTCGATTATTTTTTATTGAGATTTCAATTCAATTCAATTCAATTATATTTATTTATTTAATTCGTTTTAAATTTAAATATAACAAGCGGCGACCGCGAAAGCGTATTTTATATTTTGTTCAGCGGCAGCCAAGCAGCAGCAAAATGTAGGCGGCAGTAGTAGTGTGTATATTTGATTTGATTTGTTTGTTTGTTTGTTTGTTTGTTTGATTTTTATTTTATTTTAATTTTTTAGACAAAAGCACATCAACAACACAAACAACAATATATTTATATGCAAATGGCAGCAAACAGGGCACAGGCACAATTTATTGTATTGGAAAAAGATAGAAAGAAATGTATGAAAACAACAAATGTAGAATTAGAACGAAAACACTAAGGAATATAAATGAAATTGTTCAAAGATGTGGATGACTGTTTCACTTTGGAATATATACAAATGAATACGATTGATGACATACTAATATCCACAATTCAAATAAAATATTAAACACGTTTTTAGAACTGAGAATGGCATAGGGAACAAGAAAAAATAAACTCAAAAAGTGGCTTTCCAGCCAACAAGTGAATTCTACCAAGTGCATAGTTAGGATTTTCTGTGTGGAGCGCTTACACTTCAATTGAGGCTTCTAATATAGATTTCATCACCAAAAAATCGAAAATGCATATAATATGTGAGTTCTCATGAGCAGTCACTTTTCGCATATTGGAAGTCTTTTCGGGTCCTGCTTAAGAAGGATACGCATTAACTCGAACTCGAAAAAAAATGAAAAAAAGCTTACTAACAAGTTTTGAAATGCTATATTAAAAATTAATGCCTGTTGTTGCAAAGAATTTCCCAAACTCTCATTTTTTGTTTCTATAAAATCATTTGATTAGACATTTTTCCAGCCTCTAAACACTAAATATATAATTGGCGCTTTGTAATCGCTGAAGCGATTTTCAGCCAAGCTCCACAACCTCCAATTTGTGATTTCGCATATTGGTGTTGTTACCAACAAATGGAGAGATCTACAGTTTACATTAAGCCACATCCAAAGGGCTGATGGGTTTTTATTTCAAGTCAGAAATGCACTCGTAGAGCTTGACACTCCCTGCCGAGGGGCGATAGCAAGTAGAAAAATGAAATAAATTTTTTATATAAATTAATTTTCAAAAATTTTGGATGCTGGTCAGACTTTGGACTCTTTACTTTATTCAATAATAAACTGAGGTAGCATTTATAGACAAATGAATGATATGCGTACACATTCCTCTATTTATTTTTAATTAATATTAAGCTTAAAGTATTTTGTGCTTTTTGTGCCAATAATCTCATACAAAAAGTGCTAAAAAACCGCCACCAACAATTCTAAGAACTACAAGCCAAAAAACTTAAGCGAGTGAAAGCATTGACAACTCACACAAATATTTGAGACGAAGAAAAAAAAAGTTTCTTATTTTAAAATATATAAATACATGATTCTTTATAGTTTCACGACACACATACACACGCACATCCACTCTCTACTTACCCAAATCGATTTTCGTCTTTGTCACAGTATTATCCAGAAGTTCATGCTGCGGTACTGCAGCATCCAATTCATCTTTAATTGGTACTTTGCGCTCCACAGTGGCGGTCTTCACACCCTCGCCATCTGGTGAGAGATCAGAAATTTCCGTATCTGATAGTTCTGTTTCGAGTTTTTGGAATAATGGTTTGGGTGGTGTTTTACGCATCATTTGTGGTGTCAGCTTGAGCGTGGCACTATCATAGGGCAGACCAACGGGAAATCCACCTTTACGTTGGGTCTCCTGAAGCTCATGTTCCAAATTTATGACACGATCTTTTAACTTCTTTACGAGTGCATTGTATTCGGTGTCTTTCTCTTGCAATAGCTGCTGATAGAATTCCTCACGATGGCACATATCCACCTCGCGTTGTTGGTACTCACGTACTAAACGCTTAGCTTTATTGTATTTCTTATCCAGCGCCATGTATTGCGCTTGTGATTGTTGTAACATATTTTGTAGATTTGAAGCCTCTTTTTTAATGTTGGTCAGCTCACGTTCGCTTTGCCGCAGACGTTCGCTGAGCAATTCGTTTTCATTGCCTGTCGTTTCCAATTTGACGAGCTAGATGGTGTGGAAGAAGGGGGAAAAGAGTTAGATAATTTTAAATTGTATGAATGAGGCATATTAAAACAGATAAAAAAACATGCACAACAAAGCGTGACTATTAAAAAAAAAGCGTTGTGAGTACGATTAATAATGAGGAACTAAAATGAATTTTAAAAAATAATAATGTAAGAATAAAATCAAGAGGCGACAACACCCACCTTACACTTCAGCGTATCAATAATGTCGTCTTTCAACAGGCAACTTAATTCACTCTAAAAAATTAACGAAAAGAAACAGCATTCAAAAGAAAATTATAATATAAAAATAATATAAAGATTAAATTAAAAACAACCAAACAGAAAAAAATCGATATAAACATTATAATTCGAAAAAGCACTTATTTGAAATAAAATAAAATGAAAGCAGGCAAAAACGAGAACGAAAAATCACATGAATTCGCTAAAAAAAAAATTATTTAGAGTATTTCGTTCGAAACCAATTACCGCTTTATGCTGCATTCGTAATATGGGTAACGTTTATTTTTTGTATTCGTTTTGTTTTTGAGTTTTTCGTGAATCCACGTCATAAGTAAATCACATAAAGGAAACATATAAAAGGTTTAAACAGATTAAACACTTCAAACACTCCAAATTTCTATAAAATTTCAAATTTTCAACTAAACCTCAACACTACGTACCTCCTGTAGCAGCCTCTTCAGAGACTCTACCTCCTGTGAGTGCGTTGCCTCGACCTCCATTGGATGTTCGACTTGTACGGGACTCGAAGGACCCTCGCAGACACTGGAATTAGCCGAAACGGGTTGTGTGGAGTCCTCTGAGTAATCGAGCGTGCGACGCAAGTACTCCTCTTGTTGTCTAAAAAGAGTTAAAGAAAAGAAAACTGAAAATTATCTATTTGTGCTCAAAGACATTTCTGTACTTTACCTCTTCAATCGCTCCTCTTTTTCACGATCAGCCTGCAAACTCAGGCGTATAAGTTGCGCCACCTCCGAATTCTCTGGATCACGTTCACGTCCAATTTGAAATTTCACCAAACCCGAGGTATTACGCAATACGGATGCGGCATATGCTTGTGTAACACCAACTAAACTTTTGCAATCCACTTCGATGATTTGATCATTAACCTGAGCAAATTTAAAAGTTTTAACTAAGGCAAGTACAACGGCGCTCCCGACAGCCACATTGAAAGGCTAACTACAGACACACAACACCTGTATACGTAAGCCACGTAAGGTCGTAGTTATATGTAGCTATTGCTCTTTAGGTCGCCGGCGGGAGCAATCGCAAATGTACGAAACTTTCGACGTCAAAACTTGAAAATTTCAACTCACCTGTATGCGTCCGTCTCGTGCGGCTGCACCGTTATCGGTTATAGTTTTTACAAATATACCCAATTTTTCGAGTCCAGCATCGGCGCCAACGCCCATGCCAATAATGCTCAAACCTAAACCTTCGGGTCCTTTCATTAACTCCACAGGGAAGACATGCATCTTCTCGACACGCTTCTCCAGCTCGTATTCAGCTGAAGCGGCAACGGGATCAACATCTTCATTGCGACGATCATAGTCGGTTACGGAGAATGTCGAAAATACTTGTATGGGTCCTGAGCTGAAACGGACTTTGGTATTCTTTTTTACTGGTATTGGCGGATAGGAGAGTTCGTCGTCATCAAAGTCCAAAAGACCTGCGAAAATATATCAAACATAGAAATTAGGGAGAAAAAACTATGTTAGAAATCTTAGGAAGAAGAATCGGAAGAAAAGCAAACAATGGAGATTATATAAATTCCATATAGCTCAAGAATATCAAGTTACGAAAGAAGCTCAGAGTCCAAGTCCTAGAATTTTTCTTTGATAAATCTAAATTCGAACCTACATATGCAGGGATCGAAGAAATTGGCATCTGAAGACGAGCATAGGATGACATCTCAAGTTATCATTAAGTTCACTATATACGCCTAAGCTTCGAGGGCAACCCATGAAAGGATTGCGAGATTTATTCGAGCTCGGCAGAAATCTGCACCCAACAGAATGATTTTACTTTTATGAGTGTTAAATAAACAGCGGCCTGCCGCGGATAAGAACCAAAATAATAAATTAAATTATCATAGGATATAGAGCGCCCCATTTGGGTGGGGCTTCGAACCTTTCCGCTTCATATAATTAAAGACTCTGAGAAGCCATCTTTTTTTTTGGTTAGTGATATATATATACCAGGGATTACCAATAATTTTCTATACAACCTAAGCTCAAAACAAAAACAAAATTGCGTTAAACAAAACTCACCCGGCACTTCCATCCAAAAGTTGCCATCTTCAAAGTAGTGCACTCCCGATTCCACATAAACTTCCTTACTTTTAACTGGCGGATATTCGGGAATATAGAATTGTGATTCGTCGAGTTCACCACCACCAAGACTGGTTGTTGTTGTATTTGTATTAATTGAATGTAGTTCCCCTTCGGCCAATGAGTAGGTCGAATTGTGTTTGCTCGAGATTATGCTATCATCAATGGTTGTCGTCTGATTGAGAGTACCATCGGACAGTGTTGACTCAACCGAAACAATTGACTCTTGCAAAGATTCGCCCGCTTGGCCATGTGGTGTTGGACTGCTGGGCTCCTGCTGTATGAATGTTTGATTTAAAAGTGATTGTTGTGATTGCTGCTGTTCCTGCTTGTTAAGTGGTGATTTTGGCTCCTGAATATGTTGCTGCTGTTGTATAAAGAGCGTAGAATCATTGTCGGCGTCATAGGTCGTCTCGACTTTAGATGCAGTCACCACCTCGGAATGTTTACTTTCAACACCACCAACACTACCACTTTGACTATCCTGCGAATGTCGTCTGTCGCTACCAGCAGAGCAGCGGGAAATTAGCAAATTCTCAAGACTACGATTAGGCGCTTCAAGTACGTCACGTAGCCATTCGGGCTCATCGTCGTCACGTGTATTATTATTGGTGTTGTTGTTGTTGTTGGCCTTGTTAGTTGCAGCACTGTAGCTGTCCGCTTTTGTGAAGGTCGCATTTAAAATGTGTGCAGGTGCGGCACCAATGCCAACTATGTCGACATCCTCGTCGTCCTCGTCCTCGTCCGCGTCATCCACATGCTCACTATCATGCTCAGTTTTACCTTTGCCAACTTCCTTATTATAAGCTTCACCGTCGGCACTTACTAGCGTGACATTTATTGAATTACTTCCGCCACTCGTCGGAGCACGTACGTCTACACTAGTTGAGTCAGTGTTTACTTTAGTTGTTGTTGTTGTTGTTGCTGTTGTTGCTGTTGTTACTATTATAATATCCTTTTTAACGTCTTGCTCTGCTGTTGGCGGTGATTCCGGTTGTGTTTCTTCGATTAGACTTTTAATGCTAGTTGGCGAAGTAGCTGTAGCAACAACAGCTGCAACGGCCACACCCACAGTGGGCGCAGCAGCTGATAGGATCTGTTCGACTTCTTTGGCTTGTTCGTCTGAGAGCAACGACTGTTGTCTGTGGGTGGGGGCGGGGGGGGAGCGAATGCGAAGGCGTTCAGGTAAATGCAATCAAATTCCAAATGCGCCGATTAGCGGTATTAAGAAAAATGGTGGAAGAGAAAAATAAGCAAAAAAGAGACGAGAAATACAATTAGATTGGTAATTCATGGTTATTTCAAAGCAAAATCAATTTACTACCGGGTGGTAGGGAAGTTAAAGTTATTATTTCAATATTATTCTAAGATTGTGTCGTTCTCATTTCTACAAAGTTCGCTGTGCGCAGCTACAAGAATAAAATAACCTTAAAGCATTTGAATTTGATGAACGAATGAATAACATAAAAGCAAAATAAAATAATATGAAAAATATGAAATGAAAGAAAAATAAAAGAAAAAAATAAACAAAATTATATACAATAAAAAAAAATATAAAAAATATACAAAATGAACTAAAATATTTCAAACTGATACAATTTTTTTTTAATAAATTATAATTTTAAATAAAATAATATAATGTAAATGTGGAGTGAAATATATAAGTAATAAAATAAAATAGTAAATTATAGAATATGGAAAGAATTAAATTAAAAATTAATTTTGTACCTAATTTAGGTATATCGCAAACTTTACTTAGCATTGTAGATTTATATAAATATCTTAACTCAGTTAGTACAGTAAATCAACTCTTCTATACTAATGATTAAATCTCACTAAGTGATTAAATGGATAGAGGATATAAAGGGTGATCCAAGTAGAGGTATTTTTTTCGAAAGCCTTTTTTTTTTGGACAGATCACGCGTGAGTCATGTCAAGCTGTCACGTTATTTTTGTTCAGTATTGTTTGGCATTTCATCATGGAAAGACTTACGCCTGAACAACGTTTACAACTCATTCAACTTTATTACGAAAATTCAGGTTCTGTAAAGAAAGTGTTTCGTGCGCTTCGCCCAACTTATGGTCAACATAATCGGTCACAACAGCATCACCCATCTTAAGACCCAGTTTTCATTATTGGATAATATTCGACCGAATAGACCACGTCCAGCACGCAGTAAAGAAAATATAACGGCTGTAGCTGAAAGTGTACACGAAGACCGTGGAGAGTCGCATCGGCGCTGTTCGCAGCAACTCGGACTGACGTATGGTACAACTTGGCGAGATCTTAAATTGAAAGCGTATAAAATACAGCTTGTGCAAGAACTGAAGCCGCTCGACATCGCTTCACTCTATGGGCTCTTGAAAAGATCCAAGAAGATTCGACGTTTTCGAGCCAAATTTTGTTCAGCTGCCATTTCATCCAGAAAAAAAAACGGTTTAGTGTGGTTTGTGGGCCGGTGGAATCGTCGGTCCATATTTATTCAAAAATGATGCCGGTGAGAACCGTCAATGGCGACTGTTATCGCGCCATGATAACTGACTATTTGATGCTCGAAATTGAAGCTCGTGACCTCCGCGACATTTGGTTTCAACGAGACTTCCCACACATCGCATCAATCAATGGCTTTATTGAGAGAACACTTCTGTGAGCAAATAATTTCACGTTTTGGGACGGTCGATTGACCACCGAGATCGTGTGATATCACGCCGTTAGAATTTTTCCTGTGGAGATATGTAAAGTCTAAAGTCTATGCGGACAGTCACACTTCGATTCAGGCCTTGGAGCATAATATCATGCATGTCGTGCCCCAGTTACCATCTACAAAGAGAGATAATCTTCAAAAAATAAATACCAAAGAAATTTGAATTTTCTGTGTTTTTTCTTTAAAAAAAAAATAGGGAACCTCCGATTGAATCACCCGTTATATGTATATCATCATTAAAGACTTGAAAATTACATACTATATGCAAAGAAAGTTTTAACTGCATTCAGTAATTTGATTCGGTTGAGTTGAATTTTGGATTTGAGCGTATTGAGCACTTGAACTCTTAGTGTTCGTTTGTGAAATTTTCAAATTTTCTTATAATTTTTAAATTTATTTAAATAGCTCAACACACACATGCAACAAAATTTTAAATTAATTTTTTTTAAATTTCTCTTAATTACATAAAAAAATTGCACATGCAAAATCATTTAACTAAAATTCGATTTGGAAAATAACGATTTGAAAATCAAATAATAATAATGGATAAAATACACATGCATACGTATAAAGTGATTAAATACTAAATAAATCAAAATACGCATATATAAAAGTATAATAACAAAAACAAACCTGATTTTGCTTTCCAAAATTCTACACACAGCAAGCAAACAGAGGAGTGATGGATGCGATTATTATTGAATTTAATGCCACATGTTGCAGCCACAACATCAAAACATTATGACGATAAGGCGCCAATAGCGAGCAGCGTGTCATACACACACATACATAATGTATACATGTACATGCATATATGACAGTATACGGCAGTAAGGATGCGGGCAAAGTACCAGCGTACAGCGTGTATGAATATGTTACGTGACCCAGACAACATTCACAATTGGCAATATGAGACGTTCACAAATACATAGACGACAATAATAATGCAAAACACAATTTACGGCATAAATGATATGCAAATCGAGCACATACGATACGATACGATACGAGGCAAGGCAAGGCAAGGCAAATTGCATTTAACAGTTGTATGTATGTATGTAGTAATGGTTGTACAGTTGCAATTTATGTATGTAAAAAAGCAGACAAATAAAAATAGAAATAAAATAAGAGAAAAATTGAGAAAAAAATGCAATTAAATTATAAAACATGCAAATCAAGGCAATATTACAATACAACAATAGAAACAACATAACTATGCTAGTGTGCTAGTAACTTTCGTAATAAAATTAACTTATTATAAACCAACATTACTCACTGAAATTAAATAAAAATAATATAATAAATAAATGTTTTTTGTTTGTATCTTCAATTTTGCTAGTAAAATAAGAAAATATTTTCTACAAAAAACAACAATAACAACAATATTTATTGAAGTTTTAGGTAGACAAAAACTTTCTATTACGCGACTTTCGTGAACTACGTATAGCAGGACAATCACATAGCACCCCCGACAGTTGTCAACCACCATATGCTTATCCATTGTGCTTTGCTACCTCAATTAAATAGTTTTTAAGTCCAGATGAAACCGTTTCCCTTGTTTTCCCCTATATGAATCAAGATAGTCTGTGCACTCGTCGAGTTGACTGTGAAGATAATGCACTGGACATATTAAATCCTAAGTTTTGGAAATTGTTCAGCATGTTGCTCACAATCTGAGAGTGATTTCCCAGAAAGTTTTTAGTAACTTCAACAAACGAATTCCACATAACTGGTCCTTAACTGGTCATTAAATTTGAGAAATGCTTCACGCGTCTATCCCACAGACAATAAAAATACTTGACTGTCCTAATAAGCAGTTAACCATCTTTAGATCCACACAAAAGCACCACCACAGTTTCTTTAAGCAGTTGAAGTTCATTTATGAAATCGTTTATTTCTACTTGAGATAAATGTTTTGGTTCTGTAGACACAATTTCTTCGCTATCACTACCGCTAGACCCCCATCACTATAGGTTTTTTTTTAAAAGATGGTTCATGGTGAGAACAATATGCAGGAACTGGTACTTCCTCCGAATATGGTGAAGATCCATAGCCAATTGCAAGTCTGGATAAACCATTTTTTAACATTAACACCGCGAAAATCGACTCGGCAGAAGTGAGTCATCGAAGCGATTTTGAAAAGGTCAATATTTTTCGCTTTCAACTATAAAAATTTAAAGTCAAAAAGTTGTTTCTGCTATTTAATGAAATTGAATTTTGATTTCTTCCTTTACACGAAATATATGATAAGGTCCGCAGAATTCTTCAAAACGTCTCTTTTATATCAAAAAAAAAATAAAAATTTATATTGAACTTTAAAGCCAAAGATAGATACAGCATAAATTATAATTAACATTCAGAATAGTAAAAGAGCGTAGAGCTCGAAATAACTCAGTTTGTTTAGAGAATCGAGTCTACTATATGACAGAGTAGATATCAACTTCAAAGAACAGATCAGATTTTATCAAAGTTGAGATTGCCACTAGTTCCACAGAAATTCAAGAACTATATTCGAGTTTATTATTCTCGCAAAACTGATTGGTTGAACAACACCAAAAACATCACAAGAATAGTGTCGGACCTCTTCTCCGAGTGGTTTAAAACCAAAACCAAAAACCAAGATGTTAGACAAGGTGATGCTCTATCGTGTGTCTCAACAACCGTGCCGTCGCATACACTTTCTCCGCATTGAGTAAGAAAGTTAATGGAAATGCGTCTGGTAGTGAACGAGACTAAGACGAAATATTTCATGTCATCAAACAAACAGTATACAATTTTTTCTACCTAAGAACTAGCTTCAACACCAACAAATAACAATGTCAGCCTTGAGATCCAACGCGGAAACAGGCTTACCAAGAAATGATACTATGAGCTCAGTAAACATTTAAAAAGTAAGGTCAACCTAAATCCCTCGTCATTCTAGTTCTACTTCTTGAGCCTTGGACGATAATACCAGCTGATGAGTCTGTATTTGTAGTTTTCGAAAGGTTTTCGCGAAGAATTGAAAACTCTGGATCTTCACTCCGGTTGTAAGATCAAGAGAAACTGGCTTCACTTGTGGCCTCCAACTGACGACTAGCGAACAGAATTAATAAATTCTTCGCTTTCCACCAAATGATTTCTTCCTATTCAGGGGAGGAGATAGGGATTTGGGTTAAAAGTAAACTGTATAAAAATAATTGAAGAAAAACAAACTGAACGCAAAAATATTGGCAAAAAAAAAGTTAAAATAAACATGAACATAAACTTTAATGAAAACGTCAAATTAAATAACTTTTAATTATGTTGATTATGAAATTATTTCACCTGGAAAAATGACATTAAAATAAAAAACTGTAGAATAAATTTGTTTTTTTTTTTCTGTCTTTTTTTTTTTTTGCACGACACAATCAGCAATTACACATGAAAGGTCGAGCGAAAGAACTACGCTGATTATTGTCTGCGAAAGTAGTGAAAAAAGCACGACTGATAAAAAGTAATAATAAGAGAAATTTAATAAAAATAAAAAATTTAAATAAAGCTGAGGGCGTAACATCATTACACATTGACGTGCAGCGGACAGCCACAATGACACGCCAGCGCAGCGCAGTCGGCTCGCTCAAACGCATTTATATTTATACACAAGTGAATGAGTTAAGTCCGGGGAAATAAGCAGCATACTGAAAACATTTTATAACCGTATTAATATTTATTACATCGAAGGGAAATAATTGCGAGCAGACAACACGCCGTTTGCTGCTTTTGGCTTTATTTCAGTGCTGAACGCGTGAGTGCCGCTGTGGCTGGCAGGCAGACCAATGTAAATGCGGCAAAATGTATATAAATGAAAATCCTCATTGCACAGCGGCTAGCTAACTAAATAAGTATGTCCGTTTGTATGTATGTATGTATGTATGTATGTATGTGCGAGTAAGTAGGTGTATTGACAGGTGTAAAAAAGGAATTTTATTGCCTGCCCAATGATGTGGTAGATTGTTGGCAGGCGTGCGGGCGTGACGGGTTAAGAATAAATGCGCTTTAATTGCCACACTTCAGTCAAGTGGCAGCGAGAGCAGGCGCGGCTAGCAGAGGTGTGTAGAGAGAGGCGAGATATCACAACATAATAACTGTTATGCAATTAAAGGAAGAAGTGGAGATTTTTTTCCATTTTTTTTGCTGTATTTTTTCGTTTTCTGTTATTATTGACAGTATTGTCGCAGCTGGCAGTACAACAAAAGGTCAGTAAGGCATTCTTCCATTCTGGCCAACTAACCAACCCAACCGATCGACAGGCCAACTGACATAATTGGACAAATTATGAGCGAGTGGCCAATGCAATTGGATCACTACGCTGATTGGTATCAACATTGTCAGCTGTTTCGACAATATTTACACCCTGGAGAAGCACACGCACATACACGCAAATCCTTATTGGCAAGTACTTATTGTAATACAAACTTATATAATATTGATGTACGTACATATGCATTTACAACCAAATAAGTGCCCAAGCTGAACCAATTTAGCTGGAGATGAGTCGCGGCTTAAAGCTACCGGTAGCGAAGTCTTCTTTACATACAAAGGATTATGTTTGTTTGTGATTTTTGGTTTTGAGTTTTCGTTTGAAGATTTAATTTCAATTTACAATGCGTTTTAAATTGCTCTACATACACTTACGAGTATTATTCTGATACTCCAGGTAATTGAAAATTGATCAAGCCGTGGCTTTACTCACATAACAGTACTCTACCTCGCTGTACAACATAGAATATTTAAAAACCTTTCACTTGATAGAGCAAGGTGAAATGATATACAATCGCTAGAGTAAGGTAAAAAAAATATACTAAATTAGAAAATAATAATTTTTTTTTATATTGAAAACCAAAAATGAGTTAAATGAAATCAAATAAAATGAAATAAAATAAACAAAATAAAATAAATAAAATTAAGCGAAAAAAAATTAAAATAAAAAATAATTAATTAAATATTATAAAATATATTTAAAATAAAATAAAACAAAACAAAAATTAAATTAAATTAAATAAATTAGGTTAAAAAATAAAAATCTGGATATAATGAAGTGAAATAAAACAGTATTAAAGGTTTAGATGGGTTTAAAAAAAATCAATTTTTTTTATTAAATTGCACAATATGTTTAAAATATACTCCTAAAATCGATCGGAGTAAAATTCTAAGAGATAGACCTTTTGGACATTATTTATTTATTTTTCTTATTATAACTAAATTTCGAGCCAATGCAAGGCGAATGTTTGATTAAAATATGTGTTTTTCTGTTTAAAAATTTAAATTTAAATTTTTTTGTTATTTTTTTTCTTCGTCCAATCACGAGATTTATAGATTTATCCATGCACTAACGAAATATTTTTGGTTTTTGATTTTAGATGAATGAGTTATGCTGTCTACGGCGAGAGCATTTTCTTTTGTGACGTCAACGGAGATGAGGTACCAACGGCTGAGTTTTCGGAATTTTAATAAAAATTTCACAAAATACTGTTTAGATATGTATCTTGATATGGTGAATTGTTGGAATTAAATATATGACTATATATATACATATATAAAAATAGTGAAAATTCCTTTTTTTTAACCTGTGAAACCCACTTAACCCCTTTAAAAAATATTAAAAAATATACAAATTATATATCGATCATATTTTTAGCATATTTAGTTCTCCCGGCTACAAATTAAAGAAACTTGTTTACTGGAACTCTGAACTGGTTTAAATGTAACTACTTTGGTCTTTTACATGTATGTATATATGTATATAAACATGTTTATTCTTTCCAGCTTTAACTCAACCAAAATAGCACACTGTCGATCCAACAGCAAACCACACGCTTGACATCTAAGGCCAATTGGTAGCATAAAATTCATACGATTGGTCGGCGGCACACAATATGGTCATTAAATTTGCCAAACAAGCGCCTGCCTAACCGACAACTAAAGTGGCCAATTACGTGCACAACTAAATTTTTAATAATGACAAATGGGCGCAATGAAACTAACTTGACAACAAAAAACTAATAAAAAAAAAGTTAAAAATAAAAATAAAAAATTGGTTAGTCACGCAACTATCCACCGCTGTAGCAACAGAACGAATTTTCATTATGGATTAAGAGTGAAAAAAATATGCCTTTAATAAATATATATTTTCACTCCTGTAACTAAATCAAATAAATTGCATTTAGTAAAAAAAAAAACGAAAATATTCCAAAAATGTTTAATTTGCAAACAAAATACTGGTTAAACATTACTCATACGCCATGTACATACACCCGCAAACTCACACACTCACGTACTCACGCACAAACAACCTGCTTTCGATATGCAACTTGCCAATACAGCGACACCTCAGTAACCGCGTTGCAGCATAAATTTAATTCAAAATTCCATTTGCGAACAAATTGAAATTCATATTTTCGTATAACAACAGCAAAAACAACAACAGCAAACACTAACAGCAACGGCTAAATCACATATTAAAAATGAACGAAAATTTCATTTCATTTAACTCAAGTCGCGCTCAACTACGAACAGTAAGTAGGCAAGGCGCAAACGAAACTAAAAACACAGCAAATTTCGGCTATTAACATATGGAAATGGCCAGCGACTGTTTAGCGGAGGCGCCTGTAGTGACCCATAATGGCGATGACGAAACTCTATTTTGCTAAAACAAAACACATACAAACACACATACGAGTATGTATGTAAATGGGTGGTAAATGGAAACGGGACAAACGGCGCAAAGAAATTGGTAAAATGTGGAGTGAAGCAACTCACAAACACATACACCTACACACACAACACACACACATACACACACATAGACGCAGCAAGCGTAAAACAAGGTCAACTGTAATTATTTTGTCATACATTTTTAATTAATTTACACATTACACACACCCACATACACCCGCCATACACATATGCATACAAATAAATAAACAAATAACAACAACAAATATGCATATGCAAATGGCATGTGTGTGTGCGCGAAGGAATTTCAGCAAACAATAGAAATGCAAAAAAAAAGGTTGGAAAAAAAATGTAGAAATAATGAAACAGTAAGGAAGGCAAACAATAACTACGGTTATATGTGTATGTGTGTATGCACTCACCCATCTAATGGCACATTCATATGCAAGTAGTTCAAAAAAAAAAAAAAAAAAAACAGAAAGAGAAAAAACCAAGAAGTGGCAAAAAGGAGCGACTACGAAGAAGAAGAGAACAATAAAATGGAAAAATGAAAAATAAAAAAGGAAATTCTCAACAGTAGTCACAAAAGCATATGCAAATAAGTGTGTAAAGATGTATGAATAAATATGGAATGGAAAAGGCCTATAGTGGACACAAAAGCATCGAGAGCACTGAATATTAACGAATGAAGCCAAGCGTCGCGTATGAGCATTGCGTGACTGAGATGTGCTGAGAAGGTGCCGCCAAGGATTACATCAAAGTAACGTAACAATAAAAGTCATTGTAGCACAAAGCATGGATTCCCACTCCATATGCACACATGGCGTATACGTATGTAATGTGTAGGCAGCAACAAAACTCAAAATTCACACTCAACATCATATTCAAATTTCAACTCACTTCCCATTTATGAGCACTGTGTCAATGAAAAGTGTGACTAAAAACAACAAACAAAGAGCAGAAATTCTCGCCTAATCCTTTATTTTTACAATTCCCATTCATAGAACTAGGGCCATCTGAAAGTAACTAGTTGCCGTCTAGTACAGAGCGTACAAAAATAAAATAATTCACAGAGAATTAAATAAAATTCTAAGCAACAACGAAATTTATAAGTAATAGAGAAGAAGGATAAACTAAACTGGTCCGAAAGTAACTAGGAGCGGTTTATATCTAATACCAATTTGTGGGGCTGCAAAAAAATACAACGTTTTACCGGATTTTCGAATAAAGATTTAAGTTTTTAAGTAAATTCCTTTTCCCAATTTTCGTATGCTAAAAAAATCAAATTAAAAATTGTTTCTATAAAATTCTCTTATCCAAAAAAAAAATTCTTTTTTAAGCAACTTTTCCAAAAATACCTATTGCGTTTCAATTCACTTTTTCTAACCAAAAATTCCTTTTACTACCTGGTTACAGATCAACTCAATAGTTCCACTCATTTTTGACATTCACTTGAGACATCCACTCATTTCAGTCGCCTTTAACAGGTTTCGAGTGGAAGTAAATAACTCAAAAAGCATAAACTCACTCGCACCACTCAATGAGTACCAACCATTGACAGTAAGAGAGTAGCTCTATCTCTCGTTATACTCTTCACAAGGATGTTAGGCGCCAAGAAGTATGCAAGGCCATTTAACACACTCGCCAGTTTAGTTACTACGTCACGATATGGAATTGAGCAGCAAGAAAATGATTGCTCATACACAATGGAACTGAAAATGCAGTACAAGGTTAGAAGAAACGTAGAGTAGCGGAATGTCGAAATGTGCATATACATACATATGTATCAATGTACGCGTATAATGTGTATTGTGTATTGTGGAGCTGATTGTCCTTCACAATTCAAAATACTCCCTTGAAAGAATGAAATATCACAAATAAATGCATATGAATTCAGCCAAAAAACTCACTATATTTTGTATGCAAATATCTCTAGCGCTCGAATTCGAGTGGATAGTAGAGCAGAGGCAGTGCAGGCCAATGATAGAGAACCCACTTTGGTTAGATTAATTTGCCTTTAGGCGATAATTTGGGGCATAAAAAAGGTTTAATAAAATAAAATAGTGTAGAATAGAAAAAAATATGGTAAAATTAAAATAAAATAGAATAAAATAAAGTAAATATATAAAAGTGAAATTAATTTGATTTAAAAAAATATTAAACAAAAATAAATAAATAAAAAGTAAAAAAGTAAAAAGAGTAAAAAAAAAGTAGTCCAAGCCCTGAGTGCTGGTCACCCATTGGTGGCTAGATTCAAAGCTATTGCTAAATTTTTAATAAGTTAAAAGGAAATGAATTTCGTTTTGAGGTCTCGCAGCGCTCAACGCTGATTCAGCATTCTAAAACTTTTTATGGCGAAATGAAAAGATTTGAAAAAAATTGAAAATTGTATAATCCTTGCTATGTTAGATTTGCTCTAATATATATGCTAACATACATACACATTCATGCAAACTGCTACTGTTTGCCTTCAGCAAGTTGCTTGGCCACTACGTCATACCATCAAAAACTGCCATGGCAAGCCATGCCAAGGTGAGCCATGACGTAGCAAGGACCAGCAACGTGTTTATTTACCGATACATTGCCATCACACATACATTCGTACGTATGTGTGTGGTAGTTTTTTGCCTGCCAATGGCAAAGTGTGAAAATGTGGAAAAAAATACACGCTTCAGTTGATCTCATTCGATTGCCAGTTATTTAATTATAAGTTGTTGCCGATAAACAACTTAACTAATGCAATTATCAGTAGCTGCGCAGGGTACCTGGCGGAGTTAGTGATGGTGTGAAAGTGTATAAAAAACTGAAATTTTTTTTTTAATTTTTTGTTGCATTCCTCCGATGCCCTATTGAATATTCACAAAAAGGGAAAGAGAAAATTTTTAAGTTGGATAATAAAGTTAATATCAAAGGCAGCTTAGGGTGCAAAGTGTGTAACGCTTTTACGGTTATGTGATGATTAAGGATTCTCTGTCTTTACTGTCAGTTGCAGAAATTGTTATATACAAAAATGAATTTTCTGCTCCCAACTCGTCAAGAATTGCTACTGATTGGTCCGGCTAACCCTTTGTTGAGTCTAAATATACCTTCATTCTTCTGAAAGTGTTTATTTCTCATCAATTGTAATGCTTTTCAACTACGTCTTGCATAAATATTTGTAATAAACATTTAAATCCATTTTTAAGCTCTTCAAAACTGTTATTTTCTTCATTGCACTCAAACCACTGTGAAACCTCTTCAAACATGTAAAAAATATAATATTCAAGCATTCTCTGGCGTAACTAATGAAATGAGCTGCAATTCGCGAAAAATATGCAATATTTGGCAAACATATTTCTGTCGACGTTAAAAGATCTCTACGACTTTGAAGTAACTTTAATCAACACTAATGGAATGCATTTTACTTATTTAAGGTTTTTAGGTCATAGCAACACATTTTTTTCTACATCATTACACTTTAGAGCCATATCAAAAGGGATGGCTAAAGCGAAGACTGAAGAAAGCAGGATAACACCAAAAAAGCCAAAGTGCTCCAGCGGGGGGGAAACAAAGGCAGTATAGAGCCAACAAGCACATTCTAAGCCAAAAATAAAGACAGCTACGCCACGCACAGCTTTGTTGTCGGTTGTACGAAGCAATGAACAGCTTACGAAAACATGACATTTAAAATTAATATTCAAACTACATGCGTAGACAATCAAAAACGACAAGAAGGGAGGGAAAAAAAGAGTTGTGAACAAATGGGGAAGGAAAAAAATCTACTGTGAGAGCAACCATACTGTGCTTGAAAATGAAATCTATGCAATTTACTAAACCAACGGGCATGCCCACCACAGTAACAAGAACAACAGCACTTAAATGAGTTAAGCTTTGACACATACAAATATGTGCATAGCAAACGTTTAGACTTATGTACATATGCCACCAAAAAAATGGGTACATGCAACATCATACCCATGTTTGTATGTATATATGTATGTATAAATGTGACAAATAATAATATCAGTATGGCGATATGAAAAAAGAGGAGCCAAAACTAACAATAATAGACGATAGGCGACAGCTGGCAGCAAAAACCGCTTCATACACACCCGTCACATACGCCAGTCTCATAGACATTAGGATGTGTACATTTCAATTTTTCCTGCTCACTCTGAGGATGAGTGGGAAATGCAGAAAATCGAACAATATTTTGTTAGATAACAAAAAAAAAAAAAAAGATTTTGAGATGAAAAGCCAGAGTTTAATATTTCCATTTTTAGGAAGAATTACTAGCTTTGAAAAATTGAATATTAAAAGAAGATAATATGCAAATTGCAGGATTTTTCCAAAAGATTTTATAGAATCTTTCTTAATTTCAAAAAGTTTAAGCTAATTCTGAAACGTAGTACAAGTTAATCATTACCGCTGTATCGATTAACAAAATTAATTTAAAAAAATAAAAAAAAGCGAAAAATTATAAATGAATGTGAATATATGTTGATGTATATAGATATCATTGGGGATTGAAGGATTTTCGTTGGCCATATTTTAGAAAATACCGTTATATATATATATTTAAAAACATTTTCGACAAAAAAGCTGTAAGCCTTGAAATCAAATTAAATAGCAGAAGTAGAGAGTTTGCAGAAAAATGCTTAACAGATTTTATTTCCCTAATGTCAAACTATTTAAATTCACTTACAACGGTATATTAAGTCTCCAAATGCCCGAAGATACACACCCAGTTGGCTATGCAGACGACATCGCCGCGATAATCACTGCACGCGACACTGAAGATGCGCGCAGAAAATTAAACCAAGTGATGATAAGAGCAGAAATGTGGCTTGATGAGAGAGGCTTTAAACTTGCCACTGAAAAAACTGAGCTAATATCACAAACAAGGAAGCATATGGCCGTTAAAATAGACATGAGAACAGCAACGGAGACTCTAAGGACACAAAAGATTGGCAATTATTTGAGTGTAAGACTGGACTCTACTGGTCGCAAGTTCAACATGCTGCAGAAAAGGCGTCTAAAATAATAATCCAATTCAGCCGGCTGATGCCCAACACTGTGGGACCGCCGCAGGAAAAACGGAAGCTTTTGATGTCAACTTCACGGAATGTTTTGCTCTACGGAACAGGGCTATGGGCAGACACACTCAGGAAGAATAAACCACTTAAAGCCTTGGAAAAAGTTTATCGCACAGCTGCTTGGCATATCGGCGTGAAGCTGTATTGGTAATAAGCGGAAGCACCCACATCGACTTATTAGCATTTGAAAAAAAGAAAATGTGGACGTTGAAGAGACAAAGGACAATTGCCATCACCACAAAAGATGAAGTTGGAAACGATACCCTGACACAATGGCAAACTTGTTGGGAGCAGGGACATCGTGGTAAATGGACGGCAAGGCTAATCAGAAATATAAGAGAGTGGTCCAGCGGAAAACGTGGAGAAGTGAATTATTTTATACTACGCAATTCTTATCCGGGGACGGATATTTTATCTGCAGAAAATGGGAAAAGCCGAAGCGCCGACTTGTATACTCATATACAACGATGCGACCGAGGATGACGCTGAACACACGTTTTTCAAATGCATGCACTGGCAAACAGAACGAAATAGGTTGCAGACTTAGGTCGGCCCCCATAATGCTGACAAAATTATAACTGTCATGCTTCAAAGCGAGGAAAACTGGAATAACGTGAAAAACTTTATAGAAAACGTACTCCGGTTAAAAAAAATAGGACCTGGACGCAAACATGTAAGTCTTAAGATAAGAAATATGGAACGTCACCCTGACGTAATGTGAAAGTGGTCCCAGGGTGGGTTACGGTTCCTCAGAGTACAGTTTTTAGTGATCTGCAAGTGGCACATACTATTGCTGAGACGAAAACGAAGAAAACTATTTAAATTTAGAAAAAATTACTCAACGATGTGCAGTATGTCTAAATATAAAAAAACACATAGTATTGGCAATTCATTTAGGAATTTATTTTACTTTAATTACTTAATTTTTTTCGGGAATTTTTTTCAGAATTTTTTTTTTTTTTCAATTTAGTTCAATTTAGTTGTCTATCATCAGTATTAATCTTCACAAAAAAATGTTTTAGAGAAAATATATATTCACCATAAAATACAAAACCAAAAAAGAATATGACATTTATCTTCTTAAATTTTTTTTTTCTTTTTATTTTTTATTTTTTAATTTTTTTTTTTTTTAATTCAATACAAATTTTTTATTAACCAATATAACTTCTTTTATTAAAACTACACATTTTTATTTTGATTTTCTCGTTTACGAATACGGATGGGAACTACCAAACGAAATTTCTTTAATTTTCCTAGATTGTGAAAGAAAATTCCGGGTAATAAATTTTCCCTGTAATTTTTAACCAACCTAATGCACATATGCACCTACAGATGGTAGTCGTGGTTGAGCACTTCAACTGTCAAATATATGAACGATGCGTGGCAATGACGCGCTTAAGGCTATGCTCGAATTCGGGCAGTTGTTGCAAGCAAACAAACAGACACAAATTGTTAACGCATCACAGCAATTATGTTGGACACCACCACTAGGCGTTGATTTTTTGTTGCTGGTTTCTGTTGCCCAAAAGGTTTTTCATCACTGTTGCTGCAGCCGTTGTTGTAGCAATATTTTTCGATTACCTAGAGCGAGCAAGTAAGCAGAGGCATGTAAGAGCATATGCGGCAACATGCTTGCGCAGCTTTAATGTCTGCTGTAGTAGCATCATCATCAACATGCTTGTAAACGTGTGCAATTGCCTGCAATGGCAATAACAACCGATGATCATGATGCTGATGATGATGGAGCACCAACTCTGCAATGCCAATCAGGCAAACTGCGTGAACGAGTATACTCATATTTACGTGAGTGTGCATGAGTATGTATGCTGATGCTGAATATCCGTTTTACAGTTGATTTAACACAACATAGCATACAATGTGTACAAAAACAAAAAATAAAAACAATAATACCAATAATTTTCACAGCAAGAATATTTCTTCAGAGAAATATTTATTTATACGTACATACATATGTATGTATGTAAATACTTGCTTTTCGATGTTGCTCTTGTAAATCGCTGTTGTTGGCTTTATTTGTTAAAATTAACTTAAACAAATGTGTAAGTATGTAAGTAGTGCGTATACATAAATAACTATTTTTGTACCGTATGAATGATCGCTCAATCAGATTGGTGCGACAGGTCGTATACGCAACATTTATTGTGAGTGAAGTCAGGCATACTTCCCAACAACTTCACTACAACAATGTGTTAACTATAGGCGATAATCAGTGACTGCACGCACAATTGCTGTGACCGTAGTTGCTATGGGATAACAGTGAAAATACTGAGGCTTGCGGTGGAGCTCGTCCAACAGCTCATTTAAGGGGTTTGTCATCATTACAAGTTATTTTTCATTGTTTAATCCAGTTTAAGGATAGAAAGAATCGTTCACTTGCTCAATAAAATACCTTAGTCTCTAAACTCGAAGGAAACTCAATTTCCTACTATTACAAAGGGTTAAAAACTTATAAACAAAGGGTTTTTTAATCTAAAGTGGGGCAATGTTTACTTTTGATGATGTTTTTGAGATTTTCAGGAGCTTTTGATGCAAGATAGCTAGGCAACAGTCTATGACGGAACAATAGAATCTCACAATACACAGAAACCCAATTCTCAAACACCAAAATTTAGGGATTTCATGTTTTGGGATTACAAAATTACAACCTTTCAAAAATGTGAGTCTCAGAAACGGGTTTCGTATGAAGAAACAATCATACAATCACAGTTTTTCATCAAGATCATGAGATAATTTCTGTTAGTACAAAGCCTATAGAGATGCAAGCACCAAGAGAGGTGACGGCCTAAAAATTTCCTTTAAAATCGAAAATAAAAAAGCTATTATCTAAAACTCTGATTAGAAGATATTACCATGGCGTCAGTAAGATATTTTTTCCCAGTCTTTCCAATTATGAAACACAGTGCAAGGTTAATCTGATTTCTCACGTAAACCACAATGCACCGATTGTTATTTCGAAAAAATCTTGCTATTTAGAGAAGATTTCAGTTAGGATTCATCTCCGCGTTTCTCGAAAGAACATTTTCACACTCAAAACTACCAAAGACTTACTTTAATCAGAGCCGCTTCAGTTTGCCAAGCCCAAAATTTTAATCATAGAAACAACTACTTTAAATATGCTTAAAAATATGTATAAATGGTTCTTCAGCTTTGAAACTAAGACAACAAACAGACAAGCAGCCTCCAAACCAATTATATACATCAAAAGAAATCTTCAAATTTTCAAGAGCATTTTGCATGTCACAGCGCTCTAAAGTGAAATCAAGTGCAAACCAACATTGAAAACTATAATCAATAGTAAATTCTTATAGTGCGAGAGACACAAGAATGAAAGAACTTTTTTGGAACACTTGAAATTTGTGAATAAACAAACAAACAAAAAAAAAAAAAAAAGAGAAAAGGAAAAGACCTCAAAACCAGAAAAAAAGTCATCAAAAGCTTAAAAGGCCAGATGAACAAGACAGAGAAAAAATTTTGCAAAACAATAGCAACAAACTCTAACTAACAATCGATTTTTTGTTTTTTGCTCTTTTACTACAAAATTATAGTTTTCAATTCAATTTTATTTTTTTCTGCTTTCAACGAAAAGAAACACGAAAAAGTTGTTCACAATTCTGCTGTTGCTGGAGGTGCTTTATAAGAAAACTGTTTTAAACAATAAAATCCAATATCAAAAATATGTATTTGTTGTTAGTGTTCGTGTAAAATGCAACAACAACAAAACGGCCAACGGCACTTGTTCAGTTCAATGTTGTTGAGCGCTCTGTTTCAAGTATAAAACCTAATAGAAATTGTAAATATTGCGACATGAAAAAAAAAATTGCACTTATACTCGCACATCACAACTATAGCAACAATAACAGCTATAAAGTGTGTAAATTGGGTTAACACGAAAAGCGCCACACGCTTAACTTCCGGAAAGAGTGGTTTAATGAAAAGTGTTAGAGGCACTGCTGGCCCACTTAGCGCATGTCCTCAAAAGTTAGTGGCTGCAAGGACCTATTTATAATATATTTACCAGTATTGAAATCATACCAAACACACACACACACACACACGCACTACACATACACATAGAATATATGCGTGTAAGAATATTTATAACGCTTTGAAAAATGTAAAAAAAAAATATTTTTTTAACTGTGCCACTAAATGCTGCGAGTATGAAAGTCGGAAAACTGAACGCAAACAATAAGTAATTAAAAAACCATAAATAAATAGTCTAAAGCGTGCAAATAACAATGAAAATGCGCATAGAAAGCACATAAGTGGATATGAGAGAAAGAAAGAAAAAAAATCTACGTTTGATATTTTCATATTGTGCAGTTTATTCGTACTAAAAGTGTTAAATGAGGAGCGGAAAGTCGTAGTGAATGAAAGTTGCAAATAAATTGTGGAAGAAAATTGCAAAACAAAAAAAAAATTACCAAAAAAAAAATATAAAAAAAATATAAAGAACAAATAAGATCGCTCAATTTTTTTTTAATAAAAATATACTTTAAATATTTAAGTTAAAAACGCAAATAAAATGAGATAAAAAATATAACAAAGAACTAAGTTCAAAATCAAATAAAAAGCAAGCAAGTTACGAGTGCGTATAAAATTGTTC
Organism: Neoceratitis asiatica; assembly: GCA_030068015.2. Classification (NCBI taxonomy): domain Eukaryota; kingdom Metazoa; phylum Arthropoda; class Insecta; order Diptera; family Tephritidae; genus Neoceratitis; species Neoceratitis asiatica. The sequence continues at coordinate 90,690,065 of CM061526.1, forward strand.
AGGCAGAAAAGCTACGCTAAATTTTTTAAGTACTTTTTTCCAAGCGAAAAACACTATAATTTCCTTAAAAGTAAAACAAAAATTCAAAAAAAAAAAAAAATTTAAAATAGGCTCAAAAAAAAAACTACATACCAAATTAAAATAAATGATGTGGCTACATAATTACGCGCTACAAAACCGGAAGTAATATGAGTGGCAGGAAGAAAAAGTGTATGAAAAACGGCTAAAACTTGAGGAAGTAACCAGTATAAAAATACTGGTAATGAGAACGAACGAAACCGACAACGAACTTATTTATGTTAGCGAAAGTTCAACAACAACAACAACAAAATTTAAATGGAGAGAGTTTGAAATGTACTTTGGTTAAGGTAGAAGGAACACAAATTCTACACTAACTGGACTAATTTACGGATAGATAGCGAAAGTAAAAACTGCACAATGAATGCACAGAAGACAAAACAATTAATGAAACTACTGTTAAACAAGTTTCATTACAGTTCATCATTCGGCAGCGGTAATCAACTTTTTAGCTTCTCTTGGCGAAACAAGTAAATAATAGCAATGCAGGCAAATACTTTAAACTTAGTGCAAGAAGATGTTATTGCAATCTTCTCACTGCAAAGTAGAAAAACAAATATCAATAAATATATATAATTTTTATTGAATTTTTTTTAAATATTTTTCTAATTATTTTTATTTCTTCTTGTATTTGAATTAATTTTTATTTATTTTTTTATTACTTTTTTACTACTTTTTTTTATTCATTTCGCGTTATTAAAATTAAAATTTTTATTTATATTAATGTTAATTGTTTTCATATATTTATTATTTTTTTGAATTTATTTTTACCTTAATTATTTTTACAATTTTTTTTATTTATTTATTTAGTATGTTTAATATTTTAATTTTGTTTATTATTTTTATTATTGAATTCGTGTATTTTATTTTATTCTTTATAATTTATTTTTATTTTTATTTTTATTTTATTTTATTATTTTATTTTATTTCTTTTTAGTTTAATATTTTTATTTTTATTTATATTTTATTTTTATTTATTTATTTTTTATATAATTTTTTATTGCTATTTAGTCTAAATTACATTTATTTTATTTTATTTTATTTTATTTTATTCAATTTTATTTTATTTTATTTTATATTATTTTATATTTTTTACTTTTTTATTTTTTTTTTCGGTTTTATTTAATGTAATTTTAATTTAATTAAGTTTAATTTAATTTAATTTTATATTATTTAGCTTTGTTCATTAGTCTTTTTTCATTTCTTTTCACATTTCTATTTTATTTTATTTCCTTCATCGGTAGGCTATCCACTTATACGTGGATTTTGACGACAAACTTTTTTGCTACTTTTTCTCAAAAGTTGAAAGAGTAGATGTTGCAAAAAAATTAAAATCCAATAAAAACAAATGAACGGAATTGGCAGCAGAAAAAATGTTTAGCAGTGAGAGTGCTCGCCGGAAGGTTGGTAGGGAGATTGAAAAAACAAACAAAAAATAAAGTAGTAAAAACTATTGGAGGCTAAACTGCGAAACTAAAACCGAAAAAATGAGAAAGCCCTTAAATTGTGTCGAATTTATGGCGGTAAAGAAAGTTTTCACGAATGTGACTAAAGCATACAAATGGATGGTAATGTTAGAAAGGCGAGTATGCATTATATTATACAATATGAAAGTTAATATATTTCTTCTATCTGTCTATGTGTACGCAAAATAGAGCAAAACAAAGAAACTCTCACGATATTTGAAAGAATAAGAATAAAATTAATATATTCCGTGATGACCCAAATATTATAAAACTCACATGAGTGTAATAAAAAACTAAAAAAGAAGAGCACAACAAACGACTAAATAAGTTTAGTTCGCATAAAAGGTTAGTTCAAAATGTACCAGATGTGAACTAGTTCCGGACTGTTGTTGTAGGTGATATATTGAAAATTACCGAAATTTCGAAATATAGGTGTTACGCAAATCTGATTCGAATATATTCTATTTTAATGCAAGCATGTAAAGATTCATTTGTATAAAAGCAACCAAAAGATAGGAGGTTTTTGAATTTACTAATAAATTTAAATTTTGTTTTTAGATATTTCATGTTCGGTTTCGTCAGTAAAATTTTTTATTTAATTTTTTTAACATATTTTGTTTTTGTTTCAAATATCTCTTCGTTCAAAGGAGTGTTCTGCTCTAGTGGTTCACTAATAACAGTAAATTTTATTTACATTGCAACTATCATTTTTCCACTCCCACCTCCCTCTTCCAGTATTCTTTATTAGTAACACTAAAATTCATCAAACCATCCTCGCGCTTTACTAAGCTTTTCGTAGTAAATTATACTGAAAACTATTGAAGCATAAGCATGCAGATAGCTCAAACAACCTTACATCAGCAGTATCAATGATTATTACAGTTACTAAAATAACTTTGTTTTCTGCTTTGTTGCTCATTTACTTCAGAACTGCTATTCAGATTACAAATTATTAAAGTTTTACTTGCAAGTTGCTCTTCCTCATTTCATTAGCTCTCCTCAAAGGAGTACATTTATGTATGATTCAACATTTCAGCACGTATTATCTATAAATAATCTGCAAATTCTTGCAAAAATTTACGCAGAGAAAATGGAAAATGTTAAATGTAACGTATACGCCATGGCGTCGTCGTCCGCATACATTCAATCATAAAATGTGTGTGTGTGTAGATTGATTTTGCTATGAGGTCACTAAAAGTGTAGGGCAAATTATGCAATGGGAGGGGAAAATGAGGACTTACTCAAATAACAAAACCCATAAATAATGTTGCCAGGCACAAAATGTTGTCAAAAAGAAAAATTCACTGAGCTCAAGATAAATTTTGACAAACGAAAAATCTTGAAGAAAAAATTTTACATTATTTTTAATGAATACGAGAAATATACAAATTTGGTATTAAACTGAAGTTATTGGTATTTCTCTTGTTAATTAAAAACTATTTACTTTTGAAGCTTTTGTTGTTTGTTCTGCTCAGTAAGAAAACTTAAATATGGAAATAATGGAAATTAAATATGGAACCGAGTGAAATTAAAAACCCCAAATCAATCATTGGTTCATTCGGGCATTATTATCACCCTTTAAACATTCCGTTATTTTGTAACACCTTTTATTAATTCTGCTGCCACCATGACGTTTGATCCAATTTGGCAAACAACAACAACGGTTGTAGGTGGGTCACATTCACAATTTTTTTAATTATGAACAACTCAAAAGCAGCTAATATACTCGTACATACATAACTGCACTCGGTGTGGTAATGAATTCATTAAAAAGTGGTATGAAAAACGCATCTAAAGCTCTAACAAAAAGACTTAAAAAGGACATTGTCCATGTTAACGTGGACATATATTGACATGACTGTCACTCCTCGCTCGATTGATGCAAACAGACATGTTGGGCGATTGGTGGATTGCCTGTAATTGATTATACTTGCATGCTATTGCTGTATGTATAGGGTGTTTTTATAGAGGTATAGAACTTTAAGTTGGCATTACTTTTCAAGATGGCGACCGATTTAACAGCTGTCAAGTGATTTATTCTCAGTTTGGTTTGACAATTCATCATGAATAGACTCAGGCCTGAAGGACGCTTGCAAATAGTGCAATTTTATTTCGAAAATAATGGTTCTGTGCGGAAAACGTATAGTGCACTACGTCCATTTTAGCGATGTTTAGCGATGAAGCGCACTTCACTATAAAAACACCCTATATGTGCGTGCTATGGGTGATCAGTCATCAGAAAGGCATACAATCAATATGCTAGCGCCCAAAATAATTAACGTTTATTTACTCTTATGTATAATTTTATTTTATTCACAATTTTAAGTAGCTCTTTCGAAGAGTAGTCCTGCTCTAGAGCATCAACAAGTAGTTACTATGGATCAGTTGTTAAGAAAACTGTGTCGAAGATAATAAGACTATTGCGCGCTACTCAAATAGGTTACCAGATCTCTTTTCACATATATGAGTATATAAATACGTATGCAAGCAAATGTATGCACGTGTTTGGTGCTATTTTTGTCATGAAATTTAAAATTCCTTCTATAGGCAGTATTGATGCATTATTTAAGCAATAAACACTGCTTGGCCGTTCGTATGAGTACAGATTTATTCAACATTGCATTAATACGTCACTAAAATTTTAATACAACCACTAACGGTATTTGTTTTCAATACTTAAAAAAAAACAAGGAGGTCAGTTCTTTGGCAGCAATTTTTTTTTTTTTACAAATTTAATCCTGCACAAAAGCTGTACGCTCCTTTCTATCTAAGCAATGAGTTCTTTTTTTTTAGCTTTATTCCGTTACGGACACATCCACAGGCGAAAAGCTTTGGCATCGCTGACTACAAAGAGTGGATTGTACGTATTTATAGCTAAGTGTACATACACACACACACATTTACACCATAAAAGTGTGGCAATGGGCGTAGTTCGCCTGAAATTTAGCCAATTGTTCCAAATTTCGTTTGCATATCTGAAAGGATTATTCGTTTTTTTTTTTTTTTTGTAATTGGCATAAGCCTCTCAGTGTCTGGCGTTTTACAACTTTTGACTTTCAACACAATGTCCTTGACATGTTGCATTTTAAAGTTACATGCAATTGGCACGCTTCGGCGAGTACTACATTTGAGTTGTAAGAAAATATAGTAATATAGAAATAGTACAAAAAAAACCTCAAAAAATTTAGAATTTTATTTAAAATAAAATAAAATAAAAAATAAAATAAAATAAAATAATAATATAAATGATAATAAATATAAATAACCAAAAAAATATAAAATAAAAATATATAAATAATATATTATATAAGATTAAAATAAAAATAAATAAAAAAATACTAAAAAATAAAAACTAAAATACGTAAATAAATAAAAATATTAAAATAATATAAAATAAAATTAAATCAACTAAAATAAAAGAATATAAAATAATAAATGTATAAAATAAAAATAAAATACTCTAAAAATAAGAAGGAATAAAAATAAAATAAAATATAATAACATGAAATGAAATTTAAGAAAAAAAAAATAAAAATAAAAATAAAATAAATAATATCAATTTAAAAAAATATAAAAACATAAAAAATAAGAAAATAAAAGTAATATAAAAAATATCAATTTATAAAAATATAAAAAAATAAAAATAAGTAAAATAAAATACCCAAGATAAATTTAAATAAAATTACATAACATATAAAAAAAAATTAAAAATATAAATTAAAAATTATATAAAATTAATATACAAGAAAAGAAAATAAAATAAAGAGAAATAAAATAATAAGTAAAACAATTAATTAAAAACAAATAAAATAAAACAAAGAAAAAACAAAACAAAATAAAATTAAAAATGCAATAAAATAAATTAAAATAATTAAATAAATCAAAATATTATAGTAGTGTAAAATCAAATAAAATCAAATGAAATAAAATAAACAATATGAAAAAATAATTGCATAAATTAAAATAAAATACTTAAGAAAATCAAAAGGAAATAAAAATAATATAAAATATAATAAAATAAAATGAAATAAATAAATTAATTAAACAAAATAACACAAAATAATATTAAAAAATTTAGCTAATGCAAAATAAAATATATTTCAGTAATCCTCTAGTTAGGTATATACACACATAGCTATGAGCAAAAGGTACAATTAATCATAAATGGCTTAGCGCCACTAAACTCACCACATGCCACAAGCATAAATACTCACAGTAAATTTTTGCATAGCATAAACATATGTACAGTGGGGAGCAAAACTGAGTGCATCTTTTCATATTTCAATTTACGGGTCGAATAGAAAAGTAAAGCAGTAAAGCAAATGGAATAATTGTAATTTAAATTTATTTTATATTCAATGTTATACAAATTAGCGGAAAACAATCAGCGAAGAATTAATTATCAATCGCAAAAAAACACGGATGGGACAAAATGCATTGACTCCATCCAATCTGGATGATTTGTGCAAAGAGTGATGAAGGAGTTGCAAAGTATGACAAATCGTCTAGAAAGCATTAAAAAAATATATTGGGGCTTATGGAGTAAATATTTATATTATTATAAATCAAAAATTAAAATTTTTTTTGTTACTGATAAGAAAAAAATTAAATGGCAAAAGAGCATGAATGAGTAGTACATGTGGGTTGTTTTTGTTTTCGTTAGCTTGTTTTCACCGTTTTTGTTGTACATTGAATATAGAATAAATGAAGAATAAAATTAATTCAGTTGATTTAATCTATCGTTTTTTATACGATCCGAAATTCCATCAAAGCAAACATGCACGCACTTTTGCTCCTCACTGTATATACTTTAAAGCATATACTCGCATGTACCAATAGTGACTTTGGTCATGTGCTATGCATACATATGTAATGTAATAAAACGTGATTTTCACAAAAATTTCGAGTCCATTTAATTACGCTTACCACAAAAGAACTACACTTCAGCTAAGCCGCAGCGTGGGTCAGGCCGTGTGAGTAACTTTTTAGGCAAATATTTTAAAATACAATTTGATTGCCCTGAAGTCCTTGTGCCAGAGTAATTTTAACGCTTAGCCAAAAATTTGTGTTTGTTTAAACTATTTAACGGTATACACGATGAGCTTAAATTTTTCAGTTGAACCATTTGGTGCAACACGTCGTATACGTAACAGAATTCAAAATGTCAAGCAATTAAATGTTCAAGTTCACAATTTAACACAAATTCTTCTCCTTTTAGTTGAACGGCTTTTTATAAATGCGTAATTATGCGTATATCCGCGTTCATATGCAACATCAAGTGCACACTTTGCCTTCGCGACGAAGAATGAATGAGTCACTGAATGAGGAAAAAGGCGCGTTTGTCAGGAGGCCACAGCCAATTGCAGTTGCAACAAAGGAAAACAACAAAAATGCATTTTGCAATTGAGCGCCACGAAACGAGTGAAAGAGCGCAGTTGCACGCCACGAACACCATCAAAATGAGTGTGTGAGTGTGAAAAAAACTCAAACCGAGTGTTAGAAAATCAGTACCGAGTGAAAGAACTCACTCCGAGTGCAAGATAAATGTGTTTCGGTGCATTAACAAGGTGCAGAGAATGACAGCTGCCACTACAAATCAGCAAACATAAAACCGCATGGCATATTTTACACATCACACACACACAAACACACACATACACAGAGCGTAGACCAAAAGAATTCAAAGTAAATATGCAATTTGCATGTCGGTGTGGTATTAACGTCACAGTGTCAGCTGACAGCTGCTGTTAGGTATGAAATGGTCAACGAGGCTTGGTGATATTGGGAGTAACATACGGCAAACAGGAAGGAAGGAAGCAGCAAGAGAAATAGAAAAAGCAAAACAGAAAACAGAAAACAAATAATAATAAATAAATAAATAAATAAATAAATAAATATAAAAACCAAACTAAATTTCAGCAACATTTTCAGATTGTGCATTTGTGTGTGTATGCGACATCTAAATCTTGGTAGCACGCAGGGAACAGCCAAAAATCCACAAACATAAATAAAACTAAATTTTTATGCACACTTACAAGCTTATATGTATATGTATTTATGTGTCATATGTCAGCAACTATTTGCACCTGTGTTGCACAAGACGTTATAAACTCTGAGCAGTTGGTTGATTGTACCAAGCCAAGCAGTAAAAACAGTGTGAAAATGCAAAGCTTGAAATTAAAATAATCAAAAGACTGTTCTTCAAGTGACTAGTTACAGTTTAGTTCCGTGAAATAGTTTTAAAAAGTTTAGTTACTGCAAAGAATTTAGGAGTTTTGTATAACAAAATAACTAGTGAAAAATGTGCTTCTGAATGGACCAGTCGAGGAACATGAAAAAATATAATGAAAAAAAAACAGTTTTGAAAAAATGTTTAATGGATTTTAAAGCAGTGTTTCTAATATTGTTTTCATTGAGTAATAGAATGAGCTCAATATTTTGTTTCAAGTGTGAAATCATAAAAAGAAATAGAATTTTGTACAATTTCTTTTTTTTTTTTTTGAACTCTACTCATCGATAGAAAATTGAATTGAATTGAACGTACTCTCGTGATTTTTGAGGAATATTTACAATCGATATTGGTTTTAAGGGGTTAGGCCACTCTAGAATTTTCGGAAAAGGGATTTTTTTTTCAGAGGATACATTATGGTCTCCCGAAAGATTATGACTGATAAAAATTTCTAAATGCCCCATTTTCGTTCTCTAGTTGAATACCGTCCGGTCGGCAGTTAGCTTACTCAAAACTTTAAGCGCGTTTATCTCAAAACTACTTTCTTCAAGTTGGCCGGAAATATAACTCAAGGAATTTACAACCGATTCACAACATCTTCAGAAATACACTATCCAAAAAAGTACGTAGGATTTTTTATCTTGGTTTTTTTATTATTAACAAATTTCGAATAATTTTTTAGACCAAATTGTTACTTTTTGCTTTAGAGACCCGCCATTTAGTCAAAAATGCATATATTGAAAAAGTCCTACATACCTTTGTGGATATTGCTATTTGCAAGCGGAAACCGTTCAACAACTTATTAAAATAAAAAAATTACAGGAGCTGTGTGTCCGGCGACATCCTAGGGAGAACTCTGTATAGCCGCCATTTTTAAATGAATTTTTCTTAAAAAAATAGTTATAAACAGTTAATTATGCCTTACAGTTAAAATGCCTTTTGTCAAAAATCAGATTTATTTAATAGTTTTCCCGAAAAAAAACCTCAAAAAAGGCCTATTTTGTGGCCCTCTAGAGTGGCTGAACCCCTTAAGTCTTTCCCTAGGAGCTATTTCTATTACCTACAACATATCCTTAATTTATTTAATATGCTTATAGTCCTATGCCTTTTGACCCCTAAATTAACTACTTTCGAACTAGTTTCAATTTCAAGGCAGCAGCGCCTAATATTAGGCCGGTATAATTTGCCAAAATACATAAAATCCAATTTTCATACAAATACAAAAATGCCGTTAGCCACAAATAAAAAATTAGTTGGACTTTGGTGCGAGCAGCAGCATACGGCCATTGTAAAAAAACCACATGACCCAATAGTATAGTGTAATTGCCAATACCATGAACAGTTCAACTAACGGTAACGGCAGTATATATAACTATCAACTAAGTGCCAACACATAACACCATTTGCTGCTGGTCGAAGGGATAAAAACAATAATAAATGGGATGAGAAGAAAAGCTTTATATATGAATATGTGCACATACATACATACATAACTATGTATATATGTAAATATGTTGATACATGCCATGTATGCATGCAGTATGTATGTTTGACTATGCACGTCATCACACGAATTTACATTTATATTGTAAAAAAATTTATGTTTGCATATATATATATGTATGTATGTACTGCATATGTATGCGTGTGTGTGTATGTTTGCGTGCCTCAATAAAGGCAATCGTAAATCATTGAATAGTCAATTTGCCACAAAAACCACAAAACACGTACACACCCATAAAGTGTAATTTCAACTGTCGTACGAGTGTTGAAAATTTTTCTAAAAAAAAAAGAAAAAAAATTGAAAATAGAAAACTTTTTATAACTAAAATTTACTGATGAAATACCGAATGCAGCTGTGTGTCTGCTGGGTGCTGGGGAAATAAACATAAAAGGTTGGGCGTGAAAATGGGAAGGTTTTCAGTTTTTTTGTACTTATTATGCATCTAATGGCAACACCATAGTCTTAAAAATAGAAAAACTTCGACAATAAAATAGCACAAAGTCAAGATCGCTTTCAGGAAGTGCTTCCCTGGTAAGGTAGGTCATTCAGAAGCATATAATCTTAACAAATTATTAATTAATTAATATTAATAATAAAAAATGTCTAAATTTTAGTCGAATTAGCGTCATTTACGGGAACAGCTAGGGATGGTGGGTGTATTAACAAGCGAAATAATTACTGGTACCAGTTGAAGGGATTGAGCTGAGCTCTGAAAGAAATACGCCCTCAGTATTACTTCAGACCAAATAAAATTATTATTCTTCATGAAAAAATTATCAAAAAACGTCCACATGTAGCGGCTCCAGGGAAAAACTGTTTAAAAACAATTTTGATTTGAAAGTATTAACTCATCGCAATGTTCACCAGAGATTACGTCATCCGATTATCATCTGTTTCGGTTAATGGCACATGCTCTGTCGGAGCGGTATTCACGTCTCATGAAAATACCAAAAATTGGGTTTGATAGTTGGCTTGATGGCCTCAAAGGATAATAATTCCTCCAGACGTGGAATCCGTTTTCAGGCTGAAGGATGAGTGTAAATTAACTCTCTATTATCAAAAAAATTTTTTTTTATTTTTTTATAAACTCATTTGTACTCCTAATAGAATTAATAAGTTTTTTTAGTATTTCATTAATTAATTTTTTTTTGTTTTTTTTTTTTTGAATGATAGTAGACAGTCGTTTGGTTTTCTCACCTCGAGCCGAAACTTTTCTTTTTTTCATATCGAGCTTGCTAGGTTAGGGTAGATTAGCTCCGATAGGACTACATAAGACCTTCCTCACTCTCTGAAAAAATTTGTGTTGAGGATTTACTCAGAAACTTCTTCAGAAGCCAGCAAAAAACGGACAAGCATATAAATCAAACGAACTGATAATTGTTTATAATTACAAAAAAAAAACGAGAATTTTTGTTTCAATGCTCAATTGAAATCTTCTTTTTCTGCTTCAGAAATTTCATACAAAACACAATTCTTTCGCAAGAATTCTAGAAATAAATTTGCTATTTTCGCAACTTTTAAATTTAAAGACTAGGAAATGTTACTTCCTTGCTCTTTTATATCAACAACATCATTTCAAATTACGCAAATCGCACAACACTAACACTTACATACACGTAAATGTCCATAAGCCTCTTTAAAAATAAAAAAAATAAAAACAGAAAACTTAAATGAACATGTATAAAAAAAAATACTTTGGTTACTCAGCCAGTCACTCACTCAGTCAGTCTGTCACTCGGTCAGACGTACAGTAGAGAATCACCACATTAAGCCAGCGTGTATGTAAATAATTGCATTGGTATGAGTGCATCTTTTATAAAATGTCAAGGAACCCAGAGGAGCATAATAAAGCATTTGAAAGCGCAACACATTGACAAAACAAGCTTTTCATGGTGGCGGACAAACAACACTATGTGGATAAGTGTACACATGTACATACATATACGCATAAGTATGGCACATATGTGTGTGCCATATATATGTATATTCAAATTTACTTATAATGGCGACAAAGTTAAGCAGTCTTTTTTACTATCGACAAAATAATATGTGCGAAGTATTTAGCTTTTCATGCGCTCCGAGAGAACGAAAGCAACACAAAATACAAATGTATAAAGGTGTATTTGTACTTGGCGGTGTATTGGTGTTATTATGTCGAGGAAGCGCCTAAAAAGCGGTGGGAAACACTTGAAGCAACGAATTTAATTTTTACTAATTTAAAAACTAGTAATTTGAGTTGAACTGATTTAAGATGAATTACGAACTAATTTGTCATGAACTAGTTGCTGAGCGTTGCAATAGCCAAGTGGTTAGCATTGCGTACTACAATTCGGAAGGCATGGGTTCGAGCCGAATTTCGATCAACATCGAAAATTATAGAAAAATAGTTTTTCTAATTGCGGTCGGCCCTTGGCAGGGAATGTCAACTTACTTATAAAAATCCATCCGCCGTTCGGAGGTGGCTTAGAATAAATAGGAGGGACTTCCATTTGTTGGTTAAAATATCAAGACGCAAAACCACAAATTGGAGGAGGAGCTCAGCCAAAAAACCGCTTCAGTGGTTACAAAGCGTCAAATACACATATATATAGTTACCGAGCTAGTTTATGAGTAATTATTTCGAAAACTAATTGTTGCGCAGGCAGCGTTTAAACGAGTTTGTTAATAATTAACATATTTATTTTTCATTTTGATTTGAAATTTATTTCGAAAAGAATGGTAATTGCTTATGAAATTTTGCTTATGATAATAAACAAGTTTGATAAAAATACAAAAACAAATACAAATTTTTTGGTATAAAAGTTCAACCAAAAATTTGCCTTAGAAAATTCCAGCAGGGTTTGTGCTTGTTTACAAAACTGTTGTTGATGTAAATGACCGCCTAGCCATAAAAGGAAAAACGCGCCACCAAGCTGCACCTTCGAATGCAAGCGCTGAATTTTGTGATGATATTAAATTTAAGTAGATGAAATTCGTTTTTATATTTAGTGAACGAATGTGACAATTATGGGGAAAAAGGATTTTTAAATAAATGTACAAAAAATTATTTTTGACACCGTTATTTATTATTTATTCTGAATTTTTTATTTTTTATTTACTTTTATTTATTTTTTTTCATTTTTTTTAATTTTATTTTTTTAATTTTTTTTTTTATTTTTTTTTGTTTTTAATTTTTTTTTAATTTTCTTTTTTTCAATATTTTTTTTTTAAATAAAATTTTTAAGTGTACCTATTCACACTCAAAAATTCTTTAAAAAGCAATCCCAAAAAGCATAAATGAAATATGTTACACAACAAAATAAAAACGTATTACAGAAATTAATACATCCGCTTCAGATTGCAATTTTTATAAACTTTTACAGAATTTAAGATTTTATTATGAATGATAAATTTCCCTCTAATTAATTGAAAAAAAAAAATTAGCATGGAAATATACTTATTTTAGAAATCGTTTGAATAATGCAGACTTGAAAGACTCTTGTGAAAAGCTTAGCATCTGTCGCCTTTTCCAAAAATTCCATAATTTCCGTTCAAATTCACAGCGTTTGACGGTATCAGCCCTACACAGCAGCAGCAACGAGAAAGCACACAAAATGCAGAAGCATTCCCTCAAGTATGCTACTCTTTCATCAATACACTCTTTCATAGCTGAAGAGCTCAAAGTACACTCGAGAGCTACTCAGCTAACACACACACTATGCACACCCTTGCTATTCTTCTTCTTATTCTTCTTCATTTCACACACCTGCTAAGCAAAGACAGAGGAGCATAAACACCCATAAATTATTCAAATAGCATTATCTAAATGCAGCGTAAAAGATTATGAGATGAACTTTGAAAGGAAAACATATGAAAACAAAAATTTACACATACAGATTGTACAGTATGTGAGCTCCAATGATTGTATGCATGCAAGTGTGTGGACATAAGTGTGCTGAAAACCTCAAAAGCTGCATTTTTTGTTTTGTTTTCGCCAAAAAACCACACCGATATGCCGATTACTTGGAAATGCGCACACTTTAGCTACACACAACTATGGGAAGTGTTTATATATATGTATGTATATATGTATTAATTATAATTACTTACACATGCACTTAGCGTTTTACTCACTTACATAAATTTTATCGCTTCGAAGGTGCTTAAGATAATTTTTAAAGCAAAAGTTTCAAATTGGATTTAATAAAAGACGAACGGAAGCTTCGTAAATGTATATATGTAATTTTAATTGTGATATATGCACATATGTGCATATATGTATGTATACAAATGCACAATGATGGCAACTCATATACATATGTATATTTACATGAGAGATTCTCTAAAGTATACAAAAGCATTGGCAACTTTTCCATTGAGTTCATGTACACAAAAGCCGAAAGGATGAAAAATGTGCAAACATTACGTATAAACATATATGCGAGTATGCATTGGTGTTACTATGCAGCCGAGGCGCACTAAGAGACACAGTGCATTCCCAATAAAAAAACGCAAAACGTGGCAATATCGTATCGAGAATATATTTCGAGGAGTAAATACATTTTTCTTGATGGTCACATGGGCGTCCTTATTTCTAAGAAAATATTTTTTTTAAATTAATTTTTATTTAATTATTATTGTTTTTATTTTATTTTTTTCTTTTATTTTGTTTTTGTTTTTTCTATTATTATTGTGTTTCTAATTTTTATTTCATTTTTATTCATTTTTTTATTACTTATACTACTTTTATTTTTTATTCTTTTATAAATTTATTTTTATTATTTTTTTATTTTTATTTTATTTATTTATATATATTTAAAAAAAAAATTTTTTTTGTAATTTTTTATTTTTATTTATTTATTTTTATTTTTTTATTTATATATTTTTTCCTTTTTTGAATTTTTTTTTTTTTTGGTTTACCTTTTTTACCTTTTTATTTTTTAATTTTGTTTTACTTTGTTGTATATTTTTTTCGCTTTCAGTTTATTTATTTATTTATTTCTTTCTTTTTATACTATTAATTTTTATATTTAATGTTACTTTGTTCCTTTTTTATTTAATTCTTTACTTTTTAATTTACTTTTTTATTTCCATATTTACTTTTTTCAATATTTTTTTACTTTTCTTTTCTTTATTTTTTATTCGCTTTACTTTTTAATTTATTTTCCTGATTTCCCTAGATTTTATCAATTTGTTTGTATTTTTTATATTTAAAAAAAAATTATTGTGTTTGTTTTTTAAATTTATTTATTTTTTTTTCTATTTCTATTTTTATTTTTTATTTGTTTTATTTTTTATATATTTTATTTACATTTTTTTCATATATATTTTTTATATATTTTTTTATATTTTTTATATTTTTTTATATTTTTTTTACGTTTCATTTTTTTTTAAACTTTTTATTTTATTTATTAAATTTTTATTATATTTTTTTTATCTATTTATTTATATCTTTTCTAATTTGTTAATTTATTTTTAATTTTCTTATTCACTTAATTACTTCCTTTTTTTCCATTTTTTTTTTTTTTTTTTTTGTTAAATCAAGAAACAACTAATTAAGTTGATTAAACACAATTTCATTAGTTCTGTGTTCAATCAAATCAATTTTATTTTAATTAATCCAAATTTAACTGCAATTCATGTAAGACGTCCAGAGTATACTAAAGCATTATTCCTGTTTTAAATGATTAAACAAGTTTTAGTAAATCAATATTGATTAATTTAAGGCATGAATGTAACCCTATTCTGCTTCTCATCAGACGTTTTTTAAGACTTCTTAATCACTAAAATTTGTTTTGGGAGATGTCTCGGCTTTTTTTTTGAACTGGGTAAATCTTTAGTAAATCTAAAGTCTCAACTGAAGAAATATATCAATATTCATTTTAATCAATTCTATAACAACTCAACTTAAATATGGCATACATTTAGGAGCATATTTTAAGTAAAATTAATTTTATGCATATTTATAGGCGCAGCTACATTACATTAGCTAAAGATTTAATTATTAATTTTTAGAAATTTACTATCATACAAAATACATGCCATTACTTTTTGTTTTCTAATCTCATTTCCAATTCTCTTACCTCGAGCTCAACAATTGTTCTGCCTCATCGGCGGTCATGGCATCGGGCAGACTATCCTCTCGTGGTATTACCACCTCCTCCACCGCCAATGTGGTTATCATCAACTTATCCTCCTCATCTTCCTCAGCGACTGTGGCTAGTGGCGCCTCACAAGCTTCCACCTGCACATCGTCGTCATCGTCCTCCTCTATGGTGCGCATCAAATCATCCTCATCCTCACCAGCGCTACTGTCCGCATATTCTAAGTCTTGCAAATCCAAAACACTACACTCACCACCATCACCACCATAGCTCGCAGTAGTTGCGGTTGTTACTGCTGTTATAGGTGTGGAGCTTGTGCTCGTCGTCAGTGGTGGCGGACGCTCAGGCAATGCTGGCAATTCGGAGCTATCAAACCCCTCCTGCGTATCGAGGGAAGCAATGGGTGCCACCCCCTTGCCACTGGTGTTGGCCACTGTCGCGATAGCAATAGACGAGATCGAACGTGTATTGCTGGTTGAGTTCGTTGTTGCTGTGCCGCTACAACTGCCACCACTGCCACTGCCAATCGATGTGGGCGACATGGGTGGTGTGGATTTGATGCTCACGTCGGAGCTGCGGCGCCGTATGGGCGACACCACACCGACGGGTGGCGAAGAGATCGCTGCACTTTTGACCGGTGAACCACCACTACCAATAGATTTAGTTGGTGATTGCAAGATACCGCTACCCCTTTCGCGCTCTTTGGCCAACTTGCCACCTGGATAGTAGAGTTCAACGGCGGTGGTGACCTCCGTTTTAATTGTAGCATACACTGTGGTAGTCTCTTGTGCAAATCCATTAGCATGAAATTTCTTATGCATTTCAGTCACTTTGGCTGTGTCGTAGAGCTCGGATTCACCGAAAACTTCATGTGATTCACTACCGTCTGGATTGAGACGATAACCCACATCGACATAATTTAAACTGGGATTTTCCACCTCCTCCACCTTTGCCTTGGTACGACTGCGGTCACATTCATCCACATCGACGGCAGCAGGAGCAGCAGCACCAACTCCGCCACTGGCGCTACGACCATTGGGCAGCTCAAAGTCGTAAGCGGGCTTGAGTTTGGCTTTAATCTCCGGCGATGGTTCATTGAAGCCACCCTCGTCAAGGCTTGTACTTGTTGAAATGATGCTAGCTGGCCGTGAGCCCAAGCCAGCGGCTGGTAATTGTACGGAGATACTTGATGATATACGTTTCGCTGAGGCAGACGAGGCAACGGAGGATGTACGTTGCGGTGACATATTGTGTGAATGATTTTGAGCTTGAATTTGAGACTGATTTTGGTTTATTGATACATCGGTGACATCCTGACGTTCGATTTTGTTGGAGCGTCCTGGAATCGAAAGAGAAATAAATATGTGGTTAGTAATCTGAATGTAAAGAGGTAATAATTTTTGAAACTTGAATACAAAAATGTCTTAAAATGGTGCTTTCAAACTATATTCACCGATGAGCGGTGTTGGAGCTTTGCACTAGACCGTCCTTCATCATCAAAAACTTTGGCTAAAATTGTATTCAGAATTTCCGAAGTTCTAACTTTGAAAAGGCCATAGTGACAAAATTCGGGTTCTAAAAATTCGGGAAATTATTTTTGTGAAGGCTTCTGCCTCAAGAGCTCTGCAGCGAATTACAACTAAAAGGCTTTGGAGCTTCCAATGCTTTGGTGACATTTCAAAAAACAAAGCCATAATTTCAGTTCAATGATCCTGAAGTAACCTGACGGATCCTTGGTTTCAATCACAACAATATAGAGGGCTTTTGGTGATTAGTTCACGTCAAGCAACACTAAGAAACCATATGCCTGCCTTTCCCACCGAAGTGTTTCTCCTTTCAATAAAACCAACCTTGAATAGTCACATTTTATTCATTTATTAAACGCACATTTTGTTTTGTCCTTCACAAACTTCAAATTGTGAATAAAACAACGCAAACCCGAAAATGTAATCAGCATAATGAATGAATGAAACTCAAGTAGGCTCCACTTACTGGTCAAAATTCAAAGTTTGTTTAGCATTCACTTCGGTGGTGATGCATCATTCAACAATTTCACCAAATCATTTTGTAAATTCAACAACAAATATGAACGCAGTGACTTTCGCGCTTGAAGTTTCGAAATCTCATCAGCCACTTTCGAATAACCCATAACGAACTTCTTATAGCGCGCCAACTCATATTCGAGATAGTCATTGTTACCCGGCGTCTCATCGCCACGCAGCTCAGACGCGATGGCGTCGCGTAAATCCATTATGCGTTTGTATACGAATTCCGGAAGGCCGAGCACCTTGTTTTGGTTGGCTGAGGAGCAAGCGCCTGCTTCGTATTCATCACAACTCTTCTCGTATAGCGCAGACGATGTGCCAGCAGAGGTGATCGCACAGCTTGCGCATGCATCCTTTGTAAAGTATTTACCACTCAAACTGGCATCCAAGCAGGCGGGCACATTCACATATTGTGACATGTAGCCGCAAATACGATCGAAGGGTGATTGACTTGAGTCGCAATCTCGCTTATCATCCTGCTTGTCGCAACATACATATTCACATTCACACGCTTTGCTGGTACTTTGGGTAGTAAGACAAGCATTATGTGACGCCGGCACACTGGGCGGTGGACGGGGGCAAGTCATACGAGATTTTTCCGTACTCTGAAAATCGGTTGGATTTAAAGTGGGACCAGGTTTGGGCATCGAAATGAATGGTCCTGTGAGTTTGCCATAATTCAGACAGGCAACAAGATGACTCATGTAGATATTACGAAGTCGCAGCTCTTTAATTGTTTCGAAATCGCTCATTGAAAGCTTATCCAACCAAGCTCGTGCCAATTTATATTCACGCGAACGGCAATCGAACACTTCTTCGGGTTGTTTTAAAATGTCTTGAAAAAATATAAAGTTTTCTGTTAACTGATAATCGATACTCTCCTCGGCGGCCATGATTTACGCAGAATTTTGATGGAGAATTGAATTTTGAGTTATTCAATTGATTGTTTGTTTGTTTGAATATTTTTTATATTTTTTGAAGAATTGTCTGTTTGACAAATTTATGTTTTCCCATTGCATTGGAACTTTTTTTATTTTTATTTTTTACTTTAACTGACGTGTGAGAATGAAATGCTTATTTTTGCTTAGGTGTGACAGTTATCATATTCAATAATTACTGTTATTGTCAAATGTATTTAACCCTTTCTCTTCCAATGAGCCATAAAAATTAAGAAAACAATATTTTCAAAAATTATAAAAATAAAAGAGAAAAAGTGCCAACTGATTTGAATTAAAATAAATGAAATCAAATCAAAAAAATCAGATTTTTCACGTATCCCCACAAAACTAAGTCCAACGATGTCAAATCACACGCTATTGGTGGCTAATAGACATCACCAAGACGAGAGATTACGTGGGCGGGAAATTTTTCTCACAATAAAGCCATATTCGCTTGTGTTGAGTGGCATTTGGCACCATCTTGCTGGACCCACATATTGTTGAAGTCGTGTTCTTCAATTGACGTCCAAAAAAAGTCGGTGATCATACGACCATAAGCTCTGAATTGACAGTGATAGTCTTGCCATTATCCTTTTCAAAGAAGTAAGCTCCAATCACACCTCCGGACCAAAGATCGCACCAGACAGTAAGCTTCTTTTCTTTTTTGCAAATTCGACAACTCTGCTTTACATATCCACCGAGTGAGAAATGTAGGAAATTTTGTTGGAAAATCGCGGTCCACTGCTTTCTGTTCAAGCACTGAGTAATAGATATTGCGTAAAAAGCTGTTTGCAAAAAAAAAACCTTCCAAAATTTACATATTTTAAACGCTTGGAATGCAAGCAAAATGGAATGACTAAAATTTTTCAAATATTTCGCTACTAAAAATAGTATTGTAGAATAATTAAAATTTACTAGAATTTTGGTTGTTGCTAAAAATGAAAGCACAAAGAATGTGTGTGTTCTTCATGGTGGGAAGTTCACAGAACTGTAGTGGAGAATAGCAAACAAATCTGTGAAAATTTCCAAGGCAAAAATTTTGAAAGTTTTCTAGTATGTGCTACTTAGTTTTCAAAAAAAATATCGCAAAATATGCAATCATCTGAAAGAAAACTGGAAACAAAATGTTTTTGAAATACTCATTGCTGACAGAGATTTTATACTGAACTGTTGCTAAACGCAAATTTCAAAATGACGAAGGGAGAAGGTAGTGAGGGTAGAGTGGAAAGGAGACGAGTAGCACGGCGTGAAATTCTTTAGCAACGTGACAAAATGAAGAACAGCGCGCTAAAGAGTTGTTTATTTATAGCTTTAGAATGCGCGTGATTGTTGGTGTGTCTGTGTGTCTATGTGTCTAAGCGAGGCAAACAATTAACGAATAGACGCGGCATTTCACTGAAAAGGCAGACATTTTTGGCTATATAAATAAGAGGGAAATCATACAAAATGATATTTAATGAATACCAATTAATATTTGGTCAAATAAAAAATGATAAAAATACCACAAGCAATTAAAAAAAAAAAAACATTTTTAAAAACAAAAAATTTAAATTAAAAAAAAAAATTTTTTAATATAAAAAATAAGATATCACTTAATCAAATACAAACCTCTGCAGGTGTTACAGAAATTCTTAAAACTCAAGCACATGTTGAACACTCTGTATTTGAGGCCTTTCTTTCGATCGGCTTTAGCTGTTGTGTGTGTTTCTTCCTTTTTTCGTTGGATCTTCTTGTAAATTATGTAAATTCTTCTTTCATCACATTTCATGCTTCGTAGTTAATTTATTTTTAATTTGTTTACTAATATACATAGATAATATTTTTCACAATTTTCGATGGTTTTTCTTCTTCCACTAAGTACAGAGATTGATTTAAGAAAAATGGAAAGTGTTGGGTGAAATTATTTATATCAAAAGCAATAAATAGCTATTGTATTCAAATCATAATTTTTTCCCGAAATTTTGTGGCTTGCAACATTTTTTATTTAGCAACATAGTGTGCTTCCGCAGTAACCTTTTGTTGTTAGCAACATTTTTAATTCCGAAATATTATATTTATGTACTTTCAGCATATAATTGATGTTATATTTTTTTTAACATTTCAAAACATTTTTTTGTTATTGATCTAAATTTTTTATCTCTCAACATTTCTTGTTCATCAACATTTGTTTACAGCAACGTTGAAAGCACCTAAAAGTATGCCCTTGTTTCGTGCGAATAGTGCATTAGAAAACATTTGAGGTTATGTAAAAGAGAAGGAAGAAATACCGCCGGGATATGAAAAGGGTTTAACGAGAGATTTGCTATAGAAATATTTTGTGTTGACACATTCAGTTTTTAATTTTCTAAGAAACACAATTGAGTTTCCCATTTATTAACATCACTTTATTTCGCGCATAGTAGTATTCAAGAACAGTTTTTCATACATTAATAAAAAAAAATTCTGCCATAAATTCATGAGCTTCAGCGCCTCAAAACTCCCATTCAAATACAACCATCATTAATTAATTTGATTAAATCATTTTGCAAATTAAGTAACAAAAACGAACGCAGCGCCGGCTGTGATTTCAATTTGTTCAGCACACAAGCGATGCTCGAGAAATTCATTATGAAGTTCTTGTAACGCAGTAACTCACTTTCCAAATATTTATTGCATCCACTCTCAACATAACCACTCAACTCCTCCTGGATAGCCTCCAGTAGGGAGGCAACATCCTGCCGCAGGGCCTCCTTCGCATGTGCATAGGAGTCGTAATTCTCACACAAATCGCACGGGCCGCTATTACAATGCGAAGCAAATGAATTATACGCACTCGGCGATGTAATTTCGCGCAGCATATAATTGCTAAAAACATTGGCCGATGAACGTTTCCTACCGCCATTCATACTATCCGGCGGTTCGCATTTTATGTTCGGACTAAATCTCACCTCGGGTGGACAACGCATGACTTCACGATTGACACTGCCACCAGTTGCGCTAGCGCTGCCAACGCTACCGCAAACATTGGTTGCATTACTAAAGCAATTGCCCAATTGTTGTTGTTCGCAATTATCCGATAAGCGATTTGATTTCAAATCCTCACACTCCGGATGTCTTCTTTCTGAGGAGAGATCTTTTTTATTTTTGTTTCTACAATAATTCTCTACACGGAAAATCACCTTTGCACACCATGGGACAAGAGAGTGGCTGCTTCTTTGCTGCATTGAAGTTCACCATTTGCAAGCGCCCGTTATTCGGTTGATTGGCGAAAGGTCCTTTCAGAACACCCTCTATAAGGCAGCAGCACAAATAGCTCATGTAAATGTTACGCACTCGTCGCTCCTCCAAATCGGCACATTCATAACGACACAGCTTGTCCAACCAATTTTGTGCCAAACAGCTTTCTTCCGAATTGTGTCTGAATACTTGATTGGGATCACGGCAAAGGTCGAGGAAGAGCAGGAAATCTTCCGTGAGCAGAAAATCGAAATCGATGCCGTTGTTGTTGTATGCCATTTAATTTTTTTATTTTCAAATTTTTACCTTTCACAAATAATTTGGAAACGCACACAAAAAAAAATTTACTAAAAAAAATTTGAAACAAAAACAACAACAATTTTCTCACATTTACAAAGAAGACAAAGAACAAGGCGAAGTCATTGTTGAATAAATAAAATTCAAAAAAAAAAATTCTAAAAAACGAAATTCAAAGAAATGTCATTACACAAAAAAATTTTGAAACTTTAAAAAAAAAAAATTAATCAATAAAAAATTAAATTAAAAAATCTGAGGGAAATGGGAATAGAAGACGAAAAAGGAAGAGAGAAGAGAGGAGAGAGGAGAAGAAAAAGGGAAGCAGAGCTCATGAGAAGCATAACAATGTTCAATCTATATGAATATACTCCCAACATCGGTTTCCTCCTTTTCTTACAACTACTTTCTCTTAACTGCATACAATTTATTCACCCCTTTTTCTCCCATACCACCAATAGACATATTCCGCACCGAAACCAATTACACTAAACAAAATGCCGAAGCACCACAACCAGAATGCGCCCTGTAGCACATCCATGTTCAAAACTATCCTCTTCTTCACGAAGTCAGCACCAACTCCCTCGTTTTCTGTAACTTCGCTCAAATCAAAATCAAAATCGGATGGCAAATCTTCATAGAACTCCTCCACCTCGTGTGATGTACTGCTGCCGGTGTAATGCAAATCTTTAATGCTCCAATACTCCAGAAGGCCACACTCAAACATGCTAGCCTGATACTGTTGAAACTTATAGCGAAAGGGTGAACCCTTCTGCAAAATATACTCCTCCGGCATGGAACGGAGATATTCTTTGACGACATGAAAACGTGGACGACGCCGTTCGACATCGTAAGTTTTTATTAAAAAATACTTTGCGGCCTCGCCACGCAGCAGGAACGCTGCGCGCCAATCTCTACGTACGCTAACCGGCACAGCGAATAGGGTGGATGAAAAGTGTAGCGGCAGCATGACAGCACGCTTTTCGATCTCATGCCAGTGCTTAGCACTTAGAGCCGCTTGTACTGTCGTGAAAAGTGTGTGCACACCAAAAATGGGCACATCCAACTTTTGTAGCTCATCTAGATAATCTAACTCAGCTTCATATTCCGGATGTACGAAACTGCTTTCTAGCTTGCCAAAGTATATTGTGGTCAGAACGTAGCTGAAGCAAATCCAGGCGATGAGAAATTGACGTAGTGAGCTTATGCGCGAGAAGCCGGCAACTGGTTCGCCCAGGTGGGTCTTGACGAACATTTCGAAGACCTCATACCAACGGCCATGTTTCATTTTCACCGCATGCGGCAGAGCTTCTGCCCAGCGATTGAGTAGAACGAAGATTGTGGTGACCGCAAAGAAATTTAACGTCAGCAGAAGCCAAAGTGTGCACGTGAAAGTTTTGATAAAAATCAAATATTCCGGTTGCGTTTTCGCTGCGGGCACAATCAAATAGAGTTTGCGTTTAAAGTACGGATAGAGCATCTCCACTTGCGTTGCGGCGCAGGGCAGCGTGAAACGCGCATTGAAGCTGACATCCGCCGTGCCGTTGATCAAATCGTGTAGGACGCCTGTGAACGAGCCATTTGGCAGGCAGGAACCATAATTCTCATTATCAGCAGGTTGTATGTAATTTGCCGTCGCATTGAGATATGCGGCAATATTGCTCGCGAGCAAACCGTCCACGCCTGTGTATCCAAGCTCGGTGCGCGATTTCGGTATTGCGCGCAAAAAGTCCTTGAACATTGTGATGTGTAGTTGTTGTTTATGAAGATTCCTCAATTTATCGTAGAAATATCGATCATCCGTTATACGTTTTATGACGAAACCCACCTCCGTGTACGGCTCGAAAGTGTAAATGTGTCGCACGCCAGTTATGACAATCGCATTGAGTATTTTACGCTGCCACACAGCGGTGAGAAGCTCGTGCAGCTGCTGATATGAGGCATCTCGCCAAATGAAGATGTATTTGTGGAAATGTTTTCGATTCTGTTTTTCATTCAAAATATTCGTGATGAGTTGCACGTATGCCGTGGACTCCTCCGAGGTCGCAGTAAGTACAAAAATGCTAAAACTGTTATATTTACGGTCGGGCTCTTTCGCTACTCCCGTTAACTCCATTATGTGTGTTGGTAGAGTGGTCATGCATTTTAATAAATTCCGTTCCAAGATGTATTTTGAGTTATCCTGCTGCGTGTCAGTGTAGATGGTGTAGATATAAGAATCATGTGCTGCAGCAATTTGGCAAGCTTTCTGTGGTAGTAGCGAGTCTGTGGCTGCCGTTTGTATTACTGCCGTCCAGTTGGCGAAAACCAATGAGTTGATTTTGTAGTGGAAAAGAATTATGACTACCCTGAGGTAAGGCATTTTTGTAACTGATTTGGACCTTAGTTTTGAATCTCCTAATTTACGTAAATAGACTTTTATAGTAACGTAGTTCGTTAGCAATGTAAACATACAAATTGAAATATGTACATACGTATATTCTTGTAAAGCAAATATGTCACGCAACTTAATAAGCAAAAGGAATTCCCGAAGGTTTAATATATTTTAATTATATTATGATGACTGTAAGTGGGGAATATAGGGAAATAAATATAACTTTTTTATTTTTATACCTTCTATTGCATAAAAAGGAAACATATCTATAATTTTTAACTATTTAATTTTTATTATTTAATTTTTCACTTTCTTTAATTTTTACTATTTTAATAATCTTTACAATTTTATTTTTAATTTTTTATTTTTCATTTTTCATTTTTAATGAATTTACTTTTTTTATGATTTTTTTTTTATTTTTATTTTTTTTATTGTTTTTTTTTTATTATTTTATTATTATATATATTTTTTATGTTCTATATGGTTTTAATTTTTATTTAAACTGATTTTCTTTTTAATAAATTTGATTTAAATTTTAATTATTTATGTTTGTTTCAAAACTATTACTTTTGTTTTAATTTTATATTTTTTCTTTTTTATTTTTGGTTAATTTAAAAAAAATTATTATTTTTTTTTTATTTTTTTATTTAATTATTTTTTTATTTTTTTATTTTTTTTTTTATATTTTTTTTTATTTTTTTTATTTTTTTTTATATATTTTTTATTTAATTTTTTTAATTCTTTTTTTAATTTTTCTTTATTTTCTTTATTTTTTTTTTTTAGTTTTATTTTAACCTTTTTTTAATTTTTTTTTTTCTGGTAAATTAATTTTTATTATTAATATTTTTTTATTTTTTCTTACTTTTGTATTATTATTATTTTTTATATATTTTTATTTCTATTTATTTTTATTTATTTATTTATTTATTTTTTGTGTTTCATTTAATTTTCTTAAATTTCCTTTTTTTAAATTATTTATATTTTTTCAATTTTTTTCTTTCCTATGTTTATTTTTTTAAATGTTTCATGTATATTCTTCTTTTAATATTTTTCAAAACTTTTCCTTTTTTTAATTTTTTTTTCAACTTTTCTTTTTAACTTTTTTATTCTTTGTATTTTTATTTTTTAATTTTTTTTTATTTTTATTATTATTTTTTTTAATCTTTCATTCCTTTTTTACTTTTATTGTTTTTTGTATATTTTTATTTTTATTTATTTATTTTTTAAATAATTTCTATTGTTTTTTCTAATTTTTCTTACTTTCTTTTTTGTTTTATTACTTTTTTCTTTCCTTTGTTTCTTTTTTATACTCTTCATATGTATTCTTGTTTCTTTTTATAATTTTGAAAACTTTTCTCTTTTTTAATTTTTAACTTTTTTTTTCGTATTTTTTTAATTTATTTAATTTTTTTTATATATATTGTTTTAATTTGTTTTTTCTTTTTATAATTTTTTATTTTTATATTTCGTGTTTTTTCAATTTAGCTTTTTTTAACTTTTTTTTAATTTTTTTTTAAATTTTTTTTTTTTTAATTTTTTTTAAATTTTTTTTTTTATTATTTATAAATTTTTAATTTTATTTTTATTTTTTTTATGAATTTTTTTGTGATTTTCTTTTGTACTTTCTTTTATAATTTTTCTTATTCTTTTTTGCATTTTTTACTTTTTTCTTTTATTTTTTACATCCATTGACTTTTTTATATATTCATTTTTTATATTTTTTACATCTTTTTACTTTTTTATAATTTTTTTATCTTCTCCCTTCTTTTATTTTTAAATCTCTTTCTTTTACTTCTTTATTTAATTTTTTATATTTTTTTATAATTTAAAACCTTTTTTATTTTGAACAATTTTTTTACTTTTTAATATTTTTTGTTTTTATTTTTATTATTATTTGAATTTTATTGTTATTTGATTTTTTATTTTTATTTTTACTTTATTATTATTATTATTTTTTTTTTTACAAAATTAATATTATTTGCATTTTTACTTTTTTATTATATATTTTTGTTTTATAGTTTTTGCTTTTTTTGTAATTTTCTTAATTTATGTTTAGATTTTCCCTTTAGACAATTCCTCACCGAAAAGCGCAATTGCAAACAACCAAAAGGAAACTATTTACAACTTTTCTCTTGCTCAAACAATTAAATTATTTATTGCTTTATTGATATTGCTAATTAGAAACAACACTTGGGTTTCTAAGCAGCCGGAAAATACTCAGAGAAGACTACCTCGAATACTCGTTTTAATAACAAAAATGCTTTCTACGCGTTCAGTCCGAATTCTTCTTCTGCTTATAACCAAAATGCACTCAATAACAGCAGCAACGCAAATATATGAATATTTTAACCTACCGCAGCTAAAAGCCTACGAGGGCTTGAGTCAAAAGGTGTGTGAAATCGCCATGCAAGTAGACGCGCGCGTCAACTTAATCTACAACAGTCTTCGGGCTCTTCAGGACACTGATTTACTAAATATGGAAGAAGAATTGCTTCGCTGTATGACACGGTTGCCCAGCTACACGCTGCAATTTGAGGAGGTTAAATTGGAACCTCATCGTGATTACAGCACTTTGAGCGTCTTCACTCTCGCTGAAGCCAATGGCACGCAACTAAACAGAATTATAAACACGCTAAATGCAAAACAACAACACAAGCAGTTCCAAAAATACATTTTTGTATGGCGAAATGCAATGGATCGTGAAATGCAACAACTTTTTCAAGCGATTTGGAATAAACAAATTCTGAATGCCGTCGTTGTGACAGGCGCCAACTCAGTTTACACCTACGAACCCTTCACCGCAAACGGATTTGTAATTAAACAGCTGCAGCCTGGCGAGGCATACTTTTATGATAAATTAAGGAATCTGCATCACTTCCAGCTACGCATCTCGATGTTCAAAGACTTCCTACGCGCCGTACCGAAATCGCCGCCTCAATTGGGTTACACGGGCGTTGATGGGTTAATGGCGAGTAGCATTGTGTCACAGCTGAATGCAACCGTGCAATACGTGACACCTGAAGATAATGAAAACTATGGCGCTTGCCTGGAAAATGGCAGTTACACGGGCGTGCTCCGCGACTTGCTTGGCGGCACAACGCATGTCAACTTCAACGCCCAGTTCGTGTTGCCTTGTGTGGCCGAGCGCATTGAAACTCTCTATCCGTACTTCAAACGCATACTCTATGTGGTGGTGCCGGCGGCGGAAATGTTTCCAGAAGTTCTCATATTTGTGTACGCCTTTAAGGATTCCGTGTGGCAGATATTTGTGGTTTTTTTCTTTCTGGTCGTTGCCGCATTTGCCCTGCTGAAGTGGGTCATCGACAGTTTAAGTAGTGTTCAGAAAATGAAGGATGGCCGATGGTATGATTTGATCGAGCTCTTTTGGAAGGTACAACTGGGTGTGCCCGTCAATTATTTCTCCAGCGCGAACACACTACGCCTATTCCTCATGGCTTGGATACTCTTCAATTACGTCATTACGAGCATTTACTTCGCCAAAGTTGAGAGTATATTCGTGCATGCCTCTTACTATCCAGAAATTGAACGTCTCGATGATTTACAGACCTTGAATGTGCCCATTTTTGGTGTGCAAAATATTTTCACAGCCGTTAAACCGGCTTTGAAGCCTCAACATTGGCGCGCCATTGAGCGGCATGCTGTACAACTGCCACAACAGTTCTCCTCCTTTCAATATGCTCTGCCAATAGGTGTGAGAAAACACTGGCGTGTCGCCTTCTTGCTTCGAGGCGAAACCGCAAGGGATCTGTTGGCGAAGACGTACGATGCAGAGCGCAGACGACCAAGATTTCATGTGGTAAAAGAACATATGCTCGCTATGCCACAGACTTATCTACTGCCGAAGGGGTCACCGTTTCAGTATAAGTTTCAAGAGTTTGAGAGTCATGTCTTGGAGAGTGGCATATTTGAGTATTGGACACATAATGCTACGCATCAGAGTGGTAAGGGAAATTCGCCTAATTTGGAGGAATTCCGACACGAATTGCCGAATGATCTAAATTTCGAGGCTCAGGAGATTGAGGTGGCAGATGATAAGGAGAAGAAAGTGGTACTAAATATGCGTATATTGCAAGGTGCATTCTACTTGTGGGGTTTTGGTATGGGCTTCAGTTTTCTTGGCTTCCTGCTGGAGCATGCATACTCTTGGTATCGGAGGCCAAGCGTGATTGAGGTTTAAAGTGCGGAATTTTCGCTTTAAAAAAAATATTTTACAATAAGAAATTTTGCTAAACAATGTTGCTGGGCGCAATTTCCAATGTGACCAAATATCTTCTTTATTTCTTTTAAAATTTATAAATCAAAATTTTTTAAATACGAAGTCTCACTCGCATTTCCAACACTCAGCAAGCACATTTCGATATATAGTTATTCATTTTGCGGTTTCCAAAATAAACGTAAATAAAATGCATTTAAAATGATTTTTTTCATGAAATTCTTTTTTTATCATTAAATGGGAGTCTTGGAATTATATGGGGAACACTACATCATTCAAATGGCCCCCTCGGAAATTTTTGGAAACTTCGATCCGTTTGAGGTAATTTTCGACCATTTTTTGGCGCATATTGGACGGTGCCTCGTACTTGACGAATGTTGGTTTTGAAGTGGTCAAGAGTTAAAGGTTCATCCGCATAAGCACGGTCTTTCGCCTAGCCCCTAAATACAAAGTCCAACGGTGTCACGCTCTTGACGTTGCCAAGACGAGAGAAATTTCTCTCGCAATAAAGCCATATTCCACATATTTCCAAGTTGTATTCTTCGCTTGCAGTCCGGTCGGTCTAAAACTCGGTAATCATACTACCGTTATCGTTTTCAAAGAAGTAAGATCCAATAACTCCTACGGATATAAGAGCGCTCCATATAGTAAGTTTTTTTTTTTTGGGGTGTAATGTCGTCTATTCAATTATTTGAGGATTGTCGGAGCCCCGAATGCGACTTTCGCCTATTTACGTATCCAGCGAGTGAGAAACGTGCCTCGTCACTGAAGAAAATTTTGTTTTAAATATAGCGGTTCACTGCTGTTGTTCAAGCATCCAATCGACGTAGCTGCGGCGTTATGAATTTGTGAATGGTCAGCTGGCCTAAGTTGCTGTGTGAGCTGGAATTTATATGGATATAGGTGTAAGTCCGAGTGCAATATACGCCATAATGTGACGTAAGAAAGTCCCAACTCTTGAGCAGCGATATTTGAGGTGGAACCAACAGAACACTGATGCACAGACCTTACAATATCTATAACCGATCAACCGATCAACCGATCAAGTCTCTTCAAATTTCTTTAAAAATTTACCAATTATTTGCGTATTTGGACGATTATTTACTCCATAATCTCCTCTTGACAGTTAAGTTTAGCAGCTGCCAAAATACAGCCCTGCAATTGCGAAACCACTAAATGGATAACCCTTTATATTAAAACCAAATCTCCACAATGAGCAAAAATATAAACATAATGTCAGCAAACTACTTTCACAACCGAAATATCTCACTACTTTAAATAATATTAACATTTCCAAGACAAAAAAAGTTAAGAAAAATATTCAACAAAAAAATAAAAATTCAAAAATTTTAAAAAAATTAAAAAAAACTAAACATTTAAAAAATAAAAAAATAAAAAGTTCAAAATAAAAAAAATTCAAATTACAAAAAATTAAAAAAAAATTATCTAAAATAAATTTTTAATTTAAAAAAATTTAAAATTTATATATATACTAAAATTTTTAAAGTTAAAAAAAAAATTAAAAAAAAAAATTAAGAAAAAAATTAAAAAATTGAAAAATAAAAAATTAATAAATAAATAAATAAAACTATAAAAAATAAAAAGTTCACAAAAAAAATTCAACATACGAGTGTCAAATAACAATACAAAAAAAAAAAGAAAAAAAATTAAATAGAACCTAAAATACACCTATTTAAAAGTAAGATATCAATACATATACACAAATCCACTATTAAATTGAGCGTAAACAACTGCATTGCCACTAAATAAACAATTAAAATATTTAACCGTGAAACTTTTGTATAAGTTCATTTGAAAGTGTGTTTATGATATACATATGTAACATACATACACAGATATAAATTAAGTCAAGGTCAGCTAATGAGTAGACGCGTATACAGCCACTACGAGAATATCCCATGTTTATATACATACATATGTATGTGAATACATATATATTAGTATTTATGGATACACTACATGAAAAATATAATAATCAAATTGCTGACAGCTTATAAATACAGATGTGTTGATGGAATAAATGGGAGCAAGAAAAAGTGTGAAGATCTACAAACATACATACATAACAGAGATATGGAATAGTCAGATTCAAATCATATGAACATATACACATATATATAAAAAGCAGATATAAATTCTATGATTTACGATTTGTAAACTCATATATGTATAACCACCCAAAGGCTTAGCGTACCGAAAGGCTCCAGCACGACGGATATTATTATTTTAATTTCCTCTTTACTTATTCATTGTAAATTTCTTTTTCACAAATATAATTTTTTATATCATACTCATATGCATATGTATGTTAC
Source organism: Neoceratitis asiatica (assembly GCA_030068015.2). Classification (NCBI taxonomy): domain Eukaryota; kingdom Metazoa; phylum Arthropoda; class Insecta; order Diptera; family Tephritidae; genus Neoceratitis; species Neoceratitis asiatica. Next base: position 90,720,859 of record CM061526.1, read on the forward strand.
ATACATATGCATGTGTGTGGGTGGCTTAGTGTTTTTTTCTGCCTGTCAGCAAATTTTATTTAATATTCATCCTGAAAGTTTCACAAACTCTTCCATAGTTGGCAAAATAAAGTCAAATTCAATTAGAAACAACAATTATTTAGACATGTTAATGCTTGTCCATACAGATCTACTCAAAAGCAGACATGTTGCAACAGATATTTAAAAAAAAAAAAAAAGTATGTAAAAGTTATCCTTTGCAAATACTAAAGGAAGCTGAGAGTTATTTGTGGTCTAAATGAAATTGTCCAAACGGGAATTTATTAAAATATTTAATAGCTATTAACATATATACATATATATATACAGAGATTTTGGTACAGAGATTTTGGTGAAAGGGAAAAGTTTTAAATTGAATTTCACCATAAATGAATGCAAATGTGCAAAAAAAATTTGAAAAATAAAATAAAATAAAATAAAAATATAATAAACAAAAAATAATATTAAAGGAAATCAAAATAATAAAAAAATAAAATCTAACGAATTGAAAGAAAAAATTAAGTTAAATAAATAAAAATTAAAAATAAGTAAATTTAAAAAAAATGAAATAAAGAAATAAATTAATAAATAAAGAAAAAAAAATTTATAAAATAAATTATATTAAAATAATATAAAATAAAATAAGTAAACTAAAAATAAATAAATAAATTTAATATCACACAAAGTTAAATATAAAAATTCCTAAAAATAATAAATCAAATGAAATTAAACAAAATTAAATTAAATTAATCTCAATCAAAAAGAAATGAAATTAAATAAAAATAATATACAATGAAATGAAAATAAAATGTATTGAAATTAAAAAAAAATTACATAAAATAAAATAAACCAAATTAAATTAGTATGAAAAAAAGAAAAGAAACAGAGGAAACCCGGAGCATTTGTATTTTCAAATAAAACTTTATCTACTTTAAGAGCGGCGGAAGAAGAATTCTAATTGACGAAATGCAACGAAGCATAATAAAAACGCTTTTATGTGCTTTACGAATTTTTTAACATTCTGCAATGTTACATACGAATGTACTGCATAGGAATATACACATGTACATATGTATACAAGAACATACATACAGAAAGTAACAGCATAAAAAGCTGAGTAAAAGTTTAAGAATATTTGTGTGCAGATAACAAAAAACAAAAAATAGAAAACTTCTTATTCGGAGCAATTTTGGACCAGCTTCAGCGCCAATTATTAGCATACAAGTATACTTAAATATATATATTTGGCGCTTTGTAACCGCTGAAGCGATTTTCGGCCGAGCTCCTCCTCCAATTTGTGGTTTTGCGTCTTGATGTTTTTACCAACAAATGGAGGGATCTACAGTTTATTCTAAGCCGCCTCCGAACGCCCGATGGATTTTTATGAGGACCTCTAATTTCATGTCAGAAATACACTCGGAGGGCTTGACATTACCTGCCGAGGGGCGATTGCAATTAGAAAAATTAATTTTCTGTAATTATGGATGATGCTCAAACGTGGGCTCGAACCCATGCCTTCCGAATGTCAGTACGCAATGCTAACGACTCGGCTATCGCGGCCAATTATTAGCACTCACTTATAAAAAAAAAAGAATTCAGCATTAGTACTAGAGAACTTTTAGACTCATTGGATACTTGGGTCACTCATTATTGTGTTCCATAATATTATCTACTAGCCCGGTACGCATGATGTCAGAATCAGTCTCTGGTCTGAACGCCATAAATTTACCACTTGGCTCTAACATATGTACGAGTACATAAAACAACGGTTATAAATAAATTCACAACCAAAACATCCATCTCATCTCCGCGTGTATTTGCAACAAAAACTCAAAATATCTGTAGCGAGTTGCATTCATGGCCCGGCATGACAATGCAAAATTTCTAAGGAATTTAAAGTATCAGCTATCAACACGCCAATGCCGCCAAATGCACACACACGTACACACGTACATACTATAGTACGTATGTACGTATAGTATATGTTTGTGTGCGTCCGTGTGTGAAAAGCTGCAATACAATGCAAGCAACAAATTGCCATTAATGTCACACACACACACTAACAAACAAAAAATAACAAAACAAGAAAAAGACGAAAAAGTATGTACATGAAAATCAGGGAGCTCTATTTTACTACTTTAGTAGTAAAGAGTAAAAAGAGTGCGGTGGCATCGAGGAAATTTGGCAACATTGCAAGGCAAAACTCTACAACTTTTTTAATGTTTGATTTTTGTTTTGTTTTTTTGTTTTAATGTATGCGAATTCCGTTGTCACAGACAGCCAAAAATTTACGCAAATTGTCCAAGAGCAAAGGTTTTTTGAGATTTAAAACGAAAAATTTTACTTCATGAAGATCATCATGTAGAGCGATTAAACACTTAGAATGTATTTGATGCAAGGAAACGAAAATCTATTAAATCATAACTTCTAATTCCTTAAATATCCAAATATAAAACAAAATTCTATTTCGATATGAGACAAAATAAGAAAGAAAAAAAGTACATAAAGGCAATTTTACAAGATACAAATATAAAAACTAACAGAAAATACGAACGATCCTTCCACCTGTAGCTAAACTACATGAAGAGCCTTTCTTTTAGCTCAATTCTAAAATAAGTCGAATGAAGTATCGGTTTTGCCGAAATCAATGGTTTACCCAACGTTATCTGATCACGCGCCTAAAATATTATGTACTCAAACCTCGCATTTTGTTGAAAAAATATTACTTTTTTAATTAAAAAAAAACTGTGACGTCAAAATTCGAAAAAATCAGGCAAATATTTTTTGTTTTTATTTTATTTTATTTTTTAGTTACTTCTATGAAATATAATCAGAAGAGGTTTTTTCCTCAACTTAGTTATTTCACACTATCAAGAAAGAGTTCGGTGACTTACGCCTTTTTCAGCTCGTGCAGCCTCCAACAAGGCGGGTGAGTTGGACGATCGTTTGATCATTATCAGCAACAAATGAAAATTTATTTCCGCTCTCAACCAAATAAATAAAGACGCTCATGTATGTGTACATATGTACATAAGTAAGTATATATAAATGTACACGCCTTCAACATTCATTGATTATGTGAATTTTGTCGCTGATTAGTCTGCTGCTGCATTAGTCATTCATTAAATTTTGAATAGAAAAAAGTGATTCCAAGATTTTTTTCAATCTCTTTTTCAGCACAGAAATTGATGATTTATTTGATTTACTTGTTATTGTTGTACATTCATTAAATTGATATATTATTATTTTTTTTTTTTTGCACAACTACGAGTTGTAAGTAGCAGCAAAAGGCTTTACAAGTGGCGAATTGCAGTGACAGACAGACAATAAAGGCAATTAATGCCCTCGGATGACACAAATTAGCACTTCAATTAGTGGACACAAAGCGAGAAGTTGCAAAATGTGGAGTACAAATTTACAAATGCCAAAACTAGATGAATTAACGAAGCAAAGAAGAAAATTTTATAGAATAACAACAGGCAGCTACGCACAAGCACACACACACACACACTCAATGAACTCTTTTATGTTTGTGACACACAACGGTACTAGCGATAGTTAGCATAATTATAATTTTATTTCAACACACACTTGCATGTATGTGCATACGTAAGTACATATATATTTATTAGCTATGTAATTGTCATATTTAACATTTAATGATCCACTTTATGTAAATATGTATATATTGTATGTATGAGAGTGATGTCATGAGGTTATTTCAATTAAAATTTCATAATGCTGACAAATGATCTTCAAACAATATGCATGCCTATATAGACATATTTGTAAATAAGTGCCTTATCTTCTGAGAACATTTTCAAAACAAAAAAGGCTAATGAACCTTAAGAAGTAGTAGTGTGAGGTTTTAACCTTGAAAATCTAAATTTATATTTTTTTTAACCAAAAAATGAAGAAGAAGCAGCTGGGGATACGTAAATGAGATTTATTGCCAGAAATGAGAAATATTGCTGTGAAATTAGTGAACATTTCTCTGTACATAGCAGGAATATGGGATCATCTCTCCAGCCTTTCAATGCAACAACGCTAAATAGGAGATGCAACACTTTGGAAGAAGCTGCAACTCCCCGTTGCATCTTTGCAATCTGCTATCGTGAAAAGTTTTTGGAACTAGGGATACAATCAGGCGAAATTCTTGCCGAGTAATTCATAATCATGGATATGACCTACATTATGAGCTGTGCTCGGTCTTCGACTGACTGCAGAAAGTGACAATCGAACGAATTTTGATGTGATATTTTCGGTTTCTTTCGCGATTGCGGAACTCTTTCAATTACTCACTTTAATTTTATTTATTTTTTTCAATAATAAAACAAGCCTTTCTATTAAAAAAAAACTGTTTTAGAAAAAAAACTTTACTTAACGACAGAGTACAACAGGGATCGAAAATGGAGTGCTGGTCATAATAAGATCTTCTTTAACTCTGAGAATTGCTTTGTGTCAGTTACAAAGGGTGATATTTTTTTTTGACAGATCACGCGCGAGTGTGTCAGGCTGTCATGTTTTTTTTTTGTTCAGTATTGTTTGGCATTTCATCATCGAAAGACTTACGCCTGAACAACGTTTACAAATCATTCAACTTTATTACGAAAATTCACGTTCTGTAAAGAATGTATTTCGCGCGCTTCGCTCAACTTATGGTCAACATAATCAGCCTACTGAACGTACTATTCGCAACACCATCACCCATCTTGAGACCCAGTAGTCATTATTGGATAATATTCGACCGAATAGACCACGTCCAGCACGCCGTGAAGAAAGTATAGTGGCCGTAGCTGAGAGTGTACACGAGGACCACGGAGAGTCGATTCGGCACCGTTCGCAGCAACTCCAACTGACGTATGGAACAACTTGGAGCATTTTACGTCAAGATCTTAAATTTAAAGCGTAAAAAAATACAGCTTGTGCAAGAACTGAAGCCGCACGACCTTTCCAAGTGACATCGCTTCGCTCTATGGGCTCTTGAAAAGTTCCAAGAAGATCCGACGTTTTCGAGGAAAATTTTTTTCAGCGATGAGGCTCATTTTTCTGTTATCGCGGCATGATAACCGAGTATTTGATGCATGAAATTTAAGCTCTTCCCACACGTCGTATCAATCAGTGGATTTTCGGTGAGCAAATAATTTCACGTTTTGAGCCGATCGATTGGCCACTAAGATTGTGTGATATCACACCGTTAGACTTTTTCCTGTGGGGATATGTAAAGTCTAAAGTCTTTGCGGACAATCTCGATCCGATTCAGGCCTTGGAGCAAAACATCGCCCGTGTCATTCGCCAGTTACCAGCCGAAATGCTCGAACGAGTCATGAAAAATTCGACACAACGCATAGACCATCTGAGACGTATCTGCGGCCAACATTTGAAAGAAATAATCTTCAAAAAATAAAAGCCAAAGAATGTTCTTTCGAATGAAAATAAATATTCGCCATTAAATTTGAATTTTCTGTTTTTTTTTTTTTTAACGTAGGGAACCTTGAAATGGATCACCCATTAGATTCAGCATTTAATTGCTGACACACTGCTATTCCTCAGACAGAGAGCCAGACGATGTTTTGTACTACAATTTTAAGCAATTTTAGCCCTTCAGAAATTGCAGTCCATCATAACAAATTTCAGAAAATATAAATTTGTTTTTTTTTCTGACATCAGGTTAGCGCTCCCCTAAGCATTCTCATTTGATATGAAAGATTGCGCAGACTAAACGAGAGCTATTAACATTTTTTCAACATATTTGGATTAATTCTTTCAATGAAAGGATAAGATAGGTTTTTAGTTAAATAAAAATAAAACTAATTCAAAAATATATATTTTCCAAAATGTATGCTAAAATGGATTATTATCACACGAACCATCTCACAAATGTTCATTGCATTATATAAATTAGCATTAAATTGTGAATTTGATGCAAAGAAATTTAAAAAAAACTTCCACTGTAAAATTTACTCTTTGGCTTTTACGTCTTTTCTGCACGTAAAGCATATGTTTCATACATTTTCAGTGTAATTAAGAATTTCGTAGAACTTTGCTTTAAACATTTTCCAGCGAATAATTAAGAAAAAGTTCTTTACATATAATTTCATCCAACATTTGCAACATCTGGAGTTTTCAGTGAACTAAAAGCAGAAAACAACAAATTATAATACGCGAAATAGCATGTGTTTGTTGTGCATTCAATTGCATGAATTTATTATTTCAAATATTTTCAATTAAACTGATTTTATTTCATTAATTTTTTTTTTACTGAATTTTTTTTTTTTAATTTCTTTGAAGAATTAAATGTACATTTTTTTCAAGGATTTTTATTGCAATATCTAATCAATGACGCCAACGTCGATCGATGCCTCATTGACAATTGAACGTTTTTCTCAATGAAAACACACACAAATACAGTAATCTTTTTTTTTTTTTTTTTTTTTTTTGTGGATTAAACTATGATAATGCAATGCCATTGAGAAAGTAGCATTCGGTCTTTTTTATTTATTTATTTTTATTATTTTTTGCTGATCCCTTGACTTTTTATTTTGTATAATTTTTTTAATTTTTTTTTTTTTTTTGAGTCATGCGTGGCACAACACATTTTTCAAAGCACATACATACAAACATAAATACTCGTTTCGACACAAATGGATTACTTTCGTATTGCGAAAATGCACACACACACAATGATTATTTTTATAATTTTTTCACAATTTTTGTTGTTTGAATTTTTTTTTTCGTTTTCTTTGCCTATTTTTTGATCATCGAAGTTAAAAGCGAACTGATCGCGTGCTTTCTTCGAGCACATCCGCACGATTTTCTTAAAATATGTGCGCGGAAATACAGTTAGCGTTCAACTGAAAGTGCCGCAAGACGAAAAGTCGAACGGCAGCTGGTGAACGAGAGCGAAATTAATTTGGCGACTTCTAGCCGAACCAATACGATACACCACACACACCAATGCGAAATATAAAACACAACTTCCTGTGCAGATGCAGGGCGATGATCGCAAAGTGATCTTACAAACAAATTTGTACTGCATAGCGGCAAGGCGAGAGAGCTCAATGGACCACACGAAGTACTAGAATATCGGTTTGCGGCACTCTCGTTGGCGTTATGCCCGGCGTGTCAGCATTTGCCGGCTACTGTAGGAGAATTTTAATTGTTTTTTCTGGCGAACATAAAGTTGGAAGCATAGCATGGGAATATGAAGTAAAAATGAAGAATGAAAATGATAAAAATGGCTAGTGTAAGCAGAATCATGTAATAAATGAGTTGTTGACGCAGCGAAAAAAGGGTGATGTGTAGGTACCTAAGAAGTTGCAAAAGCAACAATATACTGTTAGAATTGATGCAATCAGCAGAGTATGTGTCGCAGGCCCAGCACGTAGTGCTCCTCCCCTGCAGTCTTAATTGCTTGGCTGATGCTGTGTAGCAAACAATTGGCGCGTGGCCGCCTCAGCACAATGGAGGTCAGACGATGTATATTTAGGAACACAGTAAAAGCGCAAATAGTTTTAAAAAATTTATGAAGTTATAAAAAAGGGGAAAAATAAATAAATAAGTAAATGAATAAATTAGTATAAATGAAACAACATAAGTAGAAAAGAAAAGAGATAAAAAATTAAATATAGAAAACCAAAAGGTAAAAATAGAAAAACATAAAAATAAGAAATGAAAAGGTTGTGAAATAAAAATATTAAATTAAATTAAAATTATTAATATTAATATGACTTACGAAACCTTTTTCTTTCTTATTCCGAGCCACGATGAGCAGGAGTTTGTTAAGTGTCGAGAACTAAAAAAAAGTTCATCAGCTGATTTTTTAAAATAACTTTATTCAAATAAAATATGTGATTTAATGTTTAGCTGAGAGTCGACAGAATTGTTTTCTTAACATGAAGAAGCGAAGATATGTCAATTCTGCTAGAGCGAGAGGCGAAATCAAGACATAAACACTACAAAGGCTCGTGAAATTCAAAATTCGTTTTACAAGTTTTCAGAAATAACGAGCAAAAATGTCTTGACTTTCCAAACGGAACATTAAATTCGATTTCGGAAAGAAGAAGGGGACTAGAAATTGAGCCTCTTATTATTTTCACCATGATCATTACACCAAGCAATCCCTCACGACTGGCAAGAGCAAGGAGTTCGATAAGTTTCAGTCGATTAGTAAGAGAAGGAAGATTATATCGGAGTCAAATTATACTCAGTCAGAGTAGATTTAGTACCTCAGAATCCAAATTACCGTGCCATATTCCAGAATAGGTCTTACTAATGTCGAGAGTAAAGTTTTAATGTCGTAAGGGTCCCTGAATTTATTTGACCACCGTTTTACGAATGCCAAATTATCTTTGGCTTTGTTGACTGCCACACAAATTTAAGTTATATATTGTGTAGTAAACGTCAAACGATAACCCTGCACTTTCGAAGCCACTAAATGGATAACCCTTTATAAATACACATTTGCAAATACCCTGCAAACACTTATGGACCATATGATCCATTGGAGTACCTACCTCTGTGGCAAATTTTGGACCAACTCATGTTTTGACACGAACTTTGTGCGTCACGACCATTCTTCGTGTTATACCGATCGCAATCACTACATGAAGTTACAATTGCGCCAAAAGTTTCATGCGCATATACAGAAAATGTGTGGAAATGAAACTGGGTCAGTTTCGTTTCGCTGTTGAGCCCTGCAGGTACGGAAAAGGCGTGCAGAGTTTGTTATTATTTGAATGAAAATACGTAGAACAAATACGCAAACTAATAGATATTATATATTTATAAACAATAAATTATTAATATTAATATAAATTTACACCATAAATGATATGATTTAATAGCTTCTCACCATAGCAGATGGTACTCGAAACTAAAGAGAGTATGTTCGAATGTAATTTTTCGCATATACTCCAAAATATAATCCCCTTTAGGTACTTCATAGAGTACTCGGGTGTTATATGGTCCAGCCCTAGGGCATCACAATGTTAATTGGGCCATATTTTTTGTATGGATGTGGCAGCTTTTGGATTACTCAATTGTTCGCGTGGATCATATATTTCACACGTGCATGGAGTAATCGCTTTGTTTGCAGGGTATCCCAAAATCAACGCATAGTATTCGGCGAAAAATATAATTTAGTACACGTTCGTGCTCATACTCGGGAAGAGGCCTTCTCAGAGTGTGTCTAATTAGAGTGTGATTTTGATACCAAATTTTAAAAATTGTTTTAAGAAAACTCTTTCATTTTATTTTACTTTAATTTTATATTTTTTTTATATTTTTTTTTATTTTTTATTTTTTATTTATTTTTTTTTTTATTTTTTTATTTTTTATTTTTTATTTTTTTTTATTTTTTTTTTTTTAAGAAAACAGTACTTCTATTTGATGGTACATAAAAATTTAAAGTTTTAAGTTTTTAAGGTTTTTAGATCAGCTACGAAAAATTTATATGAAAACTTAATGAAAAATTCATTTAATTATGTTAAAAGTGCGGAAACATTGATAGAGAAGTTTTATTGAAATTTTCTGAATGAAAAAACTACGGACGACCTACCATCAGTTAGTTCAGAAATCCGTTTACACCATTTACAAATATTTTTACGCACATATAAAATCAATTTGTATATATTTTAAAATATGATTTTCTGAAAATTGGAGAAATTCTGAATTTTTGACGTCAACACGCCATTAATTATTATCGTGACAGCGACTGATATTTCGACACACAAATCCACTCATATTATTAATGTTGGCCTGCTGGAAAGAGGACAATATGTGAGCGTCAATTATCAAAAAAATGAAAAAAAAATTTAAAAGTACAACAAATGAAATGAGAAATGACAACAGCGAATGATGTTGTAGGCAAGGCGAGAAATGCGAACTAGCATTAGGGCGTGGAAATTTCTCAAACTAAAAGGAAAGCAAAGAATATACTTTTTCAAAACAAACAATTTGGAATTAATTTTGATTCATAAGCGGAACAGAGTTTCGGGATATCATTTAAACTTCTCCTCTCTACCTCTCTCAGTCTCTCTCTGCTCTGTAGACCAGCAATTTTGGGCACTAGAATATTTTCTTAGAAAATGCTAATGAAAATGGTAAATGATAATATCCAACTTCTTTTCCGAAACTTAAATTCCTATTTCCTTCTTACAATTTGAAGAGAATTCTTCAAAATTTCTTTTCCAATCCACTACTACAATAATTGTGTGTAACAGAAAATGTATATTGCAGATAGAAAAGCCCCAAACAGTGCTAAGGCGGAAACACCATCAGCGCCATCTACGGTCAAAAGCTCTGCAACATTCAACTTTAAAAAGCTCTGGTTGGAAATGTTTGAGCTTGATAGCCGTTATACTCAAGCACCAAACAGAAAACTCTATACAGTCAAGTAACAAAACAACAACAAAAGCTTACTCATTGGCGCTGTAAGTGAGCAAAAAGCAAAAAATTACAACAAAAATTAAGAGCAAATAAAATTCATAGATTTAGTTTGAACTCTTCAAGCATTACTCTCTACACAACAACTATTTAATAGGAAGAGAAGAGATCCGCTAAAGCTTTTAATTTAATTTTGTTTGGTAGAAGTCTCCAAATAACGGCAGCAACAAAAAGTGTAGAAATCATCATCAACAACAACAATGATAACAGGGAAGCTGATTGTTGATGGAAGAGCAAAGAGCAATGGAAGTACGCGCGTTGTAATGGAGAGTCACATATGTATGTATGTGCATATGTATGTATGTTCAGCTGCTGCTGCATTGACTGCTATGGAAATCAATAATTTAAGTAAATTTATTCTTATTAATTTTTTTTTTAAATAAACGTTTGATATTGGATTTATTGAATTTTTTTCTAATTTTTCCTTTTTGTATATGATTTATCAGCAAATTTCTTATCTTATCAGCTTTGGATATTATCTACTCACATTCTGGTTATTTGCACTTGTAATTTTCTGTTGTAAATTTATACATATATACATACATATATGGCCTTGTAAATACATCCATACATCCATACATAGGTTTACATATTTTTACAGTAATTATTGTAAACAAAGTCAATTTTCCCTTCCCCTCTTCAACTGCAGACACCTTTTTAATGAATATCTCCCCTGTGGTTTTTGTGTTTTTGTGCGTTTTTCATTCATTTATTTAAATTAAATTAATTTCCTTTCACAAACTTTAGTTCATCCCCTCCCCTCCTCTCGCTCTCTCTCTCTTTTGCTGTTTCTTCAACGCACCTTCATACAAAGAGTAAACTTTTAATAACAAAAGCTTACGGATAAATGTTTGCCGGTTGAACAGACACACACACAAACACGCATTAATATATAACAGAGATGGATATGATACAGAAGTCATCATCTCATGCACATAACTAGTGCACACATATGTATGCAATATAAAATAAAAATACAACCAACACTTTTATTCCTCAATCATCAGAATCATTTCAAAAATATCCACAAACGCCGTTAGATATTTCAAATTGGAAGTCATCGCTGCAATTCTCAACAGACTTTTATACCAAACCACATAAGGAATAGATAATAGAAGATATTCCGCATGCATTTCGTTGTGGAGTAAGAGATATTATTCGAGTCCCTCGATCCATGAATTCAAGAAGCAAGCTATGTCGGCTGGGTAGGACTAAAAAAAAAGTGCATTACTTAGTAACTTTGAAAGTGGTTAATGTCGTATTGGGGCTCATAGCAAGCAGAACACCCGATGGTTGTGTCACACACCCCTGTGGGGTAAGGGTTCAAGAATTTACCCGCGGTATGACATGCCTGTCGTAAGAGGCAATTAAAATCCAATACTTAGTAGGGACATAAATACTGTTACACACATTTTATGCTATGAAATAAAAAATAATGAATGTTTTTGGACCATTTTTTTTTACATATTTATTGATATATATTGTATACAAAAAAACAGTATTCATTCGAAATGTCCGCCTTTGGCCTTCACGCACGCCTTAAGTCGGACTGGCCAATCATCAATAGCCGCACGCACCACCTCCATTGGGAAATTGGCCACAGCACGAATCAAAGCTGTCTTAAGAGAATCAATTTTGGGGTATCTTTTGTGGCAGACCATGTCCTCTAAAACTGTCCACAATTTGTAATCCAGCGGGTTCAAATCAGGACTGCCAGAGGGCCACTCTTCAGAGGAAATGAATGCTGGTAAATTGTTTTGAAGCCAGATTTGGGTCGTTTTAGCTTTATGGGCCGGCGCAGAGTCTTGCTGAAAACTCCATGATTGGTTTTAGAACATGGAATGGTTAAGTGGTCTTACAACAGCTTCCAAAACGGTTTCTTGGTAAACTTTGGCCTATGTTTTGACCCCTTGTTCGCAAAAATGCAAGTCAGTTACCCCATCATAAGAGACACCCCACCAAACCATGACTGAAGCTGGCTGATGACCTTTTTCGACCCGTGGAATCAGTTCAGATGCTTCCTTAGATGACCGTACATACACCCTATCATTTTGTTTATTAAATTTTTCCTGCACAGTTAAAATTTTTTCATCGGTAAACAAGATTTTTCTGTGCAAGTTATCAGCGTGCTTCACCAAAAGACGTTTGCATTTTACCACCCTATTTTTTTCAAAACTGCAGTCAACAAATGTCCGGTACGGCGTTTGAAAGTCCCAAGTCCCAACAAAATATTCATCTCCCGGGCCATGATTTTAATTAAACCCAGTTGCACAGCATGTTCAGCTCATTGGCTATTTTCTTACAATACTTCATTTTTGTTAATACAATTAATATACTCTCTGCTTTGCTGCCGAATAGGCCCTGTCCTCTAACAGATTAACATGTATTTTACTCCCTTTGAGCGGTAAATAATTGCGAAGCTCTACGGATCTACTTACTGCCCCCTTCACGCTGAACTTGATGAAGGATCGGCTAACTGCAAAGTCTCAAGTTTCACGTGTAGTCGGGAGTTTGTGATTCGGAATGATTTCTAAATTGCTGAGCGGTTTCACTCATGATTGTGGTTTGCCAGCTGCCTGATCGCAGTTTGTTCCCTTAAGCTCTGGGAGCGTTCATAAGCCTCGGGGTCATATTATAGTCCTTCTATAACCCCTCCCTTGGTTCATGTAGCCTTAAGTAGCTTTGCTCTCACCTCCTTCCCTCCATTTTCATCTCCCTCTATCCTTACCTCTCGTCCCCCTTTTGATAAAATCACATGGTTTATGGACGCCCACTTCGAAACATTAAAATCTATTTCCGATTTCTTACAGTGTACAGTGCAATGCTCGCTAAACGGACTACATTGTTGTCGTTATGCATTGTATGTGTATGGGTGCATGTACACGTATAAAAAAAGCGCGAATGCTTAATCAGAAACGCATCATTGCGAGCAGAATTCTTAATCTGGCATTAATACAATTTTCAATGAGATACGCGGAATCTACACACACACACACGCACACCCACATAAACGTAGACATAAAAACATGCACAGAAGCGATTTCAGCGATTGTAATGGTCAAACGTGATGTACATAGGTGCCTGCAGGCAAACTTACATACATATATAGTGAATGCCCTAAACACACGAGACCCAGTGGGGTAGAGAGCGAGTGTGGCTCACTGAGCTGATAGCCCAACTAAGCCGCAAATGCTTAATCAGAAGAGACAAACAACAGAGCTGGTAGTACGGCCGCCCCAACTGTTGAGAGGGAAGAGCTGCAGCCTTACATTTTCCGATGCAGACAATCAAATAGGTACAGCACGGAAAGGAGAACAGAGAGAAGAGTAGAAATATCAGTTCCCTCGATAGTTGCATTTGAAATGGATTATTATAGTTGCTTTTGTATCTTGTGCTGTGGTTAGTGTCTCTCGCTTTATTACCATTTTCATCTACACATCCATATAACGCTTTGTTGTTACTTTTGTTAGACATTTCAGTGTTTTGTATCGCTGCTGTTGATATGATGTTTGACCCATATTGGAATTCGTCCGCCGGTTTGCCTACCCTCTCAACCAAACCGTACTGCATCGAGAGTGCGATTATTCTGCAGCGAGCGGTTCAAGAGGGAGAGACGAGACTTTGTGTGTCGTGAATTACAATGAAAATACCTTTTTCTATGTCAACAACAGAATTCGTGTAGTGAGCCTAACCATTGTTTGTAAACAAGTTGGCTCTGTGTTGGGGGTATGGAGGATTCCTCCTAAAGCCGGTGTGGCTGTAGTGACAGTATTTTTCTTTGAAACCGTGTTGCAAGGTGCTTGAACCCGGTGGTTATGAACATAAGTGAACGCGGTTGTTGAGTTGATGGCACAGGTTTGGAATTATGTCATAAAGCGGATAGTATATTTTTAGAATTTCTATCGCAAGCATTTCGCTGCTAAAGCTATAAATGAGACGGACACAGAACCAGAGAGTCTAAGAGGGGTTTGCTGGACATGAACACCTGCAATCTACATATTTTTAACACAATATGGGACGGAGGGTTAGTGGTTTCATTATCAGAAGTACACATGTGCTAACATCTTTACGAAGTACAGGAATTCAGACATCAGATCGTGGGCGAATTTCAACCGACTTATTATTCGTTAGGCCCCAGAACTTTGGAATTCCCTACATTTGGTTTACATATCGAACTAACCAAAGAGTCAGCAGAGCAGCTGCTCTCAGACGGTGCCACTCAACCAGCTGGAGACTAGCAAGGTTAATGATATTACCAAATATTGTGAAATTAAACTGTGCATGTTAGAGTTTGGGATAATCTTCTCTCGTTAACTGGAATACCCAAAAGATCTATAACTTTTCCGAGAAGCACCATGGCGATATTTGGAAAAAAAAAATCCTCTGTACTCACCTTCGTTATCGCTGCGACGTGTACGTGGCATACTATTGTAATACTGTTGTTGTATTTCTGATTTCTCAGTCGACTCGTTCTCTTGCTTTTCATCTTCGGTGTACACCGGCGAGCAGGGTCCCGACGAAGCGCTAGCTGCTGGCGACGATGACGTTGCGGAATTAACACTGCCACTCAAACCGTTTGCACCGCCACCCAAACTGTCGACGGAGCCCCGCTTTGCAGCCACTGCAACATATTGGAATGTAGCGGAGGTGGGCGAGGAGGGCGTCAGACGTTCCTCGCCCTCAATGAGATCAATTGATTTTTTGCGCGGCTTCTCTGGTGGCACAGGCGCACTTGCGGAGGCAGCGGCTGTAGCTAGTTGCTGTTGTTGTTCGTCAAGTGAACGTTGTAGGGCAGCAGCGACCGCTGCCGATTTGGCAGGTGGCGGCGGAGGTTGAGCTGATACATCGGGCAACTTTGTCGGCGAACGTACACGTTCTGGATTGAATTTGACCGGGCTGACATTTTTCGGTTTGACAGCTGGTATGGGTGGCAATGGTGGCGACTTGATAGGGCTACCAATTTTATTGGTACTACGTGGTTTGATCTCCGGTGGTACGACAGTGTGCCGTACCGGTGGACTGGGTGGATGATCTTGCGGTTGCTGGTGCTGTTGAGCAGCAGTCAGAATGGGTGAGCGCAACTGTTCCATATTGGAGACAGCCGCATTCGCGTTCGCGGTCGGCTTGTGATTCAAATTCGGAGAGACTGCACTAATGGCAATATTGGCATTATCCTTTTCTCTATCACGCTCTTTATCGCGTTCACGATCACGATCACGATCACGATCTCGATCTCTGTCTTTCTCTTTTTCTCTCTCCTTTTCTTTCTCGCGCTCCTTCATCTGTATGGCCGAGCCGGAGAAGAGCGTGGTGCCGGGCACGGTGCGTATTATGTCACAACGATTTTGGTCGCTATGTGTACGGTTGGATTTGGTTTTCGTGAAGTGTGAGGTCCACTTCTTTTGTTTTTCGATAAGTTCGCGTGAATTGAATTTACGTTCAGGCTTTTCCGGCTTATCAACACTACCACCACCACCACCACCAGCTGCTGACAGTATGGCACTCACACCGCCAACCGAAGAACTGCTTAATACACCGTCTTCGGACTTGTGACGTGCAATATTGTGATGTAGTTTTGTACCCGGTTCTACGATAAACTTATTATTACTCAGAGCCAAACCACCATTCAGTTGCGGCGATGGTTGGGCACAATTATTATTATTCGCCAACGAAGCGGCTACGTTACAACCGGGTGGGAATGGGGAACGACGTTTCGGTGGCGATATCGAACGATCTGACGAACGCGAAGATGAACGATCCGAGCTATTGCCTTCACAGAGATTATCGTCACGCGAGCCAGAACGTGACATTTTCACATTCGAATTTGAATTGTTCTCCACACCGAGCTTCTCGAACAACGCTCGTGCATTATTGAAACGAGCCGAATGTGATTCGGTGCGTACAACGGTGGCACCGACACCGCCAATGCTCTGTTGTTGATTAGCTGCAGCGGCAGCGGCGGCAGCAGCAGCAGCAGCTGCGGCAGCGGCACTCAACTGTTCCACAGGTTGTATTTCGATCGGTTTGCGCTGGAAGAGATTCGCAATTTGCGAAACTTTACCAACTGGCGTCGGATGTATGGGTTTCTCCATTTTGGCGGTGAATAAATGTGTTCACGTGCGGTATGAGAGTCGTCTGGAAAAGTGAAAAAGGAAAGTATGTTCAAATTATTAATTCTACATAAACAAAAGGTCTTAGTTGCTACATCTTGATATGCGAAACAAAAAAATATAAATTTAAATGTCTGAAAGATCCTGAAAAATGCTAGATTAAATATTAGAATAATGAATGAATACATGAATGAATGATGATTTGATACAAAACGGAGTGAAACATGGAAATATAAGTTTCATTCTCTGTTCGAGGCATAATATGATCTCAATATGGTAGGGCTAGATGTATAGTGAGGAAGTTGTTTACTCGTCTTATAACGTGTAAAACTTCTCTTTATAATATTGAGATGTCCAGATGTCAGAGGTTTAAATATTGATACTTAAACTGAAAGGTAAACATCTAATTCATTCGTTCGAGTTCTAATATTCATTCCACATCGAAACAACAGCTAGTGACGCAAAGCAAATTTACCAAAATCCAAAAACGTGAAGTTCTGTTTTCTTCTATACCAGAAAAAGAAAACTAAGAGATAGACCGAGAAAAGAAGAGATAGAGAATTATACCGATCGTATCAGAAAGACGAGCTGAGTTGATTTAGCCCAATCAGTCTGTGTATCTCTCAGTCAGTTTGTTTTGAACGCAAACTAGGTACTGAGTTACACTATAACATTTAGTCCACCTACAATCGATTTATTAAGATATGAGGTTTTGCGTCAAAAATCTGTTAAAAAAAAATAATCTAAGGCATGCTGTTTGGTATTCTACACACGTATTTAAAAATAAATATTGGAACTGAAAATCGTCGAAACGGGAAGACTATATCATATGGTCTTTCTGCAAGAGATTTTCCAGCTTAAAATCGTCAAAAAAGCAAGCAATACAATAAATTTTATATGCTCCTGAAGGCATTCTTTCTTGATAAATTTTTTACTTTTTACACTTTCTGCTAGTATTTTTCCATTTAAACTTTTAAGATTTTTTATTCTTTTCGATCAATCGCTTAAATGAGTCACGTATAAGTTACGCAGACAATTTGCAAATTGATTAAACAAGAAGTGACAGAAAGACCCATAGATTTGAAAATTTTGAATCGCGAAATTTATCGCTAAAAACACTATTTATACATTACATTTATTCGAATTGGTCATGTGTTCAGATATGAACTTAAAAGATTACAAACCAAATTACCATTTTGATTGAGTACACTTTCATGCTCATAAAAAAAACAGCATGTGTTGGACATAAAAAGTTAGATAAATTTGAAAACAATTTTTGGTAATAAACAAATTTCACCCATTCAATGGCAATTGAATTTGAAAAAAACACTTTTACTTCCGATGACACCCACGAACGAACGCTGACGAAATACGCTTTCAACTTGATTTAAAATCAAACAGATCACGTTTCATTTATTTCATTGTGATTTCACGACTTTTTTTTATTTACTTTTTTCATTTATTCGCGCACAAAACAAAGTAGAGTGAAAAATAGTAAAAAAAAAAAACCGAAAATTGTCACTTGAGATTGCGCTTCGGTTCGCTTTTCTGCGAAAGTCAACGTTTGTTAGTTGTTGTTGTTTTTTATTTAATTTATTTATATTAAATAACTTTTTTGTTATTTTTTCAATTTTAAAGCTTTCGTGCAAATTTTTAAACCGTTTCACTTAACAAGTTCCGCCTTTGCCATCACAACTGTTGAAAATTGAATTGACTACACCTGTATCTGTCGTGCGACTGACTTGGCGATGACTGAGGTCGATGATGGTGGTGAATGAGCAAGTATAAAGTACAACCAATAGCGGTTGGTTGGTTGGTTGGTTGATTGCTGGTGTTGATGTGATGATAGCACACGGTAATTTTTTTGGTTTTGCAATTTTGCTTTATTTTTTGCTGATATATTGCTTTTTTGTACAACGCTATCATTCGTAAATGCATACATACATACATACATACATACAATTACAATTGGTGTTATCGATGAATTTCTTGTACAAGAAATTGATTTTTATTATGAATATCAAGAGGAGTCCATGAAAAGCATACGGGTTTGTGGCCAATTGGTGGGTGGGGGATAAATGGCTCTCACTCACATGCACGTGTTGGTGCAAAAGAAAGTGCAAAGACATCATGAAAACATCAAGCGAATGGAAATGTGCAAAATAATGTAGGCAACGAACGTGGAATGAGAGTTAAGCGAAAATTTCTATAGAATCGCAATCAATTTGCACAGAAAAAGACATTAATGTGAGAACTTGGTCACTGCTCAGTCGTTTCGTGCTGAGCAAATACGAAAAGAATGACGGTAAGAATACAAAGCATAAATTATTGTAGTAAAAACTCAAAGAAATCAATTATCACAACATATGAACATGCATACATATGTATAACTGACAGGTGCTGTTCCAGGTAATAGAACTGACAATTTTATTGCGAAATTTAAAATACTTTTTGATTATAGACACTTTTTATAACCGCTACTATATAATATTTTCGTTTCAAAAAAGAGCATTTATTACTTAAAGCTTTTGTTTTTAGTTTCAAATTTTTTTGGAAGGAAGATTTGCAAGTTTTAATCTAAATTTTGTAATATTTTTATTTTGAAGCAGTTTGAAATTTCATATCTTTTTTTAATTCACTTTAAAACAAAATATTACAACTGAGAAAAATTAAGCTATTTATGAAAATTTTTATTTATATTTTATATTTAAAAAAAATGTACAAACAAATATAACTTTGAATGAACAGTTTTTATCTTTAATTCTAAATTATTAAGAAAAGAATTTTTTACTTTTGTTTGCTATTTCTTCGCAAAAAATGTGTTTCAGTGTTCTATAAGTATGTATGTATCGAACGTAGCTTTACATTATTTCTATTTTTTTTTTCTTTAAAAACTTTGCTTATTTAAAACTCCACAATTGAGTTTCATGGACATTACTTTTGTATCTTTTTTTAGGTCTTATATTTTTCTTTTCTTTTATTTATGTTTACCCTTTTTATTATATTTCGTTTATTAAATTATATTTAAAGTTTTTTTTCGCTATTTTTTTTTCTTTTTTTCTTTTTTCTTTCTTCTTTTTCTTTTTTTTTCTTTTTTTCTTTTTTTTCTTTTTTTTAATTTTTTTTTAACTTTTTTATTATATTTCCACTCAAAATTGTTTTTGTGTTCTTTTTTAGTTTAATTTCTGTTTTAATTTTAAAAAAAAATTTTTTTTTTAATTATTTCGTTTTATTTGTTTTATTTAATTAATATTAATTTAGTTTTTAATTTATTTTTTTTATATTTTTTTAATTTTTTAAATTTTTTTAAATTTTTTTTAATTTTTTTTACTTATTTATATATATTTCTGTTTAATTATATAAGGAAAAGTATAAGTTTCCCTAAGATTTACTCAGAATTATCTGCCGACAGAGCCACGAATTTTTGCTGTCGTCAAGGTGATTATTGAGATTCGGTTTTTCATTACAAAATATTTTTATTATTATATTCGGCATAGGCCCGCATGTCTACTGTAGTCAATTCAATTATGTAATTTGTGCCAAAGAAAACTAAAGGAATTTTAGTTCAAGACGTGTGATTTATTCACCGGTCGCTGATCGAATAAATTATCCTCTTACAATGATTAGACATAGCAATTAAATAAAGAGAAACGAGGTGGAATATATTACAGTTAGATTGCGTCAGGCAAATTAGGAGTGAGAACACTTACGATATCTCCAAAAAGTACAGTCGTGGTTTAAATAAAAGTATACGATAAAAAGATTGGAAATGAAATGAACGTATATGATTGCATTTAACTAACAGTTCATGTTAGATAGATATAAGTGCTAAGTACGTAGTAAACAATAATTTTATTTATTTTTATTTTTCCTTTTTTTATTTTATTTTAATTTTTTTCTTATTTATATTTTTATTATTTTTATTTTAATTTTATTATTACTAATTTAAGTTTTTTAAATTTTTTTTTTATTTTTTTAATTTTTAAATTTTTTTAATTTTTTTATTTTTTTTATATATTTTTATTTTTTTTTATATATTTTTATATTTCATTTTATATTTCATTTTATTTTTATTTTTTTCTTATTTAATTCTTATTTAATTCTTATTTTTTTTTTTTATTATTCTTATTTCATTTTTTTATTTTTTTTTTTTCGACTTATTTATATATTTATTTTGAATCCTTTTATTTAATTGATTTTTTTTATTCTCTTATATATTTATTTTAAATCCTTTTATTTTTATTTTATTTTTTTATTTAGTTTTATTCCCTTTATTGCAGGCCAATGTGGGCCCGATAAATTTTTCCGATATACGCCGCGAATCCCCATTGAAGACCATTTCTACAGTTTTTCATTCGTTGATATCGTGTTTTTTTGTTTTCATAAGGCTTGTTCAATCACAATGAACTGTAGTTATCATCAGCGGATTCTAAAGCCTGATGAATTTCAGACTGTGATGACTTTTCAAGGAAATAAGCTCTGAGATTTAAAATTATTTTGTCACACAACGCTCCCATGTCAATCTGGCTTTTATTTTTATTTATTTTTTTTTTTTTTCTTAGTTGTTTTTTAATATTTTTCCTCCAGCTCCTATTTCAATGGACACCGCCTGTATGCTCACACTTCTCAGCTTATCGGTATGCGTTAGTATATGTACTCGTATGTACTAATGTTATTCTATGTAATCACTGTCGCTGAATTGCAGACATTTGAGTTTGCGATTTGGCGGCAGAACAAGAAATCCACAATTGACTGAGGAGCCGACAGTTAATTTTAACGCACCCATGATTTGTATGTAAATGAAAACAATAATTTCTTGATAACACTTTTCCATGAAGCAAAGACACAGCACTTAATATAAGCAGTCAATAAAAAAAAATATAAAAAAAAATAAAAAATAAAAAAATTAATAAAAAATATAAATGAAAAGATAAAAATTTTTTTTAAAGAAATTGAAGCCAAAGGTAAAATGACTTCAAAAGTTAAAGCAATTCGCTCATAACAGTATAAAATATATTCGTGCAATCGAGGAGTATTTATTTTTTACGAGTATTTGTGCTCTCTACGCCTGTTCCAACACTCAATGACGACGAATTACCACATTACGGTAATGAAAATTTTTCTTATTCTCTCTCGATCCGTCTTATAATTTGTTTGTTCAAAGCCTTGTTCAAGACTCCTATTATTTCTTTTCCAATTTTTCTTACTGTTTTTATCCTTTATCTCTTTAAAATATAATAATAAATAAGAAATAAATATAAAAAACATTAAAATAAAAAAAATTTGGATTTGAAAAATTAAAAATCAGAAAAATAAAAATGAGAGAAAATTAAATTTAAAAACAAACAAAAAATTAAATATGTATAAAGAACAGAGTTTCCACATTTTCCACCCGCACTGTATGTATGTATGTATAACTTTTGTTTATTTTCAAATTATCGCAATCTGCGATCCACAATTATCATTTACAACATATTTAAAGAAAACGTAAATAAAGAGCAATAGATAATAATACCAACAAATCATGTTTCGAACTAAATTTACGTCATTAAAGGTGGAAATCAAACGATAAGAAAAGGGCGAGGAAATTTGCACAAGGCAATGTCAAAAAACTAGAATGGTTGAGATGAGTGTTTGATAAAAATTAGGGAAATAAAGGAATAAAATTATTCGACATACCACAATGGTCCAAAGACAAAAACTTTACTCAGAAAACAGACTTCAGGAATTATATGCTCTTCAACACACACATCGTACAAAGTATACTGAATTTAGGATTTAACAATTTTTTCAATTGAGTTAAATAAGTAAGTTTTATTGATAGAACACACTCTAAACACTATGATTTTAGTGAGATCTTTTAAGTATTTATAGTAACACCAAGCCAAAAATTTGATTTAATTATCATAAACAGATCAAAACTAATTTAAGAGAAACACGAAAAATACGTCTTTTTTTAAACCATCTAGTGATCATTGCAACAATTTTATAGGAAAACACAAAACTCGAAATTTATTTGAAAATGTAATAAAATTTTATGAAGTTAGAAACCTTTAGCTTTTATTCCCGTGAGAAGACTGATTTCTGAAATTCTCTTTCGTTTGTCGTCAGTGAAATAACGTGAATGCTTGCGTTTTTTGTTTAATAATAAAGCAAAAACAACAGTAACAATAAAAAAAATATTTTTAAGTAAACAACAAACGCCTTTGTTTCTTTTTTTACACCCCATTCTCGTAAATACACGTATGTACGTGTAAATATGTAGAAGGGAATAGCGGTTGCAGCGCCGCCTCTAAGATAAAACCGACTCGTACGAGATTGCGATTATTTGTTCCTTATCTTATCTTCACGTGAGTTCTGTTAGTAACTTTGCGTGTCATTAGGAAAACGCTGTGATTAAATGCGGCGGTAAAATACTAAACTTCTTGAATAATGAATGAGAACGAATCTTTAGTAAAGGAGATTCGAAAAAGTTATGATTTGTTTTTAAGCTACATTTTCTTCCATTTAAATATTAATTTTTACTATCAATTGCTAATAGCTTCAGACTTCCTAAATAACTTATATCTTATAATAATTAAGTTCGTGGATTCCATATACTTGACTTTCTCAGACTTTTCCTCTAATATTTAAGTATGAAAATAGTAAAATCATCTCAAATACACTCGACATCGAAATTCGAAAAATGTTCGCAGCTATAGTTTTTTGTTAGTCACAGAGTAGAATGTGTATAATTTTTTTTTTTTTCGTTGAATACAGAATAATTCGGTCATGTTGGGGCTGCTATGGGACCAAGATTCTTTCATTCTTTTATCTTTCGTTGTACTGTTACATTAAAAATGTGTTGTTACACTGGGTCCGATGTAGTAAATATTAATATTTGCAAAATCAGTCCAGCTGATGTTTTTTAATCTCAATTCGTTTAAATTCGTTTGCCAATTATTGTTAGTATAGTTAATTAAGTAAATAATTATGGCAAAATATTACATATTTATCTAAGTTATCGACCTTAAACGCCTCATAGTACTAGTATATCCCCACAGGAGCAAGGAATAATAATGACAACGCTTAGAAAACGGTTCCAAAATATCCGTGGACGGAAAGCCAACATTGATAATAGAGGCAAACAACAGATTCTACATCTGTCATCTTTTTTTTTATTTTATTTTTTAAGCAATACAATCTCTGGACCGTAGGGTGCCATAATATGGTCATATATTTACTAGGCAAAAAATTTCAGACGACCCGCACAGTTGCAAAAAATAATAGGAAAAAAATGAGGAACGCCGGTCTTACTACAATCGAGGCTTTGGAAGTGGTACGTTGATGGTACGGGCCGCATTCTGCCACTAAGTAAAGTCGATTATATGCTTCATATTCACTCGAATGAAGGCCAGTATATCCGTTGACGTTTTGGACAGTCAACCAGATAACGCTTCAATCCACACGGCACTGGTCACGAAATATTTATTTGCTGAGAGTAGAACCCTTGTACTAACATAGCCAACATTCACTAAATCGCATCGAGGATCAATGCTCGTGTTTTCAAAAACGGAACGAGACTGAGACATTACTTCATCTAGAACAAGAAGTGATAATCTAGCAAAAAAAACTCGTTGCTTTTTACTTATAAAGAAATAAAATTAAAATCATATTACTTAAAAACTGGCTGGTCAAAACCGCCACAAGCACCCCTAAATAATAGTGGAATTAATTACACTAATTGTTCAGCACTTCAGCACATCTCTTTGGTATCGCAGAAATAATTATAAATTTGCATACTCAGAAATATTTTATATTTTCATCTTTTTTTATTTTGAAAAAACGTGTTGAACATATTATTATTTGTATGTATACATGTGTGTAAGTCCCAAAGCAAAAAAAAGTCAATTTTGAGCACATTTTAAAGCTCATTACTAAAACTTAATTGAAATCATTTCGAGCGGTCACAGTGTGTGTGTAAGAAAGTCAACAGCTCAACATTTGGGCCATTGTAAGTAGGTTCGGACACTGCTGCTGTCGCTAATCACACAAAGCTGTTGCATGTACGATGGGGTCATTGCAATGAAACGCTTTTAATAAATGAAGCTTTCGCACCAGTTGGTGCTGGCAGGTCAAGCGGCGATAGAGAAAAACCAGGGAAGTGCTGCCTGCTGGTGGCCATGTCGTTTAGAGTTAAAAACACCTTTTTCTTAATTAAATGCAAATAATTTAGTGCTACATATAGAAGCTAAGTAAAAATATATATGTACATATATATGAACCAATTGTGGCTGGCAAAAATATGCACACTAAATATAAGGTGGGACTTGCAAGCATTCACATGCATGTGTCTTCACAATTTTTTAGGGGAATTTTGTGGAATTTCTATTCAAGCCTTTAACAAAAAAGAAGTCCCTCGACGTAAAAGAAAACAAAATAAAAGAATTTGGGAAATTAAAAAAAAAATTAGAAAACTAAAAAATAAAAATTCAAAAATGATAATGAAAAAAATTAAAAATAATAATAAAAAAAGTGTTTAAAAAAGGGATAAAATAAAATGAAAAGAATATAAAAATTTAAAAAAAAAACAGTTCTTCCAACTAATTAAAGAAACAAAATCAGAAGTGGCAATCTTTGGGAATCAAAAAAAAAATTTAAATCTCCATATTACATGTCACATTACTCAAGATCTATTTCGTGCCACGATATTTTAGGCTCGCACTTAGAAATTCTATATGTTGCGTTTACTTTATTCGTTTACTTACAGCGAAATACCTTGCAAACCAACCTAGACTTCGGCTTATACCAACTCTCCGCCGCAATATTGCCCGCATAACAAGTTTTATCTTCAACAATCATTGAAAAACTATTCGAAACGTTTTGTTTCCGACATTCCTCAGAAATACTTGATTAAATACAACTTGCTATTTACATGCTTACTTCACTCCTACGCCATTTTTTTCGATCGCGAATTCACATAGCTAACTAGCATATTAATATTTGTTGTTGCTATTCAGAACTACAATTCTTGTTCGCGAATCTTGTTTATTTGGTCTCTCCAAAGTATGTCTGTCTGACAGTTGGGCGAGTTTATTTATTTATTTCATTTATTTATTTCATATAGACTAAGTCGCAGTTACTAAGAGCAACATTTGTATTGCTAACGGTTTGCTGCCCATGTAATTGTATTTGTAATAGTTGTTGTAACAAATGCGCTTGCAAAATTGTTGACAATTTGTTCTTAACTCGCCATTGTTTCAACGCCAAACATACACCCACCCTACCCTCTTTGACAGCTGCGCTCGCCACCTTCGGCTTGCCGTGACACCAACAGCGCTCAGCAACTCACTTTTCAACGCGTTCTCAATTCTCAAGTTGTCAAGTTAAAATTTTTTTCATACAAAAATATATTTTGTTTTCCTTCAGTGTGTTTGTCCGAAGTAGTTTGGGTGTGTTTGAAGTTGTAGGTTGTTTTCTCATAATTGTATTGAAACCAGTTGTGTTAAGTGGTTTATTAGCAGGGAAAGAGGTTGGAGGCTGGTCTTGTTATGCAGCTGTGTTAGCAATTAACATATTCTCAAGGGTTTTTACGAAAGTCGAGTAATTTATTTAGTAAATTCTAGACGTAGATGTAAGTACGTCATGCCCAAGGGCAATTCAAAAGCATTTTCGACTTTCTACACTGGCTCATCATCTGTTGAAACACCACACCAACCCAACTGTCTTGTATGTCAAGAGTCTCATAGGAACCGGAACAGGACAGAATTTTGAATTGTTGTGATTTCTTTAGAACCATGTGTTTAATAGCAGTCCTCATAGATAAATTTGATCCATTTAACACTATTGGGCACTCCCCATTAGTATGGGAGTCAAGCAAGCGACCTAATTTCCATTTCTAGGTTCAGCGTTGATCTTTCTAACAGATTTTTCGAGAAAAAAAAGGATTACAATTTCTTTTTTAGAACAGAAATCACCGAAAAATTCAACCAGGTATGTATTTTTTAATCTCATCTCAGCTTTATTTATCTCATTCATAGCAATTCGTTTCATTAAACTGATCTCCACACTCATTGATCATTGATTTTCCATCTGCTTCCATCTCATCCCTGCTTATATCATATGTCTTCCATCTTTCCTTATTTGATCTAATTTTATACCTCTTTCATCTTCTCCTTATATCTTCTAATAGATATCTATTCGGCTCTTTCCGTAGCAAGCGATCGGTTTATACCTCTCCCATCTTAACTAATCTGATCTCTTTTTATTCAACTACAGGTTTCGTCTCATCTGATCTCATCTAACCTCGTCTCATTCTATCTCGGTTGAGCTTAATTCTCTCAACTCATCTCATATAACTCTGAATTATGTAATTCATATATTTTCAATCTCAGTGAATGAATGTTGAAGGTAAATCTTTCTCCACATTTTCTAATAAAAGCACAATTTTTTTTTTTCAGTAATTTAATTAAATTTAATTACTCGAATTACGAACATTTCACAGCATTTACATCATTTCCTGTCAGTTTCTCCAATTCCAGTATATTTATTTATAGCAAGAGATGTATGTACGTGCATATATTGCCAATTTTCAGTAGCATATCCTAGAGAGTATTTACAAATGACAAGCAACATTTCCATCCTCATCTCCATCAGCGCAGTGCGGCTGCACAAGCTCTACATACTGACAAACTGGAACAGCTTAGGTTCCTTTTACTATTATTTCTGCTACTTTCCTTCACCTATCTACCTACATACACACACTTAATAAAAATATCTCAATCCTCATTCATCTTGGCCAGCTTGACTGCTTCTTTGCATATTTTAGAATGAATGACGCGAACGAATGTTGGCTTATTTTAGAGCAAAAGCCACTCCTCAGCTGCCATAAATATATATATCTATATACATACATTCATATATATATGCACTGCCGCTTTCTTGAATTATATACCGTGAAATGGTGAAATGTAAGCCAAATGAATGGTGTGTGCACGTCAACTACAAAATACGTCCACAGCCAGCAGTGGCAACACTTTACCCAGTTTCCTAGAAATGGAGTACTTAGTAGCTGCTTCTGTCGCTGCTGCTTTTGATTGTTGGCATAAATGTCTTGTTTGTATACACTTTTTACTATAGTTTTTATTTACGATTTTTATTATTTACTAATAGACTGTAAAATTATGGAAAGGGCCGATTGGTAGCGGTTGGAAGCATCGGGAGTGAGTGTGCATTTTGTTGCCTGGGGCAGACGGTTGACGGTTTTCTACTATTTGTAGTTGCGAATGATCGGGGAAAACGGTATGAAATTAAAACTGAGGGATTGAAAATTTGTTCAAACCAAGTCAAAATAAAATCTGAGTTGAGGCCACAAAAGTAAGGATTCACTGAACTTTCGAAACGGAGGTGATTTTAATTCAAATAATAAACAAGTTTCGATATTGTAGAAACAAAATCAGGTTCACACTTTGTATCAACGAAGTCGCAGAATAAAACTAATCATAGACCTATTTGACGGAGTATGAGGATGATAACCGAAGTGCTACTTAAAGAAACTGGTGTCGGAGTTTCAATTACTCTGCACCGAAAAAGAAATTTCCTTCCGCAGAGGATATCAAAAACATTTCTGACCGAATTGACCCTGCGTCGTCCGCAGAGTGTACTAAACAATAACATTTCTGACCGAATTGACCCTGCGTCGTCCGCCGAGTGTACTAAGCAATAACATTTCTGACCGAACTGACCCTGTCTCGTTCGCCGAGTGTACTAAGCAATAACATTTCTGACCGAACTGACCCTGTTTCGTATACAGCAAATTTTTTTACTTCCTCAGCTTAAAACCAGACACTTTGGAATTCTAAGTTGGCTTCCAAGCGCAATCTAATACCTCGCTTCTGTAAGAAAACATCATGTGAAGGAGAGCCTCTTGAGAGTTTGTTAGCGTCAAGTAAAAGGAACTCGTTTATGTTCGGAAAGGTGAGCTTAAACTTAGCTCTAGCGAAAATTCAAGTCCGAGCTTAAAAATGTTTCCACAGTGATAACGGTGAGGTGCACGAAGTAACTATCAACAAACTGCGAAACAGTGGAACATTCGGCTGAATCGAAAACGATTACACATCCCAGACTCTAGCATCCCAGACAATTACCTTGGTAATAGACATTATTTACGAGTAAAGATCTGGCAGAGGCAGGTAATTAATAAAAACTGGCATTGTAGAAGAACTACAATTTGTGGTCGGTAAGGAGACCAATGACGCTCCATTTTTTAGGGAAGTAGGCAACACATATACTTTAGTTTTCGAAATTCATTCTCCTACTGGGATGAACCACCTGACCCGAACCCAGGTCATGTCCCTCAGTGATTTTGCTTTCTTGTATTAATAAGAAGAAAATTTTTGGTATTTCTATCAATCATTGCAACAATCACTTTCACTGAAACATAAAATGTTAATTACAAAACGGTATTTCCTTCCTCACATTACCGATTCCAACAAAACGATTTTTTTTTTTTGGTGAATATCACACTCACTTTCCTGCCAATTTTATTACCCAATATTCATTTCCACTTCAGAGATTTAATGAAAATTTCAAATTCGCAACATTCACTTTCCTAAAAACAACAAAAAAAAACACTCTCGCCACAGCATACAATGCCTTTTCTAAAGAAATACGGTAACAAAAACAAAGCACAAGCAGTGTTGCATGCAACATACTGGTACGTACAACACATAAATACGAGTCATTGATGAAAATCCCACAAATGATTTGCAGGAATCAGCAGACAATAAGCGATATGTTGATTGAATGATCTTTTGTCCGACTGTCTCTCGCCTCGACCCGTCTCATTGGTATGCGGCCATCATAGTCATCATCATCGACGTCATTACAGCCAAAGTAGGGGAGTTGGGTTAATGCTGTTGCAAATGCATATTTTTAGCCTGCAAATACCTACACAACTCAGTCGATCGGAGAGGCGAAAATAGCCGAATGAGAAATAAATAAATAAAAACAAAAAATTAACAACAATGACGGATTGTCATTTATATGCATACACGTACGTACGTAAATGCAGCAAATGCAAATGCTACAACAACATTAATCTGTCCGGCATTGAAGCGAAGCGATGGATGCTTCATGCAACATTGCTTCGTGTGGCAGCTTGATGGCGCCGCCAGATAAATACAAACGTTATTGAACTGCTGTCGAGTTATTGTGGCAAAAATGTCAATAATGAAGGACATATGTGTAATGGAGATACTAAATTGGTTGTTGCCCTCGCTCGCCCTGCATGTATACGTGCGTACGTACATGACAGACGTTGAGAAATTACAAAAATTTCCAATCGGCCAATAAAAGTAATTATTTGTCAGCAAGCCTGGTAGGTAAAATATGAGCTTGAGCATAAAGTAAAATTTAAAATTTCTTTCACAAGTTCGTCAAAGCAGAAGAAGATAAGGTTCGGTTGGGTTAAGAGCGCTGAACCCCGGACCGTATTGACGCCTAAAATTAGCCAAATTCGAAGATCTCAGTATGCAGAAACTTTGAACCATGACTTTGTGAGCGTAAGAAACTCCCATGTATGCTCGCAAGTCAGTATTTGTATGGATCTGGAACTGAGACGAGCGGACCTGAAGACCATCAGCTGAATATATACTACAGACGAAAAAAGATCCTCCAAACACATGCCTTGCGCACTGAACGACAATGCTCATTAAAGTAAACTCTATCTTGTTATCAAGAAATAACTTGACGAAATGTGAAGAAAGTCAGTGCTCTCGCCGTTATACTGTAGTGAGATAGACGATCCGGTTCGATTACGCAAATGGCAAAGTATTAGAATAGTGAGATTTCTACTCTGACCAAAATTTAGGTTCAAGGAAACTTTGCAAGGCAATATTCATGTTACCAAAAAGTCCTCAAAACAACCCCTAACCAAACTTTTCTCTCTGGGGATATGTTCATTATTGAGAAAGCGGCATATATGGGAGCAAATGATTCCCCAAGCCAATAACCGAGTTCATACGAATATCATGTGACACATTCAAGTCGTATCTAAGGCAATCAAGGATTAAGTCTTCAAAAAAAAAAAAAAAAGATGGTGAAGCCTTCGATAAGGATCTGAAGAATTAAATCGCTCATATTTCTTCTTCTAAGTTAGATTTTGTTGTTTTGAGGAAGCACTCTGATCTTGGGTCCACGTTGTGGTAGAGGTTCGCATCACGAAAACCAGGCAAGTCGAATGTGAGCAATTATTGAATTCTTGAAGGGTAGCCTATGATATCAGACATAACCTCATTGGAGGACTCACCTTAATTTACTAATTTGCAAGTTGCACAAATACTGTTGTGTTCGTCTGTCTCCTCTTTTTTCTTTCCTTTCCTCTCCTTATCTCCTTCCTTGCCGGTATTTCGTTTGTTCGATTACAGTGGAGTGGTGCACGGTGTGACGTTAACTTGGTCGGTTTAGTTGCAGGCAAACAAATTTAGTTTT
This sequence comes from Neoceratitis asiatica, assembly GCA_030068015.2. Lineage (NCBI taxonomy): Eukaryota > Metazoa > Arthropoda > Insecta > Diptera > Tephritidae > Neoceratitis > Neoceratitis asiatica. Next base: position 90,751,902 of record CM061526.1, read on the forward strand.
GTTCAGCAACAGTTGCTCCGTTTATTGGTTAAGTCTTTTGTTGTGGTTATTAGTGTTGTTGTCTTACATATATACAAATATGTTAGTCTTTATTCGTTTAGTGTCTTTTTTTCCTCTTAGTTCCCTGCAGCTGTTGTTGCCTCCATCGATGGCCCACACAACCAACTACTGCAGTCAATATGGCGGTTGGCGGCTGGTTGGTGGCTAGTGGCTGGAATGAATGAATGACTTTTTACGCTTTTGTATTTTTTGTTTGTTTGTGGCTTTCGTTGCAGTTGTTGCTTTTCTGCGTTTCTGTTGTTCTTTCTCTTCCTCTTTCTTTAGCTTGTGGCAAAGACTTTTTTTTCGTTTTTTCAGTTATTTTATTATTCGTTTTGGTTATTATATTGTCTCTGTTGTTTTTGTTGTTTTTGTTGCCACTCGCATTGCAGCAACTTAATTTGTTGCAGCATTTTTGTTGGCGTTTTTGCAGCGCTGACGCTTTATTTTGGCACTTCCTTTTTCAAGTCTTGTTGTTGTTGTTGTCGTGTATAGCGTATTTTCGGTGCGTTCGCCGTGTAGCGGTGGCAGCTGTGCAGTCAAGCAGCTAACGATTTGTTAACTGCCCGCAACAACAAAACAGTTGCTCGTATTTGTCGAGTAAAATTGAATCGGACGTTTGTGGCTGTCAACTCTTTTGGGCTCTCAAAATATTTTTTTTTTTTTTTTTGAATATGAGAATGCCCACAAATCGGTTTTTGTGCTTTTAATTTACAACGCGTTAGTTTCTGTAATGAAAAGAGAAAAAACATTAATAAAAATATTTAAAATGAGGTAGATCATTAATTGTCAAGCAATCAGTGTGTGTCCACTTGTATACTCTCTGTAAACCTAAGGTCTGTGCATCTTTACGACAAAAGCTCATTATATTGTGCAAGTATTACCTTCCAACTCAGACAAGTATATCGGTGTAATTCTTGAGGAAAAAACTTAGCTGGAGAAAACATGTTGAAAGCAGAGCCAGAATTTTGATAACCTGCAGAAGAGCTCTACCGCCAAAATGGGGAGCTTTACACAACTGTCGTAAGACTCACACTAACATATGAAGTATAAGAAGTGCCGCGTTAAGCCTCTAGAACAGATGCGACGTACCAAATGCACTTAGTTTAGCAGCCGCGATGAGGATTACCCCAACAAAATTCCTGTAAGTCATCCTTCACATTAGACTAATCAACATAAAATTGACAATTGTGTCCAGTCTTCTATCAGAACATGACGGCATATAGAAAATTATATCTGAACTCGAGCTCAACGTAAAATGTGAGCAAAAATTGAACGGAAGGCAAGACTCAGTAATTTTTAAAATATTATATAGGGTGATCCAAATGGAGGTACTTTATTCAATAGCCTTTCTTTTGATAGATTTTCTCTCAGCATTGTTGGGCATTTCATCATGAAAAGACTTACGCCTGAACGACCTTTACAAATCATTCAACTTTATTACGAAATTCATGTTCTGTAAAGAATGTGTTTCACACGTCAACATAATAGGCCTACTGAGCACAATACCATCACCCATCTTGAGGCCCTGCATTCATTATTGGACAATATTCGACTGAATAGACAACGTTCAGCACGCAGTGAAAAAAATGTAGCGTCCGTAGCTGAGAATGTACACGAAGACCGTGGAGATCGTGGATTCGGCGCCGTTCGCAGTAACTCGGACTGACGTATGGAACGATTTGGCGTTTTTTATGTTGATATCTTAAATTGAAAGCATAAAAAATACAGCTTCTTCAAGAACTGAAGCCGCTCGACATCGCTTCGTTCTATAGGCTCTTGAAAAGTTCGGAGAAGATCCGACGTTTTCGAGCCAAATTTTGTTCAGCGATGAGGCATATTTTTGGATCGAAGGGTATGTAAACAAGCAAAATTGCCGCATTTGGGACGAAGAGCAACCTGAAGAGATTCAAGAGCTGCCATTTCATCTACAATAAACAACGTGTTGGTGTGGTTTGTGGGCCGGTGGAATCATTGGTCCATATTTCTTCAAAACGTATGTCGGTGAGAACGTAACCATCAATGGCGACCTTTATCGCTCCATGATAACCGACTATTTGATGCCTGAAATTGAAGCTCGTGATCTTCGCGACATTTGGTTTCAACAAAACGGCGGCGCCACTTCCCACACATCGCATCATTCAATTGATTTATTGAGATAATACTTAGGTGAGCAGATAATTTCACCTTTTGGGCCGGACGATTGGCCACCACGATCGTGTGATATCACACCGTTTGACTTTTGCCTGTGGGGATATGTAGATTCTAAATTCTAAACTCTATGCGTCATTCGCCAGTTACCAGTCGAAATGTTCGAACGAGTCATGGAACATTGGACTTAACGGATGGACCATCTGAGACGTAGCCGCGGCTAACATATGAAAGAGATAATCTTCAAAAAATAAATGCCAAATAATATTCTTTCGAATGATATCAAACATTTCCCATTAAATTTGAATTTTCTGTATTTTTTTTTCTTTAAAAAAGTAGGAACTTCGGAACGGATCACCCGTTATATCTGTACTGATATAAAGCAGGTTTTTTTGGTGGCCTCCTCAATAAATAAGGTGGCCTGAGACTCAGTTATTACTACTCTGTCTTAAAACGGACGGCATAATTTTTCCAAATATTCCAAGCTGTATCCTTACGGATATGTGCAACTAAGCATGCAAGGAGGGACTAAATCACTAAATCAACGAATTTTTAGTTTGCTAACGCATAGTCAGGCCCTTTATCCTAGGTATCCTAAAGCACGTAGAGCCAACCAGAATATTTTTTGTGTAAAATGTAGAAGACATTCGACTTAAACGCAACATTTACAGACGAGCGATTGCCGGATGAAGGTCATTGACCTTTTTTTTACAACTTGCTATAATTGTTTTCTTACGATTTGAAGAAGTTTTTACGACAATTTTTGTTGTTCTAAAAATCTTGATAGCTCAAATCTGTCACATACACAAAAATTTATATTTTTTATCTTCTCATTAATTTAATTGAATTTTAATTTTGATAAAATTTTCGGTTATCGCTAAATTTCAGTAGCAAACGCTATGCGCGAAGAGAGTGAATACATACGTATACGAGTACATAAGAAAAGTTCACTGCAGATATTATAGCAGAATTTCGATGGAAGTATAGAAAATAGAAAATATATAATAACGAGGGTAACATTTTTAATAGAAAAATAAAAACAAAAAATACAATAGAAATAATATACGAACATATTTTTTTATTTGTTTATTTATAATTAAATCTTAGTATGCAACCAACAGCCGGAAGCAACTCCAAACGCTTTCTTTCTTCTACTTGATGAGGTGGATTGAAATGCTATAAACACCAATTTTTTTTTAGTTTTTAAGTAATTTATGCGACCGATCAGATAAAAAGAGAGAAGAAATGTAGGAAATTATATGATGACACACGAGTATTATAAGCATAAGTAGAAAATTTAATATTTTGGATAAAAAATAATATCTAATTAGGGGCGTCAGTAGGTGGAAATTTAATACTCCCAATGCATTTTTATGCTGCGAATGTTTTAAAATGCTTCAAGGTGCTTGAAATATGTATGTATAAATCTAAACGTATGCTCAAATGTCTGTATATACATATTTATTCATTAATATGACGTTGCATGTACGAGATGACAATCAGAGCAGCAAAATAACCTTCAAGAAAATGTAAAGAAGCTAAGAAACAAATTCTGAGAAGACGATGCTATCAACGAATACAATGATCATTTAGATCTCTATATGCACACATACATATGTACATATGTATTTACATATATGTATGAATACAATTAGATTTATTTAATTTTAATCTTCAATTTGTGCTCATTTTTATTACACAATACTCACTGTGAGATTTAGAGTAGTAAATATGTATATACATATGTATGTACATATAGTACATACATATGTAAGTAACAACAATGACTACTACATGCATAGAATATGCATTTTGTGGTCGTAACAAATATACAAAATTGTATGTACTTCTCTGACAAATACATACATACATCTAAACAAAATAATATTTATCATTGTTCAAATGCGTTGCAAGAGTGTGACGAGTGTAAACATCAGCGCTGAGTCAAATTATTTCATTTGTTGCTGCTGCTTTTGTCATTCCTCGGATTTGTTGCATATGCACGTACCGAGCAACACACGTCCAATTAGCACCAAATAAGGCTGAAGAATAAGTAATTTAGATATGTAATGATAGCCGAGCCAAAAAAAACATACAACAAAAATTACAAAAACAATACACTAGTATATACAATCATATGTATCGACAGTAAGACATAATGAATGACAGCAGTATTTAAAAAAGCGGTCAAAAGACTCCAATTTCATGTTGACACATACAAATACGCTGACATTACCTTAAAAAAATAGAAAAAACAAATAAAAATAATTTTTTATTCTTTATTCTAATTACAATAAAACATTTTCAATCAAACTAGATAAAATATTAACATATATGTATTTTTGAACAACATATATACTTTGAATAAAAATTTTAAAGCAAATTTAACAGAAATTTACATTTTTATGTTTAAACAAACAAAATTCTGGAAAAACTTAATTTTTTTTTTAATTAAAAAAAAAACTACAAAAAAATGAAGAATTGAATTAAAAAAGTTTAAAAATATAATTTAAAAAAAAAGAGAATGAAAAATATTAAAAATTAAAAAAATAAATAAATAAATAATTAAATAAAAATTTAAATAAAAAATAATTACAAAAAAAAATACAAAAAAAATATACATATTAAGGAAAAATTAAAAAAAAAAGTTAAAATATATAAAATTAAAAATAAAATTAAATATTCAAAAAAAGGTAATAATGAAAAAATCATGTTCAAAAATAAAAATTATATTAAAGAAACACATGTAAATTTAGCAAAAACAAAATATAAATTTTCAATAATATCATTTATCTCCAGATTCCTGGCATAGAACAGTGTTAGTTCAAAGTTCAATTCCCTAAAACAAGTCGAAATCAAGTTAAAACCGTTTTATTCAAAATTTCAAGATGCTTGAAATTGTTCTGGTAAATTTTTATAATTATATATATATATGTATATATATATTAAAACTATTTTCCATCATGTAAAAATACTATCAATGAAAAAACTTAAAAACTAATAAATAATAAAAAAAATCAAACTTTTTCAAACAAATAAAATAAGATAAATTTTTCAGAAATAAAAATATATATTTCTGCTTCATAATAAATAATAAAAAAATTGTTCGCTGCAAAAAACGGTAATAAATATATTTGAACTAAAACGGTCAACCCCACACAACCTGGAGTCAAATAAAAAGTGTCAAGGCTGTAATTATATGGAACACAGTACATACATACTAGTATACATTACATGTATTACTGTTGTTCTTGGCCCATAGCGATAATACATTTATGTTTATATACAATTAAAAAATAAATATCTCATAAATAAATTAAATAAATATATAAATGGCAGGTAAATAGAGGAAAAATTTGTGTTGTGATATATTGGATACGGTAATAAAAAAGCATGTAGAATTACCAACCGACTCATACGCGCTAAGCTGATTAGATTACACGTTTATTGTGAGCAAGTAAGCGGAAAGCTGAGAATGAGGACGTTAAACGTGTTCATATGAGCACACGCTAGAACAGAGGAATTGCAAAGCTTGATTGTTTATGTGTTTTAACATTTATTTCTTTACACATAAATACATACATACATACATAATAAAAAAAAATGTTGTTGTGTCCGCAAGAACGACCTTGTCCATATAATGAATGTGAACGTGGGCCGGATGCGCCCGACTTGGCCGGCAGCGGTCAGCTAACTGCTGTCGGCATAAGCATGTGACAAGTGGCATATATAATAGCCACATAGTACATGGCTACACAATACATAAAGTGGCATATTGACCACTCACTACTTATTTCAATTATTTTTCAGTTATTTTCTGCTTTTTGTTTGCCATTTGTAGCTTTATTGTACCATAAATGATATAAAAAGTTTTTTACTTGTATATATAAGAACTGTTAATGGCGTGTGTGTGTGTGTGTGTGTGAGAGTGTTAAGTTGACTGCTTTCTTTTTATGATAACTATGCGTTGTCTCCTTTTTATTGATATTGTAGTTTTCCATTGTTATTGCGAAAATGTCAGATTGTATTAACGATTGAAAAAAGAAAACGTTGTTTGGAAAATATTAAAATTCTTTTTATTTTCTTTTATAGGAGGTCAATAGAGAAAGCCTGGGTAGGATACACTCTTAATTTCATTTTTTCTCATTTTTTTTCAATTAATATTTTTGCTATTATTCTTTATTATATTCTTACATTTTTTATTATTTGCTATTTGCTATTTTAATTTATCTTATTCTTTCTTTATTTAATTTTTTTTATTACTTTTTTTACTTCTATTTATTTTAATTTTATTATTATTTTCCTTCTTTTTCTTATTTTTTTTTTAATATTTCTTTTTAATTAATTAATTAATTTTTTTAATATTTTTCTGTTATTTACTTCTTTTATGTTTCTTTTTTTTTTATTTTTTTTTCTTTATATTTTTTTTACTTCTTATTTATTTTTTTATTTTTCATTTTTTTATCTTTTAATTTATATATTTTTTATCTTTTTATTTTTTTCTTTATTTTTTTATTTTTTATTTTTATGTTATCTTTTAATTAATTTATTCTTTATCTTTTTATTACATATATTGTTTTTTGTTTTATTATTTTTCCTTTTTTTTTGATTTTTTTTTTTGATTTTTTTTTCTTATTTCTTCTTTTTTATTTTTATTTTATTTTGATATTTTATTTTTACTTCATTTTTTCTTCTTTTTTATTATTTTTTTTTAAATTTCCTTTCTTCATTTTTTCCATTTTTTTCCATTTTTTTGTTTTCTTTTTTTCTGTTTTATATTAATTTTCTTTTATTTCTTCATTTATTATAATTTTTATTTTTATTTTTTTATCATTATTTTTTTTAATATTTTGCCTTCTTGGTTTTTTAATATTTCGACTTTTTTGGTTTTTAATATTTGGACTTTTTTATTTTATTTTTACTTATTTTATCTTTATTTTTACTTTTCAATTGTTTATTATTTTTTAATTAGAAATTTTTTTTAAATTTTTTTTGTTTTTTACTTATTTTAATTCAATTTTTTTTTGTTCAATTTTTTCTATTTATTAGTTTTTTTTTTTATTTTTTGTTTCTAATTAATTTTTTAGTTCTTTTTTTTATTTTGCTACATTTTTTATTTTTTATTATCAATTTTTTTTAATATTTTTTTTCACTACTTTTTTACTATATTTTTAATTTTTAACTAATTTTTATATATTTATATTATATATTATATTTATAATATTTTTTTCAATTCGCTTTTTTTATTTTTTTTATGTTTTTTTATTTAGTTTTTTTATTTATTTATTTATTTTTTTAACTTTATCTCTTTTCAATAATTTTCTGTTGTTTAGTTTAATTAATATTGTTCTTTTTTCATATTTTTTAAATTTCATTTTTTTGTTCTATATTTGGTTTTTTTTTTTTTTTGCCATTTTGATTTTTGTTACCATTTGTGTTTTGAATTTTTCGATATTTATTCTATTTAATTTTTATTTCCTTCTAATATAAACTGTTTTTGTTTTCACTTCTAATGAGTTTTCCACTCAATATACAAGTATTTTGCCGTTGGCTGAAATTCGTGTTTCGTTTTTGCCTCCTCTTATATTCATGTATATTTGTTGGCTATGCACATATGTATGTGCATATATATATTTATGTGTGTATTAATAAATTCGCAAATGTGTAGCATGTAGCGAGGTGTTAACTGTTAATCTTAACCTACATTCACGCTCGATTTAAGCGATTATGGAAACAGCAATGACAGCTGCAACAACAACAAGTTAAATAATAGCAACAGAAAAAGTCATTAATTATACACGGTAACAAACAGACAAGCAACTGAGAAATATATAATTGCTAAGACACATGAACGAACGGCAGGCAGGCAGGCAGGCACGACTCGTCCCGGGTATGCATTGCATTAAAATGTGAACAACGCAAAAATTATAATTAAAACAGCAATTAATTAATGTGCAATAATAATGCCAACAAAAGCAAACATATGTAAAAATATATTAGAAGAAATGAAAATAAATGTAATATATAAAATTGGCAGAAGCAAGCGATCAGCACTAGCAATGTGAACACACACACCCACACATACAGAATTGCATTGTTGAAATTAGCCATTATGAAGTTTGCTTTATTCAGTTTAACGAAATTTTTTTCTTTCTTTTTTTAAATTAGATTCAATTCTACCAGTAATTACGCCTTAAAGTATGCTATGAATTTAAATAGGTCATATTGGCATTTACATACAAATAAAAACGCATATTGCTCACTGAGCTGCACACACTTGCAAATATAAATTTGAAATATTTATTAAACAAATGGAATGTGATTGCTTCACACTTCAGCGCTCATTATAGCATGCCTTACATGCTTACACGAATATCGCTCATTTTTGCAACTCACTTCTCAGACACATGCTATTTATGTATGTACACATGAGTGTAACGTTTACACGCTAAATTTAATAATTTCATCGCTCGCTCGATCGACAAACCTCTCTCTTCATATTTCTGCCAAACTCAGCTTGTAATTAATTGTGTGCTTCACAAGTGTGTTATGAGGTACTACGTGTGTTGTGCTGGACACTAAAGCGGCAACTCACTTGGCTAATAACAAAACAGTTAACAGGCAATTAAATTATTGTAAAGTAATAATAATTTATGAGCATGTTAAATGAACGGAGTGTACGTGTATAATATGTCGCTCCCTGTAAGATAAAGTTCTTTTTGGTGAATTTTATTTAAAACAATTTTTTTTTTTCTCAATAACCTTTTTAATTTTTTGTCTTTTTTTATTATTTTTTTAAATTCTTTTTCTTTTTTCTTTTTCAATTTTTTCTACTTTATTTCTTATTCCTTATTTATAAATTTTAAATATAATTTTTTTTATTTTTAAATCATTTCAAACTTCTTTTATTTTTCCTTATTTTTTTCTATTTTTATATTTCTTTTAAATATTCTTATTTTTTCATTCCTTTTACTGTTTTTGGGTTTCTATTTTGAATTACTTTTTGTCTTATTTCAGTTTTTAAATCTTTGTTTTATTATATTTCAAATCCTTTTATCCCTTTTTTATTGATTTTTTTTAATCATTCCATTCTATTATTATTATTTTTTTAAATTATTTTTTTTAATATTTTTTTATATTCTTTTTCCTTTTTCTCCTTTTTTCCAGTCTTCTTTCTTTATTTTTTTTCCTTCCTTTTTCATATTTTATTTCCTTTTTTCTTTTTCCTTTTTTTTTTGTATTTTATTTCTTTTTTTTAATTATTTTTTTCTATTGTTTTTTTAATTTTTTTTAATTTTAATTTTTTTAATTTTTTTTTTATAATTTTTAATTTTTTTATAATTTTTAATATTTTTATATTTTTATTTTTTTCTTTTTTTCTTTTTAATTTTTTTTAATTTTTTTTAATTTTTTTCTTTTTAATTTTTTTTCTTTTTAATTTTTTTTATATTTTTTTTTATTTTTTTTATTTTTTATTTAAATTTCTTTTTATTTTTTATTTAAATTTTTTTTTTAATTCTTTTTAATTTTTTTTGTTTTATTTTTTTTCTTTTTTTTATTTCTTTTTTTTTTTTTTTGTTTTAAATTTTTTTTTTTTTTTTTTTTGTTTTAGTTATTTTTTTATTTTAGTTTTTTTTTTCAATTCTATTTAATTTTTTTATTATTTGTTTACTTTTACTTAATTTTTTATTTTTTTATTTTAAATTTTTTATTCTTTTTTATTTTTAATTAATTTTTTTATTTATTATATTTTTTTTAAATTTTTTATTTTTTTTATTATTTTTTTATTTGTTATTATTATTTTTTTTATTGTTACTTTATTTTTTTATTTTTTTTTTTGTTTCTTTTTTTTGTATTTTTTTTTTTATTATTTATTATTATTATTATTTTATTTATTTTCTTTCATTTCTTTTTTCGCATTTATTGGAATTATTTTTCTAATATTTATTTTCTTAAATTTATTTCTTACTTCATTAATTTTGATTTTGGTCATTGTAGAAATGGATTAATTTCTTATGGCCCACATAATTTTATTTCTAAGCACCCGCCTCCTGTTATCTACTTACAAATTTTTGTAGTTTATATATGTTGTTGTTGTTGTTTAGAGCATGCGACTCATTTCATTGTTTAGTCATATTTTTTTAATTATTCTCTCGCTCACTCATACGCTCATACACGGTTGGCTAACTTGACCAAGTCAAACGGAGTTTTTGCGCTTCGATGCCGCTCTTCTTTACTACCACCATTTGATATGATTTTTAATTTCTTACTTTTCACTTTAATAATAAATTATAGAAGGCAAAGGCAGTTAATAAGAAACTGTTAAGTTACATATATGAAGGTTATGGTATTGATGAACAGTTATTTAGTAGGCGGGCCATAGATACTGGCGCTAACCTAGACTTGCTTCTAAAATGGCATGCAACGATGAGCATATTATGTATGATGTTGGCACTAGAATGAATTTGAGGATTTGCTGGGATAACAACTGTTTGCTATGAGTTCAAGGCTAAGCTTAGTTCAACTGTGCAGTAATCTATTTATGATTATTTTAGTAGAGACCATAAGAGATGAAGTTAATGAAGTTAATTAACTGTTTCACCAATGCTTAGAGGTGTGAGCTACTGATGTGCTTATTAAGCATGAAAAATTGGTAACTATATAACAAGGCATTGGCAAAACGCCAAATATGAGGAATTTACTTTCCCGCCAGATAGAGAAAGTTGCTATTTCCGATACTCATTACGAGCCTTTTTGTTCTCTTCTTTGTATGATATACAGTATAAAAGTTAAAGTTTTATAACTATTAACTGAACATAGCCGAAGCCGGTGGGCAGTGAAACAAATCAAAAAGAAAAAAGTATAAAATTAATGATTCGTTAAGACTAACCGCAAACGCAAGCAGAAATTAAAAAATAAAACTAGAGACTAAGAATTTAAAAATACCGCAAGCATACCTATATATGCGGTTAAAGTTTTCAATATATTATAAAATAATTTTTTTTTAAATATTTTAAATATATTAAAATGTTCCCCTCATTAAATTAAATTTTCACTACGAAATATTAAGTCACGCTTTTGAGCTGCCTTTGTGGATTATAATTCAAGGCATTAAAAACACATGCGAGTTCAGTTATTAATTTAAAATATAATAATAATAAACATACACATGTATACTTAACTAAATAGTATAATAACAAAAACAAATATGAGAATACCAAATAAGATTATTCTCCCTCAATGCAAACTCCCACACAGCCTTAGATAGAACTCGTAGTAGAGCTGAAAAAGACTAGTTCACGCAATTAATTACAAATACAAAGCAAATGGCAAACCAAAGTTGTTGAAATTTTAATATGAAAAACAACAACAACAAAAGATTAGTTCAAAGATATCAAACGAAAACACGTTTGGAATAAATATGAAACACGCAAATAAAAAATTAAATAGATAGACACGTAGTACCGGTGGCAATGGTCAAAGCGACTAATGACTATTTGGTTACCCAATAAGCCAAAATATGCATCACAACTACATATGATACTTCAAAACCGAACAATGTTTAAAATGTTTCCATAATTTTCCGCAAATTAAAGATTTTCTAACAAACAAACAAACAACAATTAAACAAGAACGAATATTGTCTTCGGTTATTCCGAAGTCTTTCGTGAACATATCAAATTTATTGTAAAATATCAAAATACGATTTCAAATGATTTTCTATGTCAATATTTATTTGAATTTACGGAGGTAGAATACCAAATGTCACACTATTAGATGCTTTTTGGATGGTTTTTTGACCGAAAGCTTCAAATTTGAAAGAATCGATTGTATGGGGGCTATATGATACGTGTGTAGGGCATCAAATTTCAAGCTCTTAATGCTTTTCTCACGGGTTTATGACCCAAAATCACATAACTGAACAAATCGGTTAGATGGGAACTATTTGATGTAGTCGACTGAAAAAAATCAATACATTACAAAAATGAACCTGCATACTAAATTTCGTTCAAATATCTCAAAAACTGAGAGACTAGTTTGCATTGAAACAAACGAACAGCCGGACATGGCTAAATCAACTCAGCTCGTCATTCTGAGTATATAGGTATAAATTTTGGTGGGTCTGACACATTGCTTCTGGTACCTACATACCTCGAACTGCAGTTAATACACAATTTCATGTTCATGAAAAGTACAAAATATTCGGCTCAAAGCCCAGTGAATAGTAAAAACTCATCTTGCTGATAAAAAATATCTTTGAATCATAGCGATTGGTGATCTATGAATCGATAGAAATGCTCCGTCAGAGCATCGATCCTCGTTTCTAAAACTTCAAATGTGGCTGAACAATGACCAAGGATGTCACGAATTATTTTTGGCTTACGTGGTTACCACGTGTAGCTTTTAGTATAGAGTTCAAGCACCTCACTCACGACGCTTTTTATGGCGGCAAAGAACAAATCGAGCTGCTCTCTTATATACATTTTAAGCCAAGATTATTTTTAGTTTTCAAAAACGAGAGAAAAAAAAATTCTACTACTATTTGCACAAAAATAAGAAATTTGGAAGAAAAAACCTAAAATCCAAATAAAATCAACTGATAAAAATAAATGTACACATTAAAGCGTATTTATGTTTATTTATTTACAAAACAAGCACAAAACTAAAAAGCCACTTCAGTGTCAGACACCTATTTGTGGCCGCTATAGTCGAAGACGGTGAATAAGAAGGAGCTGCGCAGGCAAGCAAGTTCAACAAGTCCAAATGCACGTGAAAGACATGCACATGCAGAGACGATTACATATAAACATACAAACATACATATGTTTATTCGTATATGCGTGTAAACCTTTAATTTTTGTGTACACTTAAGACCCAGCCGCGTTTGTACGGTAGTATACGATACTCAAGAGCAGCCAGCCAGCCAGCAACAGTCAATAGAATTCTTTAGTTAATGAGTGGGTCGGCGAGGGGGGAGGGGGGGCAAGCTGGATGAGCAAATACGTATGTAAGCGGCGGCACGACTGACTGCGGGTAATGCACGATTTGCCAGCAACTTGCACTTATGCCTACGCCGCTGAGCCACTTAAGACTCAAAAAGATATTATGAATTAGTTGGCTAAACAAAAAGGCAGACACTCACAACAAGAGATGGAAGATGGGTGTGCATCTGAGCTTTTTCTGGCGCAGTGACTAATTGAAAAGTACAAAACGGTTGAGGGGAATGCAATAAAAAAGAAAGGCTTGCGGCAGTCGCGCTGGGTGATTATTTCGAGTCAAAAATAGTGTAAATGTTGGGAGTGCTCATTTTTTATTTTTGTGACTCGCATGGCATTGACATCGAAAAATTATTGAGTCTACACTTTAAGAGAAAAACGGTGGGTCATCACAATTAGTTGATTTTTTTTAATTTTTATTTTTTTTTTAACTCAAACACGAGCAGTTATTTATCGCTGGTATTAGCGTTTTGCCATAATTGTTATGCCAATTTTTTCTTTTGCGTTTTGCATTGTAGTTAAAACATTTGAAAACTATTCGCATATTTATATATGTATGTGTGTGTAGATATTTCGCTGTGCTCAACGTAAATGCTGCTGTAGCTTATATAATCACCACTCGACGTCGTCATCATCATCATCATCATTTCGCCTGCAGGCAATTTGTTACGCCAACATGTCCAACATGCATTATTTACAACAACAAATGCATGAAATACGATCTTTGTGTACGTGGTGATGTAAAAGCAATGCGCATTCTTCGCTAATACCAATATTCGGGGTCTACTGATCAACAATTTTGTCAAAAAATCATGCTCTCGGCTATCGGCTATTTGTGAAAATATACTTTATCGAAGAGTATGAAAATTTAGACGAAACATCCAATGATGGACCGAACTTCATTGACTTTGGCGAGGTTCACTGCATCGTCATCAGTTATAGTCATACTGTGCACTAACTCTTCGGAAGGATCGAACATTGCAACATCGATTTAAAATAATTTTGTAAAAAGCAGACCAGACAAAGATTTCGGTATACTTGCTTAAAGAATGTCAAAATTTCGTAGTAGTTTAATGGACAGAAGAGGAATATCAACTATAACTGGCCTTTCAAAGAGTCCAAAATTGCATTTCTCCTCCTTTATTTGCGAAGAAACAAGCGAATTGCAGTGGTTCCGTACGACGAGATTTTATTTCAAAATTTCCTACAGAAATGTAGGGGCACCAAGCGCGTTAGCACCGTAGGTCATGGAAAATGGATACTTCTCATTTAGCATAATCGAGGATTCAAAGAAATGCCAAGTCGGCTGATGGACTCCTCTTGTTAAAGCTATACCAGTTGCAATTGGTGAGAGTACATTCTAGTATCATCGCCTTTAAATGCCCAGCAGCTTACATGTGGGCAATACTCATAGCAGCAGTTAGCTCAATCGCACATTATTTACCAAATTTCACTGATCTCTCTGGTTGATATTGGAAAACTCGTCTTCGAAAATAAATTTTATAAAAGTTAATTCTTCTACACTCGACAATTCAAAAAACCTTAGTTTAAGAATAGCAAAAAGAAGCTTTATACCATTAATCAAAAATCATTGCCTACATTTAGGTGTCAATCAAAAAGCGTTGCCTACCTTTAGGCGCGATGATTAATTATTTCGTTCCACAATAATTGCCAACATTCTTTGACTTTGACTTCATTGTCACAATATGAAGCACCCTAATATGTTATACTCGAATATGTATATATGTACAAGTAGACGCATGCAGTGCACATCTAGCGCAAGAAGGTATGTATGTGTATTTGGCTAAGTCTTGCAACGCCATGCTGCAAACGGCCTGCCACAAGCAAGGTAATATTGACTTAGTCAGTGTTGCCACAAATAGCGCAACAGCAGCAACATCAACGTCAACAACAACAACAACAACAACAAAGGCGACCAGAGTGCAGTCAAGCACACCGAGCAGAAAAACGCCAACAAAAGGCAAATAAAAAGATAGAAAGCCAACGCATCGCAACAGAGACGCTGACAGTGACGGGATTCATTGAATGAAGAAGAAGAAGAAGAAGAAGAAGAAGACAAACCCATGCGAACCAACCCGATCACAGCGGCCATTCGACCGGCAACACCGTTTGAAGACATACCATGTACGTAGACGTAAAGTGATGATGATAGATTATGCCAATGAACTTGACATTAATATGGCTTCCAAAATGCAACTCCCAACCGACATGTGAGATCGCACGACCGAAAAGATTGCAGGTTGGTAATTTGTCTTCTACATAGTCGCACAACCGCCTCTCTCTCTCTCTCAAGCTAACTTACCAACACCGTTTGACATTTCCATTGATAGTTTCGTCAGTTGCATTTCTCCCATTTTCTCTGCTTCCACTTTTTCTTATTCTACGTTATTCGAGCCAACTTTGATTTTAGATTTCTGCCAAGAATATGAATTTCCCGTTGATGATTTTGTGAGAAAAAATAGATATGCATCGCATGCAATATTTTATTGGCTTGTCTAATGAATAAGAGTCATGGCTGTTGGTCATGATGATATCATGGCAAGTTGTTATTGTTATGAATATGTGGATGGATGTAAGTATGCATATATGTGCGCATAACGGCGTAATAATAGTTTTTAGAATATTTTGATTGCATTTGAATTGAATTTTGCTGAGCCTATCATTTGTATTTTCTATATAATTTATTGCATGTGTTACGTAGGATTGGAAAAACTGTTGTTTCGGTAAACGGTGCATCGGCTAACGCACCACAATAGTCGCGCTATTTTCATTTACTTCGCACTCCTCTGTACCGTCGTCAAAGACAGAAATGGGAATTTTCCAGCGTACACGCAGAGGTAATTTTTGATATTACTTTGTTAGAGCCTTAGAAGTCTACAGTAAAAAGGGCTTCTGCCGAGAGGTTATAAATACCAATAGAAAATTCAAATCCCTCATTAACCCCCTTTCCGACGAACTTGCTTTTATTTCTACAAGAAATTGAATCGAATAAAGATCTCTTACTGTTTCCTTAAACTTTCGTACAAATCTTACACTCAAGCCATAAGCTTCTTTTTTTATTGATCTGCTAAAGCGACTAATTTACGCCACGAACGAACCGACTGATCCATATCAGTATGGATAAATCCAGATCTAGATCACTTTGCGCCAAATCTTGGAAAAGTTTCGAGATGGTTACGTAGAATACCTGGGCCAAATAAGAGTAATTAGAAGCAATATTTCACACCCTTTCTCTAAGAGAACACCTATGGCCCCGGAATGCGGGACCAGACATGATCCAGGCGAGGAGTTAGACCTGATTTTTCGATACCAGTTAAAAACTACTTGGAATACAGGGGCGGGGAAATTTTGTCTCACCCACCTTACAGCCCTTACAGGAAAAGAAAAAACTATGATCAATGCTAGGAATCCACAATTGCAAAATCTACGCTTGCAGATTGCTCTGAGTAAGCATTTCATGAACTCAATAATAAAGAATGTCGTTCTGATGATTTCACTACCGAAAATCTTAACTAAAACTACATCCTATTTATATTAGTATGTATGTAGAGCTTGTAAGAATATAAATAAATCTCTACACTAACGATACCAGGAAACAATTAATGCAAACACAAACGTGGCCACAACTGAGACTAATACAAGTAGAACCAACTAACTGACGCCAATTCAAAATTGCAGAAATTCCACACAAACGACTTGCACTGAAATTCTCACCATACTAATAGTACCTGGCATATATATAAACATATCTTCTATATATTTACGCACAATTTAATAGGAGAACTTGCTGCATCCCTAATTGCGGATGTGTGGCATAGATGGCGGAGCGTATGAAATACCAAATGCAATTGGCATTAAATCGAAGTGGGGGCAACATCTCTACATACTCAGCTACCAACACAAAATATTTTTTAGATGAATCAACTAAAAAACCAAAGCAAACGAAGAGTATTTTGCTCGACTAACAGATGCACACAGTTGCTACTTTAGAAGATAGCTTGATGTGTGTACTGCATTCAGGTGCAACAACAATTATTGCAGAAAAACACGTCATAAAATGATTGTCTACATATGTACTTTTGAGTACATATATATTTGTTTCAACATTAATAACACACCTTAACATGTTATTCCATTCCATTCATACTGTCAGCCGACGACTGGTTATCAGCTTAAAGCGCCAGTATATAATTGAAAAAAGATTAACGTCATAACATAACCTCAATGCTCAGTGCGCTTCGCTTGTCCGTGCAATCCCAGACGATGTGTATGTGTGGAAAAGTCGATTATTTCCATAAACGAAATTTATGTCGATGCGTTGAAGGAATACTGCTCACGAATAAGTCAATTTATCCGCATTTGGTAGGTATGCAAGTGTGTAACGGTGTGCGCTCCACATGCGTAACGGAGAATCCTGCATATGCACACACACACACACCAAACTATCTATTTAAGGCGGAGTGGTCATTTTCTTTTACTCCAATGCGTAGAGGCCGCCGAGGTCTTAAGTAAAAAAAAAAAAAACAGACATAATACATACAAACATCACGCACATCAACTGAACCATGACGTGTAACCAAATCCGCATCTCAAGTGTGAAATTATTCTGATGAGCAATATGATTTGCATAAATAAAATCGTGTGAATAAAATATAATTATATGTAATAAAGCAAATGTTGGTTACACTTGCCGACCGACGCAAAGGACATAATTGACTGAAAGATGTCAGATTTTATAATGGATGCTAATGGCCACTAGTTCGTTAACAAAAACAGCAGGATTAAATAAGTCGAATATAATTTGATTTATTTGTTTAATAAATAAATTAAGTTTACGTACCTCAAAAGCAAAAACGAACAAATTAGAACGATTCAAAAAATTTAAATAAAAGTTTTCTGTCCTGGTTAACTGACATTTAATGTATTGTGTTTCAAAAAACCCATGCCGATCTCTCACTGTTAAGGTAAGACATCTTTTTCTTCTTTGACGGAGGCACCGCTTATGCGATGATAGCCGATTCAACAGTAGCGCGTCACCCGTCCCTTCTCTTCGCTGTGTGGCGCAGGTTGGAAATACCAAGTGAAACCAGTTCGCTTTCCACATAATTCGTCCAACGGAGTGGAGTTCTTTCTCTTCCTCTGCTGCCACCAGTGAGTACTCTATCAAATACTTTCAAAGCTGTAGCGCTTTCATCCATTCGGACGCCATGACCTAGCCAGCGTAGCCGCTGTCTCCCGATTCGCTGAACTATGTCAATGTCGTTGTATATATCGTACTGCTTCTCGCAAAGGACCATAAATCTTCAGCAAAACGTTT
Source organism: Neoceratitis asiatica (assembly GCA_030068015.2). Lineage (NCBI taxonomy): Eukaryota > Metazoa > Arthropoda > Insecta > Diptera > Tephritidae > Neoceratitis > Neoceratitis asiatica. Next base: position 90,770,427 of record CM061526.1, read on the forward strand.
CACTCGAAAACTCGTAAAGCCGACTCATCGGCTGTCGACATCGTCCAGGCTTCTGTACCATATGTAAGGACGGGAATGATAAGCGACTTGTAGAGTTTGGTTTTGTAGAGAGAGGACTTTACTTTTCAATTGCCTACAGAGTCCAAAGTACCACCTATTGACAAGAGTGACTCTGCGATGGATATCAAGGCTGACATTGTTGGTATTGTTAATGCTGGTTCCTAGATAGACGAAAATATATACGTCTTCGAAGTTATGACCGTCAACATTGACTTGGGAGCCAAGTCGCGACTGCGATGACTGTTTATTTGATGACAGGAGATATTTCGTCTTGCCTTCGTTCACTACCAGACCCATTTGCTTCGCTAATTTCAATAACCTGGAGAAGGCAGAACTTACGGTGTGGTTGTTATGACCAATTATATCAATATCATCGGCATGCGCCAACAGTTGTACACTCTTGTAGAAGATTGAACCTGGTCTATTTAGTTCTGCAGCACGTATTATTTTCTGCAGCATCAAATTTAAGAAATCACACGATAAAGAGTCTCCTTGTCTGAAACCTCGTTTGGTATCGAACGGCTCGGAGAGTTCCTTTCCCATTCTGACTGCGCTTCTGGTATTATCCAGGGTCAGTTTACATAGCCGTATGAGTTTTGTGGGGATATAAAATTCAGACATAGCGGCGTAAAGGCAGTTCCTTATCCTGCTGTCGAAGGCAGCTTTAAAATTAATAAAAAGGTGATGTATATCGATTGTTTTCTCTCGAGTCTTCTCCAAGATTTGGCGCATGGTGAATATCTGGTCAATGGTGGATTTGCTAGGTCTAAAGCCACTCTGATAAGGTCCGATCAGTTTGTTGATGGTGGGCTTTCGTCTTTCACACAATACGTTAGATAGAACCTTATAAGCGATATTAGGGAGACTTATCCCACGGTAATTGGTGCAGACCGTGGGGTCTCCCTTTTTTTGTAAGTTGCCGCATCTTCTCATAGAATTTTCGAGCATTATCCTTGTCGGCCTGCTTCTCAAGTTCTTCATACTCACGCATTTTGGCCTCTTACTTTTGTCGTCTACAAATGCGCCTCGCTTCCCTCTTCAGCTCTCGGTATCTATCCCACTCCGCACGTGTTGTAGTCCATCGCAAAGTTGCGAGGTAGGCAGACTGCTTTTTCTCCACTGCGGTTCGACATTCTTCATCGTACCAGCAGCTTTTCTGGTATTGTTGAGAACCAATTGTTTTCGAAGCAGCGGTACACAATAAATTTGCTATTTCGTTCCACTGCTCCCTTATATCGAGTCGCTGTTGAGTGCTCTCAGAGAGCAGATGTGCAAGCCGAGTAGAAAATCTGATGGCTGTCCGCTGTGATTGCAACTTTTTGACGTCAAACATTCCTTGTGCTTGCTGACGGGCGTTCTTTGACAGGCACAGAGGCGGGTGCGTATTTTTGCTGCTACAAGATAATGATCCGAGTCGATATTTGGCCCTCGGGACGTACGCATGTCTAAAACACTGGATACATGTCTTCCGTCTATCGCAACATGATCGATTTGGTTGCGTGTCTTACGATCTGGCGACAGCCATGTAGCTTGATGAATTCTCGTATGCTGGAATCTGGTACTACATTTAACCATATTTCGAGCCCGGCGATGTCAATCAGCCTCAGCCCGTTTGGGGATGTTTCGTCGTGGATGCTGAATTTTCCGATTGTTGCGCCAAAAATACCTTCTTTGTTTTGTCAGAAGCTTTCCTCACTTGCGTGAACTTCTGCACATGGTCCCATCCTCCTACTACTACTACTAGTAGTTTAGAATTTATAAACCTACCCACACTTTCTAGGCTTTAGAGAAATGTTAGGAATATTTTGTTAGTCAAGCTTCAAATGCACTGATTTGCAGTTCATTTGTCGCGGGTGAAGTAAATTTTAGTCTACTATTCTTAAAATGTTGTGAAACAAATTTTGAACTATATGAACCGTTTCGCCATTTATGTCAAGATTTCAATTGTTAATTCAGCACATTCGATTTGACAGACTCACCTTTCGTAACGAAAAATACTATACTAACTTCTGTTAACAAGTAACTCACTAAATTTCTATGGAAGTAGAAATAATCTTATATTTCAGTTGATGAATTTGTTCTCTGTAGCTGAGCAGTTTTAAATCTCAAAAATATATATATATAAATATAAACTTGAAAGAAATTTAAAAAAAAACCTGTAAAATTTCCTTTTTGGCTCTTACGTCTTTTTGGCGCACAGGGCTCGATATAATAAAAAAAAAGAAACTCAATTGTTGTTCCTTAATAATGTTGTAAAATAAACGTTATAAGTAGTTGACTTAGCATTTGCAGCGGTTAAAAATATACAACTTGATCAACAATTGTGGCAAAGTTCAATACAAGATGAGAGCAAAACAAAAATAAACAAAATATTTTATTGAAAGCAATCGGAAATGAGAAATTAAAATATTTACCAAATTTGAAGGAATAGACTCATACTTCAGAAACAACAGAGCACCAAGAGTATGATAAATATTTTCAAAATGCAAAAATGGAAAAGTTTATTAAGCAAAGTATTCTACTATCATAATAAACTGGTAAATTCTTGAGCCGTTCCAGTGAAAGAAGAACAATACTCGTATAAGTATATAGAAGTGTTTATTTTAGACTAAGAAATTTTCTTTACTCTTTCCCCAAACTCTCCATTCTCCCTCAGACGAACCAGCAACGCAATTTAGTGTTTATTAGGGTGGTCATCATCAAAGGAGGGGTTGTTGTTAGCTGAGCAGAATGAAACCATTTCGGTTCTTTTTATTAAATTTCCTATCTCCATTGTTTTAAAATTCCTGCACTGTTGTAATGTGTTGTAATTGAGAATTCTAGAGAAATTCCCAGTCTTTCAAATATTAAAATTGACATAAACAGCAATGCTGCGAGGAACTATGTGAGGCACGATTAATTGGTGTGACAGTGAAGCTTCAAGGCTAAAATAAACTACGCTCTCCTAAGAGTGATGCGCAAATCATATTTTCTCAATCCTTTTGCCAGAGGCAAAGAAGAAAATTTCGCTTAGTTTTTTTTTTTAAATCACACATTCAAGTATACATACATAATCCCACTCTTATACAGTTTTACGACAGGAAATGTGCTGTTAACAAAAAAAAAAAGATATTTCTTTATGAGCATATATGTATGTATATAATTTTCGTGCATAAAATAACAAATTGACAAATTTTTCATTCGGTAATGGATTTGTGTGCACACAGAAGCACCACTTTAGCATATCAATTTCGGAAAACAACTCAAAATATGCTTAACTTGGCAAATAACTGAAATTCTCCTGCTTTTTTTTTTGTTTTTTTGTTTTTTGGTTCATCTTCTTGCAATGTATGTAAGTCTGTATGTCGTCGTCATATGTAACTACAATATTTGCTTTTCAGTAGTTTCCGTATGGGGTATGGGGTTCTTCAGCTGAAATTTACATGAGCGCGCAATAAAATTTCCGCTGTTTTATTGACGTTCCAGCCTTGACTGACTTTATTATTATTTGTGTTCTTGCTTTTTAATGTAATTTTTTTTTGTGTCTGCTTTTTTTGTTTTCTTTCAACTTGTTTGAAAATACGAGTAAACCTCTTTACTTTTGCTTACTTGGTATTTGCGCTTACTCTTCTCGTTATTTGATTGTTCTTCACTCGTGGATTTTATCATGTCTTATATTTGCAGACGAATTGTTGTTGGATTGTTGGAGAATATGCTACCTTCCAAATCAAAAAGGAGAACACAATGCAATTGTTAGACAGAAGTTCGCGGCACACATTTTTAATGCTGTAATATGATATTTACCTATGTATGTATGTATGTATGTATGTATGTATGTATGTACATATGTAAGGTAATTTTATATTTTAATTATTTTTTTGCCACATAACGCAGGTAATAAGAGACATACATATATGGTTGAAGTTAATTATTTCGGCGAGATTTTAATCAAATTATGTGATTTTTAATTGATAAAAAACAGGAAAAAATTTTTGTTTTGTTTCTGTTCTCATGCAAATTCTGTTTCTTGGCATTGAAGAACATTAAAATTTTCATTTCCAGTTCATAAAGTTTGCTTTTGTCTGATTTTCGTCGATAACTACATTTGAATTTTAATTTTAAGCCAAAGCAAAAGAAAACCAACAAAAAACCAAACTTTAATTTAAAAAAAAAATTCCTTGTTTTTAGTGTAGGAGAACCCGAGACGGTGTAATATATGACTTCACTTAATTATCTAAGAGTAACCATATTGGGAAGTGGTTTTGTAACACAGCTAAGTGGGCGTTAAAAGACTTCTGCAAAGTTCATGCTTTAATTGGCGTTACTAAAGGGTTTTCCAATAGGAATGATATGATTTCTAAGTGTTGTTTTGGCCCTTTTTAATATGGCATGATCTGTCATTTCATTTTTTTTTTCATTGTATTCAATAATGTTTACAATTTCATCCATGGACCACGATAAACGTCGTGAATTTGCTGATTTTGCCTTGAAACAACTTTAAAACGAAAACGATTTTTTTTTAAGAAAATCATCTTCTCCGATGAGGCTCACTTTCTTCGTCTGAGTGGTGCGGTAAATAAACAAAATTGTCGATTCTGGTGCGAAGAAAATCCACAAACTATTCATGAACAACCATTATGTTCACCTAAATTGACAGTTTCGGTGTGGTTTTTGGTCTGGTGGAATCATCGGTCCGTACTTCTTTCGGAATGAAGCTGGTAGCACCGTTACTGTCAGTGGAGAGCGGTATAGATCGATTATAACCAAACTTTTTATGGCCACAATTGGAAGAAGTTGATCTTAACAACATCTGGTTCCAACAAGACGGGGCTGCGTGTCACACAGCACGTGCAACAACCGAATTATTGCGAGAAAGGTTTGAAGATTCGATTATTTCAAGAAATTGAGACATTGAATGGCCTCCAAGAAGTTGTGATTTAACACCATTAGACTACTTCTTGTGTGGTTATTTGAAGTCATTTGTCTTTAGCAATAAACCAGACTCTCTTCAAGCTACAAAAGGCAATATTGAACCTGCTATTCATGACATACGATTTGACTTAGTGGAAAAAGTGCTCAAAAATTGGGTTCATCGTATTCGTTCCTGCAAAAGAAGTCGTGGAGGCCATTTGAATGATGTTAAATTTTAAAGAACTTAATTGTATCGATTGCACTTCACATTAAAATTTGAATTTCCTTAACAATAGATGTGTTTTTAATTAAAGAAATCTTATCACTCTTATTGGAAGACCCTATATAATTAAACAATTTTAAGGAAATTGGTTTGTGTGGTTTTAGATTTTATCAATATGTTTTAAATATTAACTTTTTTTTGATTACTTTTTCCTTAAAAAATCAGTGTTATGAGATCACAGTTATTTTGAATTGGAATCTTGCTCAGTAATTAATATTAACTTAATTCTTTTATAAAAGACTTTAATGAATAATAATGAATTTTTTCTACCAGAATTAAATACAAAATATTTATTCAAAAAAAAGTTATATGTTTTATTATTAAAAAAATAATAATTACAAACAATTAAAAATCTTTTAAAATTTCATACTCGACTTTAGTTTTTGTGTGAATACTTGCTTAAGCATATTAACATATGTTAATGCTAATTAACAGAGTTGGGTTTTTGTTTAGTGAAATTTGCAATTGCATTGCTCACGATGCAGCAAAAACATACGTCAAACTGCCACGCCATGCATGAAATGACGTTTCATTTAGACCAAATATCTAAAATAGAAAAAAAAATGCTAAAATAGCAACAAAAAAATTAAATTTCACACTTTAAGCGTTAATTAAAAGTTTACAGCAAAGGCGAGCGAAAAAACAAAATAAAATCAAAAACCAAAACTGAAATGGAAGAAATGTAAAATTTCGAGAAAAAAAAAATAAAGTTGAAAAATAAAACGAAAATATTACTAATAATTAAAAACACGAAAACGTGAAAAACACTAATAACTAGACATTTTACATCTTATATATGTAAATGCATATGTTTTTGCATTTATAGATATGTCTGGAGTTTTAACACTAACTGCTGAATGAAGTTTAACGATCGTGAAATATGTTAACAAAACATTTTTCTTTATTTTCGTTTTATATTTTTTATTTATGTTAATTTTTTTTTATTCATATTAAAACACATTTTTATATATACATGGATATGTAAGCGAAAAAACTCATCAACTGAGCAGTTTAATGACCGCCAAAAAAAAACAACAACAACCAGCAGTAAAGCACCGCAATAATGTCGCACTTGTAGCCATAAAAGAGTTTAAGACCTTACCACAGCCCAACAAAAAAAAACCAACTACTTTATTTGTTGTTTAGTTGCAACTCTTTTGTTGTTGTTTTCTCAACAACAGCTTTATTTATTGTTGGGCGCTGCATTTGTTTAACTCTCTATTTTATTATTTTGAATACGTTTGCGAATGTCAGGCCTAGTGGAAGAATACAAACACTTCTTCTTGGCATTTGCGGTAGACATTTCTTTTACAGCTTTTACATATATACATATTTGCATATATTTAGTGTGCTTTTATGTTTTTTTATGTTTTGTTCAATTTTATGTGAAAAATTTAGCTGGACATGGACTTTTACAGTTCAAAGCAGTTATTCTCCGCTTTTTCTATCGTGTTTTTTTTTTAATTATTTCATTGCCATGTTTACTCAATTAATTTTGTGTTATAATACTATTTTTAATTTTATTTTTTGTTTAAATAAGTTTTTTTTATTTACTTAAGTTTTTTAAAAGTGTTAATATTTTTTATATATTTTCTTTTTTTATGTTTTTAATTTTTCTTTTTATAAATTTTAAATTTTTTTTATATTTTTAAGTTTTTTGTATTTAAATATATTTTTCATATTTTTAATATTGTGTATATATCTTATATATTTTATATATTTGATATATTTTCATAAATTTTTATATATCCTTACAAAAAAAAATTCTCAAGAAAGAAGTAGCGCAAGTTCAGCACTTAGCTCAATATATAATATATAATATATAATATTTTTTAGTTTTTTTTTTTTTTTTTTTAGTTACATATATATGGGTGTTTCCATGGTTATGCACGCGACATTTGTACACGTTTAATTGCGTTTGAATGTTGTAAAAATAGAAATATAATGGGAAGAAGTCACATCTTTTAGGATCGCTGCATTGCATGTGATAAGTTTTTTCCAAAAAGTATAAGTATTGGAAAATTGAGCACTGGGTACCCAAGTTCCAGTCAATCAAAGTTGACTTACGCACGTGACAAAAATGGATGTTGCTTTTAGAACCGAGAGAAAAAATGCGAAAGTAAGCGAATTGTAGGAGATTTTATTCCGGTAAATTTTTTTTATAAAGGTTAATAATGGAGCTTCATAATCATGTTTGCTTCGAAAACAACTGATCATGGGTTGGCAAAAAAAAAAAAAAAAAAATTATTGATTACTCACGTGACATTACGCACGTGACACTTTTTACCTTCATACGTATTTTAGTAATTTTACATATGTTTTCAGACTTTTTTGACAAAAAAATTTAACTTTTATTCAAAAATGGAAAATAAAAAATAAAAATTAAGGTACTACAAAATTAATCCAACTTAATTTTTTCCTTAAGTGAGTATCCTGTTCGAGCAACATTTATATATTCGTTATCTTGGTAGGAAAAGCAACGCATTTTTTGTATTCCTGGAATGGAGCGAACATTTTCCCATTTTTCATTTAATAGTGGAGAAAATTCTTCAATCTCTTTTGATGAGATATATAACAGACGAACTCCTTCGATGATTTTGCCAGCGCATTCATAAAATGCAAAGGCGTCCGGTAAAATAATATTATTTGTCTTAACCGCTTGCCAAACTTTTCGCTTCACCACCGCGCCTATTCCATCGACTGCGCCTTTGCCAGCGAGCTTGAACACTTATGTCATCTCGGATATAAAATTCGTGGACTGCTTTAATGTTTTCCAACATATTATCGTTTGAACATAATGGTGTCTCAGCTTCATTATTCGAAAGTTTGGGATACTTTTTATACAAAGCTTGTAGAACTTCATCTCCCTTTATTGCGTTCTTTGGTAACGCCCTCTCTACCTTCTTTATAGCTTTGCATAGTGTTTGCTTACACTTGTAACCACTTTTGAATTGGGTATTTGAATTTTTCTTGGTTGTTCTACACTTTTTTTGTCGAACGCAATCTCTATTCCTTTTTTCTTTCAATATGTCTGAATTATTTTTGGCCTCACATGCCTTTCTCTTGCGATATTAACGCATTCTTTCAGCTTGTTTTTTTCTAGGTTCTTTAAGCTTATTTTCATCTTGCTTAAGCCTCTCCCTCCACCGATTTTGATTTTTAGCATTACTTGACATCTAATATTTATTGTAAAAGTAAAATAATATTTATCAAATGGACTTTAATTAAGAGCATTAAATTTTACGCACGTGACAAAGTTCAAAAGTAAAAAAAAAATTTAATTTTTTCAGATGGCTATTTATATTAATATATTATTTTAGCAAACAATAAATTTGCTTAACAAACAAAATATAAAGACACTTAAACTGATATTGCGCTAATTATGGCACTATGTAGTTCTTTTGCATTACGCACGTGACATACGAATGTTGCCAAAATAGAAATGAAAAAATACCGTTATTGATGCACAGTTTGATCTCTTCTCTCATTATTATATTCATTTGTAGTTGTATCAATTACTTATATACCAAACTGCGATATTACATATATATTTATTTCGTCAACAGCAATTAAAAGTGATACATTCTACAGCTTTTAAAGTGAATAAAAGAGTTATAAGTTTTGCATATAATTTTTTGGAATTTAAAATTATAAAGAGCTGAAAATTTTTTTTGCATAGTAAAATATCAACATTTTTCTTGTATTTTCTGTGTCTATAAAAATTCTGCGAGCGTTTTGATTTTTTAAGTCACGGTGGACCATTTCATGGAAACACCCATATATATATTATATTATTTTATTTTTTTATACTTTACAAATATTTTTACAATTTTTATAAATTTTTTTTTTATTTTTTTATATTTTACAACAAATTTTTTAATTTTAAAATTTTTTTATATTGTAAATTTTGAATATTCTTCAAATTGTTTTAAATTGTTTATATTTTTAATAATTTTTCTTAGATTTTCTATATTTTTGTATATTTTTTATCTTTTTATTTTTTTTCCTTTTTTTAATTTTTTTTTCGATATTTTATATTTTTCCATATATTTTTTATTTATTATATTTTTTATTTTTTATATTTTTATATTATTTATATTTTTTCAAATTTTTTTATTATTATTGTAAATTTTTAATTTTCTTAAATTTTAATTTTTTTTTCTTTTTTTAATTTTCTTAACTTTTTATACTTTTTGTACTTTTTTGTATTTTACATATTTTTTTAATTTTTATATTTTTTAATTTTTTTTTTAATTTTTATAACTTTTTTTATTTTTAAAATTTTTTTTAATTTTTATATTTTTTTTTTTTATATATTTTTTATAATTTATATTTCTTTTATTTTTTTAAATGTTTTTTTTATTTTTTTTTTATTTTTTTTTATTTATTTATTTTAATTTTTTTTTTTTTTTATTTATTTTTTTTAAATTTAAAAAAAAATTTTTTATTTTTTTTTATTTTTTTTAATTTTTATTTTTTAATTTTTTTTATTTTTTATTTTTTATATTTTTTTATGTTTTTATACTCTCATATTTTTTAATATTCTTTATATATTCTATATTTCTTTTGTATTTTTTATATTTATAGATATATATATATATATATATATATATATATATATGAGATTAAAGCTCGTCATAAAAGGCAGCGCCGTTCGGAGGCGGCTTAGAATAAACTGTAGGTCTCTATGTTGGTCAAAACATCGAGACGCAAAGCCACAACATGGAGGAGGAGCTCGGGAAAACCCCGTTTAAGCGGTTACGAAGCTCCAAATATATATACTTATATATATATATGCTTTTTTAATACATTAAAATATTTTTTCTTTGTTTTGTAGTTTTTTTTGTGGTATTTCGGTTTATTCCCCTGTGTTATAAACTACCAAAGCCTCATTACAATATTTTTGTTTAGCTTTACATGAGCAATTACAATTAATATTGGAAAACAAAATTCGGACTTTCTCCACTTCCGGCTGTTAACCAGGTAATACTCGTATATTTATCTTCAGTGATGTGACACTGCAAAGAAATTTTTCTGAACTAAAAGAAAAGATTTAAAAAAAAATATATTTTTTTAAATTATCTTCTCGTAATATTTCACAAAATATATTATTATTAAACCATTATATGCCGAAAAAAATTATCAAAAATTAATCCCTTCGAAAATGAAGTGCTAATATGGTAGCAAGCTTTTCAGACAATCAATATTAGTCAGCTTTACCACATTAAAAAAAAGCGGCAGCAGCTGCCAATACAAAAGCTACTATAATAGCAAATAATAACAGCTAGCAACAACAAAAAACAAAAGCCGACAACAATAAGAAATTGTGGAAACGAAAATTGAAAGCAAATATGTTATGTCAACATTTTGTCGCAATTATCGGTGGCTTTTATACGCCGGCAGCAGTTTAACGCGTATAAGTAACTCACACACAAACTTTTATAAAGGTACATACGAATGTATATAGGAATACATATGTATGTACATCTACGCAAAGCAATACAAAAGTGGCTATAATATATATATATATATATATATATATATTTACATTTATTTATATATATAATTTTTTTTTCACTGAGCAAACAAACAGCTTAAGGCGTTGATCAATGGCTGTGTTGTTGCTGTTATTGCTGTTGTTGCTTGATGACACTATACATATACTGTTGTCGCTTTTATTGTTGCTGCTGCTGCTGATGATGATGAGACAGTTGTCTGCTTTGCTGATGATACTTCCGTTGACGCAGCCTGCAGTGCATTTTCAATGTTTCAAAGTTCATTGCAATGCAATTTTATTTATTTAATGATACACAATTGTGTCTCTTTTGTTTTGAAAATTTTAATTTACAGCTGTGGGAATTTATAAAAAACACACACTGTTTCTATAGTTTTTAATAACTTTTATTGAAATTTGTTTATAATATTTAATATTATACAATTGGAATTTTATTTTAGTATTATTTACTGCTCTTTACTGACTGATATTTTAATATTATTTTGACTTTGTATTTTTCATTTTAATAATTCTTTTTTTTTTTTGAAGTCATTACAAAAAATTTTCTCAAGAAAAAAGTAGCGCAAGTTCAGCAAGTTGGCTCGAATACTACGAAAATTGATTTGCAACACAAGAGTTCATCAATAAAATATGACCTAAAATTCATCATTTATGTTAGCTCATTGAGCACTCTGTGAAGCAGGTGCCGTGTGAAAGCTGGAAAGTGTTAATATTCATTAACTACGAAATTATGAATGAATGACCTCCTGATTGGTGTGTATTTCACGGAAGATAATTTTTTTATTATGTTCGAAAATTGCATTGTAAAATTGAAGTGTTGGAAAAGTAACGAGAACACTGTTGAATAGAATATATTTTTATTTTTAGTGTACATACATACATATGTAGGTAGGTATGTGTGCACAGAAATCGTGAGAAAAGTTCATTCACAGAAATACTCTGCTATTTCGCGACGGGACGATTTGAAAATGGTTTTTAATTATTTTTTACTTTTTTATTTTTTAATTTTCTTATTTTTTAAATCTTTTTTTTTACATTTTTATTTTTTTATTTATTTATTTTTTTATATAGTTTTGTTTTTTGGGGTGTACAAATTAATTCGGTCCGTTTTCAAAAAGGGGGTTCCACTTGCAATTTGTGGCCGATCTTGGGAAGTGATTACTTATTTCATTGGAGAGGTTTCACAAATGTCAAAAATAATTAGTGTGCATCAGACAGAGTCTGTTTCTGTCTGCAACTGAAGCCCATCAAATGCTTGTGGAAGTCTGTGGTGAATCTGCGTCGATAAGTTATGTAGAGAGTGGTTTCGCCGCTTCAAAAGTGGGTATTTGAGCGTCGAAGACAAAAAGCGCCTAGCCAACCCAAAAAGTTTGAAGACGAGGAATTAGAGACCTTACAAGATCAAGATTCGTGGCAAACGTAAACTAAACTCGTTATCAACTAACTAATGCGTTTGAGCCGAGCATTGCGCGAACAATGGCCAAAAACGAAACATGACAACGCCCGGCCACGCTTCGTTATAACGGTAAATGGAATGTCTTACCCTGCCGTAGTATTTTTCAGACCTTGCTTATTACGACTACTGACCTTTTCGATGGTTTCGAAAATTACCAAAGAGATAGGAAAAAGTTGTGCCTACCGACGGACAATTCTTTGAAAGATGTATTTTTTCCTTTTTTCAATAAAATAACAAGTTTTTAAACACAAAGGAACAGACCGAGTTAATTTATAAAATATGTTGAGTGTACATATTTTTTACTTCATTTATCTTTTATTTATTTATTTTTAATTTTTATATTCTTTTTTATTATTTTATATATTTTTTATATTTTTAATTAATTTTTTTTTAATTTTATTATTATTTTCTACTTTTTTAATTTTTATAGTTCTTTGATTTTTGTTATTATTTTTTTTTCTTTTATTATTTTTTTTCTTTTTTTATTATTTTTTTTCTTTTTTCTTTTTTCTACTTTTATTCTTCTTTATTTACTTTTATGTGCTTTTTATTTTTTATTTTGTTAATTTTTTTGTTAATTATTTTTTTTGTTATTTTTTTATTTCTTTTTATATTCCCCCCTTTATTTACTTTTCTGAACTTTTTTATTTATATTTTTTATTTTATTTTTTAAATTATTTTTGTTTTGAATTTTTTTTAAACTATTTTAAATTTATATTATTAATTTAAATTTTTCTAATTTTTTAATTTTTTTTTAACTTTTTTTTTTTAATTTTAATTTTTCTAATTTCTTCAATTTTTTTTTTCATTTTTTTTTATTTTTAATTTTTTTTTAAATCATAAAATTTTTTTTTTAATTTTTTTTTTTAATTTTTTTTTTTAATTTTTTTTTTAATTTTTTTTTTTTATTTTTTATTTTTTTTTTTTCCTTTTTTGTTATTTTTTTAAATTTCTTTTTTCTTTCTTTATTTTGTAATTTTTTTTTAATAATTATAGTTTTTTTTTTAATTTTCTTAAATATTTTTTTCCTTCAGTACTTTTAGGACCTTTTTAATTTTTTTTTGTACTTATTTTTCTTTGTTTTTTTTTCATGGTTTGCTTTGTTATTTTATTAGTTATTTATTTTGTTTATCTTTTTATTTATTTTTATTGTCCTATTTTTAAATTTTTATTTTATTTCTTTATTTTTATTTTTCCAATATTCAATTATTCTATTTATCTTTATTTTTTTCTTTGATTTTTTCTTTAATTTTTATAAGGACTTTATTATCTTCAACTCTACCTGATCGATTTTTCATTTCATTAACAGTACCAACACTTTTACTCTCCGACATAATTGTATGAAACCCAATTTTTTTTTTAAATTACTATATTTTCATGCTTTCCAAAAACGAAAGCTGCTAAAACGTATTTTTCTGAAATTTCAGTAATTTTTCCATAATTGTTGTTTAACATGTCAGCCGTATTCCGTCGGGATTATGTAAATATGCCCCAAACTGAACGTATTATTGTAATTAAAAGGTAAACCTGCTGGACAAAGTACTTAGAAATGGGCGCGACCGCATCAATTTACAGTTTAAACATCAAACACCAACTCCCAGGTAGGCCCAGCCACATTGTGTAACTTAGTAGGAGAAAAAAAATAGAAAAACACTTGCGGCAGCAACAGGAAATTTAATCACTAACACGTCGGCCCTTTTCAACGTATACACACACACACAGAGAGAAAGAAAAGAACAAAACACAAAGCGGATTAAATATGCAAACGCTTTAAAATGTTCAAATATTATGGCAACATACATGCATACAATCATAGGAATATATGTGGACAGACACTCTTTCGTACCCAGAATAGGTGCAACTCCAAAGCACAAATTTAAATCCCATAATTTCGCAGTAGCGGAGAGTCGCCGGCAGCGGCATTGGAAATGCCTAACTAGCTAAAAATGCAGAAAAGCCTTTATGTAAATTCTTACGAGGATTTGAGCAAATCATTTGCACATCATGTCAAAATTTCAACACCAACAAGGAAAGTATAAGGATGCATGAAGGAGGAGGAGGTAAAGAAAAAAAAGTGGAAAAGCATTCAGTTGAGTTGATACGAAAACCTTGGCTGTGATGAAATGCAAATGGAAAATGGCAAAATGAAAAATTACAACGAAAAAAAATGTATTCAGTCAAAGAGAAAAATTGGATTTTTTTTTTCAAGTTTAAATACCAGGTGTAAAAGTATGCGTGTGAAAGCTAAGAAATGAAAGACAGCTGAGAAAGAGGAAAAAAATGTTAGGAAAAAAGCCTTAGAAGTTGCAAAAGGTAAATAAACTATGAAGTAATATTAGACATTCGAAGAGTTGGTGGCAGGCAGGCTAGTAATATAAATGGGATTGGCATGCAGTGTGACGAGAGCAAGTGAGGTGTGTAGAAAAATGAAGGAAGAAGAAGAGCGCTTGTTTGCCGAGAATCACATGCACATTTCCGTTTTGCAAATATATTTGAGTAAAAAGTTTTCAAGACAAACACAACGTTGCTGAAAAGTTTTCGAATTTACATATAGTGGTCGAGAGTTTCTTGTTCTGTTGGTGGTTACTAGTTGAATTGAAGACATTGAGGCAGGGAATATTAACATTTGAGAATTTGATATTAAAGGGCTAAGTTTAGTGTAAAAGTTCACTTCTTTGACGAAGATAAATTAAAGAAATCAAATTAAAAAAAGCACACCTTGACATAAAGAGCAAATAGAAGATATTTCTTAAAAGTCTTATCGCATGCCAGGACAAGCGCATTAACTTTGCTATGGAAGCTTAGCTTCTCGCTAAACGATTTCATCCAAGGAAATGCAGTTGACTTAAAAGGTAAAAAGCTTTTAACTGCGGCGTCGGTACTGCTGACGTGCGAGATTGAACTAGGAAACATCCACTGCAAAACCACTGTCAGCGAGCACGAGGAGGCTTAGAGAAGCTTTGACTTTCGATAAGATCGGCATCTGTGTTGGACGGAATTGGCGCGTCACAAACGTCACTACTGACCGATGCCAAAGGGGGCGCACTTACTGATTCCTTGTTGGATATGATATACTTGTATGCGTATTTGTACTCTGTGCCTAACTTCCATAGAACTCTCCTCTAAAGGTAATCACAAATCACCAACCGACCTGCAAAAGAACACCTAATTGTTTATTTTTAGCTGGCTTATAATTTGCATTTACTTTACAACACCGGCTGTCAAAATATAAAAAGGTTTCATTTTTGTGAAATATTTAAGTGAAGAGCCAAACAAAATTGAGTTATTCCGACGACTCTATGGTGAAATAAAATAAAAATATTTAGTTTTTTAGTAAACTATTTTAATAAACTACGAAGCTCGATTTTGCATCTTGTTACTGTTTGAAGTGTCATTGAATTCTGAAGTTTGACTGAGATTTCGGCAAACGTCATTTGGCGAGAATTTCCTGAGGTTTTTTCACTCGCCCATTCACAATAGTACCACTTTTTTACTTTAATATTAGTCAGGTCGGGTACTGTTTACTGGCAACGATCACTGTTTAAGTGATTTCACCTCAAACCAGCTGTATTAAGTCAAGTTGCTTATTTTGTGTTGTTGTTTTCACTGTTATTCGTTAGCCTACCTGGCGTTCTTTTGTACGTCGTGTGCAAAAGAAAACGCCTAGTTTCAGTAAGCCAAAGCAATGGAGATATAGCCTAACATAATGTAAAAAACGTAACATAATAAAACATAGCATAACATACGAGCATTGGCATCACAAACAGCTGGCGACCAGTGCCGATACAAAACCCTGTCTATAGAAACAACTCAGCGAAAAAAGCGGTTAGAGTATCCTTCGCGATTAGTGAATGTTGGAAAAAACACTTCATCTCATCCTTAGTAGTTTTTTGCAGCCACTCTTGCGAACAAGGAAGTCAGTCCATACAACTTCACTTAGGCAAATAACACATAGAAATGTACATAGTAGGTGTGTATTAGAGTGGACGTATGTAGTGGCGTGTGTACGTGAATGTCCTTAAAAGCCTTCTGCAGAATGCAACTAAAAATACAATGGGTCGCAGGATGGAGTAGCGGGAAGCATAAGGAGAATAACAATGTACGAATAGGTGTTAAAAATCGTTTGGGCGTAAGGCACATAGAGGCCCCCACACCACATTCCCGTGCTGCTGTTTAAATGTCGAACGTGAAGCCGACGACATCTTCACACATCCACCATACAGCGCCTTGCATACAGTGTTTTTGCCATTGCTTACGTTTGCATTTTCTAATTTTTTTATTTTTTTTTTTTATTCCTTACTGCACAGTTTAGCCCAGGAATGCAGATAACTTGACATAAAGCAGAGCCAGGACGATGACGACCGACCAACTTAGAAACTCACAAACAGTCAACTTCAGCATTTGACGCCGTCAACGTTGTTGCTGTTTAACCTCTGCGGGATTCGTGCAGCAGCAAAAAAACTTCATCTATGCATTCTGCACTGTTTTTAGGTAAAAGGATAAAAGGTAAGAAGCAAAGAGGAAAAATCACAAACAACAGGAGAAACAAAAGAGAGTGAACAAAAAAAAAATAGAAGAAGAAGAAAGCGAAACAAAAGTTGAACACTCACTGGTTTTGGCAAGCATTCAACACAGAGGCAGAGAGCTACGTCAAGGGCAAGAAAATAATAATAAAGTAAAGAGTGCAAAGTACAAAATACAGCAAAAATGTTTCAAAGGACTCACACTCCGGATACTATGAATGCTCCTGCAGGAGCAGTTGTGTATGTGCGCTTGATTGTGATCAGAGATTTTGCAGCGTCTAACAGGGTAAATGCCACGCGCGTATGCCGAGGATAATGTAAAGGAAATTGCAAAGGACATTCGTGGCAACGACATAAGAAAGATTTTAGTATGCCAACCAAGGAGAGGAAAGAAGGCGAAAACATTCATGAATGCATTCATAACTGTATATTATGTACATATACATAAATATAATATTTAATTCGAAGCAGGCATTTTGGCATAGAAAATAAAAATAAATTTATTAAAAAGAATATTTTTAATAAAATGAATTTTACAAAATAAATTCCAGCAAACCTTGAAATAAGAATTTGAGAAAATTTTCAACTAAAAAGAACTTTGAAGCGGATACGATTTGTGACTCTATTAGAAGGCTACCCGGAAGAAGGCTGAAGGAAATCTGAACTCGAAGGAAAACTGTCATAAAAGAGTTATTAAAGCCTCTCATGGAAAAACATGTGGACCAGCTTTTGTGGAGATTGGAAAAAATCCAAGTTATAAAGCCTTAAACTTCATAAAATTATACATACATACACAATAGGACTTAACAAATTACAACTTAAGGAGAATGGACCCATGTGTAGAAGTAGAAGTTTACGCAAGTGAGGAAAGTTTTTGACTGTCATTTACCTGAGAGTAGGGAGAAGCGATCTTTTACATATGGTTCATGTAGGTGAAGACTTCAGGTCTTAGACCAAGCCGCCTCTGGGTAGCCAACAAACATACGTTTGGAGCCGACCTAAGCTGCGAAAGCGACTCCCTCCGCTTTTGTACGTTGTAGCCCACCACATGGAAAACCTATCCCAATGAAAAACAACAAAAAGCCTCGGATGGGAGAAACCGCTTTTGATGATTGTTGTTCTGTTGAAATCTACCACAGCGGACATATAAAGAAGCACAATTTGGTGTTGGATTTGTAGTAAGCGAGAGTCCGTCGGAGAGAAGGTTGATGTGACCACAGATGCTTTATATGAGCGGCTTGAATGCACCTATGAGCGCTGCTCCCGCCATGATGCCGAAATTGTGCCTGACGACTTTAACGTCAGGGTGGGCGCAGACCTTCGGCGCAACTATTTAAAAATTTAGCCTCCATGTCGCCAAACGGGCTGCGGCTGATCGAGTTCGCGGGGCACGATCCCGTAGTATCAGGTTCCGGCACAAGAAAGTACATCAGACTACAGAAAGCTGTTAGTTCTGATTTCTCCAAATTAGACAAATAAGCGAAGCGAATGGGTCTGGTGGCGAATGAGGTAAAAGCGAAACATCTCACGTCATCAAACAAACAGTCAGCGCATTCACATCTGGGCTCCCACATCAGTGTTGACAGTCATAACGTCGAAGTCGTAGATAATTTCGTCTATCTGGGAACCAGCATCAATCAACAACACCAACAATGTGTAAGCCTTGAAATCCAATGCAGAATCGGTCTTACCAACAGGTGCTTCTTTGAACTGAAAATGCAATTGAAAATTAAAGTCCTCCCGCGACGAACCAAAACCAAACTGTACAATTCGCTCTTCATTCCCGCCCTAAGAGTTTTCGAGAGAAACATTTTGCGCCTGCCTGTGGGAGTATATACTACAATACAGCCTCACAAAACGTCCATTTATGTAGACAAACACAGTTCAACATTACACAATGTATATGATGAAACTTCTAACCTCTAACTCCTCTCTCTCTCTCTATCTCTTAATTCCCAGTCACTTTTGATCTCAATTTCAATATTATCAAAGTATCCGTGACAAAATCAGTGAGATGTCCAATTTTGTTTCCATGCAATTCCACTATCACTTTTTCCACAAAGCAGTTTCCAATCGATAAACGAATGAATGGAGAGAACGCATACTCCATACCCATTTCTTCCCCGCATTGCACAATCAATTTGAGGATATTGAATTTGTTAACCAACTGGGATTGTGTCACGGCACGTTCGTTTGTGTCGTTGGAACATTTGATGCGTTTAGTCCAACTACTTCCGCACACATTACCAAAGCTCATTTCAACAGTGAGCAAAAGGGAACTCTTCAATAAAATGGATATAAAGAAAGGATGCGTGCAGGATGTCGTAGTTGCCGCTAGAGTAAATGATTATGTAGTTTGCCATTTGAAGCTTCGAAATGATAGAAGACTGCGAATGAGTAATAAGCAAGTGAGCAGAGCTTCCATTGCACTGTATGAGGAAATTATTTTAGTAACTGATTTGCGTCGATTTTGGAAAAATCAGAAATTCAATTTGCAACTGTAATTTCTTTTTAGAAGTAATTGAATAAGCTAACGTACGGTTGATGAGATTGAGCGCCAATAAAAAATTTTGTGTTTCGGTAATGGCAAGTCCATAACTCACATACAAACAGAACACTTTTAATGCTCCAAGCGTCATGAACATCGTTTTATGTGTGCTATAATCTCACGATGACTACATTCATACATATGTACATAATCATATGCATATGGGGTTAAGCAAACACCATGTACTCATTCTCATGGGAAATCTCAAATGAATTAAATGAATCGCTGCTTGGTTTAGATGATACAGCGAGGGCAGCAGAAGATCAATCTGAGAATATGAGAATCTGAGAATCTAAGAAAGTGGAAAATAGCTTTGCTGTTGTTGTAGCAGCTAGTTGAACACCGCTTAGGAGCAGGTAAGAATAACAACAACAACAGGTAAGAATAATGAGATGATTTAATGTGAAGTCCGACAAACGGCCTGTTTCGAATGGTTCGTAGCATATCAAGAGAGGTGTTAGATGAGTTGATTTGGGTACGTTTGGTACGTCGGAGTCAAGTCTGGATAAGTAAGAATTAAGTTCACTACAGTATCTTAATTTTACCAGTATTACTCACGTCTCTCAATGTGGTGCTTGGATTTCGAGAACGTCATTCACGGGAAGAGAGTTCAAGAAGGTGTTGACGGACTCTTGGTCCCGCTCTTGGTCTTTAGTTGTTCCTATTGATTTCAATCAATTTTTATTTACTATTTAGAGTGTATTAAAGATTTGCCGTGGTTATCTGGGCCCTCTACTCCCAGAGTAATAGGCGGGATAACATATCCTGATCGGGTGATAGGTAAGACCTCCGACGTAGATTGTCTAGTAAGCGTTCATGATTCCAGTATTATCCCGTTGTTGTTGTTGTTGTCGTCGTTGTAGCAGCTTACTGAAACCCGCCTAGGAGATGGCAGAACTAGTCTAAGTCTAGTATGCTCCCGTCTGGAAACCTTATGTAAATCCCCTTGCTGGCTAGCTTCTCAAGCTCATCGTGCTCACGAATTTCAGCTTCTCGTCTTTTCTGTCTGCAAATGCGTCTCGCCTTTCTCTTTAACTCTTGGTAACTATCACATAGGGCATGCGTTGTGACCAATCGCAGCCAGTAATTTTTTTTCTACTGCAGTTTGGCATTCGTCATCGTACCAGCTGTTCTTCTGGCAGTTCTCTTACACCGAGCAGCTGTGCAAGTTGCTTAGAAATCAACCAGCTGGCTATCTATGATGATTGCAGTTTTTCGACGGTCGCTTACTTCTGCACGGATGCGGGTGCGTATCACACCTCTAAAACACTGGGGATATGGCTTCGGTCAATCACAAAATAACTGATTTGGTTGGAAGATTTACGATCCGGCAAAAGACATGACAGGATGACAATCATTATTTCAGGCACCGTCGAAATCTATCCATATCAGCCAACTTGTGGATGTTTCGTCATAAAGGCCAAAAGTATTTTTGGTTACATCGTCCTTCACTTTCGTCGGGATGATATCGAGGTAAATACCTATAGTTGGTGACGGAGTACCGAATTTGCACGCCTCATATGGTCGCTGTGGTCAAATCAGGCCATTATTAACAAACTATAAAGCGGCACCTTTCGTTTGCACGTTTGCAGTGCATCAAAAGGGTGGGGGTCTCTTATCCGAGGCTTTTTGTGATTTTTCATTGGGGCAGTATCTCAAAGCCGATCCTTAATTAAAGTACAAAAACGAGCGCTGAACGTATGTTTCTCTTCGGGTCCCACTATATAGTGCGGACCATGCGATCTTCATTGGAAATTTTTTTGGTGGATGGCATCTCCTACGTATTTGAGCACGGCTCTTCGCTTAATGATATTTGCCAATATCTTCAGAAAATAATACTTTTTGCATTTGATATGGGTATGAAGATCATGTTCTTGCCCACACACTTTATTCTGTTAATCTTGCTTTGTAAAGGGTGTTTTTTATAGAGGTATAGAACTTTAAGTTGCAATAAAACAACGATGGATTATTCGATTGACATGAATTTTTTTTATCCGAAAGATAATCTTGTGGCATTACATTTTAAATATGATTTCTGGCATATAACCGCCACGGCTGGCGCGGATATAGTTCAATTTGGACGTCCAATTTTCGATGACTTTTTCCAACATTTTTTGGCCATATATCGGCAATAACACGGCGAATGTTGTCTTCCAAATGGTCAAGCGTTTGTGGCTTATCCGCATAGACCAATGACTTTACATAGCCCCACAGAAAGTAGTCTAGCGGTGTCAAATCACAAGATCTTGGAGGCCAATTCACAGGTCCAAAACGTGAAATTAGGCGGTCACCAAACGTGTCTTTCAATAAATCTATTGTGGCACGAGCTGTGTGACATGTTGGGCCGTCTTGTTGAAACCACATCTCCTGGACATCATGGTTATTCAATTCACGAATGAAAAAGTTAGTAACCATGGCTCTATACCGATCACCATTGACTGTAACGTTCTGGCCACCATAGTTTTTGAAAAAGTACAGACCAATGATTCCACCAGCCCATAAAGCGCACCAAACAGTCAGTTTTTCTGGATGTAGCGTTGTTTCAACATACACTTGAGGATTACCTTCACTCCAAATGCGGCAGTTTTGTTTGTTGACGTAGCCATTCAACCAGAAGTGCGCTTCATCGCTAAACATCGCTAAAATGGACGTAGTGCGCGATACGTTTTCCCTACAGAACCATTATTTTCGAAATAAAATTGCACTATTTGCAAGCGTTGTTCAGGCGTGAGTATATTCATGATGAATTGCCAAACCAAACTGAGAATAAATCACTTGACAGCTGTTAAATCGGTCGCCATCTTGAAAAGTAATGCCAACTTAACACCCTTTATATGTATGTATGTATGTATGCATATAGGTATGCAATTACAAGAATTTCAGTTATCTAACATTTTTATTTGGTCATACGCTGTACTGCACTGTCAAAACCAAGCGATCGCGTGATGCAAATTTTCTGTATTTTCAAAAGAAAAAAATGAACATTGCAAAAACCCATAACAACAACAGCGCCACCGGCCTCAGCCCACAGCTTTAGCTAAAAAAAAAAAAAAACGCAGTTTGCACAATAAAAGACGCGAACACTTGGCAAATGGCAAATGGTAACACAAGTGTGTTTCGAAACTGAAATGAAAAAGGTAGTAACCGAATCGAATAACAACAAACACATACAGGCAAACAAACGCAAATGAGTGGGGGAAAAAACCAAACAGTCGGAGGAAAAATAACAAAAACCAAACTGAATTGAGCCGCGCGCTGACTTGGCAAGCGAAAACTTGATTTCCCCAACAGCTGTGTGTGGGTTTTACTTTTGCCCGAACGCCGACGGCTAACGGCTGACGGGTGACGGCTGGCGACTTCGCTGAAAGAAAACAAATACTACTGCCGCATGCAGCCTCTGTGAGCAGACTATGTTCGACTCGATTTCCGTTTTTTTTTTTTGAGACTTTTAACCATTTTCGGCGCTCTGATGAAATTTATGGTTTGCCATAAAATATGGTGTTTTTAATTATAATTGATTTGTCTATACTTTAATTGCATAATTAAATTTCAATTTACATACGTATGTATTGGACATTAAGTACCGTTAATGTCGGCTAGTGGCAACTGTGTGTTTGAGTTTAATTACAATTTCATTCAAAATTATGTGTGTATTATGCGTCGAAGATAGGCTTTTGAATGTAGTCGTAATTGCCATCCGACTGGACGTAGTTGTAGTTGGTGTAAACTTCAAATTGTAGTTATTCGCACCGTTTATGTCCAGACCCAAAATAAAGAACAGAAATTTTTATCCAACTCTTGAAATAGACATGGTCAACCACAGACTTTTACCACTTGCGAGATTAGTTCGTCAATATTGAAAAAAAAATTCATAAAGATTTCAGATTCGGATTCGTCAGCGCATGTCAAGGCAACCATGTCAGATTCTAGATCGAATATTTAGTGAGGTACATACCGGCACCCTGTAAGGGTTGGACTTTTTGCATGACGAGCTTGCCTGACCATGAGGCGAAATGAGTTAGCAACATTATCAGCTTAAAAAATTCATTTCAAGAAAAGCGAACGGAATACCCTAAGCATTAGAGATTTTCCGAGAGCGGTGAAAAAAACGCATAGGAAGGATGCTGAAACCAACATCGTCCAAAGCTATAAAGCTCATTGATGTAACTAATGACACTAAGTAAGTGCTTTGCAGCTTTTCAAATCCATATAGCTGTGATCAAAACTAGTATTAAGAGTGTCATTAGGCTTTGTTTGGGATTTTTTTTAATTCTATATCGATTTTTGTAAAACCCCTACTCGTAAAATTGAAAGCAAACAACTGATAAGATAACGAAACGGAAGTTCTTAGACAGTTTATTAACGTTTGATAGAAAGGTTTAAGAAAACCTATGTTTAGATAGAAAACGGAGTGAAAACAGAGCACTACATTTGGAAAAAAATAGTCAAAACAAAAAAAAAATATTTTTTTTAATTAAAAATATGTGTAAAAATCATTGAGTATAAAATGTTCTTAGGAATTTTGCTCCAAGACTCTTTAGCAACTGCCTGAAACTCGTTTATAAGAGCATTATTCGGATTTGATTTGGATACAGCTGTTGGAACACCAAGGATAATGGCAACACGTACTCTGCCTAGGGTGAAATTACTTGTTCGAGGATTTCGGCATAAACATGCTGATCCATAACACCCGTGTTACACATTTTTTTTTTTTTGAAACGGATAAAAAAAATTTTTTTTTTTTTTTGAAGAAAAAAAATTTGCTTATAACATTCTGACAACAAAAGGGAAAATAGCCCTACATAAAACGAAACTAATAGAAGAGGGTGCTGACTATGCTCTCCGCGTAGCCGCGCAAGTGGGACACGGTGATTGACTGGTTCGTTGTCTGGGTTCTTACAGTGCAGGCTGACAATCAGTGTACATTTGTGGGCATACAAGTTGAGCTGCGAGATGTGTGAAGGCTGGCACAAGCAAACGAAAACGAATGAAAAAACAAAATACAAATAAACATAGATAGCAATAATCGAGAATAACTCGATTAAATATGCGCATTCGCCAAACATGAACTACAGCTGGGGTCTGACGAGCCCATGACTAACTGGCCAACTGACTCCATGTCCGTGCCTTGAGCGCAATAAGCGACAAAGTCACTGATTCTGATAACTTTGCATCAACTTCTCTAGCACATACACATAACTATCTATACTAATAGATATGCACTTGCAGACAAACACATACTCAGAAACAAAAAAAAAAACGAAAAATTCGCTTCGCACTCAAAGTGCTAAGTAAGAATTCATTTGCCCTGCTATAGAGCAACTTGTAATCTGAAACAGAAACTTTATATCCGTCATTGTTGTCACTTCTGCCGCTGCCGCGCGTCATGCTGGCCTTCGGTGTAACTGTTAGTTCTTTTCTTGTTCTGTCAAGACACTGCACATTGCACACTGCAGCTGCTTGTTTATTCCTTTCATTAGTACCCAATGTAATGCCGATGTAAAGTTGGAATGTAATTACAACAACATTCGTTGCGAGTAACCACAAAGAATAGTATCTGCAGTGTGGTTGTAATCGTTTTAAACTTTTAAATGTAAAAAAAAATCTCCCAGCGATCGCCGCGTCACCTCTACGTGGGGGTCATTACTTTGTAATATTTCGAAATTTCTATGGAAACTAAGACGAAGTTGATAACAATTGGTAATTCGAAGATATTGTGTTACTAGCAGTGCCAGAGCTCGCCATAAAATCCAGTGTAGCAGCTAGACTAAGTGAAGCAAAGAGCTCTCTCTTTTGACACACTGATTCAATGAAGCTTCTCCATTCTACTGATATACAGACATGTATCAGAAGTGATGTAGTCTCCGTGGAAGAGAAGAGGATATTGAAATTATAACTCTGCTGGGGTAAAAAGGCTTCAAATCCCGGATGAGGGTGATTTTGTTGTATTCTGTAATTTTCCTCGACAATTTTTATTTGTAATTTGAAAATGTTACGATTCTCCTTGACATCCAGTTCATATATGTAATCATTCCAATAATTGTTATTAAATTAGTTGTGATTGGCTAGCTATTGAGGGTTTCCTTAATAATTTTTTCTGTTCTATCAAGTTATTTGCTTGAAAATTTTTAAGTTTACCAAAAATGCTCTATACCTACATACATACATTTATTTTGAGTATGCAGTGCTTAGAAGGACTCGAAAAACGGAGTTTGCGCAAAACAATTTTATCATTCTGTAATATTCGCAACAATGCTGCTTCACAAAATACTCCCATTTCGTGAGCCCTCCCACCAACTCCATGTGTAACAACATACATATATGTATGTGAGTGTATTAAGCATATAAACTCGTGGGAAAATATAAAAAAAAAACAAAATCAAAACGTATGCAGAGCATAAATGCGTGTTCAGTATGTATACATACGTGCATATATATTTGTATGTATGTAGATATATACAAATACCGCCGTAAGCAAAACAAATTGATATCTTTAGCAAATTATGAATATACCTACTACTCCCATGCACGTAATACATACATATGTACATTTGTACCTACACATGTAGCATATACAACATATCACTGCCAACGCACAAAATAGACATTTTGGAGGCGCACACTTTGAGCGCTCTTAATGAATGAAATAGTAGGTAGGGGGTCGCACAGGCGTGGCAAAGTAGAAACCTCAACCACTTTAGACTTCCGTATCCGTACAGATCAACAAAACTTAGCAGTACTCACCTTCCAAAAACTAAGTTACTGCATGTGTTAGGTGAACTAAGCCTCTTACTTTTAATCATTTCCACAATTAAACGAAAAAAAATTTGCAAAAATTTTCATTAACTTTCGAGTCAATATTTAAAAATATTTGCGGTTATTTCACTAATACTGAACCGAGCACAAAATCTTATTTCTTCACTATAATTATTATTACTTTGCAGCCGCTGCAAATACATACAAACAGATGTACATATGCATATGTATATCGTTTGATGATTTTGCAGCCAAATAACTCCCTAAACTGCCAGGTTCTGCTGGCTAGCGCTGAGTACACAGATAAGTTTCTTTATTCACAGGCCAGTCTATATACTCAGGCGTTAATACGAATACATGAAAACACGACTCAATCGGTTCCACCGGCTACACTTGTACTCCAGGATGAGCATACATTTTATTCCTATATTCTTCTATAGCCGTAACCGAATAGTATATTTGCAGAGCAAGGGTATACAAGATTGAAAAAAATTTCCCCTAAAGGAGTGGCGCGCTCGACTGAAGTTTGGGATTGTGGTTCTTTTTCGGAATAAAACTATTTTCGTACTGTTATTTTTTTAATTTTTAAATTCCTTTGCAATTCCTTTGACCAACACACACTGCACTTTTCCACTATTTTTTGTTTATTTGTTATTATTATTTTTCTAATATCTGCTTACTGCTCCGGTGTCAGGCCCAACATTACAAACACAAACAAATGTGTAAGCACACGTACACGATTGTAAGAGACAAAAAAGCCTACGGCAGCGGAAGTTTTAGTTATAAAAAGTATTCAAAAAAATCGGCACTTCCTTCATCCCCTCACTTATGACACTCGTTTATTTTCTTGTTTTCAATACAAGCTTAGGATATAAATTTATGCATTTATTTGCTTCAGCTTTACACAGTAATCTAATGCACAGAGACAAACTTCACTCACTAATGTTTCAATCGGCGTCGGATTTTGCAATGGTTAAAAGATGCACAACGAATTGGATTTCTACGAAATAGCCTCAAACATGCAACACTGTTGGTAGGAGGTATCTGGTATGGAAATATAACAGGGCGTAGGAAATTAAATTTTTTAAATAAGCTTTATTATTAAATAAATGATGAAGTGATTTGAATCGGTTTGAACAAACTTGCCAGTTTTGTGTGTACTAATATTTCAAAAATAAGGTAACTAAAATGAGATGTGACTAAATTGCCGATAAAAGCAACAAAAGTTTATATGCGTAAACCCAGTCTTATATTACGAAAGGCAAATCTCTGTAACTTATAAATTCAGTTGAAATTTTAAAATTTCCAATTAATAAAAGTAAAACATGTTTAAACAGACCATATCTTAGTCGTGCAATAATTATTATTTCGAAAGAACACAAAATAATTTAAATATGTAATAACATGTATTAACGATTTATTTTTAGCGGTGGCAATAACGACACTGAAAAGATTGAAAAAATTTGTATCGAAAAGAAGCAACACTGAACAAAGTGCAGTTAAGAAATAAGAACAAATTTTTAGGAATTATATACTGGAGGCATTTCAGTTGAAGGAACAATTTTCAGTTATCTTATTTTAAATCAAAATGGATTTCAAAGGAGTTTTATTAGCATCATTTATTTTACTTTTACCTTATGTCTTGACAGAGAATGTAAGTAACAAATATTACTACTCAATCTATGAATACATTACCATTGATGCAATTTTTTACATGACTCAGATCTGCCACAAATATCTGCGCGAACTTGCAACAAAACAGAGCGATTTTGTACAATGCTCCACATTGCATTCGGTACCGGTGCAACTTTGCAACGGTTGCAATCATCAATATACCGATATGCAAGATCTCTATTCTACTATGCGAAAAGAAAAAAATTGCACTGAAAAGTACTTCGATAAAGACCGCATCAATATTGTTTCCACGACACAAGCTATACTCACAGGTTTATGGACCAAAGCTTATTGCGATGGTTAGTAGAATATTACTAATTAATTTTTTAATAAACAATTATAAATTTTGATATTATATATATAGATTGCTTTAACAGCAACAATTCTGAAACTTTCGATGAAAAAAGGGAGAACTTTGAGAGTTGCCTGCTCGATAATAAAGGTGAAGAGTGTGCGTTATGTTTGTCACAGTACCTAGATTTAAATGAGTTCTATGTTAGTTTGGATAAACATAATAACGGACAAGTTTGTTATGATATGCAAGATTCGGTAAGACTTACACATAGTAAAATAAATTATTCAACTTTGTTCTCAATTCGTTTTTAGATGAATCGCACAAGGGAACACTGGTCGAAGGATTTAAAGTGCTGTCATCGTCAGTTTAACGTAACCATTTTCCTGATTACTTGCAGCATTGCAGCCATATTGCCAGTACTCTTTTATGGCGGCACATATGCATTAACAAAGCGACAAGAAAGAAATCACGATATTATAATAGAAGGCAAGTGAATAAGATTAGTATTTAACTTCAAACGGAATGAAAATTGTTTGTAACACATGATAATTAAAGGTCCTTATGTTATAGATCCTCGACAAAATCATCCTTCAACTAGCGTCAATGCTAGTAGTTCGGTTGCTGACCTTCCAAGCACATCATCAACCGCGACATGTCCACGAGTACCTTCTAAAGAGAATGATGAAGACAATATCAGTTCTGAAGATAGTGCTTTTGAGGAGGCAGTAGGTCCAAAACTTCATAAAATCTTAAATTAACAATTACCTCGCTATATATCAAAATAAAAAAAATATCGTATTCTTTATAAAAACACAACTTTTAATTTTGTAAAAAAAAATATAAAAAATTTATTAAAAAAGATGCACCTTTAATAAAATATTTCTTTTGTAATAATTATCACATTGCACTGATGAAACATCCTTCGCCCTCGTTCGATCTAGTCAAATCTGGAAAGAAATGGAAATATCTTGATGCGGTCCAAATAGTTTAGTCATGTCTTTCTTTAGTCTTGTCGCGACTTGCGCTAATTTTATGGTAGTTGAAAGTAAGAAAATTAGTCGGGAAAGTCTCTAAAAATGCAGCAGGAAAACTTACTTAGTGTTGGAATGAACAAATCTTTACTAAACTTTATTGACTTGGTGATTATTAATGTTTGGAAATAGCATCCAAACTAATGAAGGGAAGTCATATGTTGCAGTTGATATATCTCTTAGTTTTCTACAGGTACAAGGACGTAACGAAACGTATCAGTAGAATTAAATCAAAAGTTCTAAAGCAAGTCAGATATCGACATCTCGAGTTTAAACAAAGCTCATCACATAACAAAATAATTCACTTTGCCATAGCAAAGAGACCGAAGGGAGAAATATAAAATAAGCCAACAAGTTCCTTGGCGGTTGTTGTAACCTAATGATAGGTAAAGCTTTTCTCTAAATGCGATTTCTTCTCGTCAATAAATGTCAAATCGTTCGAATATATTCCGACAAGAAAATAATTTAGTTTCAAACTAAAAATCAATCAGCTTTAATAGTCATCCTTCCTTGATTTTTAGAACATCAAGACGCATACCACCC
Organism: Neoceratitis asiatica; assembly: GCA_030068015.2. Taxonomy (NCBI): domain Eukaryota; kingdom Metazoa; phylum Arthropoda; class Insecta; order Diptera; family Tephritidae; genus Neoceratitis; species Neoceratitis asiatica. Next base: position 90,800,001 of record CM061526.1, read on the forward strand.
ACTGAAGGAGAATTTCAGCAGAAAAAAACAGTTAAAAAGCGGCAGTGATAGATACATATAGTATGTTCATATTTTCTTCAACAAACGTTGCTTTCATACTTCCTTTAGATCTTAATAACCAGATCGCTTTGTTTCTTCTCGATTTAGAGCAACAGCATCGACAGCATTTACATATGTCTATTGATTAAATTTTAAGTTTTGATTTGTTTAGATTTGTTGAAAATTACCAACACTAAGGTTGTTAGTCTTTCTGCTGCGAAATCTTCAGTCCCATAAACTTAGTTTGAATGTCTCTATGCTGCACAATAACTGAAACAGGATTGCCAAAGTTAAACAGCTTTTTCCATTAGAAGGTCGGCAAGGTCTGAAAGACAAGAATTAATTTAATTAAAAAGCATTTGTACACTTGTTTCCTTAGGCAAAAGATTTTTGGTGCTGCAGTATGTGCTCTAGAAGGCAATGCAGGAAACTTAATATAAGGGACTCAAAAGCATCACGCTCGAATCCCATTAGATAAAGATTTAATGCACAATATGAGTAATGTTGAGAATGAAAATTTTTGATTGAAGCAGTTCACTTGTATATGTTCCTTTGAACATAAGCGGAAATGTTCTTACGGGTAGGTATAATGTAACTACAGAATAGGCTTGATTCACTCACTCCATATGAACTGGAAAAGGGGAGCAGAGGTTTCTTGTTGAATAAGTAGATAAAGTCCAATGGGTTTTGTTTATTTTGATATTTTCTTGAATACGGAATATCTCAACATAAACACTATTTTTTTTCTGACACATTTAAGTTCCTTTCTAGCTGAATATGAAACATTTCCGTAGTGTTTCTTTTGTTAATTTGCTTGCATTTGGTACACACTGCACACACTTTTCTATTTTTATTATTATTATTATCATTTTTTATATTTTTTTTTTGGATTTTGTTTTTGATGGACTTGATATTATTAAGCACTCATTTTTTATTGATTTGGAAGCTGATAAATAAGAAAGTTTTAATGGAGTGGGTACAGGGTAAACGTCTTTTATTTAAACTGGTCAAAGCAGTCCATATTTTCACAACAGTTCGTATATATATATTTTTTCTCTTTTTTTTTGGAATTTTGCAACCTCTCCGCCTTCGTTTAACAAATAAAGTCCACATTTATATATGTTTTTTATATTTTTTCGATACGTAAAATTATAGCTATTTTAATTTCAAAATTATATATATGTATATATGCGTGTATTTATAATTACTGAAAGTGTTTGTAATTTTTTCATTCCTTTTACCATTGAATCGAATTTGTTACGACACATTGGTAGTATTTTTCTTTTTTAAATTAGCTTTAGTCAAATCAATTATATCATGTAACTGGTTCGACACAAAACCGTTCAATACATTTTTCATATTTTTTTTTTAGTTTGGGACTGCAAGTACATTAATTTTTCCAATAAATATTACAGCAATATAAAAATCGTGCTCGTGGGATCGTGCTCTTTTTGTTGAAATTAAAGTTAGAACTTATTCGAATAAGAGTGCCCAATACACTTTAAAGTTAAAAAAAAGTTTTCTTTTAATTTCTGAACTTGATATCCCAATTAAAAAATAATGAGTTCTTAACCTTTCTATTGCTGTAAAATTATATATTCTTTTGCGCTAATATAAGCGGTTGCAACTAAAACAGAGAATGTGTCCAATCTTCTGGTCATTTGCTTGCTTGATTCGATGTCTACATTTTAAGGGTTAATACCTATACACTTTTTATTTTTGGAATTCAAAATTCCATCTGTATGATAAATTAGCCTAAAATTGTAATCACTTTTTCAGTTTTTGATAATTTGAAGAATATGCCATTCAAGATATCAATCAGCAGCAACACTAAATAAAATACATCTCATGCAACTTAACACCTCACTCTTTCTTAAAAATACACTTCCGGTTACAAAGTTCGAATACGAAGAGGTTACAGCATGTATGAGGTTTAAAGGGGGTTTAGGGTACTTCTGTTTTCATATTTTCTATTTTGATGCACTTTTTTTTCACTCATCTTAAACCATAGTTATATTTTTGCTTCTTTGCATGGTTTTTTCTTTCACAGTGGCTGGACGCTTGTAACCATACGAATCATATATTTCACTTTACAACTTAGGTTGCTTATTTCTTTATCGTAGTTTCACATTGCCAGTTTAGCGTCTACCATCGCGATAATTTCGTGCTCCACCACTGCTACCACCGCCGGGGCGAAAATATCTATCATTGCCACCGCTGCGTGAGCCACCACTCATACTTCCACCAGGCCCACGATAGTCGCGACCACCGGCGCGTTCCCGTGGACGCATTGGGTTCGAATTATTGGAACGTTGACTGCTGCCACGAAAACTATTAGGACCACTTGATGTGTTGCCTGCGCTAATGGGATTAGCAGAATTGGAAAAATTTCCGCCTCCGCCAGCAGAGCTTGAGCCACCTATACCGCTGATACTACCATTAGATGATGATGGCCCAGTGCTGCTGGAAAAATTAGGAAACCCCGGCGGCATGCCATCTGGTAACGTTGGCAAACCGGCATTCTTCCAAACAGCAAAATCTTCATAAGACGGGGCTTTGTCAAAGCCAGGAGGTGGTGGCCTGAGGGGTTGTGGCGGTGGGTAATCTGGCAGTGGTGGTCCGTCATAGTATCTCACTGGTGGAGGTAACTGGTCATACATAGATGGAGGTCCTGGTGGGGGTAATGCACCTGATCCGGAAGTAGAGAGAGGAAGCTGCGCAAATGGTGGCACAAAGGGCAATGGTGGGAGTTGTCCATGCATTGAACGCATATAGTCAACCATGTACGCTTCGGCAGAATTCATGTAACGATCCCACGATGGTAAGCCAGAATCGCCACCACCGGCACGCGATCCGCTACTACCTCCCGGTCCGGCGCCACTACTACCTCTGTATGGAGATGATGAGCGTTTATATCCACCTCCGGGTGGCATAGAAAGTGATGGTAGTTTATATGGGCGATGTGGTCCTGCACCAAAAGTGCGTCTATGTCGAATCGGACCACCACCACTACTACCACTACGACGATCACTATGGCGGTATCCTGGAAAGCCACTGTTGCCACTTGAACCACCGCGGCTACCACGAGAAGACAAACTACGAGGTGGACGATACGAGACACGTATACCCTTCTCACGCATGATCTTTGCAGTCTCTTTGGATTTACGCAATATGGGCGTCATCTCGATTTTTTCATCCTCTGGGAATAAACGGCACAACTCTGCTCCAACCTTGGGTTCAATTTCCTGTCCGTCACGGCCAATTTTAACTGGTTTACTTTCATTCCAATTATTGTATAGATGTGAAGTACAATTAAATGAGAGTTCCTTTCGACATATCCAGTCGAGCTCAATAATACCACCCAAAGCTTTCGAAGAAATGCTAGGTGGCAGCACCCAGGCAGGATGAGGAAGATCGCGTCGCGATTGGGAGCTCATGCGAGCAAAGCCGGCAAACTTTCCTAAAATGGTATAGAAAATAAAATTATTATGCTAAAACTAATAATTAGATCGGTATTAATCTAAACGTAAATTCCGGATAAACGCTCAGGTCTAGTACTTGTTTTTATGGAAAATTACATTTTCATAGTGTTTACGTTTAGATTAAGAAGATTTTTTAAGGCTAATCAATTTTTTTTTTTTTTTTTTTTTTTTTTTTTTTTTTTGTGCAATTTATGTGTACCCAGTACATTGACCTTGCTTGTTTTGTCCTTATACTATTCATATTTGAGCACTCATGCAAACAAAACTATATTTATAAAAAATAAAATAAAAATGTAAATTGCGACAACAGAAGAAAAATATGTAACCAAAAAAAAGTTTCTGATAAATGACTCACCGCTCTCGTTCACGGAAAAGATTAGCAAAACATTCCGCGACTCTTTGAAGGCTTGATTTAGATTTGCTTCATTTTGTGGTAATGTTGCCCACACATTTTTGTTTTTTGCAATTCCAACATTATCTGCATTATTGGATTTAATCAAGAAAAAATGTGTGCCGCGAAACAAGTAGTTCAGTTTAGTCATATAATCATAGGATTTGCCACTGGGATTAGATCCACTTTGTGGTTTTTTTTCAGGTGAAGCACTCTTGGAAACTGCTTTTCTACCATTACGCTTTATATTTGCAGCCGAGTCGGAATCCTCTGATTCTGAATCACTATCAAAAGGTGCTTTCGATGTAGGTTTGTCTTCAGTATCACTGACATCACTTTTGTGACCGCCTGCGTTAGCATGCATTGACACGCTGCTGGTATTGGTCGAAACATTGTTAGCTGCAGAAGTAGTTGAACAATTTTTACCACTACCGCTATTAACCTTTTTCTGAGCCTTTTTGACTTTGCTGCTACTGCCTTTACTCTCTGCAGGTTTACTTGAAGATTCAACGCCCTTATGCGTCGTTTCTGCTACAATTCGTTTTTTCTTACTACCAACAGAAGTTTTCTTCCCATTTACAGCTCCGCCTCCTGGCGAAGCTATACGCTTTGTAGTCACTTTCTTCTCATTCTCCTTACCAGTTTTCTTCTTCGTGTTGCTTTTACGTTTTTCATCAATGGACGACAGAGTCGTACTCACTGAACTAATGCTCGGTTGGGATACGGAAGACTCCGAACCAGATTCAGACGCTTCGCTACGTGTATCAAAGGAGTCGTCGAAATCTTGTAATTCCTCAGCAATATCTGCCTCATTTTCATCCAAACCCAGGTGCACTGCATCCAAGTCGGCCATAATTTTCATTTGTTTTTTCTTCGTTTTAAAACTTTGTATGTATATGTTGGGTTGTCTCTGCTAATCTTTTGATCAATGGTTGGTTTTCTGCTTCTGTATGCACCACGAATATGATGAAAAGAAAATATGAAAATTAGAAATGAAGCCGACTTTTTCACAACTTTTCTTGTGTTTATACCAGTTTTCTTACCTGAAATTATTTACTTCGGTCAGAGATTTGCTTACAATCGTATCTTTTACAAATTTTATAATTATTTGATATTAAATTTATTGATTTTTATAATTCAACGTGGAATGAAATTTGCATATACCTCAAGGAACTGTGAATAACTTTTTTCCTTTCCTTCACAAGCTCAGCAATGGTGGATGAGTGAAAGGAAACAAGACGCTTAGCTAGCTATCCCATTTTAAAATTGCACTGTTGCATTCCGCAACTTACGCAAGTTACGGTTTTTTTCAGTTCGGAATGGCAAACGGAGAACGTAAAATAATTTACGGTTAACGGCATATATTTTTAAGGCTAATTTATAAATTGTTGACCGACGAAATCAATAGATAATTTCTACCTCCCATTACAATCATCTAAAGACGTCAGAGAACGTATAACAACGTTCCCTGCTTATATTTAGAGACTCGCAGAGAACTTAGTTGCTTAATATGGCAAGGCTAAATCATATGTTTGTAAATTTTGAATGAATTTAACTAGAAAGTGGGTTGTTTACGTTTTTAATAATCGTGGGGCTAATAATTAAAAAAGTTCGAAAATACTTTTCTCTGGGACAAGAATTTACAATGAAGTTTACTTTAGAAAAACAATTACGCGTGTTACCACTTGATTTAATTGAAGACAACACTTTTCAAAAGTGTTTGTTACCCAATGAACTTTTTAAGAAGTGCGGTATGCGCCAAGGTTCTTGGGTGAAATGTTCAGTTAAAGGAACTGGCAATAGCACCGGCTCTTGTATATGTCAAGTTTATTCCCGTGACATTGATATAAAATGCTGTTACATGGACTACGTTGTTGGCTCTTCTCTTTTTTATGAATTACCAGAAACCTTATACAAAGTAGAGCCGGTTGTTACTCAAGAACAGGAACTAACTCATGTTGATATTACTTTGGAAATCACAGAAATTTTTTTTAAAAACCGTCTGCGAAATTACGATCTTAGCATGCTGACTTCAACCACAATGCAAATGATAGCGCAATACTATTTATCAACAGGATGTTCTGTTCGCACTAAAGCAGCGGAAAGTTTGGGAATAACCGCTATAAATATAGATTCATCCTCTGAATCCAGCAAAGATTATATTTACCAGCTTACAAGTCAAACAATGGTACACATTAAAAATTTACATTTGAACCAAAAAACGATGATACAAAACGAAAGACCATTTTTCAAACACGGTTATGAGATTGTATGGAAAGAGCTGACAGATTTACTATCTAGAAAAAAGCTTAGAGAGATTCAAAACAAATCTAATAGCATCCGTCCACAGTTGAATGCGTTAATTATTGGGCCACCTGGTTGTGGAAAAACAGCAATGGTGAAAGCTTTTATGGAGGAGTTGAAATGTAATTGTTTTTATGTTTCCACCGATAATGTAATGCATGAGTACCCGGGCGAGGCTGAAGTACAGTTGCGAAAAGTGTTTGAAAATGCAATACATCTGACAACAAAACTTAAGTCTAAAAGTAATAGTTAAAACGAGAATATATATACACACTTCAAGCTTGGTAGTAATCGATTTATGCATTTATTTATATTAATTTTATATTTCCAGATTTAACGGTTATCATTTTTGAAAATCTAGATCTACTCTGCCCTGCTTCGAACAATATCTTTACTACGGAATCAGTCAATTTGAATCGTATATGCGTGCAGCTGGGTAAATTGTTAGATGATTTACATAATTCAACCGCTGGTATCCTCTGTTTTGCTACTACGTCAAATCCAAGCGGGATTAATGATAGTTTACGTCGTCCTGGACGTTTTCAACATGAAATAGTTATTGATTGGCCAAATGAACATGTCCGCAGTCGATTATTTAAAGCAATGTTTGAAAACAACCAAGACAAACCATTCCGCAAGAAATGGCATCTGAAGAAAGAGCTACTCGATTCAGTAGGAAAACGTACACAAGGTTTTGTAGCCGGAGATTTAGCACTGCTAGTGCAAAGTATAGAACAAAATCAAGTTAGACAAGGAGAGGAAATCGATATGGAAGAGTTAGTGAAGACTGCCTTAAATACGGTAATTAAAAACAATAGATCGTTATATTATTCATAATAAAATAAATACATAATATGCGGAATTTAGGTAAGACCAGCTTCAGTGCATAGCGCTGATGTGCAGGTATTCAAATTTCTTAATGGTTTCGAAGCAATAGGTGGCATGGATAAATTAAAGCGCACTTTGGAAGTTAGTATTTTAGCAGGTCTCCGTAGGCAACAAAGGTTTAAACATTTCGGACTTAAACTGCCAAAAGGTAATATATATTGATTTGGTTTTCTGTTTTTCCGACAGGGTGGATACTAGATTTATATCGGAACGAATTTTCGTCATCCCTTGTCAATTTTGGTTTTGTAACAAACCGGTTTCGGCGAACCGCCATCTTCGAGAGAACGAAATCAAGCACTGAAGATGGCGGTTCGCCGAAACCGGTTTGTTACAAGACCAAAATTGACAAGGGATGACGAAAATTCGTTCCGATATAAATCTAGTAATATATATGTTTATATTGTAAAAGCCAAAACTGAATTTCCTCTATATTTTTTTTTTCAGGCATTTTGCTCTATGGTCCACCCGGCTGCGCAAAAACAACCTTCGCGAAATGCCTTGCTAAAGAAGCCAATATGACATTTATTTCCATTTCTAGCGCAGATGTATACTCGCCATATGTCGGTGCGGCAGAAAAATTTATTTCGCGTATTTTTGACACAGCAAGGAAAAATGCGCCTTGTTTAATATTTTTCGATGAAATAGGTATGGAAATCTTTAAAATAAATTAAAATTAATTAAATGATTTGAATTTCTCTGTCCAGATACACTGGCTGGTCGACGGCCCATCAACTCGAATAGTTCAAATGATGTACATGTTCGTATACTTTCCACGTTATTAACAGAAATGGATGGCGTAATAGATAATTCAGACGACAACAACGAGGTGCTACTTGTTGTTGCCGCAAGTAATCGGCCAGATATGATTGATGACGCGTTATTACGGCCCGGTCGTTTGAGTAAACACATTTACGTTCCAGCTCCCGATTTGCCATCACGTATATCCCTCCTACAGTTAATTGGCAAGCGCATGCCTTTTGCTAGCGATGTAAATGTCTTCGATATAGCTAATGCTACTGAGCTTTATACAGGTGCTGATATATGTAATCTCTCTAATGAAGCAGCACTGCTGGCTTTTGAGAGATTGAGTGTGGAGACTAATGAAGATGAATATAAGATTAAAGCGAGCGATTTTGAAATTGCTTTGAAAAATTCAAAATCTTCATTATCAACAACTCAATTGGGTGTATATGCGAAATTTCAGAGGAAAATTGAAGCGGAGTAGTCTTAATTAGTAGTTTAAGTAAGACTGAAGACAATTTTTCGAATGGGAAATGTGTGTATTTAAGCTAGAACACTTAACTCTGTTTTCTTAGCAAATGATAGAAAAATATTGTAACAGTAAAAAAAATTATTAATATTTTAATTTATTTAGACAATTAAAAAAATAATAATTAAAATTACATACATATTTCACATACTCCCAAATCTGTTTTAAATTTTTTATTTACATATGTATGTATATCCAACCAAAAATCTTGTTAAAGATATTTTCTAGTTTTATTCACATCAAAAAATAAAACCGCTAAAAATATTTGTATATTAATACCAAGGGGCGAATTAAGTCACGTGTATTCAGTTTTATTTATCAATTAATTGTGTATATGTACGTACATAGAAAGAGATTTTCATTTTCACATGCGAGAAATGGTCGCAGCTATTAGTTTTCAGGGCTTTACTTTCTATTGGGATTTGCTCTACTATATGGTTTAAGTAAAAAATTGTTAAGATAATTAGCTGATGCCGTGCAACGAGAAGAAAGGGGGTGCAGCTCAAATGGTAGAGCACTGGCATAGCATCTGAGAGGTAAAGGGATCGATTCCCGCATCTCCAATTGATTTGCGCGATTTTATTTATTTAAAAGTTCTATTCAAAAAAAAAAAAAATGAATTAATTCATTTTTGAATAAATGATAGTGACGAAATAGTAAAAAGTAAAATTTATGTATGAAGTAAGTGCTGACTAAGGATGTTTCTATTAAAAATAAATTTTAAACATTTGTGACTTAAAAAATATTAGATCCTAACCGTATGCGAGCATAAAACAAGCTAGTCAACATATGTATGTATATATGTACTGTAAAATGCGGATGCTGCCTCATTTCTAGGACAGTGAAGTTGGCATTGCATACGTGGAAAATTAAGGTGTAACCTGGTTAACAGATTCTAATTTTTCTCCCATATTCTCCAAACACAACCAAACGAGCATGATTGTTTGTATGTAAGATAGTATAAAAGGAAAGTGGCGAAAGTATATTTTTCTCATACCGAAATATTTAACGATTTGGACTAGATTAATAAAATAAATAAAAAAACAATAAATTTTAGTATGGAACAGTTTTAAGTAAAAAAATTTATTAACATATTTATTTAGTTTTTTTTACTTAAGACAAAAAATGTCATTCAAGTCTTATTTAACGAATAATCCCAACCAAATGTCAAGCATAACCTAATTAGGATAATTTAATTTGGGCAGAAAACTGAATGTTGCTGTAATCTTCTGTTTCTCAACGTTTGAGCAGTTGGAAACCTGGGGTTGTAACACAAAGCTATTTTTTCAAGTGGACATACACCATTTTTATTTACAACATCTAATGTAAATTACTTGCGTGTGCTAACGCTATTGTCTGTTAAAATCATAAATTTAATTACTCAAACCAAGATTTAAAATTGTAATCAAATAAATTAAAAACGAAATTGGGAGTGTAAGAAATGTTTTCAAAATAAATGTAGTAATTAACATAAGTTTGTAATAATCATGATGATAATTAGTACTTATATAATTTAGTACTCATATTATTTTGGAAATGCTTAGGCAAAGATAATGTTTACAGCAGATGGCTCTCAAAATTTTCCACTTTTAATATACATAGAAATTAATTATTTAATTTTGGCAGGAATTTCAATTCATTTGAATCCTTGCAATAAAAGTTATTTGATAATTTATAAATATTCAATTGGACCGTTATATACATATATAATAATTTACTTGAAATATGCCAAAAATTTACGAATTAATACCACCAGCGCTTCCGCGATAAGGGAATTATTTATGAATAATAATTGGTTTGATTGGATATGTACCTACTACATACATATATATGTATGATAACAAAAGTTATTTCAACATCGAGCCCAGTGCGCAAAAATGGCATAAGAGCCTTCGATTTTCGATATTAAAATTGTTTTTTAGGGAAATCGTTAATTTATTTCCACATACCCCACCCCCCAAAGCTTCATTGTTGCATTATATAAATTGCACTAAATGAAAATTAAGTACTAAAATTCATGGCTGGCTATATATAAACTGTATGCAAAGAAATTCAAAAAGAAACCTCCAGTAGGCTAAAACTTAGTTTTTGACTCTTACGCCACCTTTTTGCGCCCAGGGCTTGATATATCTTTCGCCTTGCAATATGTTTTAGCTACACAAATGCACTTCATTTAAATAATAGAAAGTAGATATATACTGACGTACGTACTCTGCTTTAAATAGTTAAGATGTGAGGTAAGCTCTCTGAAATTTCTGACCATACACGAAATTGTCTCATACATAAATACATACATATATAGATATGTACATATACAATTTCGTTATCTTTTTTACAGTTAGTTAATCATGAAAATTATAGCATTTGGACATTGAAGCAATGTATGCACATCGGCAGGTATGATTTTATGTAGATACATATGTATGTGCAACGGCATCGAAGGAGACACTGATAAGATAAGAATTCGAATAATACCGTTATAATACGTGAATGTGTAGGCTGTTCTTTTTATAGTAGCAAAAAAAAAAAAAAAAAAAGAAGCAGAAAAAACAGGTGATAATTAGTATTTAACAAATACCAATATACATGCATACATATGTACTTTATATACAGATATACACAAATTTAATTTTACTAAATGCAAAGTGTAACATACAAAACAGAAATTATCGTTAAGGACAACAAAGTTGTAGTGCCACAACACAAGACCGCACTGATAACAACTGATAAAAGTTTAAGAAATTATTTTCAATACGCGCCATCGGCATTGGTATCGGTATCGGCGTACAATTAACTGTACTCGGTATATAACCAATACATTGAGCCAGACTGTTTGGTTAATGAAAAAAGTTTTTAGTGTATGAAATTGAAACTTTGGATAATACAAGAGTGGACCAAAAAAATTTCCAATTGACTTATATAGAAAGGTTAAACAATTCGTAGAGAACGAAAGTGGGCAAACGTAAGATTTTTTCAAATTGGCCCTCAGCAGTTGTACCTCATAGATATTTTGATTATGGTTGAATCTGCATTAGAACTTGATCTCTTCCTTTTAAGATACAATTTTTTTAATGAATTAGGAACATTGGAAAATTGTGTCTATATATATATATATATGTATATATTGAGTAAGACGTGAATTTTGTTCACAGTTCGAGGTAGTTCCACTGGCTGCCTATGTGTGTCGGTGTATTGTTCTAAGGACTTTGCATGCTTTTTAGAAATATATGGAAACACCCTAATAAGAGTACATGCATACATACATACATACATATGTATATAACAATCATAAAAAAGTTGTATGTGCATTTGTGTGAGTTATAAAATACATTTGCACTTATTAATGTATGTATTTACATAGATGTGTACGTGCCTAGTTGTTAACCCCTACCCACCAACCCATATTTCGCAATATTTTTTTTACAAACTTTTTTTTTTTTTTTTTGAGAGCCTCTCCCGTAAGGCACACATTTGTACACACACACACATTATAGACAGGCGTTCAATAAACGTTATTCTAGGTTCTGGTTAATAAATTTTTTTTGCTTTTTTGGCTCATTGGCAGTTGGCGCAGCGTTTCGCAATACACCTGTAGCTTTTGTGGCCTATTGTGGCTCTGCACCGTAGAAAGGCGACACACACGTAACAGTCCAAAAACGAACGCGCAACGAAAAAGTACAACAAAGCGCGCATTTTCATTAACAACAATAAAAAAATTCCCAGCGCCACCCCCACCCCGTTGTTGATGTTGTTGGTGACCATAGTTTTGTAATAGTTGTGTGCGTATGTATGTACAATAAATAAACAGGAAGCAGGCGGACAATAAAGTTGGTAAACGGATAACTATCGTTCGTGCTTGCTCGAAACACACGAAAATCTTAATAAATTTTATTTTTAACAAAAAAAAATACCTTTTAATCTAAACTTTGTCCATTGGCCGATCATAGTTCATTATCGCACTCGCCTAATAACGGTTACTAACGAAATCGAGAGTGAAAATTATACTATATAGTGTTGTAATTTAATGCCCGATTGATAATACAAACGTTAGTTTCAATTCCGTCGTTAAACTGTTAAAATAAAAAAAAATAAAAAATCTTTCAAAAACAGGATTGTAACAGTGTTTTCGCTCCGATTGGATAACTAAAACTTTTTAATACGAACAAAAAAGTATAGCAGTATGGCGGCTGGTGGCTATGGAGGTTACGGCAACAGAAAACATATAAAAAATTTCGAATGTCTACGTAGAGCTGTATTATGGGCCGCAATACTCGGTGTGGTAAGTACGCAGTGCTCTAGTGGAAGTAGGGGTCGAAAGTCAGAGTTAAGTTTGCCGAGTTGGATATTTAAATCCACGCAATCTATAGTATATTCCAATATCGAATCCTCGAAGTTTTTCGATTAGAGTTGCTATGTTTTTGGCTGTTTCGGCTATTAGCTTATGACGCATTGAAAAGGCTGATAGATTTTTATGAGAAGCTATGCAGTGTCCCATTTGTATTTATAAAGGGCGATCCAAGTAGAGGTACTTTTTTCAATAGCATTTTTTTGACAGATCACGCATGAGTGGTGTCAAGCTGTCATGTTATTTTTGTTCAATGTGGTTTGGCATTTATCATGGAAAGACTTACGCCTGAACAACGTTTACAAATCATTCAACTTTATTACGAATATTCAAGTTCTGTAAAGAATGTGTTTCGCGCGCTTCGCTCAACTTATGATCAACATAATCGGCCAAAGAATATTCTTTCGAATGATAATAAACATTTTCCAGAATTGTTATTAGAATTTTCTGTGTTTTTTTCTTTAAAAAAGTAGGGAACCTCGAAATGGATCCCCCTTTATCAATATAACTTACATATATATGAAAATAGAGGGACCTTTAAAGCAGAAACATTTCATTTCAAATATATTTATAAACAGTCTCTACTGTACAATAGATAGCAATCAGCTGAATCGATTTTATGACGTCAGTAACGGCATCTGCAAGCGGTGATAACTTTTCATTTACCTGGCACTCTCATAAGATAGGTTGTATCAGCTGAGTTGCTCTGTTATTGACTGTTTTGGCTATTAGTTGTAAGGCGCATTCAAAAGGCTAATAGATTTTTATGAGAGAATACGCAGTGGATTGACGGGGCCGTCATACAAAAGGCCTTTCAAGCGAACAAATCATAGTGGATTTGTTCCTTTCGAGTTTATATATGGTTTCAGAGCTTAATCGTCTGCAAATTTCCTAAACCACGAATTTTATTTGTGAAATAAGGCATTCCGAGTGGGTTCTTGAATACGAAAATCCTGATGTGCATTAAGAAGGGGCTCAGATGGCTCAGTTTTTAGTTTTAGAGGTTATCCGCCATATGAAGCATATTTATGAACGAGTTTGAGTAAGTAAATAATGGATAAATGGGCTTAAAATTTCTAAAGGATATTCCTATTTTCTTTTCCTTATTATGAGTTTGAGCTTTAAAAGAGTTCGAAAAAACTGAGAAAAATAAATTTAAAATGTTCCTCAGAATATCCAATTCTATATTCATTTCTGAATTTATTTCTATTATGTGTAGTATTATTCCCAATATTAAATTATGTCAAAAAGGAGTACCAACCAATTACATCCAAATTTAATGAATCACAAATCTTGAAATCATGTAATCTTTTGTAGAGTAAAAAAAATGCATACCTGTTAAAATTATGAATGACAAATCGCAAGTTTTAACTTTTCTACGGAAAAGGGGAATACGTTTCTACTCTTAAATACATACATACATATCTAGATATATACCTCATATTCGAACAAAAGATACGAGTATATGATAAATTTCAAGTACTACAAGGGACAAAAAATAAAAAGTTATCTATTAATATATATTGGGGATTTAAATAAATTTAATTACTTCAACGTTAAATACTTTTGATAACGTTGGAATTTAAATTTTTCATATAAATTTATTGTATTCCCTTACATATAAAAAATAAATAAAAAGGAACTTAATGTTTAATATAAATTTTTTTGAAATATATATATATTTACATGCTCTTCCTAATAAAGAATTTACAGTTCCATAATAAAATATTTTTTCGTTATATTATCTGGTCCATAAATGAACACGTATCATAATCCTTGGCCATGTGAGAAGCATAGACTTTCTTGGTGCTATCCACAAACTAGCAGTGATTGCTTTTGTGCTTTGCTGATGGTCACTGCAAATTAAAAAGGTCATTCTGTATGAGTTAAAAATTTTAGAAAAAATTATAGTAAAAATGTTTCTTATTGCGTTCACTTCTCGGCGAGAAATAGGAATTTCAACTCCTCCGCATGTATTTCTGATATGAAATAAAAAGCTCCTCATTAGAAGCCATCGATTCTAGACGTAGACCAACTTTTTTCTTTTTAAACAATTCCAAAACTGTCTCGCAAGTGCTGCCTAAAGCCTCCGCTATCTACTCTCAGCGTGCATGCCGCTTTTACTCCACTGGTGCTGAATGAATTTCTTCGGCTTTTTGAGGTACTGGCCAACCAGAAGTAGGTGCATCTTTAACTTTCCGGAGCGGAACCGAACAACCACTTCTGGCTACGGCGTCCGCTTACAACATTCTTACCGCAAACCACACAAATTTTTCCGAACATTTTAATGTTTTTTATAATGAAGCAACAAATAACGTATTTCTTCGGAAAGTTCACTCATTTTCGAATCAAAATAACTTTTCACATGAATGACAATGTATAGAATTGTCTTCACGAAAAATATTGCTTGCCTTCAAACACGTGTAAGTTTGACCGAAATAAAGCCTATGGTAGATCGAACTTTGCTGCGTTGCGTGACATTTCCAACTTTGCTAGCAACGCCAATGGTACGGCACAATGAATAAATTTTTCTATTCAACAATTTTTCTATCAAAAAGCTAAAAATTTTACACATTAAGTAATTATTCAACTTGTTTTGGAGTTTTCCTACTTAAATCTTGGCAATTCGCATTAAAATAATGCAAATAAATTGAAATTAAAATCAGGGAATTGTGAACTCGCATTGATTTTGGCATGACATTGGCACCAGCGTTACTTAGGAAGGTAATTTCGTAGAGTTGCATGTATACATCTTAGACGTTAAAATCAATTTGTCATGCAACGTGGCGCAAAAGTCCTATCTCACATCGGCTGAAGAGTGTGTTTTTGTCCGAAATGAGAGTATCAACGTCATCTAATGACAAAAACCGCGGAGAACGTCATTCATATTCTTAGCCGAATAATACTGATTGGTCTTCAACAATAACCGCTGGAGAATACAAATTTATGTCAATTGCATACGGTTGACACTAGTTCCGGTATACACTTTGAATAAATTAGTCACACAATTTTTTACCGCGTTTATATAGATTACAAGTCAACAGCGTAATTTCAATTAATTGCTACATTATTTTGGTTTTATAGTATTAAAATGAGAAATAAAATTTTTTTAAATATAAATAAATGACTTATTGTCTCATGTTATCATTTGTGTAAATATTAAATGTGTGAACCAGAGATAAATTAATAATACAAAATCGTATACAGTACATATATATATATCATACATGTACATACACAACCATATGTTTTCTCTTTTATGACGTCTTCTGTAAATATAGCAGTGTCTAAGTGTTGAAGATAAAACAAATTAAATGCCAAAATGGCAAAGAGGAATTATGATTCATAATAAATTTTTTAGGTGTAGACGGGAATGCGCTTAGATAGGACCAAACATAAATACAGCACATACATATGTATGTACATACAAATATAAGTCCAAAATTCATGAAAGCATTTATCGAAGTGAGTCAGTTCCTCAACAGATCAGCTATAGTACTATCTAGAAGTTTTGAAGTGCATTTAACCACATTCAGAGAAAGAGCCAATCGACTCACCTACTTGTTAGAGAGTTTTACAACGCCACTTTCGTACAATATTATCTTATCAGATGTTTTTGTTCTGTGGAAACTACGCAAGAGCAAGTGTAGTAAATTTTCTGATTACCAATAAAAACTGATATATATTTTTTTGGTAAGTGGTTAATTGGCACAATCTCTTCACCCTCCTTCTCTAAGAGCCATCCACCACACGCACAGAATCATCAGCAATTCTTTTTAACGTAGGCAAAAGAAACAGACAGTTTTCAATTGGCCACTTGATAGTAATTACCATCGAGAGTGTTTCCGTTTGTCACAATATAGAGCACCTCATTTTCGGAAACCGCGTTTGATAATGAACCTCTCTGAGACGCTGATTTTTATTTAAATAAGTCAACTGAATATGAATTCGGGGTTCTGGTCGTTATCTTTAATGGGTACTTCTTAGATTAAGCTATTTTCTAAGCTTGTTGCCTTCATCGTATCCGAGAAAAAGATACAATGTAAGTTTTGTGCATAAAATAATCTCGTAGTTCTGAGAGCATAGTATAAAATATGCTTGCACTTTCAGTCCAACCTTATTTCCCTCCTCCTTTCGATCCTAATACCCTTGTGAACATTACTTTTGATCTTTCTTGAAAAAAGTTTTCTGAGAGTGATATATTTATCAGTATATTAGGTGCATTTCTGGAACCGAGCCAAACCCCTATTACAAGCGCATGTCGATCCTATCCGAATATAAATTTGAAATATATATTGCGTATTTTTCGTGTATTATAAATGACCGTTTTTTTTTTAAATTCCGACATTTTTTCAGCACAATGCTCCCTTAAAACCTAATGAGGTTTTTACCAAGAAGTGGAGGGACGTAAAGTTTATTCTAAACAGCCACCGAACGATGAGCTTTTATTTCATGTCAGAAGTACTTGGACTTTATACTACCGCCGAGAGCGACCGCAATTAGAACAATGAATTTTCCATAATTTTGGATGTTGTTCGAGCCTGGAGTCGAACCCTGGCCTTTGGAATGGTAGTATGCAATACCAACCCCTCGACTATGTTGCCATGTCATTATAAGTGGAGAAGCCCTTTAGATTTTTTTTTCTTATATGCTTGAACTGGGACTTACAAATGGTCCATTTTACTGAGTTTTCGTCTTTTCTTTTGCACCTGACCTACATACATAGGTAGCTTATCGCAAAACAATTAACTTGGGTTAATTTAACCAGTTTGAGTTGGAAAAGTGGTACTATTATTAAAATTCCAAGGAAACTGTCAGTCAGTCAAACCTCAAAACAGAGTGACACGCAGTTTATTAAAAATGATATCATTGCATGTTCTTCGGAGAAACTCATTTTATATTGATTTTCGCTCAAATATTTCACAAAAAAACTTTTTTTATATTGTGACGAAAATCCCAAATACGAAGAACAGATTGAATGAGTAGCAGTGTAAAGGCAATTCCTCGAAAAGGACAGAAAATAAAGGAGCGGCAGGGTAGACAGTGTAAATGGAATTCCACAGGCAAACGAATAATCAGCCTCTCCTTAAGCGCGTGAACAGAATGTTTGGGTCATCTACAGGTATAAAAAGCGCGGCAGCCGCTATCACAAGAGGAGACGAGTAGGCAACTTAGTGGAGTTAACATTGCTGTGAGCTGTGTGTTTTAGAAACGGATAAGCTGAGTGAAGCAGAGAATAATTGTGTGCCATAAAGAATTGTAAAATAAGCCGTTGGCTATAGTAAAGAATTGTAATTATCAAAGACTTAATAAACATTGAGTTAATTCCTGACGGTGAAGAGGCCAAACGAACAAATCTTTGGAGTTTTATTTAACAATCCAGTGATCGGACTAGAAGGATTTGGGTAATCATCGAGGTAGCAACGAAAAACGTTACAATATTTTGACAGCTAACACCAGTGTTTTAAAGTAAATGCAAATTATAAGCCAGCTGGGCGTTCTTTTGCAGCTCAGATGCAAAAGATAGCGCATATTATAAGCGGACAACGTTGTATGAAACTATTTATATACATATTTCTTTATCCATAAACAGACTGAGAATTGCAGATATGCATTGGCCTTGTGTGAAATTATAGAAGACACAGCTGTTCGAATTGCATTTCAATTTTAGTTTCAAATATAAAGCCACGCTTTTTACTTATATTTTTTATCGACAATTCTCTTCCTCCAGATTCAGTCATTGCTTTGGATTGGCCTCACGATTGTTGGCATTTTAGCGTACACCTGCAACATGCCGATCAATTCGCTCTTCACCTACGGTTCGCTGATGCAGTATGCTTTCTACACGCTTTACTTTAAAGGGAATTGCATACCAGCCGACTATCAACAATTCGATAAAACAATGTTGGATTCGGTGGAAACTGTACTCACACCAAAGGATTTGCTGCTCTGGAATTGCATCTATTTGGCAGTGGCGGCGTGTTGGTGCATTACATCGTTGTTACTATTGGCATGTAAGTTTGTTAAAATGAACATAATAATTAAGTTTTAAGTACATACATACATACATATACACATACTCATATTTACAATAATAACTTTTGATTTCAAATAACATAGTTGTGAGAAAAGACAACATCACATACACCAGCGCCGCCATTTACTCTTGGGTTGTGACGATTTTATGCATTAATTTGATGGACTTAGGTTTGGGCATAATATTTGGCCTTGATTACGGTAACTTCAATAGCAAAGCTTACGATTACAATTTGTCCAGCATAAATGCGGGCGCTATTGAACCACAAGCTGTTCAGCTGGTGGCTGGTGCAGTGGCAGCAATCTCTTTGATGATCATCTCCTTTAAGGGTTTCGTACTGTGGCTTATCAATTTCGGTCTGATGTGCTATCTCTTGTTATTTGTTATCCACATTGCCTACGAAAGGGACAACAGAGTGAACGTAAGTAAAAGCAAAATATTTGTTTATCCATTATGACATCATTGTCCAAATGATAATTACTGTCGCTGTCACTATATATACAAATAGTAAGAAGTAATGCAGAAAGCTCCTTCAGACACACCTTTTAGAAGCTCAAAGATTTTTGCTGGTAGAAGAAAGGACAAAATCTTCCTATTCTTTTGTAAAAAATATGTAAGTTCCGTCTGCATCAGGAACATCAGGTAAGTCCGAACCCTTTACTTGCTGTGCTTTGCTTGCTAAAGTGAAGGTCCGCATCCGAGGTCTGCACTTTTTACTTGGAGAATTGTTTATTACCATAAGCACACAATGAGTTCAATCACTTCATAACTGTTTTGAACTCTCAACTTCCTAAAATGGAAAATATGTCAGTTCAGGATCATATACAATGTATTTCAACTGCAATAGGTAGTAAATTTTGCGGCATTACCAATGTTATCTTTTGAGTTGATGCGGCTGCTGATCAGAGCGACCAGCGCACTTAAGCCTGTAGCTCCATAGCGATACCAGCTGCAGCTACGTCAGCCAGACTATCGAAGAGGTGATTTCCTAGAAGCATATGTCATGTAGTGCTTATGGACGGACAGTGATAGAGTTAGTGTTCGACAGACTCTTTCTCTTCTTCGTGTCTGCAGCTTCGACAAAAATCATTCGAATAGTATCCCATTTTCCTGCCGAGCATCCGTATTAAGTTATTGTATTGTATTGATGGTGAATCGGTCTAGGAGGATTAGTTACCTTGATCTTTTAGCGTTCAACATAGGCCAAAGCTGTTTAGTCTCGTTGTAAGTTCTTTCTCTAAGCCATTTGGTATTTGCTTAGTTTCAGCATGAGTTTTGCCTACATCGTGTGTAGAATTTGTTGTTGTTGTCGCTGTCTTAACGTAACTTTTGATGTGGTGTTATTATTGCATTGAAGAGATCTGATGGCAGCTTGGCTGTCCGAGTATATAGAATTGTACTCAAAGATTTGAGCAGCCATTGATTGCAATAAACTCTGCTTGGAAGATGCTGCTGTGGTCTGGTTACCTCATTGATAGATAGCATTGGTGGGTGAATTCCATAGCCTACTCTTTCATCAAGTTTTGAACGATCCATAAAGATGGCTAGTCTCTCTGATGCCGAACATTTCCGATTCATTCCTGCCCGGGACTCCTGTAAAGAAGATATTGTCAAAACAGCAAGTGAAGTTGATGTAGACGAACTTCGATAGAAATTGTGTGAAACACAATATTAGGGCGTTTGCGGAAAAAAATTGAGGGGCATTTCCATGGATTGTAACTAAGTTGACGATAGAGCTCCCGTAATTAGGATAGTTTGGTTGGTGTCCATCGGCTGCACCTTTTCCTGTGCAGTGATCCGAGGCTTGATTTTTGTTGTTCATGTCATATTGGCTCATTGGCCACTGAGCTGAGACCTTTCGGTAACCGAAAAAAAAAATGGAGGGGGATTAGAAACGGTAGACTGCGGTAGAACACACGTCGCAGCAAGCCGCCGTTACTCCCGGACGTCGAATACAGTAGGACACCCGTGATTGCATACCATCCAATTGGCATAGGCACGCAGAGAGGCTATGCCACCATATGGAAGTTGTGTTTCGCATCACCATACTCTTCATTAAATCTTGAATCGTCAAACAGGAATACATAATTTATTTAAAAAAGATTTCCATACTTTGCTAACTCGAATAATAGCGCTATAGGGAAAAATACCATTTTGGGTAGGTAAATATTTTAAATTATAACTCAATTACGTTTTAAAATTCGCGAGTAAATATGTATTTTGGTAATGAAGTATAAAAACACGACAAAATTCTGATAAAATTTCCATACGATAAACATTTGCATTACTCCTATACATGCAAAATTACAAATATTTATGTACATATGTACATATATTCACATAAATAAACTGCATACTCGTACATATGTACATATAAATATGACTTGATAACTTTCGGCCTTCTTTAAGGCCAATTAATAAGACTTTGGGATTTCCACCAAATTAATTAGCGATAAACTCTTATATAACGGGTGATCCATTTCGAAGTTCCCTACTATTTTAAAGAAAAAAAAATACTGCAGATATACAGTAGATTCAAATTTAATGAGGAATATTTATTATCATTCGAACGAACATTCTTTGGCATTTATTTTTTGAAGATTATCTCTTTCAAAT
Organism: Neoceratitis asiatica; assembly: GCA_030068015.2. Lineage (NCBI taxonomy): Eukaryota > Metazoa > Arthropoda > Insecta > Diptera > Tephritidae > Neoceratitis > Neoceratitis asiatica. Next base: position 90,821,373 of record CM061526.1, read on the forward strand.
GTTGACCGCGGCTACGTCGCAGATGGTCCATCCGTTGAATCCAATTTTTGATGACTCGTTCGAGCATTTCGCCTGGTAACTGGCGAATGACAAGCGTGATGTTTTGCTCCAAGGCCTCAATCGAAGCGGGATTGTCCGCATAGGCTTCAGACTTTACATATCCCCACAGGAAAAAGTCTGACGGTGTGATATCACATGAGCTTGGCGGCCAATCGATCGGCTCAAAACGTGAAATTATCTGCTCATCGAAGTGCTCTCTCAATAAATCCATTGATTGATGCGAGCTTCAATTTCAGACATCAAATAGTCGGTTATCGTTAGACCTTTTCCTGCGCGATAACGGTCGCCATTGACGGTTACGTTCTCACCGGCATCGTTTTTGAAGAAATATGGACCGATGATTCCACCGGCCCACAAACCACACCAAACCGTTGTCTTTTCTAGATAAAATAGCAGCTCTTGAATCTCTTCAGGTTGCTCTTCGTCTCAAATGTGGAAATTTCGCTTCTTTACATACCCATTGGGCAAGAAATTGGCCTCATCGCTGAACAAAATTTGCTCGAAAACGTCGGACCTTTTGAACTTTTCAAGAGCCAATAGAGCGAAGCGATGTCGCTTGGGAAGGTCAGTTCTTGCACAAGCTGTATTTTGTACGCTTTCAATTTAAGATCTCGACGTAAAATGCGCCAAGTCGTTCAATACGTCAGTCCTAGTTGCTGCGAACGGCACCGAATCGACTCTCCACGGTCTTCGTGTACACTCTCAGCCACGGCCCCTATATTTTCTTCACTGCGTGCTGGTCGAATATTATCCAATAATGAATGCTGGGTCTCAAGACAGGTGATGGTGTTGCGAATAGTACGCTCAGTAGGCCAATTATGTTGACCATAAGTGAAGCGAAGCGCGCGACACATTCTTTACAGAACGTGAATTTTCCTAATAAAATTGAATGATTTGAGTTCAGGTGAAAATATATCCATGATAAAATCCAAACAATACTAAACAAAAATAACATGACAGCTTGACACGACTCACGCGTGATCTGTCAAAAAGAGGCTACTGAAAAAAGTACCTCTACTTGGATCACCCTTTAAATATGACTTTCATAATCATACCCATTCTTTGCCAATTTTCACGGGAAAGCAACATATAAGTTAATAAATTTAAATTTATCTAACATAGTTACATTCTACTATCTTGTGTTTATTTTCATAATTTATTATTTTCTTATGCAGGACAACCTGTTTATGCCGCCCATGACGGAAAGGGATGTTGATGATATTATGGTCGATCGTTCGCCAATTAAGGCCTATGAGGAAGAAATGTAAGTAAAAAAGCTATCATCTGATTTTTATCGTACGGTAACTTGAAATGATAAAATGAGATCAAGGTCTGGATATTCATTATTAAAGCTAAAAAGACGAGATAAATCCTGTATCCACTTTAAAAAAGGAAGATTAAAATGAAATGTAAATCACTCCATATGTATGTATATATCAATAACCGTTGAGTTATAATAAGAACTAATGATTCCACTAAGCCCAACAATTATTTCATCTTAATATTTTTTTTTTAGTTTTTAAGAATCTTCCTTTACGATACTTCTAATTCATTTAACTATATCTTCAAGTTTAATTAATTCTTTATTTCAAATACTCTATTTCTTTTAGTACCACAAAGGTGTATAGCAACGATGCCTTCGTGCCGGATAATCGTTCCACGGTAACGGTTGAGTTGAACGAAGACGCTTTGGCGCGCGCTGCCCGCATGTCGACCGATATTTCATTGCAGGGTACGCGTTTCCGTAATGTGGACGCTTACCAACAATATCCACCACCGCAATTGAACAACAACAACCACAATAACAACAAAATTGCTGTAAATAACAACAATCAATTTACCAAGCAAGTATCGATAAGAGAAAACGTCATCGTTACAACGACTCCTACATCGCCCGGTGTGATATCACCATTTCCCGCACCAGACTATACGCCACCAATGTCGCGTGCAACTAACGGTATAATACGTAATCAACGTTACTAGTGCCAGTGAGCATGTGGGTGTTCGAGATGCGATTTGAGATAAAAACTTCCTCTCTCTTCATTTCGCCAATTAAATAAGTCTAAATTAAGTGCCATCATCAGTATAATTCCTTTATAGTAAAATTCTCTCACCATATGGTTGTATGTACTACATACATATGTATGTATGTACGTTTGCTATGTGCGTAATCTGCGTGCTGCTCGACGTTCGTGGTAGGACGATTGTGGTAGGACGCCGCCATTGCTTCTCGCTCTCTAAAAATCAACCACAACTCTAACATATCATTAAACCGGGTATCAGCTCCTGCTACGCTTCTGCTTTATTGTATATTCACTTGTTTTTCCTGCTCTCCGCAATTCTTATGAATTCGTTTGACAAAACACAGTAATGAACTTATTTTTAGTATGTATTTAATTGTATATTTTTATTTATATAACGGTAAATAATAAATATACGCTATTGTAAATACTGTAAATTATGTATTTGGAATCTTTTTCTTCGGCAATTCGGTAAACGTACAAATGGATGTACATACTGTGGCGATACTTTGGTTGCTCAGGTGCTCATCAAACTCCCTCGGCTTTTAATGTTGAAAAAATCCATTACGAGATATTATAGGTGATGAAGAGAGGCTATTATTGCTACATTGGCGTTCGCACCACTTAAGCGATTATAGCTGAACCAACAGTAGCGCTCCACTCGTTTTCGTTCGCTCTTCGCCTGGTCTTTCCAACAGATTGGTGGTCTTACTCTTCCTCTGCTTCCACCATTGGGTATTCCAATTGCGGATGTTTCGTCATGGAGGATTAATTTCCCGACTGTTGTGCCGAATTCCCTGCTTTACCCACCTTGGCGTTGTCATCGGTAAGCATGATTTTGACATCATTTCGCTCATAAAAAGCATCCTTGGTCACATCTTCCTTATCTTCTTTCGGGATATCGATCGCGGGCGCAACTCAGCGATATCGCTTTAATGCGGATTGTGACTAGATGTTTATCCATCGCGGAGAATGTCAGGACTCGACAATGGAGTCTCTCTCCCACCAAAAATCCAACACCAAACTTGAGCTTCTTTTTAAGGATCTACTTGCTTCCGTCGCAGTCCCGTCCATCGGCACCCTCCCAATTAAGAGATCAGTCATTACAGGTGCCTGCCCCAAATCGTGGTCCTTAAAACATTTACAGGATTGTCATCAGAAGGGGGCTCTTATCAGAGGAATTTTTTGATTTTTTTTTCATTGGGGCAGGTTTTTTAAGTGGTGGATCTAAAACACTACGCGAGACTACATGAGTTTTAAAGCTTGGTATTATATAACCAGTGTTACAAAGGTCACCTCTACCCTCGTTCGGAACCTCGATCGATTAGCGTCAGTTAGCAATTCTTTTCAATATTATGTCCTTACATACTACATATATATGTATATAAATTGCCACGAAATATGAATTCTTACTTTAGAATATTGTCGTAAACAAGTGTATATTTCAATTTTTACTGTTGCCGACTTTTCGTAGTAAATACAAATATACTAATCCAACTGATAAGGTATAAGACATATTTATAAACGTTTGGCCCCCTGCTGAGCTGGGACACTTTATCATTATTTGCGTTACGTAAAAGTCATTTTAATAAGTAAAATTTGCCGATAGAGATTGAGCAGCTAATATTTATATATAAATAATAAATCCAAAATATGTTACTTTGGAAAATTCTTCTCGCTTGAAATATATGCATAAATGAATTTAAATACGTTGTGCTGAATTAATAAGCAATATATTTTATAATTCAAAAATGAAATCAGTCTGCTTTCAAGCAAAATCATATGCAAATTAGCATGTAAACAGTTCATTTCCTTTTCCTCTGCAAATTTAGGGTGCAAAATAGTTCCATTTCCTTCTCTTTTTTTGGTTAAAGAATTAAACTCACTGGCAACTCTCACAGAATTCGTGTATTTTTAAATTTCTGACATTTCTCCCTGATAGTAGGCAACATAAATATTCTTCACGGGTGGTACAAGTGTCGTAAATGAACTTTGGTGGCTGTTTTATTTTGCTTGTATAGGCAATAATCGTAATAATTGTGTGGAATTGATAACCTTTGCCATCGACGAGACGTTCACGAGGCTACTGCAAAATATTTGAATCAATAATTTGGTGATAACCCGTGTTGTCATCAGAAAAATCGACCATTCTAATAGTGGATGTGAAGCGTACTGGACGAACGAGAACGAGAACTTTGGCACCGGCAATTCAACTTAACAAGCGGACAACCTAATATAGAGGCGAGAGAAGCATGGCTTCAATTACAAGATTTGCACGCTTTGGACTACAGCTTGGTAATGTGGCTGCGAAATCGTTACGTGCTACGCCTACAACACAATGCCAACAATGGCGTGCATTCAATATTAGTAGTTCATTGTTAGCGGGTGAGTGGAAAAATTATAATTGTTTTTATAAATAAATATGTGGGTTTATGCAACAAATGCTAAAATCATGCCAGAGGAAATCAGCTGTTTACTCACTAGCTTTCAAACTGCTGTCGTTGAGTACACTGCAGTGCTGCTAATAGAAAATTAATTAATTTGCTTTTGTATTTTTCAGAGCGTCGTTATACCGAAAAACATGAATGGGTATCTGTAGAGGGTACAACAGCCACCGTTGGCATATCTGAGTACGCACAAGATGCGCTTGGTGATGTAGTTTTTGCTCAACTGCCAGACCCCGGCACAGCGCTACAACAAAGTGATGAATGTGGCGCTTTGGAGAGCGTGAAAGCAGCTAGTGAATTATATTCACCTGTTAGTGGCAAAGTTACCGAAAAGAATGAAGAAGTTGAAGAGACACCGGGTTTAATTAATAGTAGTTGCTACGAAAAAGGTAATTGAGATTATATAATATTTTTGTCAGTAAAAAATTAAATTTGTTATTTATATTGTAGGTTGGTTATTCAAAGTAACTGTGACCAACTCTGCGGAAATTGATAAGTTAATGAGTGAGGAGCAGTACCAGGAATACCTCAAGGCAGCGGAACATTAGCTTATCTTACGTTTATTGTGTAAAAATGTCTTAAACAAAAATATTAACACTTTTCGATTTTAAGCTGTTATGTGTTCACTCAGCTTCACGCTTAAAATCTTTAATATATATATGTAATTTATAGTTATTCATTTTGTAATATAGTTTTAGCTCTAATTTGTCGGTTCAGTTGCTAGACGCGTAAAAACATTTATTTTATAAAACGATCACGCATTTGCATTTCATTATGAAGCGTTGAGTTAATAAAATATACATAAGTGAAACATTGATAAGCTTGTGTCCCAGTGTATTGTTAATAATCATCGTGCTGGAATAATTTAGATTCGTTTTGGTCGAAAAACGCTCATAATTGCCTATTTATAAATCAGAAATGGAAATTTATTTTGTCTGTGTTATCATATTTTGTATAAAGCGCATGTCATTGTATACAAATTTCAGGCGCGAAATTTTTCGCTATGAGAAACCGTTAGTGCCATACATATTTTATATTGATTGCGGCTTGCTAAGAACAATTTCGAACAATTTAAAAAGTTGACAGAAAGACACTACAAGGTTTAGTAAGCCACTATTCTCAGAAATTTTTTCTTTGATTTAAACAAGCAACAACAACAATCTCTCTCTCCCAACTCACAGTAAATACCGATTATTTAAAGCAAGAGTAACGGCCAGAATCTTATGAAAATCCTAAGAACTAACTTTCGAAGGAAAGTCTCGCCACTGTATAAATTATTTCATAGTTTCTACCTTTTTTAAATTTTATCTATGGATAAAGTGGAAAAGAAATGTTTAAACAAGCTTACATTGCAATTTATTCAGTCGTAGCATACTTTTAGGCTTTTAAAAAGGTTGTTATAAACGTTTATATGCGATTGGCGGCTGCGACAGCCGAGTGGTGAGCATAGCGTGCTTCTCTTCGGAAGGTCTGGATTCGAGTTCAGGTCCGAGCAACATTCACAATTATAGAAAATAAATTTTTCTAATTGCGGTCGCCCCTCGGCAGGGAATGTCAGTGTATATCTGACATGAAATAAAAGGTTCCCCATAAAAATCTACTACTTAAAGACTACTTAAAATAAATTGTAGGTCCATCCTTTTGTTGTTAAAATCATCAAGATGCAAAACCACATATTGGAGGAGGAACTCGGCCTAAAATGGCTTCTGCACCAAATATATATACATATATATATGTAAGTATCTATCACTTATGCATTTTGCTCTCTCAAATCCAATATGCAGTGCTCGATTGAATATATAAGTACCTACATATACCGTTAAGTATTTTTTGGACTGAACATTTGAGAGTCGCGTGTGCGCTACTGATAAGACAATGATTTGGCATGTCTATGAATCTTCAAAAGAATCAGGTGATGATGATTGTTGGACCGGGCGGAAGGCATTAGTCAGAAAACTGGCGAATTATTTGCGCTTATCAGAAATTATGAAAAGAAAAAAAAAATAGAAATTGAATGAAACATAATGGAAATTCTTGAGTCTCTACATGTTACTCACTGAAATGATTAGTAGGTCAATCTACCGGTCAAAGAAATGAAATTCGCACATTTCAAAATTATATTTTAGCGCGTGCGTGATTTAGAAGGTTTTCAAAATGCTTAGGATGGGAATATTAAAATTTTGCATCACCCAAGCAACAGGCGATCATAATTATATAATTGCACATGAATTTATTTATGAATATATTCAATTTATAGGGAAAGGCTTGTCATCTCCCTCTATTGATATTTACTATCGCAGGTTAACTTGGAAGAAAGGCTCACTGAAAGAAATGCAGTATTGGTTATCTCACGATTAAACTTCTTGTCAAAACGAAATAATGGCTTTTTCCACATTTTTTATATTTTTTTTTATAGGATTTTCACTATTTAACATTTTGTATGATTAGAAGTCCACTGTATATAGAGATAAATGAATTTAGTATTTTTTTTATTCAAAAAAAGAAGTGCGACAAACATTTGATGGTGTCCTGATCCTTAGCTCTGCCCTATTAGACCTTCATCAATACATCAATTATATACTAGATAAAAATATTTAACCAAATAAACTAACAAGTAGATCGCAAAATTGAGCTAAAAATTAGCAGAGAATTCAAAATATGTTTTCCAAGTTTTTCAATATTTTTATTTATGTTTTATTCATTTTATATATTTGGAGCTTTGTAACCGCTGAAGCGATTTTCGGCCGAACACCTCCTTCTATTTGAGGTTTTTCGTTTTCATGTTTTTACCAACAAATTGCACTCGCAATAACCGAGTGGTGAGCATAGCGTGCTTCTCTTCGGAAGGCCTCGGTTCGAGTTCAAGTTCGAGCAACATTCGCTATTATAGAAAATTAATTTTTCTAATTGCGGTCGCCCCTCGCCAGGGAATATCAAGCCCTCCGAGTGTATTTCTGACATTAAATAAAAGGCCCCTCATAAAAATCCAACAGCCGGTCGGTAGTGGCTTAGCATAAACTTTAAGTCAGCTGTTTACATTTAGGAATTAAGGGTAATTTAAAATCGAAATGTGAAATTGGGAGCAGGGCTGTATGAATTCGCAAAAATCATACATAGAGGAAGTTTTTTGTTTTCGTTTTCTGAAACAAGATATACATACGTAGATATGATATCTCAAAAACGATTAAATAGATGACAATTGTTGACCGACCATATTTTCTTGGGTAAGAAGTGAGGATTTTAACAGAAAAAATTGATCTTTGTGCGTGAGTGGGTATTGTGTTAATATTGACTTGATTCCATACAGAACTCTGCGTTGTTCAAATTAGAAAACAAAAAAGTAAAATTTCGAGTTGTTATTGTATATAAATCATTTACTGGACTAGGTGGTTTTTATATAATAGTTCCAGAATTTCCTGAAATCAATAAATTCAGCGAAACAAAATTTCCAGGTTTATATAGAGCAATATTTACCTCGCTTTTATGGTAGGTAGGTTGGCTATGTCATGTCGTCCGAATGAATGGAGGCACTTCAGTTCTGAGGGTAATGGATTGAGTACCCGGTGATTGGAGCAGAGGAAGAGGAACACTTTCACCATTCCGTTCTAAGAATCAGGTGGTTTCACTTGGTATTTCCAATTGGAGCCAAACAGTGAAGAGAAGGAACGAGTGTCACGCTAGAAGAAGAAGAAGAAGAAGGTCGGTAGGCAAGTACAGTGAATGTCTGACGCCGAATATAAGCTTTTAGGAGATTTTTGTGAATTCCCTCCTACTACCACGTCCTCTCTGAATCACCCTAAGGTCTCAATAAATTAATTCGAACAAGTAAACAATGTCCGATAGTTGCAACGCTTTACCTATGCAAAACCTTTCATCTGGAATGAAGATGTTTCACAATGTCTTCTTCTTCTACTTCTTGGAAACTCCTGCAGTAGTCGTTGTGGGGTATCACCAGTCTGCTGGCGAATCTGTCAAGACAACAGTGATCCGTTTGGACTCCTATTAGAGTTATTATGTCATCATTTTAAAATTCAAGAGTCGACATCTGTTGCCCATATTCCATTCAGACCTTGTTGAACAAGTCAGGGGTTGTTTCCATCGAGACTAAGCTATATCTATAACCTTTCTATCAATGTTACAAGTAGCTAGACGTATATAAGTATATATGTTCCCACTTTTTCTGGCCAATTCATCTGCTTCACAGTCGCATGGAATATCTCTGTGTCCTGGAAACCAAAGCAGGTTTATCGTGAAGTATAATGTTAGTCCACTAATAGATATAGACATTATTTCAATATATTTGTTGCGACCCGAACAGGCTTTAGTGATTTAAAAGCCAATTGGCTAACTGTGTGTATTAAGAGACTTTTTCTTGTCAGAACTAATATTCTCGGCTTGGAAAACACTGCAGGGATCTGGTAGTCGGAAGGCGATTCTGGTATCTAATTTAGCTAAAATGACAACACCTTCCACTCGGTTATCTAGTTTGGATCCGTCAGTATAGCCACCTATATTTCTATCCCACGACTCCCTGGAGGGGAAGGCAATAGTGAGGGTCGAATTTTTTATTCATTTTTAAAGGAATACGAATGTCCGTAGTAGTGGGAACTTGCTAAGTATATTAAATAGAATGTTCTTTATTACAGGTAACTAGTGGGGAAGATTCCCTTAGTCTAATGCCGACTTCGATGCCAGTTGCTTGAAGAACTAGTCTACGGGTAATAAATGTAATATAACGTTTAGTGCCTGATTTGGTGTTGTTGCAATAATTTTAAAAAAGTCTTTTTTCATTTTTTCGCGGATTAATAAATCCATTGCTATCATCCCTGATCATTCACAAAGCTCATGAATACGCAGAGAACATTGATTCTAGACACTGAGACCTCCGTTATCATGCTGTCTAACCTTAAAGCAGTGTATTTCTAACGATGAAATAAATTTTAGTGGTTAGACAATAAATTTAAATGAAATGAGAAGGTGATTAGTATTCTACAAAGTACAAATGAAGGGAGTGATTAAGCATTTTAAGGTATTATTGCAATGCAACTAAATGGAAAAAAAAATTAAGAAAATTCACTAATCAAAACAATCAGCCGGTTGTGCCGTTAATATAAGCCCTCCACCAATATACTGCGAACTCTTAATTTTAGAGAAAAACAAAACAAAAAGAGCTTTTTTGCAAAGCTTTCTCTGATACAAAACGCAATGTTTTGCTGAGCGAAATACGACAGAATGAGATACGGAATTCTTATAAAATTGCTATATATTCATCGGCATACTCGCTTGCGCTCTTTGCGCAGCAAAACGCGTGTAAAAACCAAAGTTATAAAGAATAAAATTAAAAAAAAGGCAAATTTACAATGAATAATAAAAAATCGAAATTGTGAGTTTCTGTGAGGAATTCAAGTTCAGTACACGCGATGAGCTCAATCTGTTCAGACGTTGGTGAGAATTAAGCTCGGAAGTCGAAGGCTATACTGCAGTCTTAAATACTTATGTACATACATACATACATATATATTGTGTATTTAAAAACAAAAGTTACAACGACCCCAAACGCGATTATTTAATAGCTGGCAAAGGAATAACACAAAACGGAAATTGTAAATTGAAATAAGGACTTTTCGTTTGCACAAAAAGGTGTTTGAAAAATTGCATCAAGAAACATTTATGTAGTTGAAATAAAAAAAAGTTTATGAAAAGCAAAAAAAAAAAGATTAAAAAATAAATAAATTTAATTAATATATAATAAATATAAAAATAATAAAGTGTTTTGAAATTATTATTTTTACAAAATCCTATTTATCTAAATTAATCTAACCAACAAAATGCCATCAGAAAAATCAATTTATAATCCAAATCCGGCGATCAGTCGAGATGCCTACATATCCAGCATGGCAGAATATAAAAAGTTCTATGAAGAATCTTTGGATAATCCCGAAGAATTTTGGATGCGCGTAGCCAAGCAATTCCATTGGGAAACACCAGCCGATCCAAAAAGGTTCCTGCAATACAATTTCAATATTAACAAAGGACCCATATCCATTAAATGGATGGAGGGTGCTTCTACAAATATTTGCTACAATCTATTAGATCGAAATGTACGCAATGGATTGGGTGACACCATCGCCTACTATTGGTAAGTTCAGTGATAATTCAGCAAAATATTATCAGAGCAATGGAAATGATATAAATGAAAATATGAAAAAAAGACAAATTATGGAAAAATCACTGGATGACGCACTTCAATCGCAGCATTGATTCTCCCGTGCGCAAGGATAACATGTGGCCCACACACATACATATTTACGATGTATATTTCAACACATTTCGCTTTGTGCCTTCCTTGCGAATATATCGATTTTTTCATGTTGCTTTAATGTTGTCTTTGCGAAGGTAAAGAGCGCAGGCGATACTCGCATAAACAAAGTGGATATTCGCTGCAATTTCTCGTTTCCTTCTTCGACACAGTGTGTGCGTTTGCATGTGGGCATGTGTGTGTTTTTGTGTTTGTAAGCTTACGCCTATGTGCCTCTCAATGCTACTAACGTTTGGTGGGGTCAGTAGTTGTGATGCTCTAACAATGTCCTTATGTTATATACATACGTAGGTATGCAGGTATGCATGTGTGTATAGGTTTTGTTAAAGTGCCTTGCGGTTGGTTAGGTTGAGTGTCATGTAAAAATCCTTTCATTAACGACTGAAAACTGTTGGCCTTGTTGTCGTTGTACAATCACACTTAACTATGACCCATAAGAAAATATTTTTATATTGAAATGCAATTACATAATAAATGTCAAAAAGTGTAGGTACACATGTCCTTTTCACCACTGACGAATTGAACAAAAATGTTGTGCTTTTACAAAGCGAATTGAGAATAAAAGTAGAAAGTGAGAGTTGAAGAAAAAGAAGAGAAAATTTAAAAAAAAAATTTAAATGCACACCAAACCGAAATTCTATTCAAAACAAAACTTCTGATAGATGTAACAGTTTTCCAAAATAACAATCTGAAAGCTTAAAAGGCTTACGGTTCGAAAATTAGGTTGCTCATTCAGAAACAATGAATATGATATTATCATATTATTAATTTCGTAATAGAATCGTAATATTTTTTTTTTATCCAAAAATGTCTATATTTGAGCAGCAGAGGCGCATCAATTACCCGTAGAGGCACACCTACGATGAGGTTGTCTTGAGTGAGAGAACATGTCGTGACTGTTTGAAAAGTTGAAAAAAGCGGTGATTTTGATATAGAAGAAAAAGATCGCAGCGCAAGGCCAAAAATTTACGAGGAAATTAATGAGGAATAATATCAAGAGATTTAGCCGAGCTCTGAAGGAAAAACGCCCTCAACTCCAGACAAGACAAAATTATTATTTTTCGAGATAAAGCTCAACTACATGTACTCGTAGTGACTCTGTTGAAAAACTCTTTAAAAACACTTGATTGGGAAGTACAACTCCACTCGTGGATAACCTCAAAAGTAGAGGAGTTTAATTCGAATAACTGTAAACTACAATTCTCTCAAAATAAATAAATTTTGTAACATTTATATATATATTTTTAACAAAAAAATGGCGAAAACTTATTTGTTACATATGCATTTAGCGAACTAAATACATTTCAATCCCAAATTGACCCTAAGGTGTCGCACAAGTTTGGTAGTTAATCACATGCAGTCAGTTGTAAACTCGCCATGCGGCGTCAGAGACAAACTGAAATTTGCATTTTCTTGCTTTATGTGATTTGCTCGTTTTCTTTCACGCTTGTTTTCCTTGACATAGAAATCATCATTAAATATTTAACGGTATTGTTTTGCAGCACAGATGTTTGCTTGTTATTGAAATCCATACAATTTGGTCATAATGGTTTGAGTTCTTCACAAATTTGGACAAAGCAAAGCATTTTAAATATGCAAAAATGTATACATATGTGCATGGTAACTGCAATGATTGAGTGTGTTACTAGGCGGAAGATCGTAAGTTCGAGCCTTGATCTAATGAAAATAATCATAACTTGCAAAATTTTTTTTTGAAAAACTACATCAAATTAAGCTAAAAAGCAGAATTAATTAATTAATAGGTAATTTTTTTATTTTTCATTGCTATCATTTGTTAATATCGAAGACGAGCATTTTTATTTTCAATAAATATTTGCAAATTTAAATAATATTTTCTTGATTTTAAAATAGAGAGCCCAGTTGAATGGAAATTATTCTCCGAAATCATTTAATGGCTCGCTCTAACTGTCTGTGTTAAGATTAACATTTTTTATTTATTTATTTATTTTATTAATTATAATGGAAGGTATGTACTCATATTTACTTATACATACATATGCACTTATAAATATATGGTGTATAAGGTGTACACCGTATGTACAGTGCGTTTCATTATTATAAGACACTCACATTTTTTTGAATATTTTTATTAAAAGAAAACGGATTTAATCCAAATTTGGTTTTAAAGTATATATTCATAACGTAAATGTTTTCAGAAAATAATATCCTTAAAAAGTCCTGTAAACGAAATTTTTTTTTTATAAATTCGTATTTTTGGCTGTTTCATAATTATAAGACACTTTTGGATACCGATCAAACTTATTGAATTAATGATATTATTTGGAAACTTTTAGATTTTATTTAAATTCTTAATAATTAATAGATGCCTTATAAGCCTTTGCAACGCAAAAAAGTCGTTTTTTCATTGATTCAGACAATTTTCTTAAATAACTGACTTCAAGTTTATCCTAGTCAGTCATTATTGAGGCCTTCAGCTCGTCAATGTTATTATATTGGCGATTATTTATATAGACGCGACGTACTAATAGTCCCCATACATTTTTGATCGGATTTAAGTCCGGGAGCAGGCCGGCCAGTTCATAGTTTGGATAGAGCAGGCATCCAAGAACCGTCTTGTTTCACGGCTGGCATGGATGCGAGCATTATCCTGTTGAAAAACAAAAGGAATCTCCCTATTTTCTTCAAGAAAAGGTAGAAGACTGTTTTCCAACACTCGAATATAATCAGTACTGTTCATCCGAGTGGCGGTAACTTGCAATTCAAGAGTGGCTTTGGATGTAAAGGCTCCCCTCCCCATTAAAGAGCCACCACCGAAATTGCGCTTTGAAAAATATTGGGGATCTTTTCGTTAAGGATTTACGTTTACGATTAAGTAGTGCCGTTAACCATCGGGGCCATCTAGATTCCACTTTTTCTCATCAGAAAAAATGACCTTTGAGAACATAATTTTGAAACAAATGATTTCTTGAATCTACAGATTTTACTTACTGAGTCCCAATCAACTGACAGATGTTCCTCTGCAAATTGAAGACGAGCTATCTTATGCCGTGGCAGAAGACAAGGTGCTAAACCGGCATCGGTTTAGAATACGCCATATTGTGGTCTTGGACACTTTATTGGCCATTATTCCAGCCAAGTTAGAGCAACTTAGCGAGGAATTCGAAGTTTTATTGAGCAGAAGTCGCTACCCGCGATCAGAAAGTCTACATTTCCTCCCAGTTCGTTTAATAACATTATAACTGTTAGGATTTTTTATAAAATTTCGAACTACACATCGGCTTCTGTCAAGTTTTTTCGAAATGAAGGATATTGTCATTCCAGACTCCTTATATGCCAATATTTTTCCACGTTCCTCAACCGATAATGTCGTACCGCGCGGCATTTCAATTTTCGACTAATGTCTTATAAATATGAAACAACGAAAATCGCAGCAAAACGGCACTCACCATGCAAAAGATAACGATTCTATGGCGTGAAGCGAGATTCGGCGCCTATAACGTTATACCAAATGCAGAAAAGAGTACTAGGATTATAAATGCAAAAATAACTGTTTTAAAATGCTTCTACATGTTTCTATTAGAAAACAAAGCTGCATTTGCAAAGTGTCTTATAGCTATGAAACGCACTGTATATGGAATGTTTGTATTCGTCGATTATCATTAATGAAATAATCAAAATAAACAAATCATCAATGAATAAAGTGTGTGAGAGAAATTGAAAATATTTGCGCTGAAATTTTGCCATTATCGAATATGTAATTCATGAACATTTGGTTATTTATATATATGTATATAGATTTGGCGCTTTGTAACCGCTGAAGCGATTTTTGGCTGAGCTTCTCCTCTTATTTGTGGTTTTGCACCTTCGGATGCATGGATTTTTATGAGGAGCTTTTATTTCATGTCAGAAATACACTCGAAAGGCTTGACACTCCCGAGGTGCGACCGCAATTAGAAAAATTAATTTTCTATAATTTTTGATGTTGCTCGAACCTGGGCTCAAACCTAAGCCTTCCGAATGGCATCACGCAATGCTATCCACTCGGCTATTGCAGCCGCCAACATTTGGTTAGTACTTATATAAACAAAATAAGAAAAAATAAAATAAACAAGAAAGAAGTACCCTCTTCTGCCACGCCGGAGAGTTTATACCTTTCATGAACATATCAAATTTATTACATTGCTTTTAAGGATTAAATAATTTTTTATCATAACAGAAAAATTAGTTTATTTGAAGTTTAGTACTTTTTTGACGGATTTATGATCCAAAATTTCAGAAGTGAAGATTCGGTCATATGTACAAATGTATGCTGTAGGGCTCCGATCCGGCCGGTTCCAACAAATGTTCGTATAAATGTAGCAATGCATCTGCCTACCAAGTTTCGCTAAAATATTTCAAAAACTGACGGACCAGTTTTCGTCCAAACAGACGGGCAGATGGACATGACATAAATGGACTTTACTCGTCATTTTGATAGGATATTTCTTCTTTTTCTGGTACCTATATATACATCCGTACTTCTGAGCAACATTAATACACCTTCTTATGTTCATGAAAGCTATAAAAATGAATTTAAAAAAAATTAATAATGATATTTTTTTATAATTAAAATAAGGTTTTGAGGTCATAATTTTAACCGTAATAATATTCACAATATTATGCATGGAATTTTTGTGACGTTCGTCAGATTAGGGCGGTATTTGCTTTGAATAAAAAAAAAAAATTAAAAATTAAAAAAAATTAAAAAAAAATTCAATTCAGGGTCTGAAAAAGTATTTAAAATTCAAACTTTTCTTGTATGTCATTGAATATCTTACTATCATGTGTTTTACTAATAATAAATATGGCGAATTTATGTATATTTATAATTCGGCAATGCATAATTTTGGAATACAAAATGGTACGAATTTCCACTCAAGTCTACCTTATCAATACAAATTTAAATATGCATACATACATACAAATGCATATATGCATTAAAGTGTAAAATTGCACAAAAAAAAATCTAATTAAAGCTGCGTAATGAATACTCGAAATGTACAACATACCTATTTACATACAAATATACATTATTATTATGAAGCAAACACTCATATTTAAGTACGAAGACCCTTCAATAATGAGTGTTAATTAGATAATGTCTGCGACTTTGGCTACACTAATATTATAAATATGTATATAAAAGTCTATGTAACAGGTCAATTGAAAAGTCAGCGGCCTGACACATATGGCTCTACTTGAAATAAATGCATATAGATTTTTAGCCAGCCCTAACCTTAAAAAAACGCGTGTATAAATTTGACAGCTGTAGGATCATTAGTTTGTGAATTATAGCATTTTGAGTAAAGCAAGTTTTGTTTTTGTGAAAAAATGGATAAAAAGGAATTCCACGTGTTGATAAAATATTGCTATTTGAAAGAGAAAAAATACAGTTGAAGCAAAAACTTGATTTTATGACGAGCTCCTGGGCACTGTCCCGGGAAAATAAACCATCAAGGATTGTAAGGCTAAGTTTAGACGTATTGAAATGAGCACCGAAGACGGGGAACGCAGTGGACGCCCAAAAGAGGTTGTCACCGACGAAAACATCAAAAAATCTACAAATTAATTTTGAATCGCCGTAAATTGAAATTAAATGAAATAGCAGGCACTCTGAAGATAGTATATCAACTGAAAGTGTATAACAAATCATTAACGACTATTTGGGTATGAGAAAGCTCTGTGCAAAGTGGTTGCCGCGCGAGCTCACTTTCGAACAAAAACAACGACGAGTTGATGATTCGGAGCTGTGTTCGTAATATGTGACAATCGATGAAACATGGCTGCATCATTTCACTCTGAACTCAAATCGACAGTCGTCCGAGTGGACTGCACAAGATGAATCCGCTCCAAAGCGTGGAAAAAGGCAACAGTCGGTTGGCAAGGTTATTGGGTCTGTATTTTGGGAAGCTCAGGGAATAATTTTCATTGACTACCTTGAAAAAGGAAGGATCATCAACAGCAACTAATCGTTCTAATCGCTGAAACGACAAATCGTACTATAAAAATGGTATCGAATAGTTGGAGGGTATGTTTAGACGGGTTCGGACCAGAGGGAGAGGGGTGTTAGATAAGTCGGTTTGAGTGGGCATGCAAAGAGGTGGTTAGTGTCATGCGGGGATTCGTCGGATGCGGGACATGTGTTGGGTATGTCAGGGTGGACTCTGGATAAGTAGGAGTTGAGCCTGCTACAATATCCATACCCTAATTGTGACAGGGTTACGCAGGTCTTTCGAGGCAGCTCGACCTTTTTTTCTGCGATGGGTGGCGATTGGATTCCGAAAACACCATTCACAGGAAGATAGTTCACAAAAATGTTAATGGACTCTCGGTAAATGGTGTTTATAGCTTCTCGGTATGCCGTCCTGTCCATCTGTTCTTGTCTGTATTACGGAGTCGCGGTGGTCAAGTACTCCCTTCCAGATGGGGTAGTGCTTCAGCTTCTAGTAGGTGTCTGTTGGGATGACCCCTACGATAGATATTGCTTACACAGCATAACATTATACTCCGTAACCGGAAGCATAAATGTTTCAGCGCCATCAGAAGGTTTCCTGCCACGGTCCGAAGGGGGGTGCTCCGACATGCTTGTAGTTTCTTCAACTGCGTCTCTCTAGGTCCCGTCGTCCAAATCGAATCAGCATAGTTTACGACCGGCCGGCCAATTGCCTTGTACGTTACCAGCAGTGTTTCTTTGTCTTTTACCCAGTTGCTACCGGCTAGCGATTTGAGGTTTTTTTTGCGACTCTGTACTTTGGTCGCAATTGCAGTCGTATGCGGAGTGAGGAAGTGCAGGCTGTCAAATGTGACTCCCAGTAACTTTGGGTTGTTCGTGTTGGGAATTTTTACGTCATCGACCATCAGATTGAGTTCAAGCCGGTGCTGCTTCGACGAGATAGCAGTTTACTTTCGAACAAAGGCTAACAAAATCCATTATCAAGATTGGAGGGTCGCTATAATCGGTGTATCACCCTTGAAGGAAATTATCTTGAGAAAAAAAATTCATTTTGCCAAAAAATTTGATTTTCTATGGTAGACAAGGGACTTTTCAATTGAGCTCTCATGTATTTAAATATTGTACATGCAAATGGTAAGGCGTCAATGATACGGGTGTCGACAAGTGTATGTGCGTGTGAAGAAGTTTTTTTTGCTCATTTATCATTAAATTGATTTATTTACGATTACTTTTTTCAATAATAATATTTTTTCATTTTTTTTTTATAGCTTATCACATTAAATTGATTCGCGATCCTTGATTTGAGCATTTGTTTGCGTAGAGCCAAACCTATATTTGTATATGTACTCGTACTAAAGTAAATATGTAACGTGTGCAAAGTAGTTGTTAAACATTTCAAAGATTTTCCTATACATTTTTTTTTTAGTTTGTGTTTGAAAAATAAAAGCAACGCGTGAGCGGTGGTATAGTACATATGTATGTGTGTGTGAACATACTGATGTTTCAGAACCCTCAGAACACCAGTGGAAATATATTGTATATAAATATGTACATACATACATATATACATATATTGGGTACATATTTATAAGCTTGTATGAAATGAAATGTCCAACTTATGGTTTCAATGCATTGCATTTTGAATTTAAATTTGTGAAAGAGCAAATTTTATAACCACAAAATACTCAAATACGTACATCTGTATGTAAATCTAATTTGTGTTTTAAATATACATACATAAGTATATCTAACAGTGTAAATTTGTATATATGTACATACATATAATGTTATATGCAAATCTGCTTAGAGTTAACTGTTTATTGTTATGACACACATATGTATGTATGTATTCGTATGATAAATATAAAATCATAAAAGTAGTCTGAATATTAAACAGTACATATGTACATATATACATACATGTATGCATCTAGACCATAAAAAACTATTTAATCTTATACTCCGCTAATGATTATTTAAGCAGATTTAATTTGTTTATGAACAACTGGATAGGAGACATTATTTAGACTCTGGCAAGAGTTCAAGTTTATCTACAATTACATACAATATTAGGATTGTAAAAATTTCTTAGAGGATTTTTAGTTACGTCAATTCGTGCAAGGAATGAAAGTACAGTTGTATAGCTTAGCCCCAGCCCTCTCATCAGTTAGATCTCAGCCTAAAAAAAGCATGGTAGATTCTAGCTTCTCGATGTATATATATGGCGCTTTGTAATCGCTGAAGCGATTTTCGGCCGATTAAGGCAACGAAATCTTATAACATCAAACAAGAGAGATACAGAATTACTTATTTTCATTTCTGATAAAGACAATTTGGATTTTTGCCAAAGCTCTGGACAAGCATGGTGCTTGTTTTAAATACATATCTGAAAAGTTCTTTAATTTGAGCATAGAGAAACTACAAGCTGAAATCAAGACTTTAATATTTACATGACTGATGTTGAAAAAAAAATGCCTGGAAGAAACTAGTTTGGATTTTAGAAAATTGTTTGGGAAACAAAAAGAATTCAAGCTATGGACTGATGTTGTTACACTTCCAGCAGCTTGGTTGTAATATGCTTTACCTTGATAGCTATTTGGAACATTTTCCTGAAAATCTTGGTGATCTCTCTCTACCCCTACTAATCGTTTCCGCTTCACACTTACAAAGCCTGGGATTGCGCTTAAAAAATAAACCTGTCCACTTTTGACCAGGTCTGTTATCTTTAAATGGTTGAGCTGTATTAAGGAGATCGTCCTTTTTTAAAGGAAAACCACACTTGCACTTATTTATTATCCATTCAGTTATTTTTATTTCTTCAGCGCTGGTCAAAAATTATTGTGGACCCAAAGTAAAACAATTTACTGCGATCTTTCCATTTAACCGATCTATAATCGTTGACTTTGGAATGCCATATTGTGTTTGCTGCTTTCCGAATACTCACTGTCTGTGATATATGTGATGTCCGATTCATTCATTCAATATCATTTTGTCCGACTACTGCCATATCTACCCTAATAAGGTTTCAGCACAGCCACTTAAATAAACACACCCATTGATATTTAAGAAATGTTTTTGTGCTTTGAAAATCTTTAGCAAACATTTAGCGTCTTCGAGTAACACCGGCTACTAACAAAAACCACGCGTTAGCATTTGAGAATCACGCGATCGGCAACCATCGCGCCATAATTCATAGCCAATTGGATACGGTGTCCGCATCATCTCGTGTGCTTATTAAATACATATACACACACCCAGATATACACGTACGTATATCACCAGCACTACTAACCGTGAGTAATTGCCAGCTATTTGGCTACACACGCTGCCCACAAGCACATTAAACCAAATCCCTTGTAAAGTTAAGAAAACCACCAACTCAAGAGAGAAACTATTCAATGAGGCAAACGCAAAACAATGCTCATCAGTGCAAAAATACTCTTAAGTTTCTGTTGCTCTGCAGCTCTCTTAGCAAACAGCTGATCCACTGTAAATTAAATAAACTGTAAATAATTCATAATAAACTGTATATGTACATATGTATGTGAGTGCGATTGTAGCACAAAATTTTTTGCTTACCAATTGCCAACAACACTTACTAACGGGAAAATGGCAGAAGAGCCTCACATTTTGCCCAAATTCAGCTATTTCATATTTGCAGGCACTCACGTGAGTGAGTAAGTTTTTTCCACTCGACTTTTTCTTGGCGGGAAAATATTCCCTAAAGCGTCTTCACCTAGCGCTATTGATAAGAAAATACGTACGAAAATACTTTTATTTATTTATACATATGTAGGTATGTACTATGTAAATAAGGCCTAGAACTATTCAGCAGGTTCTGGTTCTGGATGGAGGCGTTTCTGAATAATCTGAAGTGAACTATTAGTTTGTCTGTAAAATTCATAAGAAGTGTTTATTGAAAATAATTTATGATTTCATAAAATGTGAAATTTTTTCTTTCTTTTTGCGCTTATTGTGATATTGAGAGCAAATAGACCGAAATGATAGATGGAAAAGGAGTTAGTGGGTTAGAAAATTGTATTTAGACACTATGCAACGTCTAGTCAATTATAAAGACGCCTTATATCCTGAACCGATTTCAGGACATAATCTACTTGGAAGAATAATTTGGTCTTAAAGAAGAACTTATAACACCTGCAGCTCTTTTATGTGTTTAGAAAAAAGGTTAGCGAAACGTAATTCTTGAAATTCCTATTACAGAGGCAGCAGCACATCAAATGGCAACGCTCTTTGCTTAAGGGAACAGCAACAGTGGAGCTGTGAACAGGTCTCAAGAACACTTGGGAATTATAATTTTTACCAAGCTGCACAGACAGCTGCGTTTCTACTTTGAAAACCCAATTCAACTTAATGACATGGACAAACGAATATCGAAGTTTGTACAGATGGTTAAAATTTTGATGGTAGAGTTTGGAGATGTTTTTTCACTAACCCTTCATTGGAGCCATTTTCAAGCTATACCCGATCACTGCTGGGTATTCTAGGCCTATTTCCGCATTCCTAGTCACATAGATGGGAACTGCAGAGCACACAAACTTGCTGGACAATATTTTCATAGACAGACCGCGTTAAGGTGAGAACAAAACTTTACCTGTTGTAAGTCGTACCAAATTTAGCCGAAACAGGAACGGAGGGCATCTCTAAGTAAATTGAAATCTGATGGGACATTGCCTTATAGTGGCACATGCAGAAAGGTAAGGACTCCTTTAAGAAAATGCTAAAAGATGTAGGCATTTTGAAGCTGAAGGGTATGAGCAAATATATCGTGCCGCAGAGTCTCTAATTAGTGCATAGTCTCTACTTAGACCTTGTAGGTTTTGGGCGGCGAATACCTCCTCTCGATCGGGTGGTTATACAGCGTTGTATTCTGTAAGGTATTGTAAAACAAAATCCAACCGTTGCAGCTGCAATTTTGAGGATTTTTGACATCAATAAAAAAGTCAAGTTGTTCACCTATGTTAATAACATGTTCACTGTAGACGCTTTACTAAAAAAATATAATTGTTTCCAGATTTTTTTTCATTATTAGAGTTTCATAAAAAAGGAATTTTTATTCGCCAATATGTTTGTAGGCAAATACTACGAGTATATTGCAGTGTAAGCGTCGTCACCAGGTCTATTAACTGTTATTTTTATTTCTGGTGACCCATAATTAATTTCTTTGTGAAATTCTAGTACATTAATGACTCAATACTGATGTTTCACCAGTTAAGTTCGTTTTTTAGGCAAAGCACATATTAATCTTTATCAGAAAATGTTGTTGTTTATTAATGTTGCTTTTCGTCAAGGTTATAACAATTCTGTGCGGTATCAAGGTGAACTTTGATTGATTTCGTACGTAACTTTCTTAACTTTATTTATTTATTTTATTTTGCCTTGTCTTTCTTCCTTGTTGAATTGGTCACACGAACCTTATCGTTAGACAGTGTTTATAATTAACAAATGATTAAGATTTAACGAGGTAGCTTTAATGGGATATCGTAAAGTATTGATTCATTACTTGTATATAAATTACTAAATGCAATAAAGAGTATTGCTCAGGCAAGGCCGTTCTAAATAGTGAGTGCTGTAGAGGTTCTGACTGAACTGTCACTGCTCTAATTTTCGCACATACGCATTTTGTCAATTCTTCTCCATCCTATATAAATATCTCATTGAGAAGCCTTTGGCGTCCAGAGAAGTATCATTTTTCAATTCCTCCATGCAACTAAAATTGTAAAGAGATCTTAAATTTTTTGAAAAGCAGACTTGCACTACCTTCATAGAGCATTTCGGTTTTTCATATATCGTTTTCTACATCTATGAAAATATAGATTGTTTTCTACTTGATCTCTTGAACAACAGGGGAGGGTTGTATGTGTTGTAAGTTCGATTGCAAACTTGGTTTTAACAACATTGTTGTTATAGATTTTCATTAGAATTCGCTGATGGTGTCTCCAGAGGTTTAAAGACGAGGGTAAGCCATAACTCAGTATCAAATCGATCGAATTAAAAATTAAATAATTTTCTATTAACGGGTGATCCATTTCGAGCTTCCCTACTATTTTAAAGAAAAAAAAAACACAGAAAATTCAAATTTAATGGGGAATTTTTATTATCATTCGAACGAACATTTTTTGGCATTTGTTTTTTGAAGATTATCTCTTTCAAATGTTGCCTGCGGCTACTTTCAGATTGTCCATCCATTGAGTCCAATTTTCGATGACTCGTTCGTGCATTTCGACTGGTAACTGGCGAATGACAAGCGTGATGGTTTGATTGTGCGCATAAACTTTAGACTTTTTCCTGTGGGGATATGTGATATCACAATAAATCCATTGATTGATGCGATGTGTGGGAAGTGTTTTGTTCAAACCAAATGTCGCGGAGATCACGAGCTTCAATTTCAAACATCAAATAGTCGGTTATCATGACGCGATAACGGTCGCCATTGACGGTTATATTCTCATCGTCGTCATCATTTTTGCAGAAATATGGACCAATGATTCCACCGGCCCACAAACCACACCAAACCGTTGTTTTTTCTGGATGAAATGGCAGCTCTTGAATCTCTTCAGGTTGCTCTTCGTCCCAAATGCGGCAATTTCGCTTGTTTATATACCCATTGAGTCAGAAGTGGGCCTCATCGCTGAACAAAATTTGGCCAAGTCGTTCCATATGTCAGTCCGAGTTGCTGCGAACGGCACCGAATCGACTCTCTACGGTCTTCGTGCACACTCTCAGCTACGGCCGCTATATTTCCATCACTGCGTGCTGGACGTGGTCTATTCGGTCGAATATTATCCAATTATGAATGCTGGATCTTAAGATGGGTGATGGTGTTGCGAATATTACGCTCAGTAGGCCAACAAAGAAATCGGTTATGGCCATACTCAGGAGAGTTCCAGTTAAAACTGTACCAGATTTTGTAGTTAGTTTGAATATTTAATTATTCCAATAAATTATGTACAAAAAATAAACTTGAAACGAATTTGTCTCGAGGGATCCTAAAAAATTCCCATTTTCATGCAGCAATTTGTTACTGTTCCGAAACGTAGCGTGCTATGCGGGAAACTGTAAATTTGTTTCGACAAAGTTTCTACAATGTTTGGGTATTACATACATATATTGTACTGACATGAACATGCTCGTATTTTAATTAATTCACGTTACTTTTGTGGTTAACCAATCAATTCGGGTTAAAGAACTAACAGTCTGCTTCCAATCCATTTCCGTTTACCTTGCAATAGATCACGTTTTTTCGCCATTGTTGTTGCCATACAAGTTGACCTTTAATTGAAAATTGCACAACGGCAAGAGACACTTTCTAATAGATTTGCCATTTCCAGGTATTGTTTGTTTCAACATTACTATGTATTGGTATATACATACATGTATGTATGTATGTATGTATGTATATGTGTTGAAGAATTACAATTCGACTTTGTTTAATTGAGCAATACTTAGGTGTTTAATCGATTGCCAGCGCTCGCTTAGATCCAATTCTTTTTTTTTAGCACTTGGCGCGTTTTTTGCTTTTTTTTTTTACTTTATATAACGTAACTGTAACGGTAATTACTGAAATGTTTGCTTTATACGATTTTAAATATATATATATGTATATGTATGTATTATTGAATATTATTTACGTAAGCCGCTCATGAAGTCCACGCATTGTGTTTGCCTTTTTCCACAGTCTGGAATTTTAATTCGCATACGATATGTAAATCAAAGAATTTTTGTATGCAAATATTTATATACTTAAACGGTACAGGTACACGGTACTGGTACACATACATATACATATATGTGTTTGCTTGTAACATATTCAAACACTTTGCAATTGGGTTTCACGCGTTAAATGTAAAATTTCCAAAAACATTTTTGTGCCTCAGATAGTGATACACTGACAAACAAATTCAAATATTTATATAAAAAAAAATTTACATTTTATTTTATTTTATTTTGTTTTTACTTCTTATTTTGTTTTTAGTTTATTTATTTCATTTTGTTTCATTTTATTTTATTATTTTTTATTTTTTATTTTTGCCTTATTTATTTTTATTTTATTTTAATTTTTCATTTATTTCATTTTATTTTATTTTACTTGATTTTATTTTGTTTAATTCTTATTTTTTATGATGCTCATTTCATTTCACTTTATTTTATTTATTTTTTTAATTTTTATTTTATTTTGATTTATTTTATTCGTTTTCAGGCAATATAAATTTTCATATATTATTTTAAATATTGAAAATAATTTATTGATTGAAAAGTAAGTAAAGGGTTATATATTTAGTGATTTCAAAAGTGCAGGGCTGTATTTTGACATCTATCAAACCAAAAATATTTTAAAATTGTTGAAATATACTCTAAAAAATGATGAGTCAAACGTGGCCACGTTTCGTGCTTTGAGAGGGGATTATGGTTCACATAATCATTCTGGCGTATTTTGCACTTGGATCTACACTTAAATCCGTATAAAGTCCAGCTCACACAACAACTGAAGCCAGTTGATTTGCTTGAACAACAACAACGCCCAATATGTGCCAAACAAAAAGTGGTCGAAATTTGGAGAGAAAAAAACACGAAGCAGTCATTTGAATGATGTACTCGTAGTGTATCACATATACTTATAATGGTTCACATTATATACTTAAATGGCCAAGGTTGAAACTTTATAATAAAAAGGAATTTCACAAAACAAAATATTTGAAATGCATTTTATTTGCGTTTATTTTGGAAATCGCAAAATGGATAGCCCAGCTTCAGCAACTAAACATATAATTTTATATCGGAAAAAAATTGTTCAGTGTTCACTGTAGATGATTGGACTTGCTTTTAAGGGAATGCATGTGAAACTAAAAAAAAAAAATTATGTAAAGAAATGTAATATTTGTCTCCTACTTCATAGCGTTCGTACTTATAATCTCGCAGAGAGGGAGAGAATTATTTTCCCGCAGATTAGTTTCGGTTGTCGTCACTCATTGAGAAGAATTGATACAGGAAATATGTATATCTTAACACAAGCCTACATGCAAAGGGCTTTAAATAGGAAAAATCAACAATTATTTTATATTTAGCATAAAAAGGCAATTATCAGCGGCAGACGAGCATTCTAATTAAATTGGAATTTATGTCCAGCATAAAGTACGGGCATATATCCATTACGTGACATACAAATGCAGCCATAACCTGTGTGTGAGGGCCTGATATCAATCAGACTGATAATTAAATTCATTGATTTCATTTTATCACCATCACTTAGTGTCACTTAGCGGTTTATATTCATGCGAAATTATATGATTATTGCTTCATGTTATGACGGTAATTGAATAAATACTTATACACACCCTTTTTGTTGTTGTGCTATCTTCAAATTATCAGACTACGCTACCATTAAAACGTTCGCAGTCAGTTCTGTTTGAGAGGTACACTTGTCGTTGAAGGGCATGTATTGTTTTAGAGGCTTGGGAGAAATAATCAATTATTAATATGTCTTCTCTGGGTTTTATTTTTTTGGAAAATATCGATATACTTTATCTATTTAAATAAATAAATATTCCACTACTGATTTTCATAACAACTTCTGCTTTTCTCATATAATTCTTTTAGGGAGGGCAATCATCCCGATGACTACTCACGTGGTCTCACCTATCGTAAGCTGCTGGAAGAAGTTTGCCGTTTCGCCAACGTACTTAAAGATCATGGCGTACAGAAGGGTGATCGTGTTTCGATTTACATGCCCATGATCCTTGAACTGCCAATTGCCATGTTGGCTTGTGCCCGTATCGGCGCTGTACATTCCATAGTCTTTGCTGGATTTTCATCGGATTCATTGGCGGAGCGCATGTTCGATTGCCAGGCTAAAGTCTTGCTCACCGCAGATGGTGCTTGGCGTGGTGAGAAACCATTGTACCTGAAATCACTCTGTGATGTTGCGTTGGAGAAAGCGGAAGAGATGGGCCACACTGTGGAGAAATGTATTGTGGTGTCACATTTGAAGCGTGTGACACCCTGTGCCGTGAATCATATTGAACAGGATATACCATGGACGGAGGATCGTGATTTCTGGTGGCATGAAGAGATGGAGGATAAGGAGCCTGCATGCTACCCGGAGTGGATGGAGGCGGAAGATCCACTTTTCATGTTGTACACAAGCGGTTCCACCGGCAAACCGAAGGGTGTATTACACACGACCGCTGGTTATTTGCTTTATGCAGCCACTACATTCAAGATTGTCTTCGATTATAAGCCAGGTGATATTTACTGGTGTACTGCTGATATAGGCTGGATCACCGGACATACATATGTCGTATATGGACCGTTGGCTAATGGCGCTACATCGGTGATGGTGAGTGTGGAACGGAACTGTTCTTCTCTTCTTATATACTTCATTCATATTTATTTGTTAGTTCGAGGGCACACCATTCTATCCCGAAAACGATCGATTTTGGACAGTGATCGATAAGTATAAGGTGACACAATTCTATACCGCACCCACAGCTATACGTGCGCTTATGAAGTTTGGTGAGGAACCCGTGCTGAAGCACAATCTTAATGGTTTGAAGTGAGTCAACATTAATTTCTTATAAAATAATTAATAAATATTTAATTAATTCTTTGTCGCTTTTTGTTTTCTAGGGTACTCGGCAGCGTCGGTGAGCCAATCAACCCAGAGGCTTGGTTATGGTTCTATCGTTATATTGGCAAGGAGAAATGTTCTATTGTCGATACCTTCTGGCAGACAGAGACTGGTGGTCACGTAATCACTCCGATTCCGGGCGCAACGCCCATGAAGCCAGGCTCTGCGGTAAATTCCACTTTTAAATTTTTATAAAAGTTTTGAGTAATATAAATATTCTATTATTATGTAGTCATTCCCCTTCTTTGGCGTTAAGCCCACATTACTCGACGAGAGTGGCATTGAAATTAAAGGTGAAGGTGAAGGCTATTTGGTTTTCTCGCAGCCTTGGCCTGGTATGATGCGTACTTTGTTTAATAATCATGAACGCTTTGAGAGCACATACTTTTCGAAATTCCCGGGCTACTATTGCACAGGAGATGGTGAGTTAAGAGTTTTAAGTGCATTGGTTTAGAAACTTCCTTCGAGAGCTTACATATATAGTACCTCCAAGTTGTTTCGATACTACTACTCCCGTTCGTAAATTAGCTTAAATCTTTAGAGCTTTTACAGTTCATTATTCCAAGTCCTTTACTCAAGCTTCACTAAATCACAATCCGTCTGTTGGTAGAGTTCAGTTAAAATTATATTTTTTCATTCTCCTTTCAGGTGCTCGCCGTGACGCTGATGGTTACCTCTGGATCACCGGACGTGTTGATGACATGCTCAACGTATCGGGACATTTAATGTCCACAGCCGAAGTGGAGTCAGTGCTTACCGAACATCATCGTGTGGCTGAAGCTGCAGTCGTCTCACGTCCTCACCCAGTGAAAGGTGAATGTCTCTACTGCTTCATAACACCAAATGAGAATGAAATTTTCGATACCAAACTTATATCGGAATTGAAGAAACTAGTACGTGAACGTATTGGACCCTTCGCCATGCCAGATGTTGTACAACATGCACCCGGTTTGCCGAAAACACGCTCCGGTAAGATAATGCGTCGTGTGTTGCGTAAAGTAGCGGTAAATGATCGTAATGTTGGCGATACCTCGACGCTGGCCGATGAGAGTATTGTCGAGCAATTGTTCAAGAATAGACCAGTCGAAGCTAAGTAAGGCGAATCCCCGGTGGCTGTGCGCAGAAACGTACATAAATAGGAAATATGTATGTCTGTATGGAAAATACAAAGATTTTAGTAATAATTTGTAAAAAAAAAAGGAGCAGACGTAAATAAGCAACGCTACAGTCAGTTGGTGGGCAACGAAGTGGAAACCGGCAAAAGGTTACATATGTTTAATTGCAAAGGTTATAGCGAAAAAAAGCTTACTACTACTGTAATTAGAAAATTAATCCTCTTCTACGGTAATTTTATTTTAATTCAACCATAATGAGAAGATATTATAAATGCATAGTTAACAATGAAAAAGTCTACAAATATTTTAAGGTGCAATTGGAAGTTTATTGATTTTTTTTATTTAAGGCTCGAAGCACAAACCGGTTATTTCATCTTGTTTTTCTTTTGTGTGTTCAAGTTGTGAATTATTTAACCTCAAAACAGCAAGAGAAAATATTGAAGAAATATCTCAATTAAAACAAATATATATTTAATTTAAGATATAATCTCACAGATATGTATACAAAATTGCTACATATTTCTAAACACCAAATTACTCTCCGTTAGTTAGTACATACTTGTACTTTTATTATCACATACGTGAATATGTTTGTATGCATATATTTGAGTTAAGTAGTTTTTACAGTTAGTTTGTATGTACTACTTTTTAGCACATTCGTAGATAACACGAAGAAAGCATGCTAAATAGTTAGTTTTAAATACTAAACATTTGTTCATCTGTAAAATGTTGTTGTTTCTAGTTGCACTTGTTTATTAAATTTTCTTCATTTTTTTTGTTGTAGTTGATTTTTCTAAAGAATTACTGTAGTTTTTTAATGTGATAATATTATTTTTAAACTATCATGTAGTCCTTTATTATATGTTAATATATTTAGCAATGTACAATGAGTGTAAGAAAGAGTAGAAATACATAGCAACAGATAAATACAAAGAAAAAAACATTAAACACAGAACCATTAGTTTCCATATTTCTTTCCATATGACACCAAAGCCACTTGTGAGACCAAGCAACAGTAACTACATCAGGTGGGTACCATTAAAATAATTCTTTTTACACTTTTTCTACGTTTCATTATTGTTATATTGTATAGCGTTTAATTTTTTTTTTATGATTTTCAGTAATTTAAGAGAGTAACTTAAATCTCTCATTTGCCTATAGATGAAGGCGAAAAAGTGTTTTAAAATTATCATATAGAAAAAAACGTTAATATTAACGGTTCTTAGGTAAAATATGCATTTGCACATGTACTATGTAAAGATGTAATTGTAATATTGAGAAGATTTGAAAAGTTATAGAGAAACCGCTAAACAGAATAGCATACGCAGCAGCGCACATGCATATAAATGTACATATCTTTAGATTGTAAGTTCCAATTACTTAACATATCAGTAGGCATGGGGATGCAGTAAGTATGGTGTTACCGAGAATATTGCATAAGAGGCTTAATAAGGGTTTTAAAGTGAGGCTAATGACTGCTCGATATTCTAGTATGTAGTAGTAAGTATACATATACATATGTATACAGAATTGTTCAAACATACATTTATATATTTAGCTGTGTACAATATTGATGTTGATGACATTTGCGATAATGCAAAAAATTGCAAGACTCTTAAGCAACAAATACATATCATGCAAACTAAAAGTGTTGAAAGCTTTGCAAATTGTTTCCTTCCCAAATATTAATATTAAATTAAGTGTGTATTTACCAAATTTACACTCGTTCCAAGTCGCATTTAACGACTTCATCTAATTATGGAATATTTATTATTCAAATTTTTTATTTTCTGCTTTAGAATGCTGTTATTAAAATTGTTAATAATTTATTGAGATAGAAATTAAAAATATCAAAAGCTTAGAATGCGAAATGGATTTTAATGTGAATGAAAAATTAAATGATTGTTTAAAAGTGTTTCTAGTTGTTAAATAAATACATATGTATGTATATATGGTTTTATTCACAGTGTATACAAATGCTATATATATAGAATATACGCGTATATCAATGTAAAAGAAATGTTTAACTGAGAATATGAAGATATTTAAATAAAAAAACAAATATCGATGTATATATCTAATTTATAAGTATTTTTTATTTACGTTGGTCCTTAAAATTCCAAGCACTATTTGAATTACTTGGAGCATTCTGCTTACACTTAAATTTGGTTTGGCAAAATGGATATAAGGCGAAAAACAATCAAGGATAACTTTCCTATTACACCTCACAATGCATGAATTCGCCTTGCACAAAACCAATAAATTTGCAATTATCGATATCAGTAATAAAGGATAAGAACAAACCAGAGAACGTAGAATATTCTACGTTCTCTGTATCCGTAACGCAGAAAATAAATTTTTCACAATTAATAGAAGTGCAGGCAAGGTTTTGAAGTAAATCGAAATAAAAAATACTAGTATTTAGTTTTTCTGCTTTCCCAGCGCTTAATTGGTAATTTAGAATCAAATATACGTCTCTGATTTATACGAAAAGATAAGTTTTTTGCCATTTCCACGGTTGCTTATCACGCTGAGATTTGGAGCTGTGCCAACACTTCTCCATCAACGACCCTCATCACCTTATTGCCACGAAGAACATGATAAAATAAGAACACCAAAAACAGATGAAATGTTATGAACAAGGCCGCCATCACCTTAGCCATAGTTGTAGTGCAGGAGTTGAACATCGAATGCAGCAAATATGTAACATTTTTTGGATTGCTAAAATACAAAGCTTTTGCTTAACAAAGCCACAAAAAAAGTAACACATTTTTATGCGCTATTAAGTCCTTCATGGTACTAGAATGTGTCAGAAAACCAAATGAGGTGGGAAAACATAATAAAGTTCGACTCATTTGGGTGCCAGGATACACAGGGATAGAGGAAAGCGAAATAGCTGACGAACTAGCTAGAAAAGCAGCACCAACTCCTTCTATAGGTTCAGAAGTCTTCTGGAACTTAGAAACGAGAAAAGGATAACAAAATGTAGGTATTGGCCTAGAAGTAAAAGGGTCAAACAATCCAAATAATTAATAGGAGTTGATTTGGTTTTATGTTTTTCCGACAGGGTGGATACTAGATTTATATCGGAACGAATTTTCGTCATCCCTTGTCAATTTTGGTTTAGTAACACACCGAGAACGAAACCAAACACTGAAGATGGCGGTTTGCCGAAACCGGTGTGTTACTAAACCAAAATTGACAAGGGATGACGGAAATTCGTTCCGATATAAATTAATAGGAGATTTAAAGAAATTATTGTATTAAAAAAAAGAAGTAACTTACGAATACTTACAGGGCATTACAGGCTACGATACCACATGAACAAAATCGCTATCAGCGCGGAAGGAACATGTAGGTTCTGCAAAATAGAGCCTGAAACAGCTACACACCTGCTACTTTAGTATGAAGCAATAGTCAGAAAGGAGCCAAACACCTAGGCACCCTGCAGCCGCAAAAGAATCAAATAACATCCACGAACCCCTCAAGCATGTTGGGGTTCCTGAGGGACATAGGATTGAGCGGTGTAGTGGGATAAGAGTTAAGAGGGCATAATAGACCAATGGTCGCGTTGCGCATCCTTCCCCAATCAATCAATTAACATATTTTTAAAGGCAGTTTACATAAAACCATAGCCCATTAGAACATCCGCTGAAGGTTCAATAATTCTCACGGTACTTACTGAAACTAAATCGGTGTTATAATATGTTTTTCATAAATCAAAATTATAAGTCTCAATAACCAAAAGAACATTTGTTAAATATTTTTAAAAACAGTTGTTTCCTTTTATCACGCCACACCGAACATTTTTTTTGGTTTGGAGCTCGGTTAATTGAATAGATCGTGTATATAAGATAGTTTTTGCCCACTCGATATGATTAAATTCATATCTTTGTTTTCACATTTTTTTTTTGCAGGCAAATTTGTAACCCCTTCAAATACTTAAAAACCATGATTTCTCTTTGCATGTTGTTGCCTAAACAAACCATATTGGCTAACAATTTGATATAAAATTGTTTAAGTTAGCCAGCAGGGGTAGTTATAGCCCTTATAAAATAGAATTTTTGACTATTTACTTCATAATCAATGCCAAAAGTTACCTCTTTTATCTTTTGACCACTGCTGATCCTAATTTCAATTTATTAAATTTAACGCGAATATCAAAGAATTGAGAACGATTACTTCCAAACAAGCTCAATAATTACTTAATGTATGATTAAACCGATGTTTAAGTTCTTGATTGAATGTTCGTTATGCTGCACCATATTGGTAGTAAAGTTGAAATATGTATCTCGAAACGCACTTAAATCCTATCTGTCATCGGCTAAATGTTGTGTTTAGTTTTATGTGAATACGCCTTTACATACAGCTTTCAATATTCATAATCAGCTGTTGTTTTTCTGCAACGTCACACTATCAAATTTATTTATAGTATCTAGAGAACGGACGGTGAATGTTTTTTTATTTTTGTGCGTTATTTCAATAAAATTAAAGTTTAGAATGAAGTGTACGGTCTTTGGATGTACCAATGGGTATAAAAAATCAACAGTTGAATGTAGTTTATTTACATTCCCAACGAATCCGAGCTTGGCTCGTCAGTGGATGAAATTCTGCCGGCAAAAAGAGGGTTACAATTTCAAAAACTGTGTCATTTGTATGGATCATTTCACAAAGGAAGATGTTGCGAATAATCTGCAATATGATTTGGGTATGTATAAATATTTGGTTTTGTGTAGAATATGAGATTATAAAAGAGTTAAACTTTTTAGGTTTCGCAAATAAGAGGATTTTGAAACGCGATGCCGTGCCAACGATATACAAAGTAGAAGAAAAGACCAAATTAAAAGGTAAAGAAAAACGTTCTGAACGAGTCCAGCGTCGTGAAAATAAAAAAATTGTGTTTGAACTTCTTGCTGAAAATCCAACATCAAATGAAGGTAATGCCTGTAATTTTATAAAATGTTTATATGTGTACATACATAAGTTCCTCCTTGGTTCACGGTACAAAGCTAATTGCTTTCGAAATTACTAAACTCCCTATTGTTGATATCGGAAATAATCGATAGGGCACTGTTGGGTGAATACAGATGTCGCATCGCTATTGACAGCGACAAAAGACGTCACAGAAGATTATTCTTCGCAACAAATCTACGTAAATGTAGAATTTTGTATAACTCATAAGAGGTTTCTAATTAAATCGAATCCAAAAAATACGATAAATGAAGTGTGCTGTGTTGAATTGTAAAAGTGCCAACCATTCGAAGGCGTCCGATTTCAGTTTTTTTCGTTTTCCCAGTGATCCCCATTTGTTAGAAAAATGGATTAAATTTTGTCGGCGTAAAAACAAATTCAATCCAAGCACATCTGTAATGTGCATGAATCATTTCAAACCTGATGATATCGAAAACAGACAAAAATTTGAAATGGGTATAATTTAAATTAACGTTTATTTATCATTATTATAAAATATTTGAAAATACATAGTTTTACTTTAAATTTGATTCCTTGTAATCGCAATAGGTTTCTCGAAGCGAAGATTGCTTAAGCATGAAGCTGTACCAACACTTTACGATGATAATGTTGAATCAGAGATTGATGAAGCAACAAAGCTTGAAAATAAAAGAATTGTGGATGAATTACTTAAACAATATGATGCGGATCTCACACAAGCAGGCTAGCATGTGACGTCAAAGAAAAATTCCAAAACTATACTAAATATTTAATTTCTTTTTATAGAAGAGCTGAAGGAAACGACCATTGATATTTCAGAAAATATAGATGATGATATTGAAGACTTCTTAAAAAACGAACATACCGTTGTTGCAACCGTTACATCGAAAAGCCCCGTACATGTCTCATATACACAAAATTGTGATGAAACTGTGGATATAGAACAAAGGCTGTAAGTTTCAAAATATGATGCAGTGATATGTTTTCCCTTATAATAACAATAATAACAATAATTACATTAATTTCATTATTTAAAGGGTGGAACTGAAACGTAGCAATGTTGAGCTACAAAAAGAAAATAACCAACATCGCATAGAACTTTTAGCAGCGAAGCGAATTTTAATAGGAGAACAAAGAAGGCATCGATACGAAATGAAAGCTTTGTCAAAACGGTTAACTGAGGTCGAAACGCAAAAGAAAAATTATGAGAAAAAACTGCAAAGCATCTTTTCAAAAGCGCAATTGGAAATTATAAAAAATAACAATAGTGTGAACTGGTCTAAAAGTGATATAGAGGAAGGTCGATTTATTTATACAACAAACAGTAAAATTTATAAGTTTTTACTAAGAAAAGGTTTTCCTTTACCCTCCATTCGTACAATACAATTTTATTCTCAAGAAGAATTTCCACAATCGTTATCACCAACTGCGGAAATATCAACGACACCGATAAAAAAAATACAAGAACAAGAACAAAATGAACAACAACAACAAGATGATGAACTATACGAACAAGAACAGCATCAACAATCATCATCATCTCTCGAGTCGTTAGTGCAACATAGCTATAGCGAAGAAATTGAATTCGAAATATTGAATTAATAATATAAAATATAATAAGAATTCCTGTATTTAAACCTTTTTTAAATAAAAGTGTGTAAATATCTGTTTAGACATAAGTAATTTTAATAAATCAAATAAATTCAATTATTTACAACTCTGTTAAAAGATAAATAAAATTACATGTTTAATTCTTTAATATGGCAACATCAATATTACTCATACGCACTGCAAAACATATTTCTCACACTTGTTCGATTATCATATACATACATACATATTTGTCACATTTTTTTTAGCCGGCGATAGTGGAAAATTTGTTAGGTTTTATTTAGTTTTCGTATACATTTCTGTCAGTACATTGTGGAGGTGATATATTGCGCGCATTTAACTAGTGTGCTGTTGCTTAATTAAATTAAACTTATTAATTTAGACTGATAATTTTCACGGAGTATTGTGAAGGGCGCACTGAAGTAACCTTCACTTCAAAACGGCTTTGCTCCGCAGTTCCTATATTTTATTTAGGCGCATCGCTTCTCATCGGCTTAGTTATCTAGCTGTGGAAAATTCCATTTCCTGTCAACTATCTAATACAGCGTTCGTTTGTTATAGTAAACATATAGGAAAGATGGGCGATTGCAGCGCTGATTTGGATAAATGCTTTGAAGTTGTCTCACAATTGGTGGATAAAGCTGGCGCGGTAAGACTTTTTTTACTACTTGATGTGGATGAGAATTACATATGTACATATATAAAAACTTTTGCTGGGCAGTTGGTAGCAAAACGCAATGAAACTCGTCAAGAATTCGAAGAGAAAGCGAATGATATTGATTTGGTCACTGCCACTGACAAGGAGGTGGAACAGCTGCTGATTCAAGGCTTGCTCGACTCCTTTCCCGATCACAAGTACGAATATACGTTGGTAATTTCAAATACAATTTAATACTATTGACTGTTTTCAGGTTTATTGGAGAGGAGGAGAGCGCTGCTGGTGGCGCACCAAATAAATTGACAAATGCACCCACTTGGATTATTGATCCAGTTGATGGCACAATGAATTTCGTGCATTCCTTTCCACATTCTTGCATTTCAATTGGCTTGAAAGTGAATAAAGTCACAGAAATCGGCATTATTTTTAATCCTTTAATAGGACAACGTTTCACCGCACGACGTGGACAGGGTGCATTTCTTAATGGAAAACGCATACATGTAAGCGGTCAAAAAGAATTGGGTAAATCCTTAGTTACCACCGAATTTGGCACATCACGGGACACTGAGAAACTGAAAGTCATATTCGAAAACTTTCTGAAAATTGTGCCCAAAGTGCACGGGTACGTTTTTAAGTATTGGAATAATTTGTACTTTATTTTAGTATAATTTTTATCTCTTTATAGCGTTCGCATGCTGGGCGCTGCCGCATTAAATCTTGCCATGGTGGCACTAGGAGCTGCTGACGTGAATTTCGAATTTGGCGTACATGCATGGGATGTATGTGCTGGCGAGCTGTTAGTACTTGAAGCAGGCGGTGTTGTGCTTGATCCCACTGGTGACAAGTTCGATATTATGTCAAGGCGGGTATTGGCTGCATCCAGTGAGGAGTTAGCGCAAGAGTTTGCCAAACAATTGACACAATTCTATCCCCAGCCCCGAGATGATTAAATAGAACATTTAAAATTGTATAAAATACGACATCTTTACCAAAGATTTGTTCAAAATAATACTGTGAAGCGTTACTATATGTATGTATGTTGTGGATAAATTAGTTTATGCGTTGCCATTGGTAAAAATTATATACATAAATAATGCAGTGTTAAGTGAAATTACACAATACTAGTTAACCAAATTGTTTGAAAAAATATGTGTAAATAAACTGTTCTAACATCAAAATACTGTTTTAATATAGAGGTATTTATACAAGAGAATTACTCGTTAAATTCACTACTGCGCTCAAAAGCTCCAGAAAATAAGACCAGTTGATTTTTTGTTTTAATTTTTATTTTTTTATTCTGAATTTCATTAATATTTATGTATGTCTACATATGGATGCTTTTACGCCGATATATTTATGTTGATTTTGTGTCTATGAATTCACTGAACCTCCTTTTATATGAGAAAAAAGGAAGAGAAATTATCCTAATAACTCTTCATCTTCTATTAATTAAAATCGGCATGATGTTCAATGCCGAATATTTTTATTAGTTATTTAATCACTTTTGTTATCTTTATAGTTGTCTTTAAATTAAATATTGCTGCATTACTTTACTTTATTTTATTTATATATATATTTTTTTTATAATTTTGTTCTTTGAATGTCATCATATTTGTAAATGTATCGAAATATGTATGTATGTATGTCTGATGTATTTAACACTTAGGTATACTATCTTTCCTGTTTTCTATGCAGAAGTAGCTGAGTAAAGAGTAAATAGAACTACTTTGATATCAAGTAAACATTTAATATTATCTGTAAGTGGTTTTGGTTTTCACAGCAAAAGCAAACAGTAGTTTTACATTTACAATTATTACAATTAGACAGATGTACTTGCAAATCGTGTACATGTGTAAGATTTTATTATTTTATTTTATTCATAAGATAAAAATATTAACATAGTATTGAAAATATTTAATTTTCGCTTTGTAGAATATATGTATATGAGTTAAAACGCTAAGTTGCGTTTTTTTAGGAAGAAGAGCAATAGTTTAGTATGTATTTTATGCATATATATATGTATGCATACGTTGTAGCATTAGTGTTTTATTTTTATTTTTGTATACCGACTTAATTTGCTTAAGAAACGCTTTTAGAGATTTGTGCCTTTCTACCTCATACACACAGAACTGCATTTCGCACAGATGTATGTATGTAAGCAGTTGTATTTAATTTGAGGTTAATACATAAATCCTACTATGTAATGTACATATGAACTTTTATATGTGTTCGTATCTACTACTACACCAATTACATAAATTTGCATTTTCTACATTTTCGTAGCCTATGTATATATGAATGTATGTAGATGGCTCAATATGTAATCTTGATTTACGCCCTTACCGAAAATCTTAAATTTAGTTTTAATATTACATTTCTCTACATATATGTATATATATAAGATTGAGTTATTAAATTCATATTAATTTTTTTTATTTATGCGTTATTTTTGCATATATGTACTTATGAAATTTTCATAAAAAATTGAAAAATTTGACACATTTACTTTATGCTTTTTTAAGTAAAATTACTGTTTCTCTACCATAAGTAATTTTCATTATCATCTCTTATAAATGTAAATTTATTTCAAGTAAAAAATTGAGTTGTATTTTATACATCTGTATTTAAAAAGTATGATAAAGCTATAAAATCGAAAAGATTTTATTGAGATGTGTTTCCGTTTAGTGAGTGATTTTCAACGAAATGTATGTTATGAAAACTTCATTATAAGCAAGAAGTTTTTTTCTTGTGTATTTGTAAGTATGTATCTTGAAATGAATATTTAAATGAAGGACATTATACATACTTTTCGAAAACTATCTAAATGCTCTACTGAAGACTGTTTTCAAAATTTCAACTCCGTCATCTGTCGAAAAAGGTTGAAATATATCTAAACCTACATATACATAACAGCTAGTTATGTATATGTAGGTATATTGGAAAATGTCGAGCAAAAATTAGCAAAATTTTCTTAAAGCAAAAGGTGCGATATTTATTTTTGAAGGGAATTTTCTGCATTTTATTTTACTTCATAATTTGTTTTTTTAAATTAAAAACAAAAACCCTGAAAAAGTCAAGTCTATATTATTTTTCTATGTTATTTTACCTCTGCTACTTTTAAGGGAAACAACAATTATTAATATATTAAATGTTTGACATACTTACAATACATAAATATAAGCTAATTGCTTTTCTAATAAAGCATTTTTTCGACGTAAATTTTTTTATTACTTATTTATAAAAAATCATGTATCTAAAAGTTTACCACTTAAACACATACTTTTACAAAGACATATACGCAAACTTGTACTTTACGATTCACTCTGAATTAAAGGCAAAATTAAAGGCAGAAAGTTATTTACTAACAAGTGATTAAATTACTTATTTTTTATGCAAGTTTTCTTAATTTTATACGTATTTACCTTCCATTAACGTTGGTATGAATACGAGTGATAGGGCCAAAGTGGAAAATGTTTAATGAGTGCTTAACTATTTCAAATGATGCTGTGAAGAAGACATTGGGGCATAGAAATCATTTAAAACTAATTGCACATATCAAATAAAATATATTAAATATTTAATCCGATTTGAACACACAATTTTTTTGGAACAAAATAAACGAATACCAAATTACTTACGTCGTGTCCGTAACATTTGTCAATTGTTTTTTTTTTTTTAATTTTTTCACTAATTTAAACATCTCAAACCATTTAATACAAAATCTACGACCACACTTTCACAATTTTATTGCAGTACCTCTTCAAATTTAACAAATGCTGACTGGCTTCTCATGAAAGTTAGCCCGGCAAGATAACCACAGCTAAGGCCATTAAAACAAATTGCACAAACGCACACATCTTCTATCACGCTATTGGTTTAATAAAATTCTTACTATTGTTTTAATATTATTTTATATTAAACTCAGATTCAAAGTATTTGCGAATTCATAATTCCCTATATATTTAATTTCGAACGATCAAAATGATGTGTGCAAGCTATGGCTTCCTGCAGGGTTGCAATCATATTATTTATTCATTTCCTGTATGCAGGGTCGCATTTTGTAATTATCGAATTTATTGCCAAATAATAAACAAATTGGAATTATTCAAGTGTAATTTACTTGTAGTTGTTGAGCAACATTTATGCAATAAAACTTTGAAAATAAAAATACTCGCACAGTTTTAGAATGCAACACCTTCTACGTGAAAGGATTTCCTTCAGTGCTTTGATAGTTTATTTGAATTCATTTTTTCATTGGTATTAAAATTCGTTAAAAATCAATTCCAGGAAAATTTAAAAATTATATAAGTGGGTTGCATACATATAAATATGTATTTATAAACCTATGTCCGTGCCTTGTTCGGTCTTCATATGTGCTTTGTTGCTTCCTCTTGATCTCATTTCCTTAGCTGAGAAACCTTGAGAGATGGAAAATTAAAGTTCGAAGAAGGTTTTAGACTCACATATACTTTGTATTAACTTCGAAATGCGCATAAAATTTTAAATTATAAGTTTACACATACAAATGTGACTATGAAGCCTTTAAAACTATAATTAAAATTCTATCAACTTAATAATGAAATTATGTTGATGCTGCAGACATTAAGGAATATCAAAAAACGTACCTGGTTTTAAAAAATAAAACTATAATGAAGTGATTGCTCTCTTTTTTGTGTAATAAAAGTTTAAGTTTTATTTAGAAAAAAATGTATGTATGTATATCTACATAACTAATAATGATTTGTAGTCGCT
This sequence comes from Neoceratitis asiatica, assembly GCA_030068015.2. Taxonomy (NCBI): domain Eukaryota; kingdom Metazoa; phylum Arthropoda; class Insecta; order Diptera; family Tephritidae; genus Neoceratitis; species Neoceratitis asiatica. Next base: position 90,861,925 of record CM061526.1, read on the forward strand.
TGCTTTGCTTTCATTTGTTCTCATCTACTTGAACTCTTTCAAATTGCAAAAGTAAAATGTTGAATTAATGTATGTATGTATGTAGTTTGTTTGTTGTAGTTTTTTATCATATGTATAAAAATATGTATGTATTTAATACAAACAAAAATTAATAATTAATGCGCAGTGTTGTTGCTGTAATTGCCACTTATACATAAACAGATACTCAGGCCTTAATGTAAAGTCAATTAAAAATATGCTTACATTTTTATTAGAAACACAAAAAAAAACAGAAAAAAAACAGAAAAAAAAACAGAAAATAAAAAACCAAATGAATTGAACAATAAAATTGAAAATGTAAACAAAATTTGTTTAAACAAACAATATAATGTACTTATAGTTACAAATTACATAAATGAAAAGGACGAAAGTGATATATATTTATATACACATATATGAATGCGTTTAATGAACTTTTTATGCATTTTGTTTTTTGATGTTGAATGATCAATTAAATATTAATGTATTTGTATGCATTTGTAAGTTGAATGAGTGAAATTTGATGTGACATTGCTGTACACATACAAACGTGGTAAATTATGCATATCATAATTTTTCATTTAATTAAACATTATATATGTACATATCAGTATTATATATATTAATTATTAAGTCCTAAGTCAATATGAAAGTCAACGCATTTGATGTTTCGGAAGATTTCGAAAGAAGAACCTCAACGAAATGTATTTGTGTGGATGTACATATTTATATGTTGTTGTTGTTGTACATAAAAATGCTTAATTATGATACATGCACACACACTTATGTAGTATGTAGTATGTAGTATGCACATGTTTATATGCAGTTAAAGGTGTTACAGTTGAGGTGAAACCTTCAGTTTATGTAGTTTAAGGTGTTTTAAGAAGTGAAATCTTTAAATCTACTCATTTTCACAATTTTTAATTTTTTAGTTTTATTATTAAAGTTTTTTTTATGAGACGCAATGAAATAAATATTTTGAATGCCTGTGAGTGATAATGGTAGACGTTGATGCATTATTAAGAGTGATGATTTGTGGAGAATTTGTAATGGTAAAGCGACATTCATAATTTTGAATATGTCTTGAAACTATATGATATTTTTAAAATCTTGAATGGCATACGGTTTTGAAATTGAATGCATGTCATCGGCAAATAAGGTGGCTGGATTTTAGTGTTTGCAATTAATGAGTTTTTCAATTCTTTTTTATTTCCTCTTTTCGATAATATTTTTAAGTAGTTAGTGTATTTATTAGACGCGTAGAGCATGCAAAAGGATATTGAGTTGGAATATATGGTTATTTTTGTTTTCTAAAATATTTATTCGTGCATATATGTATGTGTGTATTTACATTTGAAGAATTTCATCGTTTTGTTTTTTTGCTGGTTAGATAGTTGGTTTCTTCAAATTTTTTTTTAATTTTTATTATGTCAGAATACAGATGCTCTATTTCTATATGTATGTATGTATGTATGGGAATATTCTATTATTATGCCTTTAACCTTTACTTATTTGTCGCGTATATTTTGCAAGTGTCAGAGTTTTAACAATTGAGATTTCCAAGGTGGTTTTCCGCTAATTGTTATATTTAATGTGTTGGGAAAGCATTTTTGTTTTATTTTAATACAAAAAAAGTTTAAAAGTTAGCTTAAAAAATGTACACAAAAATTTTATAGCAAATAACAAACTTTAATGATTATTCGTTATATATGTATTTATATAGCTATGTTTAAAAAACTAAAAAAAATATATTGCATAACATTCGATAAATTGATAATTTTTTCTTTCACATAATGTAAATTTTCATTTTTTATAATTTATTGTTTCTTGAATAATTATTATAATATTTAAAGGATTTGCTTTTTTACTTATATACATACATATGTATTGTATTTTATTTGTTCACGGCTAAAGTTACACTATTTTATTAAATCTGTGATGAATTTATGATTTTTACGATTTAGATCATTCTTAATAGCTACACATACCTATGTAAGAATTTTATTTTATTTTTATTTTTTATTCCTGTTATCATTCCAACTTTTTGATATTTAATCTTATATAATTTTCCATATTTATTGTAGGTTTTTTTTTTGAAATTTTTAAACTTTTCAATTTTTTAATGATATTGCAACGTTACATTTGTCTGTGGCATGATCACGTGATGTCTGTATGTACTTCTTTATGCTTGTAAATAATGTAATTTTCGCTTCATTTAAAATTATTTTTAAATACATATGTATATCTGTATAGCTAAAACTGGTTTGAATATCTCATAAAACTCAAATAATTATAGTTTATTCTAAAAATATTTTATAAATAACAAAAAAGGTTTTTGTTTTTGAAGTCGCAGGGAACTTTTCGCTCTACGATTACCATTTAAAATTATATAAACAACTTCTAAAAATTTAATTATATTAAATAATATTTCTCATTTTTTCATCTATTTATGCACTAATAATGTTTGTAAATATGTTTTCTTTCGCTTAAAAACTACTCACGCTAATTTAAAAAGAAAAAACGTATTATAGTAGTATCATTAATAATATTAATGTTATTATTTATTGTAATTGTTGTTGTTTTTTTAAATTTATTTATTCTTCACTTATTCTTCACATTCAAAAATCTCTTTTTTGCTAACTGTGTGCCTTATCTGGGAAGCTACAACTTCTTCACAACTTTTTCTTAATTTTCTGCTTCGCTTTTCACATCTTTCCTTTTCCCTATCCGCTTCTTCCTATCGCTATTTCTTTGTTTGCTGCTACTTCGCGTCCAAAAATTTGCTTCACATTTACATATATTTCTTTGCTTCAGTTCATCTTGTTATGGGCAGTCTCTTGTTGTTGTTCTTCTCTTCACAGATCATCCTCTGTCTTGGGTATATCGAATATTTCTGCAAAGAGTGGCGGCAATCGCAGTTTCGTCCAATTCATTCGTAGCCAGTCTAAATGTGAGAAATGTTTGGCGCCCAATGAACGTAATTCGGGTATTTTAGCCTCCAGTGCTGGCATTAGTTGTAGCGCTTGTGTGGAACCGGCACGTGAACGTACGAGTTGCACGCGTAATGCTTCGGCAACGCGTTCGCGTGATCGTGAAATCACTTTTGGTTCAGCGAGGCCGGAACGATCAGAGGCGAGCAATACCATGGCGGAGAAGAGGCCAACTTCGGTATCACTGAGACCGTAACTGTTGAGTGTGTTGGCGAAATTCACTAAGGAGATTACGAAGTCGTTCTGAAAATGTAAAATATTGTTGTTTTAGTTCAATACAAACTTTATTTTTAAATATTATTTCATAAAAGCGAGAAATTTCTTCACAACGGGGCACCTAAAGTGGTAAGGCCATATGACGTATTGACCTTTTGCAAAAAATCACAATTTTATCAACAACAATTTCGGATTTTGATGTAAATTGGAAAAAAGTTGAGTTCCTTAGAAAAGGTTATGCCATACTGAAAAAAATTTAAAAATCGATTTTTTTGAAAAACATTTTTAGTTTAATTGTTTTTATAGGAAGGTTACTTATATTGCTTGCTGTTCTCAATTATATAGTATTCGAATAAGCTCAGTATTTCAATTCTGGGAGAAAATTATAAAAAGGCAAATATTTTTATATAAAAAAATCGGTTTTTAATTTTTTTCGATATTTCATACCATTTTTGAAAATTTACTATACTCATAAATCTATAGAAAATGGAATGAGGAATTAAAAAAAATTGTTTTAATATTGTGTTAGAATCGTAAAACTCTTGAAAATTCAAATTACGACAGTTTTGAAAGTGACCTAGTTATTTTTGAAGAATTTTTAGAACCGATGTAGCTCTTAATTTTTCTTCGTAAAAGCTACTGTTAGCTTGAATTTATCTAGAATATATCCGAAATATAGATCAGTCGTTTTACAAGATCCCGGAAAAGAAATTGTTTCCGGATGTTCAGATTTTTTTAAAAAACGCCCATAAATAAAGATCTTAAATTTCGAAGTAGCGAAGCTTCTTCCTGATAGCAACATTCCATCATTTCATAGCCCGTTACCCTTCTGGGGACGATTCACCATACTTATCGTCTATGGCCTTAAGTGATGATTTTGCAAACAGAAAAATCGTTAAAAGATTTTTGAGAGAAAAAACACTATATCTATATTAAAAGGAGATAGGTTGAACTAGAAGGCCCCTCATTTAGTATCTTGACTCAATGAAAAGTGGCAGAAGACTTATGAAAGAAGAACTTAAATGAAGAATGAACTATAATGAAGAACTTCTGTTATGGCATGATGAGTAGCTTCATGATACTGCAGCTTGTAAATTGACTTGAGCTTTCTCTCGTGCTTAGCTTTTGAATCCCCAAATTTCAAAGCTTGAGTACAAATCTAAAATTAATTTCTTTACTTACATCATAGAGAATTTCCATTTGTTGTCGTGTCAGATAAGTGCCATCATCGAATGTCAGCGTTGCATCATTGATCATACGTGCCACATGACTGAGCCACACCTCAAAAAAGCCCAATTTGATGAGTATCAGTTGATCGTCTTGTGTAAAATCACAAAAGCCCGGTACACGCTTCGCAAATTCAACGATGCGTTGAACGCCAGGCGTGACACGCGCCGCGTATTGTTGCCACAGCCAAATTTTCTGAAATTCCATTGTCTCCGATACTGAAGTGGCAATCTTGAAATGAGTAGAAAAGAGAGAGAGAGAGAGAGAGAGAGAGCATAACGTTAGCAAAATAGAGTGTGGAAGACAGCGAGGGAGGGTTTGTGCACAATTGAGAGGAAATATGTAGGTCAATGGGTGGAGGAATGAACACATTGAAATTGGATAATGTTTGTGGGATGGTTGATTGTTAGACAGTTTTTTTTTGGGTCAATGGTTAAAGAGCATGACAACGTGATGATAATGAGGCTTATGATTCATGAGTCAGCCAGTCAATCATTTATATATATATATATACCAATAATGAGTTGACGAGAGCGAGATGAGATGGTTTTGGATTTGGTTAATGTTTTTGCAAAGGAAAAGTGTATAAGCAAAAATTCGTTTTTCTTTTACCTACATAGCATGTACTTACTCCATTCTGCGGCACCGCCACTGGTCGCCGCATTAGTTCACGAGTTTGCTCCTCCGTATATGAGCAGTGCATACGATGCGCCTGTGAGACGCACATAATCACATCGTAAACAGTAAGTTCGGCGGTTGGGCCTTGCATATCAACCACTCCACAACTGTTATTATCGACATTTGTATGTCCACCAACATTACCACCATTGCCACCAACAACACCCATACTGCCGACACTAACATTACCGCACTGTCCCATTATACCGCCAGCACCGCCGGCACCAACGCTAACACTCATATTTACACCAACACCCATACCACCAACCCCACCGGAACCGGGTGTATTGGCTGTGCTGGCGACACTATTTTGGCCCGTACAGCCCAATTCGGAGGGTGACGAGGCGACTGAACACATTTGTGGCGTTTGCGGTGTATTCGGTGTATTCACACGCACAAGCGAATTCGGATCATCCGTAGACGAGGGTGTGCCATTCAGCTCACGTGAACGCTTGGGTACGCGACCATAACGAACAGCTGGAAGGAGAAAAAAGAAGGCGATAAGTAAAATGGGCGGTTTTATTTTATCTAAAAAAATTCATAAATAATGATATTTGTTTATAGTTATCTACGTATGTAAATATTGTACATATTTAGAGCGGAGAAATTTGGTTAAAATCACTCAAATCCTTATTGTCTAACGAAAAGATTCTTTTATATAGGCTTCGAGCAGCTCACGACTTCCGGTCTTATACCAAGTATCCTCTGAGTAGCCAACAAACAACCGTTCGGAAATGCGTTAAAGTGGGAAACCAAATTCCCTGCCACGTAAAAACAATATAAGCCTCGGATGTCGACCTTTGAAAACGTTTAAAAAATCATGATTTGAGGGCAAGAATGGAATGGAATAACTGGTCCTTTAATTGGGAAAGGCAATCGTAATGGACGAACAAGCACAGAGGAAAGCGTATTCTTGTGAAATATACTGTAGCGGTCATATAAAAGAGCGCAAATTTGGTTTTAGTGTTGTGGTGGAAGAGAGACTCCGTCGCCGAGTCCAAGCATTCACCCCGGTGCATGAACATCTAGCCATAATCAAACCAACACCAAAGCTGATTTGCGCCAACGAAGAGAAGGACGATGTGACCAAATAGCGCCAAGAATGTACTTACAAGCGCTGCCGCCGCTAAGTTATCAAAATTGTGCTAGGCGATTTTAACGTCGAGGTGGACAAAGAAGGTATTTTTGCAACCGCCTCAGCAAAGAAGGCCCGTAAACAAATCCACGGAATGTTCGAAGTAAAAAAGCTGCAATCTGAGAGCACACACCAGAACGTGTACCACCGCTACGGAAACTCTTGGTTTTCAACAATGTCAGAGAAAAGAGAGGAATGCTTAGCTTTAGTGGACAAAAAAGGTCTTCCAACCTCGCCACGTTGCGATCGATCACAACACGTGCGGAGTGGGATAGATACCGAGAACTTAAAACGGAAGCAAAACGCTTGTGCGGAAAAAAAAGAGGCGAAATGCTTGAGTATGAAGAGTTTGAGAAGGTTTAAAGACCTTAGCATACCCGCGCAGAGACCCAGCAGGTAATCTGGTGACAGATGTCCAAAGCAAGAATTAAGGTACGTTGGGAACCCTTTGACAAATCTTCTCTTTGACCCGATAGATACGAATCGAAGCACACCATCTCATTATCGATTTTTAACCTGCCTTCGACAGCACAATAAGAATCTGCCTCCCTGCAAAACTTATACGGCCATGCAAACTGACCATGGATAATAGCAGAAGCGCAGTCAGTATTGGGAAGGACCTCTTCAAGCCGTTTGACACCAAACGAGGTGACAGGGTGACTCTTTATCTTGAAATTTTTTCAATCCGATGATATTGATACCATTAGCTTTCTAACCAGCATCAACAACACCAACAATGTCAGCTTTTAAATCCAACGCAGAAACACTCTTGCCAGCAGGTGCTACTTTGGACTGAGTAGGCAATTGAAAAGTAAAGTCCTCCCTCGACGAACCAAAATCAAACTCTACAAGTCGCTCATCATTCCCGTCCTGATATATGGTACCGAAGCTTGAACGATGTTGACATCTGATGAGTCGGCTTTAGGCGTTTTCAAGAGAAAAGTTCTGTGGAAGATTTATGGTGCTCTACGCGTTGGCAACGGCTAATAGCGCAGGCGGTGGAACGAGAAGCAGTACGAGCTATACGAAGACATAGACATAGTTCAGCGAATAAAGCGAAAACGGCTATACTGGCGAGGTCATGTCGTCCGAATGGATGAAAGCGCTCCAGTTTTGTAAGTATTCGATGGAGTACCAACTGGTGGAAGCATTGTAAGAGGAAGATCACTACACTCCGTTGAACAAATTAGGTGGAAAGCGACCTGGTTTCACTTGGTATTTCCAACTGGCGCCAAACAGCAAAGAGGAGGAAGGAGTGACGCGCTATTGTTGAATCGGCGTAAGCGGTGCCTAAGCTAAAGAAGAAGAAGAAGAAGAACCACAATTCAAATTCAATCACAGAGTTCAGAATTCAATTGTATTTGTTATTATTATTATTTTTTTAATAATCAACCTTGTTCCATTTTTTCTGAACGCTGACGATTAGCTTCGCTGTTTCATCTTCAAAAAATTTGTTTTTCCATTTGACACGTTTGCCATACGCATTATAATTATATTTGTAAGCTTATTTATTATTATTATTCCAGATTTGTCAACCTTGCAGAAGCCGAGAATTATTATTGCAGCAGTAAAGTAAATCATTGGAAAAATCTTGATTGAATTTTGCCGGTGTATACATAGGCAAATTAAGCTGTTTATTACATCATTTATTGTTGAAAATTTGATTTGTGACTAATTGAGATTTATATTTTTTTTTTTGGATTATTCTTGTTGTTTTAATTTTAATCAGAAAAAAACATTTTTCTTTTAATTTTTATTTGAACCAAAATAATTTTTTTTTTTAGTTTTTTAGTCATGAATAAACGTTTTTAAAATATTTCTATGGAAACAGGCTTTATTTTAATTTTTTAGTCGACATTGGGGTATATATGTTGTGGTTCTATGTGATTTTTTTTTTGTTTTCTTAAGAATTTAATCTTCTAAATGTCCTCAAATCCATTATTACCGGCTATAGTGTATATAACTCAACAATAAATGGCAGGGGACTAATAAATTTGCTAAAAAATAATTTTGAATACTAGAGCAGAAACTAGAACAACCATGAACACACGTATATACACACGCAAGTGTTTTGTTTAGGCAAAAAACTATTAAATAATAAATTATTAGCGAGTATTTTGTGTGCCGAATTTTTTAATGTTTACCACTTGTACACTCATTATTTTTATGTATGTATATTCATTTGAATTTGTACATGGATATAAACATATGTATGTACACCCACGCATTGACATTTATCAAAAGGCTTAAGAAAAATTGAAAATAAGTGCGAATTTAAAGAATTATGCGAGCGAAATTAATGTTTCCGAAGATACATACATATAGATTTAGGCAAATTACATATATTTGTATATATTACGCACATATGCACTAGGGTGAGCCAAAAAGTAATCTATCGACTGAAGCTATTTACTGCAGAAAAAATATCCCTGCAAGCCAAGAATTTTTGCTCATTTTCAAAAGGTGTCGGCGAGCATTCAGTAAATACGTTCAGTTTAGTTCACAAATTCGCTAGTTTTTTTTTTGCTCACCCTAATTTGTATATAGTATGTAAGTATGTTATATGGAGATTAATTGTCGCTGTTAAAACACTTAAAATTTCATGAGCCAAGAGCATTCATTCAGCAATATTCCACAACAACAATTACTATAACTGCTATTATATATATTTTCTACTACTACAACAACAGCAACAAGCTTTTTTTTAAATTTTTTTCTCTATTTGTTTTCAAAGATTCATATACTGATGATGATAAATCGGACAGAAGTTGCTCTTTGTGCGCGTCAAGTGGAATTTTAGTGTCAAATATTTAGCTTTTGGTATTCGCTTGTTTTTGTTTTTGTTTTTGTTTTTGTTTTTTCTAGCTATGCACCTAGTTTGTGTAAGATGTACTATTAATATCAAGTGGCACACACATACGGGTATGTTAAGTAGTTGAGAACGGTGGCATCAGAAGCAAAGTTGCGTTTTGCCTTTTCATTTATTTTGCTTGTTTTTCCTTTGCTTTTTTATGTTTTTACTTTTTTGTCTTTCATCAGCTTGCCTGTTGCTTTTATGGTTTTTTTTTGTGGTTTTTCGAAGACACTTTTATTAGTTAACAATTAAATTTCTTATAGTTCAATACACTTTAGGTGACACATAGGCTGTTGACAGTATTATAGTTTCGTAATAAAAACAAAAAGAAAAAAAAAACAAAACAAAAACATTAAATACACTTACTCATACAATATAAATATGTATGTATGTATTTCTGGTGTTTAGTTGCTGATTTTTAGGTTAATAACCGCATTTATTTATAACATAAAGTTTTTATTATTATTGAATATTACTTAGTGACAGTGTGTTTACTCTCATTTATCGATTAATTATCGAAATGCGCACCCATTTGAAGGTCTGAGAGCTCAATTTAGCAAATACTAACATTTAATGCGCTCTCAATTTTATTTTGGTAAATTGAAAAATTGCCATTTGTACCAATTAATATTAATTTCAATAAAATGCGCGCGCTTTTAATAACAGTAATTTTTAATGGCAAAGTGTGACACTATTGTATGCTAAATTTTAACAAAATTTTGAATATTTTGTAGAAGCCAACTTTATGCAAAAATAAGTGTGGCTGTGTCCGAGTGCGTTTTCAAACGAAATTCATTTTGTTTTATTGCCTCAAATGTTGGCCGCGGATACGTCTCAGATGGTCCATCCGTTGAGTCCAATTTTCGATGACTCGTTCGAGCATTTCGACTGGTAACTGGCGAATGACACGCTCCAAGGCCTGAATCGAAGCGGGATTGTCCGCATAGACCTTAGACTTTACATATCCCCACAGGAAAAAGTCGACCGGCCCAAAACGTGAAATTATCTGCTCACCGAAGTGTTCTCTCAATAAATCCATTGATTGATGCGATGTGTGGGAAGTGGCGCTGTCTTGTTGAAACCAAATGCCGCGGAGATCACGAGGTTCAATTTCAGGCATCAAATAGTCGGTTATCATGGCGCGATAACGGTCGCCATTGACGGTTGCGCCCTCACCGGCATCATTTTTGAAGAAATATGGACCGATGATTCCACCGGCCCACAAACCACACCAAACTGTTGTTTTTTCTGGATAAAATAGCAGCTCTTGAATCTCTTCAGGTTGCTCTTCGTCACAAATTTGGCAATTTTGCTTATTTACATACCCATTGAGCCAGAAATGGGCCTCATCGCTGAGCTCGAAAACGTCGGATCTTCTTGGAACTTTTCAAGAGCTCACAGAGCGAAGCCATGTCGCTTGGGATGGTCGAGCGGCTTCAGTTCTTGCACAAGCTGTATTTTGTACGCTTTTAATTTATGATCTCAACGTAAAATGCGCCAAGTCGTTCCATACGTCAGTCCGAGTTGCTACGAACGGCGCCGAATCGACTCTCCACTTCACTGCGTGCTGGACGTGGTCTATTCGGTCGAATATTATCCAATAATGAATGCTGAATCTCAAGATAGGTGATGGTGTTGCGAATAGTACGCTCAGTGGGCCGATTATGTTCACCATGTTGAGCGAAGCGCGCGAAACACATTCTTTACAGAACGTGAATTTTCGTAATAAAGTTGAATGATTTGTAAACTTTGTTCAGGCGCAAGTCTTTCCATAATGAAATGCCAACCAATACTAAACAAAAATAATATGACATCTTGACACGACTCATGCGTGATCTGTCAAAAAAATGCTATTGAAAATTGTACCTGTGATGAACACCAGAAATAGTTCAATTTAATTTATTTGACCACTTTTTAAAGTTGTTCGCATAACATTTTATATTCATTAATTTTTGCAAGCGAAAGAATCTAAGTAGAGGTAATTATTTACGCATTATCTGAGTTTATTTTAGCCTAATTTACATCCATAAAGTTGAACTATTTAATTTCAACTCTTAAAAAAAGGAAAATAATTTTCTAAGTGGAATTTGTAACAAAACATTAAAAATTTATTTCAATAATTAAATTTCGTCATTTTCGAGTGTGCGGCACTCGCAATAGTTTACAGTCTCCTGCCGTTGACAAAATGATTAAGTGTTATATTTGTTAAGCTGTCAATCCCTTTCGGTGGTGCCATTTGGCATGTTGACAGCACAAATGAAGACAAAAACAACAGCAGGTAATAAAAAAAAAAAAACAGTAGTAACTTGTCAACAGTAGCAAAAAAAAATAAAAAATTAAAAATTTAAAAAAAAAGTAAAATTTTTTTTGAAGAAAATAGTGAAACACTAAATAGATAATATCTTGAATCATTTTTTGGCATAACGCTCTGTGTGTGCGCACTATCAGCATGTGGCCAATGGCCAATCATGCACGTCAACGCAGCTTTTTTTCGGCTTTTCCCTAAGTTGCCTACCAAGAACAACGAGCGCACCTACTAAGCACACCAACTAACTATACGCTTGTGGGCTGTGGCAATAATGCGGACCACAGCGTGAGGATAAGAATTGCTGGCGGTTCATTCGCAGTTGTCAGTCGCAAAAACAACAAAAGCAAAGCAGCAGAACAGCAGAAACAGAAGCGGACTGTCAGTCAATGGCTATTAAGTGGTCAGATATTTCAGGCATACGAACGAGCAATATATGTATTTCTTATACATAATATACATATATATATATATATGTGTAGCGGCGAATGTGCGCTCTCATCACTCGTCGTCTATGAGTTACAAATTCGAAAATGAAGAGTGAATGATGAGTTCATTAGCCTGCCGCTATTGCAACGTAATATTCCGAAGGACTTTCGTACAAATTTTTACTAATGCAATTTGTTGCGTTTTTGATTTAATTTTAAATTTAATATTTTATTTTTATTTTTCGCTTATTTAAAAATTCTTTATGTTATTTTCTTTTCTACTTCTTCTTCTTATACACATTAATTTTTGTTTCTCGGCGTGAGCCACCGTCATTTGCTTGCACAATGATATGCATGAGTTATTGAATTTTATTGCTTTTGTTGTTGTGCATTCGAATTTATGTGCTGTAACGTATTTATTTTCAAAGGTACATATGTAAGTATGAGTAAATGTTGAAGGCAGTAGAGGCATGGCATGTCATAGCGCATTGCGTAGCGTTGCATGCCACAAATTTGCAACTTCACGGTATGCGCGCGTAAATTGCGCATTAGTCGAATTTATGTACATATGTAAAGGGTAATCCAAGTAGAGGCACTTTTTTCAATAGCCTTTTTTGACAGATCACGCGTGAGTCGTGTCAAGCTGTCATGTCATTTTTATTCAGTATTTTTAAGCATTGCTTCATGGAAAGTCTTACGCCTGAACAACGTTTACAAATCATTCAACTTTATTACGAAAATTCACGTTCTGTAAAGAATGTGTATCACGCACTTCGCTCAACTTATGGTCAACATAATTGGTCTATTGAGCTTGCTATTCGCAACACCATAACCCATCTTGAGATCCAGCACTCACTATTGGATACTATTCGACCGAATATACGACGTTCAGCACACAGTGAAGAAAATATAGGGGCCGTGTCTGAGAGTGTACACGAAGACCGTGCGGAGTCGATTTGGCGCCGTTCGCAGCAACTCGGACTGACGTATGGAACGATTTGGCGCATTTTCCGTCGAGATCTTAAAATGAAAGCGTACAAAATACAGCTTGTGCAAGAATTGAAGCCACTCGACTTTCCCAAGTGACATCGCTCTATGGGCTCTTGAAAAGTTCCAAGAAGATCCAACGTTTTCATGGCTCATGGTGTGTAAGCAAGCAAAATCGCCGCATTTTGGACGAAGAGCAACCTGAAGGTATTCAAGAACTGCCATTTCACGTCAATCAATGGATTTATTGAGAGAACACTTCGATAATTTAACGTTTTGGGTCGGTCGATTGGCCATGAAAATCGTGTGCCTTTTTACTGTGAGGATATGCAAATTCTAAAGTCTATGCGAACAATCCCGTTTCAATTCAGGCCTCGGAGAAAAACATCACGCATATCATTCGCCAGTTACCAGACGAAATGCTCGAACGAGTCATCGAAAATTGGACTCAACGGATGGACCATCTGGGACGTAGCCGTGGCCAACATTTGAAAGAGATAATCCTCAAAAAACAAATGCCAAAGAATGTTCGTTCGAATGATAGTAAAAATTGCCCATTAAATTTGAATTTTCTGTGTTTTTTTTTCGTTTCAAAAAGTGGGGAACCTCGAAATGGATCACCCTTTATATGTATGTATATCTTTAACTACAGCAAAGGGGCTTCTAAGAAGGCATTTTTATTACAATATTTTGAAGCAGGCTGTATGTGAATCGCCAGTCGTGACATTTTTCTACACGAAATACATAAATATTTAAGAAAATGCTTAAACACCTCAGGAGAATCTTTTTGAATTTAAATTTTTTTAAAACGTGTGCTGATTTGGAATAAAATTAATATTTCAGCGAAGAGCTTAATAAAATCGAGAAATATAGTTTTTTAAATATTGCAAATAAAAAAATTTGAAAAATTTGAATAAAATTTTGAAAACACATGGTAATTCCTAAATTAATTAATTTTTTTAAATTATTATTTTTTTAATTGAATAATTTTATATGAATAAAAGTTGTACCCAAAAGCAAAGTGATGGAAATAGATACAAATTTGTATTATTAAATATTATGCGCCTAATTACAGACAAAAAAAATTTGGTTTGCTTGTTATTTAACGTAAAAATTTCCTGTTTAAGCTATGATGACCTCTTTTTTTTTTAAATATTAAAATATAATTAAAATTAGATATTTAAAATACGTATTTAAAATGGTATATATTTAAATTGTTTTAAAAACAACTATAGCGCTCAAATGTAGGCAATGAATTTTGACATACACCGGTGTATCAATTTAAACTGTTGCATACCTTTAGGCGCAGAGGAGAGAAATATTCGATTTGATCTAAAACTATGCATTTAATAACATATATATGTACTTCCTTGCTACAAATTAGCTAATTATATAACAAAATATGTTCGAAAGTAATTGTTTTTCGAAATTGTGACAATTTCCACTTAACCTCTTAATCTATCTAACCTTAATTCAAAGTGTCCATTTCAAAAAACACATACAACTCATTATAAAGCGCGTTTTTTATGATTCGAGCCACATCTGCAACAGAAAGTGACCAACTACAAACTGCCGACGGTGTATAAATAATAGTGATAAGTGAGGAAAAGTAAAAACTTGCACTGTCTTATTTCTGTGCATAAGCAGTGCACACATACATACATATACATGTATGTATATGAACCAATGACGCGCGCCAAGAGTGGACAACATGCAACTGCAATGCCAACAAACACACACACATGCATACGAACATACTGGCATACATACACATGTGTATTGTATGTACATATGTATTATCCTTATAAATATTTATACAAAGTTAGCACGCAACACACCGCAGCGCTGACGCCATTATTGCCCAGCATCTCTTTCACTTGTGCCCATTTCATGGCGCGTTTGTGGGCCAACACCAAATGCGGATTCAAACAACATACATACATAACATACTACGACTGCATCCGTATGCATACTACAACACGTGCTTGTAGTAAATACTAATTTTATTATACATATCTATAGATAAGCGAGTAAAGTAACATGTTTCCAAGCAACTACTTTTACTACAATGGAGCGAAACTATCACACCACAACCAACAACAACAAAAAGAGCAGAAAAAAACGATAATAACAACAATGCAGCATGAGTGTAAAGTAGGCGAAGAAAAATTGTTGATGGAAAACACTTAAGTTTGGCTGCTCATAGAAATGCGATGCGAAAGTGGAGGACGAAATGTGGTGTAAAAATTTGCAGCATGGAGAGTTTGGTGGCTGAGGGGAAACAGAGTCATAGATAAGTGAGTAGTTAAGCTGTTGCCGGCGGTGGCGTTACACTTTTCACAAAATGCCGGCACCAAATAATAATAATAAAAACGGAAAATATTCAAAACCTATGTGGAATAAACCATTCAACGCGGCAGTCACGACACGGAGATAGTGGCTGTGAATGCAAGAAAGAAATACTATAGCAATAAATGAAAAATGAAAATATGTGTGTGTGTGTGTGTTTCGATACACTTTTTTTTTTGTAGAGAAAAAATGTGCAGAAATAATTTACTGCATTTCGCCAACAGTCGCTGCTGTGCTTATAACTTATTTCCGCAAATTTGGCGCAGAGATTTTCCGCTTTCGATTGTTGCCTTTTGGGAGTGTGTGGCGCGTAAAGTGCATGGAGATACATATATCCACAGAAGTTAGCGGGAAAGCGTTGTTAGTCAGTAGTAAATAATAATATAATATAAAATTATATATACATATATATATATGAAAGTTTTGGTCGAAAATTAACAACTGAACTTTGTTCGAAATAGTAGTTGGAAAAAATTCAGAAAATTTTTAATTGTTATAGAAAAGTTTAACTTTCATAATTTGGATAATAATTTCATTCATTCTATTACTATGTTCATTATTTTATTAATTAATATTTGTGTACCACAATTCTGATTAAGTGGATAATGCTGATTAAATAATTAAAATAAAAAGCAACAACACCAAGAGCTTAAATAAGCTGAAATGAAAATACATATTTCGAAAATATAAAAGTTTCTGGTCAAATAAATTAAATTTGGTTTAATAAAAATATAATAAATCAAACTATTGAAGGCTTAGATTACTGAGGAGTCAATGAATATTCAGTTAATCGATGATTTGGTTGCGCAATTAATTTTTCAATTAATCGTGATATTAATCGTTTGACAAACTAGCAATCTTTCTAACTTCATGGCATAAATTTGGATGGATTTGAAATAAGTTCGACTTACTGCGTGAAGTATTCACGAAAGAAGTACCTCTTTCATCCGTCCAGGAGCCTTATTTTAAAATATAGCAAGAAATATTTGCTGTCTTCAGCCATGACGAAATTCATGAAGGGTTTGAACATCTCAAATTTATTGCTTAATCCAATATTCCTTTTCGATGATTTTCAGTACCAATATTTACCTCATTATATGTGTGTAAAATACATGTTTTCAGTTTTTAGAAGCTTTTTTGAAGTAGTTATGACCCAAAATCATACATGTTGATAAATCGAAATATCGTTGAAATATCGCAAAAACTGAGAGACTCGTTTGCGTTCAAGCAGACGAAAAGTAAACCAGACAAACAAATTAACTCAGCTCGTCATTCGGTTGCGATCGGTATACATTTTGTTGGGTTTATCTTTTTCCTTCTGATACTTACATTCTTTGGACCCAGGTTAATATGCCATTTCATGTTAATAAAAGGTTTAAAAATCCCCTAATTCATTAAGCAATTTAAATTACAACCATAAAATATAAATCTTTTTTTTTTTTCTTAACGAATTCCTTTTATTTCTTAATTTTTCTTCTTCATTTAACAATTTCCAATTTTTTCCCTTTTCGATTTCGTTTTCTTCTCTTATTTGATTTGTACTCCAACCAACTTTCCCAATCTTTAGAAGAATAATTTATTTTTCTTTTCACTTCTCTGCCATCAGTTCAGTACTAGTGTATTTACTTTCCTCTTTTTGCTGCACAACTAAGACGCTGAAAGCGAATGAGTAGTAGAAAAGTGGTAAAAATAACAAAAAAATACATGAACAAAATAAAATGAAATGTACGCACAATCAATTGGGAACACTAGGTCAATGTCCATTAGCGGTTGATAACGACGAGCCGTCACGAAATATTGTATTTGCCGTCGCCATCACCATTCGACACTCATTTGGTACTTGGCTAAACTGGTCATTCGGGTATATGCAGCTAGACTGGCTACTTACTTCTTTAATTGCAGTCAATGTTCCACTTTGTAATGCCAAAGTGTTTAATAGAAACTTTATTTTGGGAGAGTGATAGATTTGTTGCGTTAATTGAAATCTTAGTCTAGTTAGGAGTATTAAAAAAAAATTTAGTGATTTATCCAAGCGAATTTAATTTTTTTTTTTTAAATGAATTAAAAAGTATCTTTCACTGCGGAACTCCACAAATACTTTTAAATGCAAGGAAACATTGAGTATTGAAATTAAAAGATCGTCAAAGCGAAGTAATCTACTTTTGAAAGAGTTTTCAGCGCAAACCAATATACATACTCACACAAGAAATGCTCGAATTAGTCTCTTCGATTTGCCTGGTAATATAGAAATGTCACAACCACAAAATTCTCTCTTCAAACATCCACCTACGGTTCAAGTGTATTTGATCTTAAATATTAAATTGTCAAATATATAGCGAAAAAGAGGGCAAACAGAGAGAGAAAAAAAATAAATCTCAAAACTTTTTGCAACCAAAATAAAGTGTGCCACTTGTAATCATACCTTCGCTAGCGGCTCTATTTAGCATAGCTGCATGTGCAACGGTATAATATATTCAGTATCACATATTTACGTCCATATATACATACATGTACTCGTATATAGGCCAAAAAAGTTTACAATTGCCAAATCAATTTCCATTCGACAAAGCACTAGAAATAATGGCAAAAAGAAGCGCGCAAACTCAAGCTGAAAAAAAATTGAATATTCAAAAACCAAAAAAAAAAAGTTATAAATTATTAACTTTTGACTTGGCACATTTCCATTTCGATTGAAAATAGGTCGATGATTGTAATGCATTTTGTCGAGATTTTATACGAGTGCTCAACTTGGAGTGGCCGAAAACTTTTCACAACATTCAGACTACAAAGTGCGATTTGCAAAGGAAATCATTTATGCATGTGTTGGTGGTTAAGCCCTTTTCTCTGCCACTACTCCACTACTCCACTACTCATACTTTCCAAGAAGTAGGTCACTTAAGTATCTGTTGGGCGTGGGTGGGGCAGACTTAGATTGGAAAATTTGAATATTAAAAAATAAAAATAAACCACAAAAATATAAAAAAAAGAAATTCAAATCTACAATAACTTTTGAAGAAGAGGTGAAGCTTGCTTTGTAGATAAGCCTGCGATGTGAGGATGCTTTCAATTCTAAAAATGTTTTTCATTGAATTTAGGAAAAATGTTGCGTTAAGAAAAAAAATATTAAATATAAAATATTAGCAAAAAAAAATATTTTTAATAAAGTGCATATAAAACTAAAACAAAATAAAATATAAAATATTATAGTTTTTTTCTTTTAATAATTTCCAAGTAAGTTAATTAAACTCAATTACTTCTATGCTTTAATCGGGATTTTACTATTAATAAACATATTCTATTCTAAGCAAGTTGGTTAAACGAATTCTATAAACATAATTAAATGATAAATATGAATGGGCATACGTAGGTGCAATAAAAAAGTTTCATAAAATTATCACATATTAATCATTTTTAATTGAAATGAAAAAAAGAAAAAATTTTTACACAGAAAATATTGCGCGCCCATTCGACATGTGCCAATTTTTATTTTCTTTTTATGATAATTTATATTTTTCGCATTTCTTTTTGTGCAAATGCGTACATACATACATATATACATACTCACATACTTGTAAATATATTATTTTCATAGTATTATTTTTGATGGCGAGCCATGTCGCATTTACAAATTAGCACAGAAAATCATTAATTAATGGCAATGGTTTTGACACACTTTTGCCGACGATGGTGGCGGGAACGTTGGTTGGCGATGCCGTAGATTGAGCTAGTAAGTGCATATGTACTTATTGCAAATATATGTTTGTATGTACGAAAAATAAATACACATATAACCCGGCTTAACAGGCAAAGGGCAAACAAAATAAGTGCGCAAACATATGCACATATAAATATTGCTGCACACACACAACCATACAATAATCACATTTGTGCCATAATTTGTTCAGAAATATTTTTGTTCTACAAGTTTTTGTGCATAATCATTTTGTGATATTCCTTTTGTCCTTTTGTTGTTGTTGCTGTTTTATGCTGTTCTGAAAACTTTAATTTTACTTTACTTTATTCTTGGTCCGGCCGAGGCATGTTTCTCAGCTTATTTAATATTGTTGTTAATTTTGCCACACATTTATATACAAATATACACTACATGTGCATGTGTTTGCATGTGTTAACTTGCTGCCAAATGAATTAGAGCTTTAATTTGCTTAATCATTTATTATGTGCTAATTAATTTATTTAGTTCAATTAGCAAATCAACTAGTCATCCATCCATCCAGCTGTTGATTTTGGCCTTCGAGTTGTCGTGAATGTTTTTTTTTTTTTTGTGACGAAGATGGATTTAAGTCAAGGTAATAAATAATTAATACACTTTGATTAGAGATTTTATGTGTATGAACTATACCAATAGAGAAATGAGCCCCTTAATGAATAAAAAAAAAACAATAAAAAAAAATAAATAAAAAGGAAAAATTAAATTAAATAAAAAAATTAAATAAACGAAATTAAAAAAAATTAAAAAGAAATAAATATGAAAAATATTAAATAAAATCAAATAAAATAATACAAAAAAAAATATAAATAAATAATATTAAAAAAACTCAATTAAATATAATAAAATAAAATAAAATAAAATAAACAAATTAAAAGAAAAAATAAAATAAAATAAAAGAATATATAAAAAAATAAAATAAATAAAATAAAACAAAATAAAATAAAATAAAATAAAATAAAATAAAATAAAATAAACAAATTAAAATAAAAAAATATAAAAAAAAAAAATATAAAAAATAAAATAAAAAATTTAAAAAAAAATAAAAAAATAACTAAAAAAAATAAAAAAAATAAAAAAAATCATAAAAAATGAATAAAAAATTAAATAAAAAAATAAAACTTAAATACAATAATATAAAATAAAATAAAAAACATAAAAATAAAATAAATTTTTTTAATAAAATGAAACAAAATAAATTAAAATCGAAATAAAATAAAATAAGGTACAATAAAATATTAAAAAAAATATATATAAAATGAACCAAAAGATTTAGTAAAATATCATAAAAACATAATAACTTAAAAGAAAATAAGAAAATGAAATAAAAAATAAAATAACAAAAAATAAAATAATTTAAAAACAAGTAAAATTATATATATATATATATATATATATATATATATATATATATATATATATATATATATATATAAAAATAAAAAACGTAAGTAAATAAAAATAAATAAATTAAAATAAAAAAAATAATTAAAAAATAAAATTAAATAAAATTACATTAAAAAATAACAGATCAAAAATAAAATTTAAATTAAATTAAAAAAAAATTAAATATAATAAATTAACATAAATAAAAAAAAATAACAAAAATTAAAAAATTAATTAATAAAATAAAATCAAGTTCAAATACTTCCAAAGTTGTAGGTTTTCTGATAATACTTCTACTTAGATTCGAGCAACATTCATAAATCAATCTTCTCTCGCAGCAATACGATATTATGTTAATGAAATGATTCTATGAGTATATACTTATGTATTTATATACACTCATATGTACGCTTGTATGTACTATATAAATCACATTGAAGACGAATACTTTACAAATGTCCGTCCGTCCGTGCGTTCAGCCTTTGGCGCTTCACAAATGGAATTCAATTTTGTGCGGGTAGTTGAACGACCGATGCGGGAGGCCTTCATTGTGGTTACAACACATCAACTTTGTAAAGGCGTACATTGAAAAGCAAAACAAATGCACATAATCATACATATGAGCAAATATATATCCATACATATGCATATATCCGCACATTCATATAGTAATATGCATTGGACACAAAGGTGCATATTATTCACTTAGTGCAAATGCAAGAAAACGCATTCAAATACCTAAATGATTACGCTTGAGCTTGCCTCACACACACACACACACATACACTTGCAAATTTGCACACACCATTAGTGAATCTGCCTACGCGAATGCAACACTGCGATATTAGCTTTTAGAAGTTCGCTTTTAGAAGGCTGCGTTCTTCCACACTTTTTTCGATATTCATAATCAAATGAGAGGATCGGTGCACCAATCACATATCAGAAAATCGGTAAAAGTAGTTGATTGCGTGAAATGTTTGGTTAGGAGCGATGATATGGAAATATTTTTCCCCTAAGTAGAAAACATATCGACTTCACGGGTTAAGAAGAAAATAAACATATCGAAAGTATTTGTTAGGACCGCAGTCAGATGGCAGGAGGATTATAAATAAGAAGAAGGACTCCAATTATTCAAACCTCTGGCTAAGAATGGCTTAAGAATGCTGTTGTAGGAATGCCATGTCTAACACAAGTGCAAGTAAAATTTCCTACAGGCACGTTTTTATTTTCATTTACCTACATATATATACGAACAAAGTAAACACTGGTTTAGAAATGCATAAATGGGCGCGCACCTATTGTATTAGCACAACTAAGCGAGTACACATGGACACACATTTATATATCACTATCAAAATGTGCACTTTTGCAACATTTGCATTTTTTCTCTTTTTTTTGCTTTAAGCTTTTATGCCCTTTGCAGAGGCGAAGTCGCCTCCTTGGCGCTGCTGCCAAGCCAAGGTGCAATGGTGGGCTATATACCTTTGTATGTACTTATGGATGTAATATGTGCGGGCCTTTAGGCATTTATTTATTAATCACTGTTAATACATACATAAGGGGTTGTCCATGTAGTGGTTTTGAAAGTGCAGGGCTGTATTTTGACATCTGTCAAACTAAACATGTTTTGTGTTAGTTCTAAAAAGCCAGGCATTTATGAAAATGAATCGCTTAGCAACCGCAAAACGCGTTAAAATTATTTAAACCTACCACAAATGTGCTGATTCAAACGTGGCCGCCTTTCGTGCTTTAAGAGGAGATTATGGCACACATAATAATCGTCCAACCACTGAAGCAATTGTAGCCGAAAAACCGAATGTGTCTATTTCTCGCCGTTCTCAAGAGCTGGGAAATTTTTACGGCACATTGTGGAGTATTTTGCACTTGGATTTAGACCATATAAAGCCCATGTCAAACAATAACTGAAGCCAGGTGACCAGCTGACCATTCACTACGCCGTAGTTACGTCGATTGGGTGCTTGACCAACAAACAAGGACGCGACAAAATTTTCTACAAAGACGAGATACATTTTTAACTTCGTGGATACGTATATAAATGAAATTTTCCCATTTTGTGCTCCGAGAATCCTCAATTAATTGAAGATAGGCCATTACAGCAAAAAAAAAAACTGAAATTCTGATGCAACTTTTGGTCCGGAGGTGTGAATGGACCTTACTTCTTTGAAAACTATAACGGCGAAACTTTCACTGCCAAATCGGAGCATTATAGTCGTATGATAACCGACTTTTTGTGGCCTGGAATTGAAGAAAATGACTTTGAATATATGTAGTTCCAACAAGATGGTGGCAGATGGTACACATCTCGAGCGAATGTGGCCACGGAGATCGTACGATTTGACACTGTTGGACTTATTTTTGTGGGTCTACGCGAAAGGCCGTGTCTATGCGGATACACTTTTAACTCCCGAGCACTTCAAAACCCACATTCGTCAAGTTAAGGCTGAGATACCGCCTAATATGTGCCAAAAAGTGGTCGAAAATTACCTCAAGTATATCAAAGCTTGCAAAAATTCACGACGAAGTCATTTGAATGATGTAGTGTACATGTAAATTCATTGTTTTAAGGGGTTAGGCCACTCTAGAATTTTCGGAAAAGGATTTCTTTCTTTCAAATTATACATTATGTCAAAAATCCCGAAAATGTCGAATCCCGAAAGATTATGACAGATAAAAATTTCTAAATGCCCCATTTTCAAAAAACTTTACACGCGTTTATTTTAAAACAGGTTTTTCAAGTTGGTCGGAAACATTAATTCTAACAATTTACAACCGATTCACTTGAAATTTTGACACCATTTACAGAAGTACGTAGGATTTTTTTATCTTGCATAGTTTTTTCTTATTAACAAATTTCTAAAAAAATTTTAGACCAAATTGTTACTTTTTCCTTTAGAGACTCGCCATTTTGTTAAAAATGCATATATTGAAAAACTCCTACTTACTTCTTTACAAGCGGAAACCGTTCAACAACTTATCCTAAAGAGACATCCTAGGGAGAACGCTGTATAGCCGCCATTTTGAAGCAGTTAATTATATGTAAATTAAATGCCTTTTGTCATTTATTTAATAGTTTTCCCGAAAAAATTGACAAAAAAGGCTTATTTTGTGGCTATCTGGAGTGGCCTAACCCCTTAAGTCCGAAGACTTTTAATGTACTCGAATATGAAGCTTTGAGTATAAAATTATACAAATAAAATAAAAATAAAAAAAATTCAAAATAATTAATTGAATTAGGTTACAATTTCTTAAAAGTTAATAGCAAAATTTGTATTTGAATCATTTTATATTAAAGAAGGGGTAAACAAGAAAAAATATAATAAATTTTAAAGAAATAATTTCTTATTTCCTACTGAGCACTTTGCTAGAAATAATAAATTTCATTTCATTTTTTTCTCAAAAGCCGCGTTTAAATGATTTCAGCAAATGCAACAAATAATAACATCGAAAACTATTTGAAGGATGAAATGAATCCGCGCTAAGTTGAAGGTTTCCAATGTAAAGCACATTTTGCAATATAGATATGCAAATGCATTAGTTTTTACACACACATACATATACATTTTTTTACTATTCACACTTTGTATTATTATTAATATTTGCTTTTTTTCTTCTTCTGTTTTACAAAACATTTTATGGTTTTTCAATTGTTTTCTATGTTGTTTGCTACGGTTTGAGCGAGGCTATTGCACGCATTGAAGGTGAAGTTGTTACAAAAGCTTATTCATAACCATATATATATATATTTGTATACAACATATCCATCCATACAATGTGTTAAATGTAAAATAAACTATTTTACTGCAGAATTTGCCTTCGAAACTAATTATTTGCATACATATGCATAGGCACATACATATTTATTATACATAATTATTGACTTTATTCAGCGATGAGCATTTTTATGGAACATATTTTTAAGGAAAGAGCAGCTAAAAACTAAGAAGCCTGTTGTCTTAACACAATTCAATATTCAACAGTTATAATTTCTGGAATTTTTTTTGTAGTGATTATATTACCTTCTCCGTTATGACAGTGCGTATACGTAACATAAATAGTTCTACACGTAAAAATAATTACAAGTTAATTCTGGATAGCAGAGGGCTTGAGACCATGGTCGAAGATTTTCAGCCGACCCACATAAAATTCCCGTGTCACAGTGCTTGTAACCAAACACCTCCGAAACGGGTTGATCGATTCTTATGAAATTTCGTATGTATATTCAGTAGTTTTTAGAATAGGATGTGAACTATTTTCTAAACCGGGAAGTGAATCAGGGACTGATCATTCGCAAAGTATTTTTGATTCGTTTTACTTCAAATTCTTTTTTTCCATGAAGTAGGCCGAATTTTTTGAAAATATGTATATATATATATTTAAGATTCGACCTGGTTGAATTCTAAGGTGTTATGCCTAAATGGATTACATTTATATCCCGTAATTCGATTAGAGGCCGTGAAAAGGATCACCGAAAGATTGGAAAAATTTAATATTGTAACGTTTTTCGTGGCTACCCTCGATGATTTCCCAAATCCTTCGAGTCCGATCACTAGATTGCTAAATAAAACTCTCAAGATTTGTTCGTTTGACCTCTTAATCGCAAGGAATTTATTCAACGTTTATTTAGCTATACCGTAATTACAATTTTCTTCTCTATATCTTTCGCTTAGCTCAAAAATCTTTATAATCTGTTATTATTCGCTTAGTTTGCTTAGTTAAATAGCTCCTGCCGCTCCTTTTACACCTAGCGATGGTCCAAACATTCTGTTCACGCGATCAAGAATAGGCTGATTGTTCGTTTGCCTGCAGTAGCTACAGCTGCTCCGTGTATTCTTAACGACGTGGAATTTCCTTTACACTGTCTACCCTTTTGTTTGACCTTAGTACGGGTAATTTGCATCTTACTGCCGCTTCTTTATTTTCTGTCCTTTACACTACTCATTTCAATCTGTTCTTCGTATTTGGGATTTCCGTCACAATATGATTTCGATATAAGCAGATATAACAGATCGTGCGTTTCGCTCTCTATGATATTAATCTATGGTTGCAGTTTTCAAGATATTCTTATATTTCATTAAATTTTATTGTGAATAAGCATATATCGCGGCATACATATTGACATTAACGTGAAGGCCTTTGAGCGGCGAATAAGTAACTCACACATCTGGGTCAATAATATAATGAAAAAACTTAATATTTTTTATTAGATGAAGTTTAATTAGAGCTTTTTATCATTCTTTGTAATACCAATTAGAATAAAAATTGGACCAAATACAGAAAGTCACAACAACGTTCGCCAAACCAGCTCCTTTCCTGAAACTTGATTAATGCGTTCTATAGGACGACAAAACTTTGGTCAACGTAAAAATCGTGCAAAAATTAGTGAGAATATCTTTTATAATCAAATTGGAGAGGAAGAAAATGAAAGGAACGTCCTCATGATATAGCTATTAGACTACTACGATAACGCTTTCTTCTGATTTCTATGCCATTCACAAAAATCACATTAAAGTTGGAACCATCTACATATGTTTTATCGTCACTCTGGAGCTAATCCAAACGCCTGGGAGTGCGCTGAGTGCGCAAGTATTTATTATATTATATATATTTTTATATATATTATTATATTTTATATTATATAGGATATCTTTATTAAAATATCCTGAGTTATTGATTCAGTAGAGGTATTCAAAGTAATAATAACGCACACATTTTCCATTTATTTCCAAGGAAGAACTTTTCCATTCATATTTTTTTCATTTATTAAAAAAAATAGTGCTTTAATGAATTGTTTTCTCTTGGATGATAAATGAAAAAAGTACTTCAAGTAATATTCAGTGGAAATATATACAAAAAGGAAAGGGACCCTCTTTCACAAGCCAAAGAATATTGAATGCAAATTATAACAACGTCATTGAACCGGTCAAGCGATCGAACGCTATTCAATTAAACATTAATCTCATTGCCTTGTGGTTTGATATGAAAGAATTTCTTGTTATTTTTTTATTTAGCCATCGAGTGACTGCCACTTGACGGGTTGCGCTGCACACCACAACTTTGTTCTAATCTGCTGCATATATGTAGTTATTATTTTGTTGTTGTTGTACTTGTGCCATTGCAATTACCATTAGTTTATGAATGCATAATGACGCTTTCATCATTCGCCAACCACGCACACCGGCGCAAAAACGCCCTCATGAATCAGTACGTTAGATGCATAAACTCAAATGTACTGAAGTATTGTTGTGTGACCATTTACGATATATTACGACATCAGTGCATACGCACACATACATACGTACATAGCAATATAGCTACATATGAAGGCATGAAGTTATAAATTCTCTGATGGAAATTTAATTGAATTCATTTCATATTTCACAAAAAGCATGTAAATGCGCTGGGAGCCACCCCACGCCATAAGCATAGACAACAAATAAACAAACAAAAAAATATAAATAAATATACGTACTTACACATATATATATATATAGAGTAGTGACTGCATTCTTAGCAGCTACTTACGAACAAATAAACATATTTACAACTTGCAGTGTCATGGTGTTTGTGCTTGTGTTTGTAAACAAAAGCAAACCACGCCGTACACAGTACATACATATGCAGCTAGTATTGCACATATATATATATATGTAAATATATAAACATATTGCTGTGCCTGCATGGCTGTATAGCTTTGATAAATTTTAATGGACTCCAGCCAAGCGGGGCGATTTGGAAAATGTATGTCAGCAGCAATGCCAGCGACTGAGTCAACAACACATCAGCAGTCAGCAGCCAGCAGTCAACAGTCAGCAGTCAGCAGCAGCAGCAGAAGCAGCAACAAAAATAATAATAATCAGTTATAGCAAACGACCGGTGTATCTGTCAACGGCGTTGCACATTTTACACTCGCACATACACACGTACACACACACACGCACACACAAACACAAACGAACGCACACATACATTTGGTGTTTCCCGGCACGCCGCAGCTGGCGCATTTCATCGTTGGTTGACCTATATTTCATTGTACTTATTGCTTTATATGTTGTTGTTGTTGTTGTTATTATTATTATTATTATTGTTGTTGTTGCTGTTAGCATAATTTAATTGTAATCGGATTTGGTGGGAGTGAAATATAGTTTATGGGAGATGCCAACAAACTCGGCGGCAACTAAAACTTTATCCACATACAAACATATATACTTTAACGAAAACGAAAAAAAAATATATAGCAAAAGAAAATGAACGACAACAGCAGCGACAATTACATATACACACACATATATAACATATAATACACGCCTAATGGTACGCCGAGTGTCAGTATATGGACTACATGGGTGTGCATATGTATTGTATGTGTGAGTGTGTTAGTTTGAATTTCTACCAAGTAAATTTGCATTTACCATAACCCGGCTGGGAAGACTTGTTTTTAGTTTCTTATAATTTTTTTTTTCTTCTTCTACCGCTGACATGAAAATCAGATGAGTTATCAGATAGCAAGGACTTGGTCGTAATTGAATTGCCGTAAAAATGGTACAATTTAGTTTGAAATGGACATTAACTAAAATTGGCAATTTTTTCTGGTAGAAATCTCGGTGGAATATATATACGTTTAGAGTACTTAAAAGAAACCAGTGATGTTTTATGGCCGTCTGATTTCTATGATAATATTTTTTTATATACATTAAAGCAAATAGATTAGCAGCGCCATGCGAAAGCTCATGGTTTCAAATCCCAACTCGATCCACATTCAAAATTATTGAAAATTCTTTTAAATACAGTACACTCGCGATAACATGAACTGTATGAAACCAAGCCAGTTCATGCTAGCGAAGGTGCAATCTTTTTAAAGAAATTTAAGGAAACGAGACTACATTATGTGTAATTTTTGCCATAAATTCAATACTCATATATATTTATACATATGCAGATCTTGAGAAATATATGTATGTAGTTTAAAGTGAGAGATGAAGTTAATTGAAAAACTTGGTTATCTTGTTTGGGACTTTTATTGCTAGGAAACTGCTCAACACGACTTTTTCTTGTAGGCGTTTTAGTACGTTCGTATGACTCGGGCCTATATTTTCATTTTCAGCTCATTCTAAAGATTTGTTGAAAATGTAAATGGATTTACCTTATTCAATTCTGGAACGCCTTGGTTAAACTACTTGCTTCAAGCGCTCCCCAGATCGACTTTCATCGCTATTTGAGGAATCAACCTGTAGTAAAAAGTACAAAATAATATGTAGTGAAGCCAAGACCAGCAATTTTAGTTTGCATAATGCCTTTGAAGAGGTCTACGAGTTCATATCTATAAAAAAATTACTCTTCGCTTATTTTAATGAAGCGCCGCAATAGCGTTTTTTGAAACGCTGGAACCTTCCGTCCTCGCATTAAAATGTGTTTCATTTTAAACACATTTAAAAATTTTAACCTTTTTTATTTGTTAGTGCAAACAGTAGACTTATCAAAATTAATCTGCTTTGCAGCTCTCCTCATACTCATTACGTTATTTAACTGATGAATTATATCCGCTTTTCCTTGTAAAGTTAAACATTATGCTTTTTCGAGTAACGTCCGCCTGACAGCGAAAAAGTCCTGCTCAAAGACAATTCAAAAATAATTGCATTTTAATAAGAAACCACCACTAACATGGAATTCTTCTTTCTTTAAGGGGTTAGGTGGGTTTGAAAACTTAAAAAAAAATTGTTTCTTTGTTTTATTAAATTGTAAAATATGTTGAAAACATTCTCTAAAATTTCAAATGACCGGAGTAAAATTCTAAGAGATAGACCCTTTGGAAGTTCCGCCCATCAGGCCATGTCCGTGCAATTTGAAACTTTAAACGCGTTTATCTCAAAACTCTATTTTTTAAGACGGCGGACGCGATGTCTTACGTGATGTTGTTCAAATTTGACACATATCTTTGTAATAAAATTATTTAGTCATTGAGCGAAGGATTTATTTTTATTTTTTTATTACAACTAATTTTTTCGAGCCAATTCATGGCGAAAATTTGATAAAAAATGTGTTTTTTGGCTGTCAATAATTCTAATTTTAATATTTTTGGTTTTTTGATTTTAGATGATCCAATAATGTGTTATGCTGCCCACGGCGAGAGCATTTTCTTTAGAAAAATTAAAAAAAAAATAGTTCAAGTTATTTGAGTTTTTTTTTTACCGCGAGCGTACTGTATACAATTAATTTCGATCACTAATTTTATGGTACTCTAGATAAGTGTTTTTTGTCTAAAGTTGTGAGAAAGTTCGCTGCATTGCAAGATTGTGGAGAAATTTTAGGTCGAACGCATGTCACAGCTTCAGTTGCATATAGACCACGAGAGTCACTTTTTTATGTATTGACTATGTTAAAGATGTACATACATAGGTGTGATAAGGTAATACAAAATGATTGGATGTAAATTTTATTTCTTTTCTAATGACTTACAATAATTCTGAGTGCAGACTAAATTTATGGGATCCGCAGAAACAGTGACAGTGCCAAACTAAACTCCTAAAACTTTTCAAAATTTTGCTCTCTGCTTTATATGTACGCAAGGGAAATATGTTTGTATGCACCTACGCATATATTATGTGCATACAATGTTGACCTCGTTTGAGGTCGTTCGTCGCTGAGGTGACAGAGTGTGGCAATCTGCACTTTTAAATTTTAAATTTCATTTAAAACATTTTAATTTTATAATAAAAAGAAAAAATAATAAAAAAATAACAAAAAATAATAATCCATAACTCAATATTTTTCAAATTCACCAAAAAGTTGTTTTTTCTTTTCATTTGCTCACTGTGTCTTTTGCGTACTTTCGTACCTTTGCCTGACCCCAATTTGAGTAACTTTAGTATACTAAAGTAGTACAAAAACTTCTGGCTTTTTAGTAGTGGTAGTTTACAGTAGTTTGCGCGAATACATGCAGCTAAAGTATTTTCCATGTAAATAGTAGTGGCGAAGGCGTGTGCTCTTCAATCGGTGAAAGTGTCCAATGGGTTATTATTGTAGTTAGCTATGCGTCAGTATTTTTATATTTTTTTCGGTTTATTTAGAAATTTTGTTTGCTCTTTTAGTGTTGTTAGTTTGCGCAGAAATTGCGTTTGTTTATATTTTAATTTCCTGTTTTCAATTTGCTGCTGCTTCTGCTTCTCTTTTCTATTTTAGACAGTGTTTAATTGTTTGTTGTGAACTAAGAACCTATTTAAAAAAAAAACAACTAAAAACATGAAATACTATCACATGAGCAGATAAAGCGTTGTTATGCTTCAGTAGTTGTTGTTGTTTAGAATTTAGAGGCTAAATAATAGTTTTGTTTACTGCAAGAGGGTAAAGTTATTTTCGGAATTTCGTATCAGAATTCTTGTTTTCATCATGCCAGCATCTTTATGAAGTAACTGAAGAAAATATTTACGATTTTATCTCATACCATTATATATTATTTTATTTTATTTTATTTTATTTTATTTTGTTTTATTTTATTATATTTCATTATTTTATAAGTTTTTTATTTTATTTTATTTTTTTAATTATTTATTAAATTTTATATTATCTTAATTTATTTTATTTAGTTTATATTATTATATTTTATATTATTTTATTTTTATTTAATTCACTTCCTTTAATTTTTTATTTATTTTTTTATATTATTTTATTTTTTAGTTAATTTAATTTTTTTATTTTAATTTATTTATTTTATTTTATATTATATCATTTAATTTTATTTCCTTTTATTTTTTGACTTTTTTAATTTTTTTAAATTTTTTTTTTAATTTTTTTGTTTTATATTTAACTTTTGTTTTGTTTTAATTTATTTTTTAAATAACTTTTTTATATTTTTGAGCGAAATTTCTTCACTTGTTTTGTGGTATTTGGAACAGCTATAACTGGAAAGTATGTGCGTTGTTTTGATTGAAAATATGTAATTTAAAAATATTTTTTAATTCATCTCGGCATTCATTTTATTTAAACCAACTGCAAGCATTAGTTTTCGTACGATTATATATATATATATATATATATATATATATATATATATATGTGTGTGTGTGTGTGTGTGTTTGTATAGAATATATAGTAGCTTGTTCAATTGTATTTTCGTTTTTTTTTTTTAAAATTGTTTTTGGCAACATTGCAATCTAAGCACAGGCGCCAAATTGTGTATGTTAGCTATTCAACCACATGCACTGGATCCACACCATTGCTCCGCGTGCACCTGTCCGCATTAAAATTACTATAAACAAATTTGATTAGTTGTTGTTTGTTTTGTTCTTCGATTTGGAATAAACCAATCGAAGTTTATTGACCGCTTTTCACTTCGCCTTTGATTTTGTTTTTGTTATTGTTTTTACCTGCTGCGCTTTGGAATGCGTGCTATAGCAGCGTGTGAGTGTGTAAACAACTTAAAAATGCGGAAATATCTATAATGTGTACATTAGGTGAATGGATTAAAATAAATGGCAAATAGTTCTTCTGCGAATCTTACACATTTCTTCTGATTTTGTGTTTATTTTATTTGATTATTATTTTTTAAGCATAAAGTGTGTTCGGCTTTTTGTTCTAAATTCTTTTGTAGTTTAATTTAAGACTTCGTGTGCATGTATGTGTGTTACAATCGGCATACTCGAGTATGGTGATGCAATGAAGTAGGTCAGGCTACAACACCCAAAAAAAAGTATTCGATGGCGCAAAAAGATAAAAGATAATAAAATAGAATAAGATAAGATAAAATTAAAATTAAAATAAAAAAAAATTAAAAAAAATAATATAAATAAGATAAAATAAATTAAGGTAAAATAAAATAAAAATAAAATAAAAAATTACAAAATGTAAAAAAAAGTTACAAAAAAATCATAAAAACAAAAAAAAAATAAAATTAAAAATAAATAAAATAATATAAATTAAAATAAATAAAATATATAACTTAAATTAAATTAAATTAAATTAAATAAATAAATAATTTAAACTAAATATAAGTAAATAAAATTAAACAAAAAAGAGAAAAAAAAGTAAACAAAATTAATAAAAACAAAAATAAAAATAGAAAAAATAAAGTAAAATAATAGAAAATAGAATAAAATATTTTAATGGCCGTCGCCACATCAACCGATTATCATCACAATTGCAGTCTTGCTTGTGCCTTTGAGTTTATGTACTCTTTCTATGGGAGTAGGTCAGTTCAAAATTTGCATATTTTTCGTGTGTTTCAGTTGACTTAGTTGCCTCTTAGTATATTCTTTTTTATTTCATTCTTGCTCACAATCGCACAATCGATGACAAATAAAATTCACAATTTTTTATTTATATTTATTTATTTATTTCCTTACTTACAAGTAGGTCTCTTGCAACCTTCATAGCCTCTTTTGCCTGTTTTACATAAATAGATATTTTCCTAGTTAAATCTGTGATTCGTGATTGCCTATGGTTATAAATTTGTTCTGATTTTTATTTGTTTTTTATTGTCTTCTGTTTTTTTTTTTTTGCATTTAAAAAAAATTTAAATTTGTATTCACTTCTAAGGTATATTAATATTTATATTTATGCATCTATCGACCTAACATCATTCAGCCCACATAATGCCAGAAAAATGTAGTCTCTCTACATAACCAAACACTTTTCATCTATCATCACTGACCATAAGCAAAAGGTTTTTTTTTCATTTGCAAATTATTGAACGCAGACAGAAATTTGCACATAAATTGCAATTTATTTCTTTTCAGTTGTCTGTTTTCGAGTGGGTTGAGTTTTTGATTGGCTCATTTCTTTCCCTGATCAATACGGAAGGCTGGTAAATTTGTGTTTGGCAAATTTAAACAACCGTTAGTTAGGTCATAAGCATTGAGAAATAAACACTCTAGTGAAATTGGGTCAAATTGCGTTGGTGTAGGTGTTTACTTAGTTTGTGTATATTTTTTTTTTTGCTTCTGTTCGTGAATGAGTTATAGAGAATTCTTTTACTCGCCTTTTCGATTAATTTTCCTTTCCTGCAAGCTATGCTAAAAACGTTTGTTACTTATACGCCTAGACACTTCGAGATTCAAAGTACCTATCCTCAATTTACCAGTTCTAGTCTCTAATAATCAATGAAAATTTGTTTTTTGTTTATTTCATTTAATTTTTTTTTTATATTTGATCTTATTATTATTTATTTTTTAATTATATTACTTTATTTTTATTTCCTTCACTTAATTTAATTTAGCTTAGTTTTATCATTGCTTTTTATTTAATTTAATTTAATGTTATTTTCTTCTACTTTATTTTATTATCTTTTATTTTATTTTTCCTTTTTTCATTTAATTTATTTTATTTTAATTTTAACTTTTTAAAAAATTTTGTATTTTATTTATTTTTTTCGTACGTCATGATCAAAATAATTTTCTAGCCAGATGCCAACATTTTCAGATACAACATTGTTGCACTTTGATTACACTACGCGTGCAGTGCCATTTACTTTACACATGACATACTTGCCACACCTGATATCCACAAAATTGTGCAATTGCCCCGCATCAAGCTAAATTCAACTCGTTCACCACCAACACCATTACCACCGAAATAATTGCCGATGCTGCAACACGCGAAAAAATATCGTGAAAAAACATTCGAATATTGAGGTAGATTACATGAATTTTGAACACATAAACAGCTTCATGTGTTTTATGTTTTAATTTTTCAGCTCATATATCCACTTGTACGTAAATAATACGAGCTTGGGGGCGCATGAGCGCTTAGAGTTATTAAACGCCCCTCGGTGATTTTCAAACTTAAACGTAAGTACCAAAAAAAAAAAAAAAAACTATGATGAAAGGCAAGGAGGGTGAGCAGAGTGCTTCTTATGTATGTTTGTCATTGTTGTTGTGTTGCTATTTCAGCGTTGTGTTGTCGGCCTGTGCCACCACAACGGCTCACATACGAGTGGCAGCAGCAACACTTAATTATGGTATGGCATTACAACGATTTACGC
Organism: Neoceratitis asiatica; assembly: GCA_030068015.2. Lineage (NCBI taxonomy): Eukaryota > Metazoa > Arthropoda > Insecta > Diptera > Tephritidae > Neoceratitis > Neoceratitis asiatica. Next base: position 90,896,218 of record CM061526.1, read on the forward strand.
TGTGAAAACTGTGCCAAGCTGAAATTATAAAACAAAAAGAAAAATCATAAAAAAATAAAATGAAAATAAACTCAGCTAACCTCATTTCCAGCATATGGACATGTGCATTAGTGTGTTTCAAAATATTGCTTGCAAATGCATTAGCATATGTGCGTTAGGTGGAACTCGTCTATTTTACGATATCAAAAAATTCAAATACCCAAAATAAAAGGTAAATATTTCTGGAACGGATTCTTGCTACTTTTCTCTTTAACCACTATTTTAGGGTTCCTGAGTGGCAAATCACAAAAGACTTTAGAGGTCGCGTACATAGATTCCTTGCAAACTTTCAAGCTGTTCAGATAGAGACTTCTCCAATATAATCTTGTATACAGAATCGGTTTCTGTGTGTTAGCTGGGAAATATAGTTCTACCAACAAGATTTTGAACAGAAATAAAGATGACCAGTGAGTTAGGGGTTCAGCCAGCGGTTCCGTCAATTTGTCAAAAAATCTGTAAACCTCCATTGAGTATAATTTCAAATTCTTTCAGCTTATAGCTCTTAAGTGTGCGCATTGAAAAAAAAGAACAAATTTCCGTTATTCATTTTTAAAATAATGTGATGATGGACCACCTTAATGACCACATTGGTAACATTATGCTAATGTGCTTGTATTAAACTTACATACATATATACATACAGCAAACACACATAGATGGCTTGCGATAACTAAAATAAATTAGCGACCATAAACACATTTTATCGAAACCTAAAGCAGGTGAGCAACACGAAAATGGAACAGTAACAACTTCAACATGATCACCAGCATGCCAACACATACACACACACACACACTTGTCAGCACGTAGAAAACCTCTTTGTTAGCCTCTGTGCATGAGAACTAACGACGAGAACGACAGAATCATCTAAAACCACCAAACTGCTCTCAAAATAGACACTTTTATGTTGGCTTTTAATTCATCATCATCAACAACAACAACAACAACAACAACGGGCTATAAAACACAGCATGTAAATTACCATCAAAAGAACAAAAGCAGCTCTGAGCCTGCTACGCAGCACATGCGAGTATGATGAAAGAAATGTAATTTAGTGGTCTTTTTAAGCAAAACGGCAGCACAGAGAGGAGAAAGAAGAAGAGCAAAGAGTAGGGAATGTTTGTGGGAAATTATCACCAAATAAAGGGAGCACAAGCATCCAGCGACCAGTCGTTGTTGACATCAATGACCGCATCAGAGCTTACAGCAGCCAAGAACTTAAGCTTCCCCTGCTGCTAGCTTCCTCACCACCTCACCAGCATATTCAAATTGAGGTCATTCATCCCGCTTCGTTAACTTACTTAAGTGAATTACAGTGACTCGAGCGGCGAGGCAGTGGAAGAGTGTATGTTGCTTATACCGCTGTATCTCCCCTCGCCTCCAGCTGTTTATACGGTCACCTAAATAACGGCAGAACTCTTTTATACCACTCCTGTGGGCTAACTCCCTATGAGTGGTCGACGTGAGCGTCAGCGTCAGCGTCAGCAGAACAACAACTGAAGTAGGTTATGATTTAATATGGCTTGGGTTAGTCAGAGCTCACATTCTATTTAAAATTAAATAAGTGCATGTGTGTGCTGTTATTGTGTGTGTTTTATGTACGTACGTCCATATGTATGTCCACCTGCATAGTTGCTTCGTTAGCTAAGCGTTCTGTTTAGTTTTGCATTGCATTATATGTGCCACCGTGAATGACATATTGCCGGTCGCTGCTTAGAACTTTTGTTGTCGCTCCACTTGCAGCCAACTAACACCAATAATTCGAAGCAATTGCAAGTATTTTGCGGCGTGTATTCTTTTTTATTTATTTGTGTGAGTGTGAGTGTGTTTGGAATTTTGTTGTTTTGGTTATGTTAGTTGATCTCTATTTAGACAAGTCAGCGACTCCATTAACATTATAAACGACTCTGACTACTTCTACTTGTTGTTGTTGTATGTATTGCTGACAACAAAATTTTATACATCAAATTTTTAGTGTAGTGGCGATGACTATATGAGCGTCGGCAGTCAAATGTACTAGTTATAAAACACACCAAAACTAGTTTGAAACTAGCAGCAGGTATTTTGAACACGAAAATGTCTTAGAAAATAGTGATTGCCGGATTTTGTTCAACAATATACCAAGACACCAAAATTACTTTATGAGCTACGAACGTTTATATTAAATAAGAAGAATCATAAAAATCGGTTAAGTATATTTTGAGTTAAGCCGTTGTTATCGCTAAAAAATGTATTTTTTTGCATACATAATTTAGATTTTTAACAAATTTATATGAAAAATGTGCACAAAACTAAAAAAATTATTTACATAAACCTCCCCCAAGGCTAACTCTATATACTGGTGAGCCCCGTATTAAAATCATTTTAGTAGTTTTTGGGTTTTTCGCATACAAATAGACAGAAAGACGCGAAAGAAGATTTTCTTTCATGAATAAGTGATTATAAAATTATTAAAAATTTATATTTTTAAGTTTTTGATTTTCTTGTAGGGCTAATAGTGGGGCATTAAAATGTTGAAAGCCGTAATGTTTTGGATGTGACTGCTAGTGACTAGTCACATTTTGGTGGTAAACTAGAAATTTACTAAGTTTGAGGTTTCACTGCAGAGTGGTTGGTCCACATCTGCAACTAAAATGTTACAGACCCACGCACACATACATACAAACATATGTGTATTATTATATTTTCAAAGAAAAGCACAAACTCACAAATGATATATGTACGTATATAAACCGACTTCGATAATATCTATCTATATAACCATCTCATATATAGCAGTGCATGTAAACAAGAATACATACATACAAGTATACCCATACCATACATCTGCTTGTATCGTGTATAGATTTCATCGCCTCCATATCTGGGCTAGATGACAAACAGCTCAAATGAATAAAATTACCATAACTATAAATAAATACAAACACTTATACATACGTACCTAAATACATTAGTCCAACTAGCACAACTATTAAATACACTATGTATGTATATGTATGTATTTATCGCAAGCAGTCGGCATTTTGGCGTTGTTGATGTCACCGCACCACTAAGTAGGTGGTGCTGCGCGAACACACCAATTACATACATAAGTATGTATGCTTGGATACTGATGTGTTATGTGGTTGATCCCATTGTCAGATTTCTATTCTTAAAAAGAGCATGTTTATCAATTTCAAAATAAAGTGGATTTTAATCTTTAGCTTTTTTACGCTTTTTGCAGTTATATTATGTGTTAAAATGAGGTTAGTTAGTAATTGTTATAATTTTTAAAAGACTTATTTTATGATGCGCCTAAATGGCACTTTAATGGTGAGCGACCTAGTTTGTGGCGTAGATTAAACGGTAAAATATACAGCTAATTTGGTTAGAGTAACTTTCCCTATAAAATGATACCCAAGATTAAAAAAAAATAAAAATAGTAAAATAAAATAATATAATATAAAATAAAATAAAATAAAATAAAATAAATAAAATAAAATAAAATAATATAATATAAAATAAAATAAAATAAAAAAATAAATAAAATAATATAAAATAAAATAAAATAAAATAAAATAAATAAAATAAAATGAATAAATTAAATAATAAAAACATAATAAAAAAGCTAAAAAAATAAAATAAAATAGAATGAAATAAAAAGCAAAATAAAAATAAAATAAATAAAACTCTAAATTAAAGATATTAAAGAAAAAATAACAAAAACAAATTAATTAACCACATTAAAGAAATTGAAAAAAAAGTAAAATAATATTAAAAAAAAAAAAAAAAAAATAATTAAAAAAAAAAAAATAAAAAAAAAATGAAAAAAAATAAAAGAATAAATATATATATAAATAAAAAAATAAAATAATAATAAAAAAAATAACAATAAAATCAATATAAAATAAAAAGTAAGTAAGTTTAAAGAAAAAAATTAAAAAAAAATTAAATTAAAAAAATATAATATAAGACAAATAAAATAAAAATAATCAAATAAATTCAATTCTTTGAGACCCAGGACGGAAATTTACATAATAAAATTTCGGTGGTTCCACACGCACTCACAATATGAAAAAAAAAACATTAGCATAAAAATTTTAAAAACTCAAAGCTTTGCAATTATGCTTCAAAAAACGATTCTCTAGTTTGTAAAAAAGAAGTACCGTTAAAATCATTGCAGTATGTTTATAGCCAAACCAGTCAAAAACATACAACAAGTCAACTGCTTGGAGATGGCATTACTGACGGTCGCATTACTTAGCAACCAGAGGCGATTAAATTTTTTCCATAGAACTGACTCAGCTGATTGCCGCTGTTAAATAAGGATGGCGGTATTGAGTTTTAGAAATAAATTTTAAATAAACTAACAAAAAAAGCTCATTTTTTCATAAGAAATGAAAACTGATATCGTTTGGCGTTTATATTCGAACATATAAATTCTAAAATTTGTTGACGAAAATTATATTTTTTCTTTAAATATGAATACAAACTGGAAGCTGGCAACATTTTGCTGTCAAAGGTTCCATTAGACGTAGCAACTTTCAGGTAATTTTTATTTCGTTACGAATTTTTACTGTCAAAATTCTTAAATTTCGACGTGTGGCCACCCTGAAACTAATTTCTGCAATTTAATTTCTTATAATTGCAGAAATAAAAATTGCAATGTGTGACTGCGCTCGTTTATCTGCAATTAGATTTCTGAAAATAAATTTCCAATTGCTAGTGTTGCACTGGCAATTTTTATTTCTCCTGAAAATGCTATCAAATGATTTGAGTATTGTCAGAAAAATTTAATATCGCTAATTTCTAGAAATTGAAATGCAATTTTTATAAAAATTGTTATACTACGGTGTTGTCATTGTTGTTGTCAGCTCTTGAAATTAAATGTTGAAATTTTTCATTTTGACATGAAAGAAAGTTAAAATTAATTCATAGCAACGTCTGAGGGCACATTAACTTTTGAGAAAATTTCTCTCGTTCAGTCGAGTGCTGCGGCTGGGTGGTATGTATAAGTACATATGTAGAATGGCCGTTAGGGCTATTAAATTTATTCAACTGGTTGCATACGATTTTAAATATTTTAATTTTTTCATTAAGAGTTGTTATTCGTAAATTATTTTTTATTCTATTTTTATTTTACGATTTAAATTATATTTTTTTCCACCGAAATGTGAATGAAATGCAATTTCGGCTACTTCAAATTTTTGAGTTCATCTGTACCTTGACATTTGTGCATGTATGTTTGTCTCGACTACTTGTTTATTTATTTCCCGTGTTTCTTTTATTTATTCTCATTTTTATTTGCTTCATTTATAGCTTTTATAGCATTTTTATTACTTTATGAGTTCTTTTCCCTGTTTTTGGGATGTTACTGATTTTTAATCATTTTCCCCCCTGCATATTTCATATGTACTTTGTGCCGTGCATTCATTTGTAAGCGTCACTAAATTTGGCAACAATCAAAAAAAAAAACAGCAAGAAATGAGAAAATATAAAATAAAGTAATGGAAAAAATGCAGGAAGGCAACGCAAATAAAAGATCGCAACAAAAACCAACAGCAAACAGCAAACAACAACAATAACAAATCGCTATCACCTTGAATAAAAAATTAGCATGACTGACTCCTCGTTTGTCGTTTTCAGGTTGTTTGTTATATTTTAAGCTGAATTAAGCCTATAAAGTATGGGAGTTAAGGGAAAGAAGGATGCAAAAAAAAAAGAAAAGAATTGAAAATAAAAACAAAATGAAATAAAATAAAATTCTCAAGGCATTGACATTGGCAGCAAAAAGAAATGGAAGCAACCAAAGCAACTACAACAATAACGAGTCAAAAAACAACAACAACTGCAACGCAAATGAAATATTCAAACAAGCCAAAGTACTCATGTAATAGTCGAAGAAATTTAGCAGCAAAAGCTGTACAATGTTACGATAAATAAAAGCAACATTTCTGGAAAATCTTAAAAAATACTAACGATAAGGTGACTGGAGCGCCCGTAGGAAGAAATGTGTTCAATTCTAGCCCACTTTTGGTTTAGAAATATATATATTGTATATTTAAAATTTATTTGTATTCATTATTTCTTTTATTATTATAATATAAAAGTATTATTATTATTATTATTATTTTTGTGATAAATAAAGTTGCTTAAATTTGTAGCAAGATTGTATCATGTTTCGCTTAAAGCGAATTCTTTTTTCAACCATAAAATACCCAAAAGAAGAAAATATTTGCCAATAAAGTAAATTTGTTTGTCTTTTTACTTAAGCACAGTTTGTTTATTTATATGCTCTTTCTTCACTGCTTTCTTTTCTCTTTTCTCTTTTTTCATATACACACAACACAAAGAAGGTCAATGGCAATTGTTAATTCACTGGAGGTATAAATAAATAATAAAAAATAAAAAAATAAATGTAACCGACAGTATTCGAAGTTCATTTGAGTCTTTTTAAAAATATAAGTTTTTAAATTATTTGGTAAGAAATTTACAATAATAAAAATAAAAATAAAAATAAAAAAGTAGTTTTAAATGCTCAGTGCTTTTTTGATCCTTACCAACGTATTATTACTTACTGAATATATGTATATACGCAGTTCTTACGAAAATATTTTTTGTAATCTAAATTTATTGTTAATCATGAGTCAAGCAAAAGGTCAATCGGAACCTTACACGCAGAGTTTAAGTTTTTTTCATATGATCCAAGACATTCCAAAATTATCAGCTCTGTATTTGCAAACGATTTTTTTACTTTATATTTGAGAGCAACTTAATGAAACCTTCATGAGAATGTAGTTGAATTGGGCTATTTTATTAATTAATGAATGTTTTTGCTATGAATATTTATTTAATACATAGAAAAACGATTTTTTAATTAATAAATATCGATTTTCCAATTGACGATGATTAAGTACATTTTAGTAATCTTTTTCCGATTAATTTGATGATCAAGTTTCATGTTTTTAAAAATATATAAATATTTCATTAAAATTCAAGAAAAATATTTAATATATCATACAATCATAATAAAATGTAAATAAGTCGATTTCATGCTCACAAAAGTATTTTACCTTTGACCAAAATTCACTTAAAAACTGATTTAAACGCTATTTAATATTTATTATGGCAACCACCATTTTGGGGAAAAAACATCAACGGTCTTTGGGATAGATTTTATAAGCTTTTTTAAAAACATCTCTGATATTTTTTTTTTTTTTCATTCTGGAAGCAAAACATTTTTGATGTTAGTTTTGTATGTTATTTTGTGCCAACTGGAGAGACATGGTAAGATATTAGTAAACATTTTTTTTAAAGTATCCACATATTGACTTCTGGATTATTGTAGCGTTGAAAGAAAAGTTCGCTACCCATTAGCATACAAATTAATTTGTTTAAATCATGAATAACTATTTTATTCCAAAAGTAATTTTTTTTTATTGTCAATAGAAAGTCCCCTTTTTTATTGCCATTGAAAATTGGTGGATTTTGGGTTATGAAGATCATTAACACTAGGCAGTTTTTGAACTTTCTCACACGCTTTTTGCGGTTTTTAGTGTTGTTTGTAACTTAGCATTAATATTGGAAGCTGATATATAATGAGGCTTTTCGCAAAATTTACTCAATATTTGACGTCCTTTTCTTACTCTCACTCACTCCTCACTACTTTGACCGCCTTTCCGTGTCATTTTATTTAAATTACTGCATTATTTACGCCGTTTTATGACGTTATCAGTCGTTTGTGATATAAACTAACTAGATTTATACCCGTTGTACAGATAAAGGTTTTTTTTTGCCAGCTGAGTTAAGACTTCTTCTGTGGGCATTTGGTATGTGCTTAGTTAAAATAGAGGAAAGGAAATGCAGCCAAATGAAAATACTACCAATAATAATTAGCCAACTATTGCGAAAAAAATAGTAATCCAAAATTAATTTTGTCGAAAATCTTTTTTCCTTTAAGAGGCAAATAGTTTTGAGACCACAAACTTCCATCTTCTCGCGTTTTTTCATAATGTTGTTTATGCGTAATGGAAAGCGTGTAATTCTTTTAAGATAATGTCCAGCAATACGAATAAACTTTGAAACAGGCAAATGTGTCTTCAAAGCGTCTTGAAATTCGAAATTTATACATACTAGCTCATATGCCAAATACTTATGCGAGTAACTGTATGCATGTATCAACTTCGAATATGGCGAGATTTTCAGCTCTTTAATTATTGCATATACTTCAAAAAAATTCACTACCCAAATGATTAATTTCTGTCGAAACTAATATCACTCTGAGGTTTATACAAAACGAATCGAAATTTTCTACAAATATCAAAAAAAAAAAAAAAAAAAGAAAAAAACCAAATATCACAAGATTTTCTATTTAGATAAGTAATAAATTCAATTAGTGAAAAGTATAGCAGCAAAACTAGTCCAGAGGCGTCCCCTCGATCCCACCGCCGAGTCTGAATGAGATGATTTTTTTAACAGCTCAAGGTGTGTTGTGTTGGTGTATGTGGTGATATTAAGTGTATTTACTAACGAGCACACCAAAAGAAAAAAAATAAATATAGTAAAGAATGTGCACAGAAGACGCAGCACAGTATAAGTATGTGAAACTTTAATTAAAACAAACATACAAAAAATATGAGAAGAAAAAGATAATCTTTCACAAAAGAAAAAAAAGAAAAAAAAAAAACAACAACAAAGTTGATTGAAGAAATATCTATGTATGTGTATGAGTTTGTTTGTCAAAAGTAGAACGCGATCGCATTGTGAGATCTCTTGAAATAAGTATGTGCAGTTAAACCGCAATTTTTAGATATATATATTTACGTATGTACATATATATGCACGTGTGTGTGTATACGTAATTGTGCACAAAATAGCGGCATTTCGAAGGTATTTAGGTGCACACACCCATTAATAAAGCACAAATTGGCGAGCTAACAACGAATTAGCCGCGTTCATTGGGCTCTTGAGGTCAGCGTTTAGCATTAAGCATTAAGCATTTGCTATTGTTATTGTTATTGAACAGTCGACGCAGCGGTGGTCTGGGGCACATTCAGATTACCACACTCGACTCGACCCAAATACTTGCAGTAGCCGGCAATTAATGGTATTGCCAAATATTAGCTACTTATCTATGTGTGTGTGTATGGGTGAGTATATTCAATATTAATTAGGGTTGTAGAGGATCATTGATTTCGGTGCCGAGAGGCTGAGACTTTCGCATAATTTTTTTTGGATCATCAGCCAATTACAGTAAGGTAAATTTTAAATCTTTTGGCCATTCTATATATATATCTGCTTTAGATGAGGTTCCAAACAGCCCGAACACATGATCAGGAGGCAAAAATTACTAGGCAGATGAATATGACTGTTGTTTGGAATATCTGATTGATTTGTTTTTTTCCGTACTAGCTTACCTACATCTCCGGCTCAAAGTACGTTCCTAGTTTCGGTTCTGGTAACAAGCGCTGCCTTTGATTACATTTTAGTTTTCATAGCAATCATTTAGAAGATTTTCGAATTCATCCGCTTCTTTCACTTGTGAGAATTGATTTATTGCAATGAAAAGTAGAACAAGTAAAACAGTGTCTCAGTAAAAATCACATTCAAACTTGATAAATAAAGAGAACGATCAGTCGAATCAAGTTTTGATTGTAGCTTGTTTTTTCAATATATTCTTTGTGACTGTTTTCTATTTTTTGTTTACCCGAAGTTTGTCGTCATCAACGTACTAAACGGCAACGAGACGATCAATGACCGCAACGCAAAAGGCAACAGAACAACAATGGTGACGACAATGACGCGTGAGATGGCTAAGACGGCGGCGGTGATCGCTCAGTGATCGTGCTACTGAACTGTGAGCCAATGGGCATTGAGCGTATAAAGTGAACGAATCGAATAAACGACATCGTGCTCGCTTTGCCTTTGGTCAAATGTGGGATACAGTGACTCAAAGAGACTATCGATAAAGTACAACAACAACAACAAAAAAAGTTGAAATAAAAACATAAATACATATCGACGATGTTGAATATGTACTTTGTGAAAGCCAGTTACGATTGATGAGTACGCGGGCAGCTGGCTGTAGCTGAAGATAACAGACGTAAAAGTGATCGACCGCTTTTAATCGACAAATACATATGCACGTATGTATGTATGTATATATATTTTTTGTTTGTAGAACATACTTAAGTAATAAAATCTCAATGGCACAGTGGCGAAGGAACTTCGAGGAGATGAGGAGAGTTAATAATAAAGCGAAAAATCACAGCCACTCTTGCTGTGACAACATTTAACTTAATTCGCTTATCTGAGCCCCACTCGTCAGCCAGTTCGCAAGGCGCAAGGCAATTTTCGTAAATGGGCAATGAACTGAGAGTGAACTATAACCACACACACACGTATATATATATATATTTATACTCTTATATTCTTAATCCCTTCTTGTTATTCTCCATTGTTGCTGTGCCCTGATCATTATTGCTGCGCCTCGCACGCTGAGCTGTCATCCTCATTATGACGTTTACAACATTGCTGGCGCTCCTGTTGTTGCTCCTGCTATTATTGCTCCCATTAAACAGTTAGTTTTCAGAGTGCATTGCACGCACTGAAATTGAGCTCCAGTCACTTAATGCAGTCGCCGTCATTGACGTTGACGTTGCCGTCTTTAAGTCTAGATGCACAAACGCATTTCGAACACTTACGGTCACTCACAAACACACGCGCGCACACAGCTTGCGTGGCGATTCGCATTTCCGGGTCAAAAGTTATATAAAAAATCTTTCTGATCCGTATCTCATTTACATCAACGAAAGATCAGTGCCACCGAATTTATTGAACCTTAAATGGAGCAGTTGGTGAGCTGTAAAATTTGAAGTTCAAACAAAAAGAAGCTTTTCCTGTGGTCCAAAGGCTGAGTTGATGTTGAAAACTTTTTGTCCTGAAATCTTGGCCGCTCAGTCAAGTATTGTGTGTGTCCTCAGAGAAGCTTATTACAGTTTTGATTAAAATTGAATGCCTACCTTGTTTAGGTCATGGACCAGAAGCAATTTAGCTTTAAAGGGGAAATAAATGCTACTTTCTTTTGTACAGTTCTGTGGAAAAAGGACTGCAATTCATTGGGATTCGTCAGACTGGATGCTTGATCAATGAATTTGGCCCGAGTTTCAGATTCTTGACGGTCTTCATTTCATTCCGATCTATAGAGATATTAGTATCTTGGAACAGAGGTGAGTATTAACTTTTCCATCTCCTTTCTCCTCTTACATCCTCCAATGTGTGAGGTTCTGCTGGCCTTATATCGGTGAATGGATTGCGAATGTTTAAAGGGCTTTTTGCTTTTTGTGGCTAGAACACAGGCAATGAGGTTTAGGAACTGGTTCTAAAAATACTATCAAAAATGCATGGGAGAAAAGATGAAGAATTTCAACCCTTTTTTGTTAAGCTGAGATTAAAATACATCAGCTCATCTATCACTTTAATCCTGGGGAGTTGTTGAGCATTGAGACTGATTACCTCAATTCTAAATTACCAAGGGGGATTAAGCGTTTTGTGGAGTAAGTAGCGGTTCATCGAACGCGTGTAAAACTACTTATCGTTCATTAAAGTAAATTGAATATTTTGACTACTCTACAACTAGTATGGGATTGAAGCAACTCATATATGTATAGGGAATATCGTTATTTTGTTTCTAATGAAGTTATATATCAACACATTTCAATAAATACATGTACATATAGACACTCGTACATATGTACGTACTATAAATATAAATGATCAGAAAATGCACTCTTCAAGGCACACTTAACGCTTTGATGTGCTTGAATGCATCATTGAAAAACCTGTACAATCAAAGTCCAATAAACTCGATTCACTCTCAATGCAACAACAACAATTTGCAGAAGAAGTAATGAAGAAAGAAAAGCACAACGCGAAGAATTCTGCAGCTGCTTGTAGAATTCACTTTTATGGAATTAGAATAGATTGCCAACAGACTTGGTTTAGTTGGTTCTTTAGCCATTTGTTGTTGTTTGTTGTTTCTACGTTTTGTTAGTTTCGTGTTTGCCTGTTTGAATATTGCACATTTTGCCTTCTTTCGCATTGCGCGAGTTCTTCGTGTCTTCTTTCCGTTTTTTTCCGTTTTTTTTTGCTTTGTTCTCCTTCGCTTGTGTGGTTTGCTGCTTCTGTTGTTGTTGCTGATCATTTTTGCATTTCTGTTGTTGTTGCTGTCGTCATTCTGCGGCTGCATTCCGTGATTTTCCAGTTATAGCGCATTAAGGAGCATAAAAAGTTCATTCGCTTCTACCATATCTTCGTCTATGTTGTATTGTATGGACCAATCGGTTGTGGTGCGGATTGCGGCGAGCGGGCAGAAGGAACGTGCTGTGAGCGCACCAGCATTAGGGATCGCTGTGGATGACAGAGCAGTGGTGGCGGCAGCGTGCATGGAATTTGCACAAAGAACTCTGGCAGCGAGTGATGTTTGAGGGGGAAGGGCCTTGGAGTCAGCAGTGATCGGACGTGAGCACTTCGCAGCACTGTTCTCCTACTCCCCGCTTGTAACTTTGAGGCTAGTGCGCTTATCATGAGGAGACCTCAGAGTTTGACGCTCTTTTCGTTTTGGTGCTCAGTACGCGTTGCGGCTTCTTCTCGCGGGAATCACATATTTGCTGCTTTGCACTGCCGCTTTCTGTGAGTTCAAGTGCGATTACATATTTACGCATGCATGCAAGAATATGTATGTAAAAGTATGTACATTCTTGTGTGAGTATGTGCGTGCCGTCAAGTTTATATTGTTACTGTCAGCAACATATTGCCCCGTGGGTTGAGAGTTAAGATGACTTGAGTTCTAATCGCGCACTCGTACATGCGTATATACATTCATACTCCCAAGCGTCTATACTTTTGAGAGAACAACAACAGTTTGGCCTCATTTGTCTAAAGGTCAAGCCCCGCAGACCGCTTTAACCCCCTATCGTTCACATTAAGATAAATTGCTGGCGATGTTTTGAATAATACTCTTTGTTTGAGTATGAGTGTGTTGGTCGACAATAAAGTCGTATTTTCATTTTTGGTTCGTCTGGTTAGTAAAACGTGCTAAAATTGGCTGTCTGCTCGGGGAGCGAGTTTTGAGATGCTTCAGTAGACTCCCATACCCCGCTTGCAATCAGAAATATCTCTTTAAGTGATTATTCCTTGCAAATCCAGAATTTTCAGAATCTCCCAAATAAAGCCGTGTTTTCTTCTTGAGAATTCGACAGACCTGCCGTAATATTTTCGGCAGCTCAAATAGATTAGAAGTAGTAGATAAGAGCGTTCGAGTTTGAAAACAATAGGTTATGGGTGCAGTAGTTTACTCTAGACCGGAAGGTACTAATTTTCAAGAAAAATAATAAGATGTGTATGAGAGCAAGTCGGAATTAAAAGGTCTTATCGGCTTTAAAATTCGGATCATGTAGTCCGTAATGGTATGTAATATTAGGAAGATGGATCTTCGGAAGTGAAAGTTTAGTTATGTTTAGTTTCTAAAGTTCGGCGTTTCGACACGGAAGATAGATGGATGGATTTTGCTTCAATCAGGCCACCGAATCAGGTAAACTGTAGTTATTCTTACCTTGAATTATGGTTCATCGGATGTGCTGAGTTCCCATAATAGCTATGTACCAAATAATTATTATTCATATCTGTTGTTTTTTTACTTACGTTGAAGGCAGGAAGACGAAAAGTGCCAGCAAAAGTAAAAGCAGACCCTAAACTCATTCCTACACGTCTACCAACCACATTTTCAAATGCACTTGCAAAGCAAATACAACCATCCAAAAGGAACACACAAACACACACAGTATTGGAATACGTACACGTGCAGCACGTTGATTGCAGCAGTAAAGCGACAGCAGTCCGTCCGCTTGGGTCGAGTCGAGTTGTGGTGGAAGGGCGCAGACATTGTCGACGCACACAAGTGTCAATGCACTATGTAGCCCAGCCAACCAGCCAGTCTGCCCCAGCCAGTCAGTCAGTTAGCTCCTCTGCAGCGTTCAATCCTTTTAATTTTAAAAGATATCCAACCAACGAGACGCAATGCTACTTAAAATACAAATATAATTACATACATACATATGTACTCAGCATACTCAGTGTGTGCGAGTGTCTATGGTTCGTAGCTTGTGTGTACATTTCTATTTACAATGCGTTCTTGTGCGTGCGTTTGTGTGCTGTGGCAATTCGTTGCGAGTCAATGAGCACTAAGCCGTCGCACACGTGGAGTGGTTTGAGTTGTTTGGTTTGATTAGTTAGTTGTACTCGTGCATATGTCTATGACTACAGAGGTGTCTCTTGTGGGAGACCAACGGTGTCAGCCGAAATTTCCAAAAGATTGTCGGAATATGGCTCAAGAAGGGAATATAATGTGAGCTTTGCAGCCTCGCCAACACAGTGCAGTCCGAAAGGCAGTGTTTGGATGATCTCTTCTACTCTTCTAGTCAACTCATACAAAAACGAAAAAATGTATCTCGGAAATACCATCTAAAAGCAATTAATTAACACTTCACTTATAGGGAGCTAGCTCAGTTGTAACATTCTTGTCTCAGACTGTTTGTTTAAAGATTGGTTTGCAGTGGGTAACGAACGTTGATGAGACTCTTGAGCTTAGTTTTATAGATATGAATAATGGGTAAGCTTTATTTATGAGTGGCGCTTCATAACCACTGAAGCTAATTTCAACCGAGCTCCTCCTACAATTTGTCATGCGCGTTTTGCTATTTTTCAAAAAAATGGGGGAATTTGTAGTTTACTCGAAGGCGCCTCCGAATGGTTAATAGTTTGTTTTTTAGGAGCTTTTATTTTATGTTAGAAATACTACACTCGGATAGGGCTCGGAAGGGTTGACATTATCTGCCGGTGGCCGAACGCAATTAGAAAAATGAATTTTCAAAATTTTTTTGATGCTGGTCGGACCATAACTCCAACCCTGGCCTTCTGAATGGCAATATGTACTATTAACCACTCGGCTATTGCGGCTGCCGCTGAGTGAACCCCTTAATTTGGAGTTTATGCCTCCGCCACTGTACTCTATGTGTACGTAAGTATGTAAGTATGTAACTTTGGTTGTCATTACTTTTCGTTTCACTGATTGCCGTTGTCTGACTTCTATAGCTGGTGTTGTTGTTGCTGTCTGCTGCTTTTTATTATTATTTAAATTGTTGTTGTGGTGATTGTTGTCCACTTGCACTTAGACTGCAGTGAACTGCATTGCATTGCATTGCATTTAAAATAAACTTTCATTGTTGTTGTTGTTGTTGTTGTTGTTGTTGCTGCTGCTGCTGCAGTCATTCTGCCTGCCAAAAAGTCGCTTTGAGCCAATGCAAGCCAAGGGACCATTAGACTACTGACTGATGGCTCGTCAGCTCATTCGGCTCATCCTCGTACACAGTTCACTTTCATTACAAATGTATGTGGTGTTTTGTTGCATTTACTGCACATGCAAATACAAAAACAGGCACACACACACACACATGCAAATATATACGGCAAAGTGCGTTTGTGCTGCAGTTTGTTGCATAAATAACGAGACGCGTCGCGTCGCACTGCATTCGCTTGCGTTTGTATTTAGTGTGCATTTATGTATATTTGTATGTATGTATGTATGTATGTATGTATGTATGTACAGACAAGAGGTGCACAACAACCTATACCCAGCACCTATGGCTGCCTACCGTCCGCGCTGGTCTACCCTGCGCGCGTTCATTGTCTCGCCCTCACTCCGCCTCTGCGGCTTTGTCTAAGCAAAAGTCTTCTTCTTATTCAGCATTTTTTTTTCGTTGCATTTGGTGTAGGCAAATGGCATTCAATTTCGTCATGTGTCTGCATTTAATCGTTTGTGCCAAGTAATTCTTAACTTTGTGTCTTTCTATTTGTATTTGTTATAGTTTGTTGTTGTCACAACTCTCTTTTTTGTTGTTATAATTGAAGAGTTTGAACAACTACAACACTGTAGCGGCAATTAAAAAAAAAACAATAGAAATAAAAGCAACAGCAACAATAACATCAACATTCCAACAATTGCAATTGGTTGTTGGGGGAAAAAATGGAAAAATTGGAAAAGTGCAAAAGTGCAAAAGTGCAAAAGTGCAAAAGGCGTAAAAATGTACAAAAACAGTCAAGCTCGTCGTCGGCGGCAAATCAGCCGAAAGTGCACTTAATTGAAGTATCTTCGAATGCCTGGTGGCACATATTCACATAGAATGGCCAACCTACACAAATCTAACCAGAAAAGACCAGATACATATGTGTCTGAGTTCAGATTGCAACATACTCAGCTGACGAAATGAGCATTGCAACTTTTGAAAACTGTAGAATTAAGGATTCTCAACAGCATCTCAACAATAAATTTGTTACCTTTACAATGATACGCTAATTGCAGAATTTCAAAAATATCCCAGCGGAAACAAACAAATTTTAATGAGAAGGTGAATAATAATCAATTGCCAACTGTCCTACAAATCTTAAAACGAATAAAATCAACTGGAATCAAAACATCCATCCCATATAATCAAATCCCAAGTGGTGACTAATCGAGTTCTCAAATTGTTAATTATAGCATTCTCAAATTGAAAAAAGTAGAAAGTCATAGCACAGCGATCAGCTCGATTCTCATTTCTTGCTCAGCTGCTCGAATACTGGTTTGAGAACTAAATTTTCGAGGTCAAAAATTTCAATATTATTTGCAAATTTCTCTAACATTTCAATAATTTCAATACATAGCATAGAATTTTTAAATTATAGATGAAGTGCTTTTAAAAAATTCAAAAATTTATATAATTGTATTCAAAATGTTTTTAAGGGGTTAGGTAGGTTCGAAAATTAAAAAAAAAAAATAGATTTTTTTTGCCTTATTAATATGTTTAAAATATTTTCCTAAAATTTCAAATCGATCAGAGTAAAATTCTAAAAGATAGAACCTTCCCTAGAAGTTCCGCCCATCAGACCATGCCTGTGTCAATTTGAAACTTTAAACGCGTTTATCTCAAAACTCTATTTTTTTAAGTCGGTGGACACGATTTCTCGAAAAGTTATAAAGCGATTTTGTTCAAATTTGGCACACATCTTTCTAATAAAGATATCTAGTAATTGAATGAAGAATTTTTTTATTATTACAATTTTTTCGAGCCAATGCATTGCGAAAAATTTGATTAAAAAACGTGTTTTTTGTTCAAAGTCTTTCAAAAATTCAAATTTTTTTTTTCATTTTTCTTCGTCCAGTAGCGATATTTATACGCATACTAACGAAATATTTTTGGTTTTTGATTTTAGATGACCCAATAATGAGTTATGCTGTCCACGGTGAGAGCATTTTCTTTTGAGACGTCGGAGATGAGGTACCAACGGCTGAGTTTTCGGAATTTTTGAATAAAAATTTCATAAAATATTGTTTAATATGGTGAATTGTTTGAATAAAATATATGATTGTATACATAAAAAAAAAAAATTCCTTTTTTGACCTCTGAAACCCACCTAACCCCTTAAGAGCTAGAAATACTCGAGCTCATGATCGTAAATTATCGAGCAATGAGCAGATGTACGAGTATTCCTTGCTCAAAAGCTCGTGCTGTTCGAAAATTGTTCGAACACTTTTTAATTCTAATACGAAAGTTTAATGTTAAAGGTCTTCCGAAGAGGAAAACCACAAAGATGAAAAATTGTTTTGCATATGAAATTGTATGCATTTCTAAGAGGTTAAAAAGAATTGGAAAATAATTTTAGACAATAAATTGAGAATTGTAATTGTACAGCAATTTATGATAGATATCAGATATCAAATTGAGAAATCGAGAACTAAAAATGTTAAAAAAAATTAATTTTTGGTTTTGTTGCAGATTGCTTGTTAGGTATTCTCAGCAGTCGTTTTTTGTTCTTACATTTCATTTTTTTTTTTTTCATTGCAATCGAACTCTTCTTGCCATTTTAACTTAGGCAAAAATTTATTTCGTGGAAATGCAGCTAACGAGCAAACAAGCGACCAAACGCAATTGCGCAATAAAACTTCAATAAAGAGAATAAATAAAACATGCACTCGTGCATACATATGTTTGTATATATGTATGTATGTATATATGTATGTGTGTGTGCATATGGAATGCTGCCGCTAATAAAAGGGCAAATTTATGGCATCATCAAAATGTCGTGCCATTTCTCATTTGATTTCTTTTTCTGCCCTACCCACTCTTTCTGCCCTTTTCACTTGCATGCCATTCTTGTGATTCCCTCTTCGGCGCAACGCAACGCTTTTAATTAAGGCAATTCACCTCTTCGCTGCGTGCAAATTTGAAATTCAAGTTCAGCCTTTGGTGCACGCGGAAACATTTATACTTTTGCATTTACTGGATATACATACATACATACATACATACATATATATTTATATATATTCATATACATACGTGTGTGTATGGTAGATTGCGCTGCTTTGTAAAGCTGTAAGCCGGAAGCCTGCAATTTTATGGTGCTGGTAGGAAGAGGCATCGCTAATTGGACACAGACATACACACTTTCAATACGTACATACATACATAGATAGTTATGCATATAAATGCTACATCCATACAAATTAATTGGCTTAGAATACGTAGTAGAAGGAGTTTTGGCATGCAAATTCGTTTCATAAATGCATATGTATATGTGCATAGATATCCTGCTTGACTTTTGGCTATATTCTCTTGAAAATTGAAGATCCTTAAGAGGGCGGAGCAAATGCTGGAATATCTATTAATCGATGGCCCTGTTCACACTGGCATAGTATAGAACGTATAATGACGATCCGTGTAACTCAGCTTAGACACTTTGAAAATTTTTGAAGAACAATAAATATTTGTAAGAAAATTACCTGGCATCCATTGCTTCAAAAAAAAAATAAAAATAAAAAAAATATTGAGCAGCGTATGGACATCGGAAAAGCTTGGACTGGAACTTTGAAAACGTCAGAAGCTCAACTCAGAGTTGTCTTTTTAAAGAAAAGGGTCACTGATTGGGATAAAAAAAATTTATTGAGATGAGTATGCAATAGCACTATTTACAGTTAAGTTGTCATTGAGACAGCTTTGAGATGACAGTTATTCCTCAGTTGATAAAACGTTGAGATAAGCAATGCCATCCAGTGGAAATACTGTTGTTGATAATGTTTTGATCTTCTAGTCGATATTCCATTGAGTAATATGTGTTATTCTAATTATCTACTCTTGAGAAACTCTCTGTTACTGTTATCTTACCTACTTTATTGTACTAATACAGAATGAAGTGAAAGGACATTTCATGGAGCTAAAACACACAACTTTTCGTACATATAGGAGGTGTGTTCAAAGGAAAAGGTGAAAGTTTTGCTCACTGTTTTCTTTGAGTACAAGTGATGTATTGCATCATGAGTTCTTGCCAAAAGGTCGTACAGTTAATAATGAATTCACAAGGAAGTTATGAAATGTTTGGGTGTAGCAATGCGGCTCAAACGATAGGAATTGTGGAAACAAAAATCGTGGATTCTGCATCACGTAATTTTTTTGACCAAAAACAAAACCGTAATTATGCTAGATTTGGCTCCCTGCGACTTTTTCCTATTCCCAAAACTAAAGAAACCAATGAAAGGAAAACGTTTGCCACAAATTGATGAGATCAAGTCAGAATCGAAGAAAGAGCTGATGGCCTTACCGAAAAGCGCATATCAGAAGTGCTTTGAGGATTAGAAAAAGCGTTGCTTGGAACAAGTGTATTATATACGAGGGGAGTTACTTTGAAGGGGATAAAATATATGTTGATGAATAAATAAGTACTTTAAAAAAAAAATCAAAATTCACCCTTTGAACACGCCTCGTATATACTTATATATACTTAATTAGCAACACCCAGGTGTGTTTCGCTACACCAAAATATATATTGTAAATAAAATGTGAAAAATATTAGTATTTTTACATTAACATTTAACTCCTATATTTCTGATTTTTTCCCTAAAAATCATTCCTGAATGCTTCTATGAAAATACCTATCAGGGATCCTCGAACAATTTTTTATGTTCCATTGTGCATTCACCCAAACAGTTAGTATCGTTTTTGAATTTTTGGCATTTTGACATTTTCAGATCTGCATTTGCTTGCTATCACTTGTGTTAAAACTTTTCAAAAACTTTTTGAAATATGTGGAGATAAGTGGAAGTTAATTTAAAAAATATTTTATTTTTTATTATTATCAATCATTTTGTACTTTAGGTCTTCAATATTAAATTTCATTTAACTTTCCAATTTAAGTGAATTTAATTTTTTTAAAGAGGTGACAACTTTCAGCAGCAATTTCACAATCATTAAGCTTTAGAAATTTCTTTTTTCCAATATAGTAATTCGTGGCTTTATTGGCGATGTCAATTGGCCACCAAAATCTTGCGATTTGACACCCTCGATTTTTTGGTGCTGCTAGGCGAAAGATCGTGTTTAAAGGAATGGAATATCGACTAGAGGATAAAAAGGAATTTCATAAAAAAATATTTTAAATGCATTTTAGTTGCGTTTATTTTGGAAACTGCAAAATGGTGTATAATATATTTTATCAATTCAGTTATATTAAAGTTTTTAAATAGGTGGTAACGTTGCTCAAAAATATTTTTTCACTAAACCTTTCTTTAATATCTATACATTTTATTACTTTTTTTTCAAATATAAATTTCAGTAGAGATGTTGGCTTTACGAAATGTAAATCGGAATCGTTCTCGAGTAGATTAAAAAAAAAAAAAAATTAGACGTTTAATTTTAGTTTATAGCCACACTTACTTTACTAGATTTTATGTGGTAAATAAACAATATGAAAACAGGTGGCAACTCTGCTGAATTACAAACTTAACTGTCCTCGAGTACACTTTCAACATAAATACAGAATATTTGCATATATATGAAAATTAAAGGTGTCACGCCCCCCTTTTCCAAATTTGGAAATACATAAACCATCAACATGATAGTCGACATTTCTTGCTAAATCAGCTGAGATCATCTTTTGTTTTCAAGGTATTTCATCTAATGTGAAAGCCTTTCATTAGTCGAATTTAAGATTACGCAACCTTTTTTCATATATAGATATATATTTCGGAATTTAATAAATGAAATTTCGAATACAAAAATAAAATCAAGATATTATGAGCAAATATTTAGAACACAGAGAACAAGAAAACATATTTAAAAAAAAGGAGAATCACAAAAAAGTTAGCAAAACTAAAGCGCGCACTGAAGGGAGTCGAAGCTTGAGGCAGCAGCAGCAGCAGTCAATCACGGTACAATGCCAGAGAGATTTTCCACACGACTGCACACGTACTATAATTTTCCAAAGTTCCACGCTTCATAAGAGCGCACTTGGCGGTGTGGCGTGTAAGTAACTATATACATATGCAGGTGTGTTTGTATGTATATATGCATGTGTGTGTGTGTGTGTGTGTTTGTAATGTGCCCGTTTGCCATGGCGACTTGGCGGCTGCTCGCTTGGCATTTTGTAACTGTGTCAAGAATCAACCTCCCAACGCAGCTGAGACTCTGACGTTCTGCTGCTCGTTTCATTCGGAGCAGCTAGCGGCTACAGCGCGTAAGATTGTACGCTTGGCTGGGCGCAAGTGAATGAATGTTCTTATTTCTGCTTTAGCTTTATTCATTATTTTGTGGGTAATTCTCAATTCATGGTGAGTGCGTGGTGATGTGTGTGTGCGCACATATTGCGTAGAAGTTTTTCTTGAGAAGCTTCAATAATTTTATAGCTCACTTATATATATATATATATAAACATACTAGAGATATAACGGTTTTTTTCGAATTTGATTTTGCACATATGCTTGGCTTTGAAATAGTGCATGAACTCCATCTCAACAGAAATTCACAGATCTTTTGCAGATGAAGGTTCTCCCATATTCTGAGCGTTATTTCTTCGACCTCGGTTCATCTCGGTTAAATCGGTGAATGGGGTGCAGAGAACATGGTTCTAGAGTTTAGAGAAAACCTAAAAGCTCTGGCTCCAACATTGACTCAACTGAACTAATCTCCACAGTAAGCCATGCTGGTTTCTTTCATTTCAACAGCTATGTATTTGAAATCAAAGCTGATTTCTAACTATTTACCTAGCAGTTGAGTAAAATAAAAATCTTGGGCTCTAATAAACCTACTAAGAAAACATACCTGAAGACCGTACTTGGAGCTCCGTTTAGTTTCGGCTCATATACATACATACTCACATATGTACATACGTATATGGAACTGGAAAATGAATATGCCTTTGATTTTCCATCTCGAAATTCATTATGTACATCTTGAAATCGGTTACTGCCACCACCCTAATACACACACATACTCATATATACTCGTACCGTACGTAGTGCTGCTGCCACATTTGAATTTACTAGAACATGAAGTGAACGGCTACAACGGCATAATGGAAGTGCTGTTGGAAGAAATTCACACACATACACACGCATACATATATTTTCCTCGCACAACCATCAAAGCATGGCCAAATCTACAACATCGGTTTTGTAGCTCAGCCACAAAGTTTCAGTTTTAAACTAAATAATGCTCAAATGCACGAGTATGTCGGTATGTCTTGCATTTATGGCGTACAAGGTGTAACCACTATAACCGCAAGTTAGTTAACAGCAGCCAACAATAATACAAATTATGGCAATGCTTCAGCTGCCGGCGGAGCTTGTCTGAGCTGAGCTGATGCGCTCAATGCTAACGCGGATTGCCATGTCTACGGTTTACTGGCGCTTTCATTGTCTGCTGAAACTATGGCATGGAGCACTATTTAACGGCTCTGCGCTTGCTGCACATACTACACGAGTATTGTAGTTGTAGTTGTTGTTATTGTATTTATAATTATTACATTGGCTTTTCGTTAACTCTGTTACATTGTTTGGCTTCCATTCTCGTTATTTTCAAATGCTGAGTTCTTTATTTATTTATTTATGTATTTTCTTTGGTTCGACCGCATTGTTGTTATGTGGCAAGTAGCGGCCGGCAATTCAGCGTGATAAACAGAACAGAACCGAACTGAATTAACCGTACAAAACTGGACAGCAAAAAAAAAAAGGAAAACAATCAGCGGCAATAATATGGAAAAAACTCAAAACGAATAGTTTCAGTTAAACATTACTGTTTGTTGTTGTTGTATTTTTTCCTTTAGACTTCATTAAAACTAAATTAAAAATTGTTGAAAGGTGCCTTCGTTGAGCTGACATTTTTGTGGCTTGGAGGTGGAAGCGCTGCTTTTATTGGTAGGAATTTATGTATAAAAACTAAAATTATTTATTATTAGTTTATTTAAAAATAATTTTTTATATAAATTTTAGTAAAAAGTCTTCGGCTTTAAATGTTTCGCTTAATATTTTTTGGTTGGATTTTTCTTTGATTATTTATTTTTAATTTATTTTGCGAATGAGATGACCAAGCAGTTCACTCTTCGCTCTCATGAAAGCTACAGCTAAATGTTTCCCAGATAACTGCAAATTACTGTCTGGTGCGCTCTTTTGTACAGAGATCTGATTGGATCTTACTTCTTTGAAGACGATAACAGCGAGACTGTCACTTTCAATTCGGAGCGTTGTGGTCACATGATAACTGAGTTTTGGGTTGACCGGCCTGCAAATGAAGAACACGACTTGGACAATATGTAGCTCCCACAAGATGGTGCCCCATGCCATATGCCACACAACACGAGTGAAAACGGCTTTATTTCGAGAGAAATTTCTCTGCCTCGCAATCTTTCGTCTTGGTGATGCCGATTGGCCATCGAGGTCCTGTGATTTGGCACCGTTGTACTTATTTTAGGGAGGCGACTCGGAACATCGTGTTTATGCGGTTACATCTTTAACTCTTGAGCACTTGAAACCCAACATTCGTCAAGTTATGGCTGAGATACCGCCCAATATGTGCCCAAAAAGTGGTCGAAAATTATCTCAAACCGATCGAAGATTTGCAGGAATACACATAAAGAGGAATTTCATGAAAAAAATTATTTTAAATTTATTTTACTTGCGTTTATTTTGGAGACTGCGTTTACTACTGATAATTTTTTCCGATCTCTGAAGCTGGACTAGGAATTTTTTCGAGAAAAGAAAGTTAATATTAGAGCCAAACAAAAATAAGTTATATGAAATTATGCGAAAAAGCTGAGGATTTTATAAATATATTTATTAGAGCTCCAGATACCCGGGTATCGAGCATTGCGATCAGCTCGATGCTCGCTCGATACTCGCTAATTGCTCAATTGCTCAGCAGAGTAAAAAAAAAATTTCGTTTGTCAAAATTTCTTAGATGTTTCAATGATTTTTACACTGTGCATTAATAAATTTAAAATTAAAAAAAAAAAGTTTTGAAAAAAAAGTCAAAGTGTTTGTCAAAATACTCGAAATGCTCTTGCTTGGCTCGAAAAATTTTCGAGTAATGAGCAATGAGAAGTTGCGCGAGTGCTCGTTGCTCAAATGCTCGCACTGCTCGAAAATGTTCGAGCAAAATCTGGAGCAGAATCGTAGAGGAAAGTTCCCCTTAATGTCTCTCCCTAAAAAGAAGTTTTATTTGAAGAGTATTGCTGAAGGGAGCTCCCACCGCCATATTCTCGTAACCAGAGTTTTTTTTTCTAGATTTTGGAACGGATAAAATTTGTTTATATTTTTTGCAGCCTGAACTATTTGAGCAGAAATTCAAACCAAAAAAAGAAAAAATTTTATTCCATTTGTCACATCTCGAAAGTAGGGCATTGTTGATTTCTCTTAAATTGCTTCCAACTTTGTGCCCTTCCCATATTTTATGATTATGCCAAATGGTGTGATGGAGTTGATGATAATGGCGTTGCCCTCCTTACGCATGACTTTTGCACACATGACAGAAAAAATGTCAAGCCAAGCCAAAATTATATAGCAACAGCTGAAATGTAAGCTGAACATATCGCAGGCACAGAAACTGGTGCTGATGTTGCCAACAACACTCAGCAAATGAATTTCCGTCTCCACAAGCATAAAAACGAAATGAATAAATAAACTCGGTAAAGGGGCGAGGAAACGGAAAACCATCTGCGTTGAAGTCGAAGAAGCGGCAAAGTAGCCAAAGAGTGTTGAGGGCGGCGGCAGGCGGTCGATTTATTTGTAGATAGCGGGACAGAAAGGAGCTATCCGAACTTTGTAGTTGCGCATGTGTGTGAGTGTATGTGTCAATAAAGGTGCAGAAAAGTAGGTCAACCTTATAAAAAAAATTAAATAAAACGACAAATGGCAAAACGAGCCAGCAACAACAGCTGTAATGGCGACACACGCGTAAATTGCGTTCACTCACACACCCAAATCGAAATTAGCGACGGGATAACCTACTAACAGACGAAGAGACGAGCATGGCTGGCTGACAGGCTGACGGTCGTCGTTATAGGGACGAAATTGCGTATAAAATGTGTTTCGCACACACACACACACACAAACACACAAGAACACGCATAGTAAGCGAACGACAGGGACATTGCAAAGACAAGGTCCAAAGTAAAGCAAGCAAATTGGGCAAATAAGCGACAGCAGCTGTGTTTCGCCACAAACAACAGCAATCATGATGGCCAATTTTTCACTTCATGAACCTTCAGCTTGAAGCCAAAGCTGTCGCTGTCACTGTCGCTGTCACTGTCGCTGTCGCTGACGCTGCCGCTGGCACAAGGTTGAATGAGTGCTTAACATTAAGAGCAGCAGGCAGGGACAGTGACAGCGTGGTTGAAGGTAATGGTGGTTGAGGTTTGAGTAAAGTTGCTGATGAGGAGATGATAAAGCTGCCGCTGATAACGCTCAAGCTGAGTCTGAGGCCGAGGTTAGGACTGGGATTGACATTGAGGCTAAAAGTTTGTTTATGCCAAACTTGCTCCGATGGTAGTGAAGCCAACGTATAAACGTACTTACATATATACACAGAGTATGCAGCAAATGTGTTGACTTAGGTACTACGAGTATGTGCATATGTATATATGTATGTTTGTATGTATGTTTGTAAATTTCATCAATGAGGTCAACTTGTTGGTTTTATTTTTTGTACTGCTTCTCTATTTCTTTACTTTTTCTACTTTTTTTTTTGTTTGTTTTCTTTTATTTTCTGTTTCGGTTTTATCTTATTTATTTTATTTATCTGTTTGTTCGTTTTCGGGGTCAATTTCTTATGCCACCGACTGGGATGTGTGTGTCTACTTTGGTGTATATTGTTGTTGGCTTTATTGTTTTTGTTGTTTTTGTTTCACATCGCAAGCACCTTAAATTATATTTCATTTCGTTTGGGAAGCAACGACGATTTGGGTTTGTTACACATATTTTTTTTGGGTCAACCCGAGAAAAGTAAGCTAACAAATTACAAAGAAATGTGTGTACACACACACACGTACATATTCACACACATACTTGTACATTTCAATTAAATTATGTACATAAACTATGAAAAAAGTTTTTATTTTATGTGTTTTTTCCTCTTTCATTTACATAAAGCAATGGAACTTTCATGAAAATATAGATACATTGCTACATACGTACGTACATTCTTGAATTTCCCCTACACTACCCGCCGCCATGAAGCCAAATAACAAGCAGCGACCTATTTTTGAGATTTACTTGTTCCCCGTAAAATGGGTAAATGAGTATGGGTGTGAGTGGAGAAATGTTGCAAGTGGATGATCAGGGCATGTGTGTATGGGTTTCATGCATGAGTGGCTGTAAAAATAATGCCACAAAATGTGGCCCATCGTAGCGTGTGTGGGGTTAGAGTCCCTATGAAATTGTTAAAATTCTTTTACATTCTATATTTTGCTGCCAGTTATGAGTTCTTTGAGGTAGTAATTCAGAAATAACAAACGAAAAATAACCAGTAACTTTGTGGCTGCAGTCGAGTGTGTAAAATGTAATTTAAAATTAAAATTAAAATTAAAATAAAAAAACAAGAAGGAAGCGCTGTATGCTAGGGCTATGCCGCAGCCGCAGTCTTCATAATTTCCATGCACATAGAAAATTTTGTTGTAAATTGCAAAATTCGATTTCGCTGATTTTAAGTCTCAATATATATTTGAATTTTTTTATGTGGAATACCAAATGTCCCGCCTCAGATGCTTTTTGACGGATTATTGGCCAAAAACCTCACATCTCAACAAAGTGGTATATAAGTACCAGAAGGAGTAGAGATAGACCCAGAAAAATTTATACCTATCAGATCAGAATGACGAGGTGAGTTTTTTAGCCACTCCCGTTTGTCCATCTGTTCAATATCAAAACCTGATAAGGAAACGTATTTTTAAAGGGTATTCCAAGTAGAAGTACACTTTTCAATAGCCGTTTTTTGACAGATCACGCGTGAATCGTGTCAACCTGTCATGTTATTTTTGTTCAGTATTTTTAAACATTTCTTTATGGAAAGTCTTACGCCTGAGCAACGTTTACAAATCATTCAACTTTATTACGAAAATTCACGTAAAGAATGTGCTTCGTGCGCTTCGCTCAACTTATGGTCAACATAATCGGTCAACACCATCACCCACCTTGAGACCCAGTATTCATCATTGGATAATATTCGACCAAATAGACCACGTCCAGGTCCAGCACGCAGTGAAGAAAATATAGCGGCCGTAGCTGAGAGTGTACATGAAGACCGTGCAGAGTCGATTCGGCGACGTTCTTAGCAAATCGGACTGACGTATGGAACGACTTGGTGCATTTTACGTTGATATCATAAATTGAAAGCATACAAAATACAGCTTGTGCAAGAACTGAAGCCGCTCGACCATCCCAAGCGACATCGCTCCGCTTTATGGGCTCTTGAAAAGTTCCAAGAAGATCCGACGTTTTCGAGCTCAGCGATGAAGCCCATTTCTGGCTCAATGGGTATGTAAATAAGCAAAATTTCCGCAATTGTGACGAAGAGCAACCTGAAGAGATTAAAGAGATTCAAGAGCTGTCATTTCATCCAGAAAAAACAACGGTTTAGTGTGGTTTGTGGGCCGGTGGAATCATCGGTCCATATTTCTTCAAAAATGATGCCGATGAGGGCGCAACCGTCAATGGCGACCGTTATCGCGCCATGATAACCGACTATTTGATGCCTGAAATTGAAGCTCGTGATCTCCACGACATTTGGTTTCAACAAGACATCGCCACTTCCCACACATCGCATCAATCAATGGATTTATTGAGAGAACACTTCGGTGAGCAGATAATTTCACGTTTTGGGCCGGTCGATTGGCCACCGAGATCGTGTGATATCACACCGTTAGACTTTTTCCTGTGGGGATATGTAAAGTCTGAAGTCTATGCGCACAATCCCGCTTCTAGTCAGGCCTTGGAGCTTGCATTGGATTATCATGCATGTTATTCGCCAGCTACCAGTCGAAATACTCGAACGAGCCATCGAAAATTGGAGTCAATGGTTGGATCATCTGAGACATAGCCGTGGCCAACATTTTAAAGAGATAATCTTCAAAAAATAAATACCAAAAAATGATCTTTCGAATTATAATAAACATTCCTCATAAAATTTGCATTTTCTGCGTTTTTTCTTTCAAAAGAACCTCGAAATTAATCACCTGTTATATTCATTTGAACATTTGTCGGAACCGGCCAGATCTGACCACTATAACAACTATCCCCATACGCCGATTTTTTCAGTTATGAGATTTCGGGGAAAAGAGCTGTTAGAGAAGCATATAAGGGGTGAAATTTGGTAATCTAATCACGGAACATATGTATAAATAAATATTGACACCGAAAACCATCGAAATCGAAATACTATATTAAAAAGCTTCCCCTTCAATCCATTTTTCAGATATAAGAATTAATATTTAATCATAAAATACAATACAATAAATTTTAAAAATATAGTCAGAATTTCATGTTTTATTGAAAGTAGTCCACTTGTAACTGTAAAATCCGAGATATTCGGAAAGTCTGTATAACTCTTGGAAAAAATAAAGCCGATAGATAGCGCTGATTTGCAATGTCCTTATCGATGGTTTTATATCTCTTTGAATTCGCCAGGTGGCGCGAGTGTGCGGAGATGATGGCGAATAATATGCAAAATTTATGTTTTAATTGAATGTAGATTACTAAAACTCTATTCGTAGAAAAAAAAATCTCTATACTATTCAGGCGGCGTGGACTAGTTTTGAGATGACGTTTATAAAAGGTACGCCATTGTAACCCGGCCCTCGCCAGTATCCCAATTCAAACTCTAAACTTCACAATTTATGGTGATTGTGCTTTAATTTTTTCATTGTCTTAATGAAACTCTGAGCGACCTATGAAAGAAAATAAGATATATCAAATCATGGTCCCACAAAACCTTTTTTGTTATACAAATTTGATAAAATTTTGGTTTTTATTTTCGGTCGCTCATACAGACACACGCAGAGTATTTTATTTTCTCTAACCTTTCTTTCTATTATTAACGGTAATGCTTTCTTCCATTTCCTTATTAATAACGAGCTACGAGCAGTAGAGTTTTAATATCAGTTGAAATCATCATACCCAAAAATAACGCATAAATTCCAAGCTTAAATAAATATCTACCCACACCAACATATCCACACATATACAAACACACACACATGCCTACATATTAACTGCATTCGACATAATTTCTCTACATTAAAGGTACTTTGACCTTTCAACCTCGACAGCAATGACCTTTTTATGCGTTTGTATAGCAAGCATACATACATACATATGTATGTACATATCTTTCATAGGTACGAGTATACTCTTACATTTTCAATGCGTACGGCAAACAGACAGACAGACACTAAATCTTGTGCTAAGTGAACAGTATCTTATCTCTTTTCCGCAATTCGATCACAAACGCACAAAAACATATTTCCGCACATTAGTAAGCGCCAACAGCCAGAACAACAACAACAAAAACAACAAACAAATAAACAAACAAACAAACAAACAAACAACAACAACAACAAGAATAAAATTTGCGTGCGTGCGTGCGTACACCTTCCTTCCAGCAGCGGCACCGGCTTGTAAATACATACACACTCACATACATATGTATTTGTTTTATCCATATATCTATGCGCAAATGTGTAGGTGTGCATTTCTTAATGCCGAAGGTGTGTGTATAAACATTTGTCAATATGAGTTTAGGTATTTTCACATTCTATTGTATTATGGCTGTAATCAATGCTCTCGCAGCCACTTGCTGCGTAGCGTGGTGGTTTTCGATATGTACTTGTATTTATGTATGAGCGTTTGTATGTATTGTAGTTATGTATATGTGCGTGAGTCTAAATATCCCCAACCTGCCGTCGCGCACTCATTAAATATTTTAACGCTTCTGCTGCTACTAACGAGTGCGTTGATAACGCGTTGAAAGCCGCACGTTCAAGGCGAAATGACGACCGCGGCAGCGCTCTAGCTGCGAGGCTGAAAGTAGCGCTTTGCGGTGCGCAAATAATTTCATTTCATTTCATTATGCTTTTATTGTTGTTATAATTTTTTTTTTTTTGAAATTTCGCGTGCGTTATGCCGCGTTGCGTTAGAGCGCGCATTTTTTTAAGTATTTTTTTTCTAATTTTTTTTTTATTATTTGTTCTATTTTGTGTTCTCTGCTTTTCCGTATAATCAAAATCACTTTTTGCTCCGTTTCGTGCGTTGCCGTGCGTTGTATGTATGTTTGTATTTCACGTCGAGCGCGTGGTTTTATTATATTATTTTTGTTCGTTTCATTGTTGGTTCGCTGCGAACGCGCAGCTTTTTGGGAATTTTTTTTTTTCATTTTTATTTTTCATAATTTTTTTGGTCGTTTTTGCCATTTGCTAGGCCTTGAACTCAGCGCTGACAGTTTATTGGCCGTTTTACTACAAATACCGTTTTTGTTGCTGTTACTTTTATTAATTTTTAGCGGTATTATTTCGCTATTTCGTCTGTCTGACGTCGCGCGTCGTTTAGTTGGCTGCGTTTGATTTAGTTTTTTTTTCGTTTTTGTTTTAATATTTCCCTTCACTATGCTTCGTGGGCCTCTGACTATCATAACCGTGCAGCAAATAGTTTGTTGTTGTTATGCTTCGAGTGCTTAGTCAGTTTAGTAGCGTGTTTTTATTGTTGTATTTCAACTCGCATATTTCACCGCGCGTTGCTTCGCCTTTCTAGCGCATTCCGTCCCTTGGGATAGCATTCGTTTGACTGTTTTACATGTCGTTTTTTTTTCTCAAATCTACCTTTATTTGTGAATATTTTTCACGGCTTCTCCGCTTCTTTACATAATCCAAGTATATCCTACTTCGACGCTAGGAATGAGGTATGTAGAAAGCTTTCGTGAGTCCTCAGGAATGGCAATGAATGTAAATTGGTTGCAATTTATTTTTTCATAACAACAACAAGCAACGGTGTTGCTGACTTATATTTAAGGTAAAAATATTTTTATTTACACACATATATACATATATATGCTATCGCACAGTGGCGCAGGATATCACACATTTCCGTAGAAATAGATTTTTTTCATAAATCGACATTTACTACTTGTATATATGAAATTTGGAGGCAAAAACTGCTTTTTAAATATTCAGGAAAGCTAAATAAGTAAGCCCAAACCTTTTTTTTTTTTTGAAATTCAGACAAAAAAAAATTTTTCTTTAAATAATGCAACTGGAACGCCTAAATGAGGTCATAAGACCATCAAAACTACAAAAATCCCCTCTCTTGGCCCACTGTGTGCTGTTGAAAATTTATCTACATAACAAATTGCATGCTCATGCGTCTGCTTGCATGGCAAACGATGGCGGCTTGTGCAACTGAAATCACGTTCACTAACATTGTCGCTATACGAGTAATACGCTCATACAATTATATATGTATGTATGTATGTAGTTATTATCGCCTTTTTTTGTAACTTTTAGGCATTTATTTGTTTACTTATTTATTTATTTATTGATGTGATTTTTTGTTTTCATTTATTTTTATTATTATTTAGTTATTTTTCCTCCAGCTCATTTGTATGTATTGTAGGTTGCCGCCGTGCGAGATGCGTGTGCGTGCAATGGCGACCTTGAACTGCATAGGCTTTTGGTAAGTCATTTCATTAAACATACATATAAAGGGTGTTTTTTTATAGAGGTATAGAACTTTAAGTTGCAATAAAACAACGATGGATTATTCGATTGACATGAATTTTATTTATCCGAAAGATAATCTTATGGCATTACATTTTAAATATGATTTCTGGCATATGACCGCCACGGCTGGCGCGAATGTAGTCCAATCTGGACGTCCAATCTTCGATGACTTTTTCCAACATTTGTGGCCGTATAACGGCAATAACACGGCGAATGTTGTCTTCCAAATGGTCAAGCGTTTGTGGCTTATCCGCATAGACCAATGACTTTACATAGCCTCACAGAAAGTAGTCCAGCGGTGTTAAATCACAAGATCTTGGAGGCCAATTCACAGTCCATAACGTGAAATTAAGCGGTCACCAAACGTGTATATCAATAAATCTATTGTGGCACGAGCTGTGTGACATGTTGCGCCGTCTTGTTGAAACCACATCTCCTGGACATCATGGTTATTCAATTCAGGAATGAAAAAGTTAGTAATCATGGCTCTATACCGATCACCATTAACTGTAACGTTCTGGCCACCATCGTTTTTGAAAAAGTACGGACCAATGATTCCACCAGCCCATAAAGTGCACCAAACAGTCAGTTTTTCTTCAAATGCGGCAGTTTTGTTTGTTGACGTAGCCATTCAACCAGAAGTGCGCTTCATCGCTAAAATGGACGTAGTGCGCGATACGTTTTCCGTACAGAACCATTATTTTCGAAATAAAATTGCACTATTTGCAAGCGTTGTTCAGGCGTGAGTATATTCATGATGAATTGCCAAACCAAACTGAGAATAAATCACTTGACAGCTGTTAAATCGGTCGCCATCTTGAAAAGTAATGCCAACTTAAAGTTCTATACCTCTGTAAAAAAACCCTTTACATATGCATATATATATATATATATATATATATATTTCATTGCCTCTTTCCCCTTTTCCGAAATGTGAACAGCTTTGTATTTCAACATTGATAATACAAATAAAGATTTGATCGATCGATGTGAAAGAAAAACGCCGTAATACAATAGGCGTGCTATGGGCATATCACAGATAGCTGGCGTGGCGGCAATGGCGTGAGAGGTTTAGAAAATTTATAAAATAAATATAATAAAAGATTGAACCAATTTCATTTTGTTTGCTTGAAGTAGTGAAAGAGAGTAGAAAGCAATGAAAAGTTATAATACGATAAACGTGATTGTATTTGCTGAGGGCAGAAAATTGAATAGTATGAGTTTGAAGGGATTGAAAATATGAGAATGAAAGTTTATGATGTTAAAAAACAATATCAAAATAAAAAAATTTATATTTTTTTAGTTTTATTTTACTTTATTTTATCATAAATTTGGCAAAATTTTTAGTTTGAAAGCGTTTATGGAATATACATTTTAAATTTATTATTTACTTTCAATTATTTAATAATATTCTTAATTTATAAAATTAACGACATAAAAAATAATTTTTTTTTCCAAAAGATTCAAAAAGCTTCTTATATATTATGTATATTACCCAATCTTTAGAAATGTCCCAAAAGTATACTGAAAGAAGCCATTTAAAATTATTATTTTCCCCTTCAGGGTTTTAGTGTATAAAAAAAAAGTCGCAACGAAATATCTAATTTCTAAAATCTTCGTTTCACTCGAAATTTGAACTTGGAATAGTCGGCCCATTTTGTAATACCAAAAATTTGTTCTGTCTGTCTGTCTCTGCCGTATGGGCTTGGTCGCATTTATGGCCTAATTTTTTATTTATTCTTTACTTATCATCTTGAATGCTTTTCATTTTCTTCATATTCTATGTACAAATATATGCACATATTTCGTATAATATATTTATACTCGTATGTAGACTTAAGCAATTCACTGTTTGCTAATTTTCGGTAGTGCTTGACTTTTGAGCCGCCAACCGCCCCCTTTTCGTTCGTTAATTCGGCACGCAACACTCGCAAACGTTGTGTCTACGTACATAGTACGTCTATGGGATTGTGCATATTTTTCAACATTTTGTTTATTTTTTTTTTGCCTTTGCATGATATTTAGCTCTTTTTCGTTTCATTATAATACTTACAAATATACATATGCACATATTTGGTGCGCGGCACAAGGACAAATGTTGCTTATGCTAATGAACTCTCATCCTGCCAAACGGTAGAGACTATGTTTTTTATGTTTTATTTTTTATTTTTTATTTTTTATTTTTTTTGTTGCTAACTGTTTGTTTATTTGTTTGTTTGTTTGCTGAATGCATGCAAACAATTTTTAGTGTTTATTATGTTTTTATTTTGTTTAATTTATTTTCTTTTCTCCCGTAGCTGCAAAGCAAAGGCGAAAGCCGAGCTACGCAAATACATTCATATCTCAGATGGGAGGAAGCGTGAAAACTTTTAGTAAAACTTTCAAAAATTATGCTTATTTACTTACGCACTCCTCAGCATATTGCTGAGAGAACACCAAAGTTGCAAGCAAAAACTCAAAGAGCATCAGCGCAAGGACAAGTGAGTTAGCAAATATTTATGTGTGAGTTTCATTTTAGAATTATTTAGAATAAAAATTAACAAAGCAAAAACTAATCTCGAAATTAGTATACAATAAAAAAAATGAAATTAAATGAAACAAAAAAGAAAAAAATTAAAATAAATGAAAAATATAAATAAAATAAGATAAAAAATAATTAAAATAATTATATATATATAATAATAATTAAAATAAAATAAAATAAAATAAAAAAAGGAAATTAAATAAAATAAGATAAAATTAAAAAAAAAAATTATGAAAAATATAAGTAAAATAAAATAAAATTTAAAAATATAAATAAATATAAAATAAAATAGCATAAAATATAAAAAATAAAAAATTGAAATTATAAATAATAAAATAAAATAAATTAAAATAAAATAAATTAAAATAAAATAAAATAATATAAAATAAAATCAAATATAATAAAATAAATTCACAAATTCGACAGCTTCGAGCAGATCTCGGAAGATTAACACAGTATATCCACGGCCATCGTTCCAAAAAAATATTAAAATGGTATAACAACCTCAAGAAAGATTACAAAATACATTCGAAGCAGGACCCACCAAATCAGCATGCCCAAGAATTTTTGGACACATTACGGCAAAAGCTAGCCATAAAATCCAACCGTTTACGAAGATATACCATATCAGAAAAGAGAAGAACTGCAAATGCAGCATTCTACAAAAGCGAAAAAAGTTTTTACATGAGACTGAAAGAAAATAAAAATAACCACCTAGCAGAAATACCCAGCAGTGAGCAAATCGAACTATTCTGGAAATCTATATGGTCTTCCAGCACAACACACAATATGAACTCACAATGGATTTCAGATGAATACACTAGACTGGAAAGTATTAACACGATGGAAGATATCACGCTCGATGAAGAAGATATAAAACAAGCAGTAAAAAATACCCACAATTGGAAAGCCCCAGGCCCGGATGGTATTCACAATTTTTGGCTAAAAAAGTTCACGAGTACTCATGCTTTGATAGCTCATTACTTTACATCATTCCTTCAAAATGAAGCTCAAATACCCGCATTTATGATGAAGGGACAAACACACCTTCTACCGAAGGAAATAGAAAATACCAAAGATCCCTCAAAGTATCGTCCTATTACATGTCTATGCACCTTGTATAAACTATTAACATCCTGCGTAGCATCCAAAATATATGACTTTATCAACAGACATAACATTATAGCTATTGAGCAAAGGGGGTGCATAAAAAACAGCAAAGGATGCAAAGAACAGCTTGTAATAGATTCGGTCGTTATGGAGCAAGCTTATCACAAACAACGAAATATTTATACTGTTCATATTGACTGCACTCATGGCTCCTAGACGTGCTAGACATTTATAAAATATCCCCAAATGTTAAACGACTATTGCGAAAAATGATGAGCTCGTGGCAGGTAACTCTAAATTTAACGCACAAAAAAGGCCTCATAATAACAGCTCCAATACCTATTAAACGAGGTATATTTCAAGGAGATGCTCTGAGCCCTTTATGGTTTTGCCTTGCATTAAACCCACTTTCATCAATATTAAATGAAACAAACTACGGTTTCAACATAAAAGGACCACGTTCATCTCAACATAAGCTTTCCCACCTATTATATATAGATGACATTAAGCTATATGCGTCAAATGAACGTCAGCTAAAAACATTACTGGAACTGACCGAAGACTTCTCCAATGACATTAAAATGTCATTTGGTACACAAAAATGCCGTAGACTTAGTGTAGAAAGTGGTCGGATTATTATGCGAGATTTTGAGTTAGCAAACAGTGAAAAGATTAGTGCCATGTCAGAGAATGATACATACAAATACCTTGGCTTGACTCAAGCAAAAAGAATGCATCATTCTGAAATCGTTCGAACAACAACGGAGGAATATGTAAGGCGAGTGAAAAGCTTGTTGAAGTCTCACCTTAATGGTTTTAACCTATTTAAAGCTATAAACACATTTGCTATCCCAGTGTTAACATACACGTTTGGAACGACGAAATGGTCTGACACAGACCTAGAAAAC
Organism: Neoceratitis asiatica; assembly: GCA_030068015.2. NCBI lineage: Eukaryota > Metazoa > Arthropoda > Insecta > Diptera > Tephritidae > Neoceratitis > Neoceratitis asiatica. The sequence goes on from CM061526.1 coordinate 90,932,899, forward strand.
GCCAAAAGGACGACAAGGGTATTACTGACAAAATTCGGAATACATCATCCGAAATCAGCCGTAGAACGTGTCTACTTACCACGAAGACAAGGAGGGCGAGGAATGGCAGACATCAAACATGTACACCAAAAGTGTATATACAACCTCAGGCTGTTTTTTCATAAGCAACAAAGCCAATTGCATAAAGTAGTATGCCAGTCAGATGTGAAATACACCCCGCTAAATTTAAGTGACACCTCAACGAGTGATATCCTATCAGACGTTCAGCATTTTCAGTCATTAATTTTACAATGGAAAATGAAGTCAGTCCACGGAAAATATCCACATGTAATCGATCAACCGGAAATAGACTCAACTGCATCCAACGACTGGCTAAACAGACCAGGAATCTTTGCTGAAACCGAAGGTTTTATGTGCGCTATACAGGACCAAGTGATTGCAACTAAAAACTATAAAAAATATATCATCCGTGCGGCCATTGAAAATGAGATTTATGCCGACGATGCCAAAGACTTCCTGAAACTATTCACCACATTACAGGCGCATGTGCTCCATTAGCAGCCACCGAATATCTGACAAGACACAACAACGTCGCAAAAATCGTGCATCAATGCTTAGCACTCAGATACCGATTAATTACGGAGGAATGTCCGTATTTCAAATACAACCCCAAACAGTTTTAGAAAGCAGTTCAACAAAACTATACTGGGATCGATCAATATTGACGGATCATCCCACGTCACACAACAGACCTGACATAACTGTAATCGAGAAACACCAAAAAAGGGCCCTGCTAATAGACATAGGAGTGCCGAACACGCACAACCTGCAAGAATGCTACACAGAAAAGTGTAGAAAATACCTCAATTTAGCGCACGAAGTTAAGGAAATGTGGAGACTAGATAACGTCGATATAATTCCAATTATCATATCATCTACGGAGTTATTCCGAAAAATTTAAACACGAGTCTAGATAAATTAAAAATGACTGAAAAGCGACACCTGATACAGAAGGCTATTATATTATCCACTACTTCAATAGTTAGAAAATTTTTAAACATAGAATAATTAAAAGAAATATGTATATATTAATAATAATTGTAGTCAGATTCTTGTATCCTTCAAACATGTACTTATTGTTATTCATAACCAATGTACAGTATATAATTTATCAGTTATAACAATAGTATTAAGTATTTTGTTGTAAAACGACCGATACTTAATGTATACCTTTATAGAGTTTAAAAAAAAAAAAAAAATAAAATAAAATAAAAAAAAAATTTAAAAGAACTTTTCCTATAAAAAAAAATAATAGAATGAAAAATAAAAAAATATAAAAAAGTAAAATAAAATAAAATAAAATAAAATTAAACAAAATAAAATAAAATAAAATAAAATAAAATAAAACATGATATAATATAATAAAATAAAATTAATTAAAAAAAAACCTCTCCAATAAAATAAGTTATAAAAAATAAAATAATATAAAATTAATTGAAATAAATTAAATTAAATTAAATTGGATAAAATTTAAAATAATAAAATAAAATGAAAATAAAATAATTTTAAACAAGATTAAATTTAAAAAATAAAAAATAACATTTAAAAAAATAAATAAATATAAATTGAAATAAAATAAAGTAAAATGAATTGAAATTTAATAAAATTAAGTAGGATAAAATTTAAAAAAAATGGGATGAAATAAAAATAAAATAAAATTAAATAAGACAAAATTAAAAAAACAAAAACAAAAAAAATCCATAACTTGCCCCCCAACATACCCGTCTGCTCTTTTATTTACTTTGATATTTATCTATCTATAGGATAAAATAACCATTGGAACCGTCGAGAACTTCGACAAAGAATGCTGCCATTTTTTCCTAAATAAATAAATTAAATTTCGAAAAAAATTTCACTCTGAGGTGAAAATTAACAACCAAGCGCCAAATCAACATTTATTATTACATTTTGCATAGCTTTGAAGGATAACTGAAATAAACAAGGCTCTTCAATATTGGCAAATTTTTGAAATTAAACCGAAAATAAACTTAATTTCTTCATAGTTTTTTTTTATTCTTCATTGCATAAGCGTAAGCGCAGACATATGCATGCGTACGTACATAAATGAAACAAAACACTTATCGTGAAATCAAAACTCTGAACTTCATTACGCGAAAAATGCTAATTATAAGTGATATGAACTTCCGTGCGAGGTAGGTGACGAACTGATCTTGTTTGCTCACACACGGAAGCGCAATGATTGTTAAATGTGTACTGTAATGAGTAACTTACTTACAAAAATCCAGTGTAAGCTTTTAAATTTAATTTTTCTCAATTTTTTTTTTTTTTACATTACAACACGTCCTTTAAATAACACAACAAGGGATTTTTACAAGTATATCGCCGTATTTATGTAAGTTTCAGGTTACATATGTACTTCCATGTGTGCCCTTCCTGCCCAATATTTCTTACTTCTTGCACCGCTCACTTGCATTTTTTCCTGTGCCCAAAGTCAACAGTTGCAGTGCATTGCTCCTGTCTGTCTGTCTGTCTGTCTGCTATTTAAGTTGCTTGCTTGGTTTTTGTAGTTGTCGCTGTCGTTGTTGAAGTTTTCGTTGTAGTTGTTGTTGTTGTTGTTGTTATTGTTGTTGTTGTTGCTGTTATTGGTGTTAGTGTCGACTCTGTTGCCCCAATATAACCCTTCCGCTTGAGTGCAATTACTTGCAAAACCGAAACTGGCGATGGTTGCTGAGGTGGTGATGTTGGTGGCGGCGGTGGCGGTGGTGGCGGGTTTGTCGGCGACGGTGAATGCTTTCGTTGCTGCTATCGTCATTAAAGTTGTTGTTGTCGTTGTAGTTGTGGTTTCAATGCTTTCTTTCACAAAAGATTATGCAGGAAATGCACACAGGCGAAAATACATATGTACGAGTATGCACATACATACAGACATACATACATGAAACGAGCATGGATATGTGCAGCAAAAGCCTACACTTAAGAGTATGTACTTGTCTGTAGGTATGCATATACAAGTAAACACACATACGTGCATATTTTAGTGCTATAAACAGGTATTGGTTGCAAGCAAGGGACTGACGTAATGTGTGTGTGTGCATTTGTACGCATCTGAAATGCAAAGTATTTATATCCGTAGGAACTCGGCATTAAGGTGGTCCAAAATTGTTGTCTTCATCCATTACAAACAGGTACTGGATAAATATGGGACTAATTTTTCGAGAAAGGTTGTGGGGACAAGTATCTGAGTTGTTGTGGGCTGACCGATTAAGATAGCGAAACAGAGCTTGAAGGGTGATATATCGATATGATGATTTCTGCGCTTTCGAAAGAATAGCCTATAGAAAGAATTAAACAATAAGACGGATCTCTGAAGATAGATCCGACGATAAATGGTAGATTAAAAAAGTATAAATATTGAGTACTGAGATTACGGATGCAGTAAATTTTATCTACGTATCAAGCAAATCAACCCCATCACAAGTTGGATTTTGGGTCTTGTTTCGATAACTGTCGGTAGCTAAGCCATTTCTGCCACCTCTGAAAGGTAGTCCAAGTTGACCCGTCAAAGAAACCAAAAAAACCTGAGGTAGGTAAATAAATATTCAAATGACGAATAAGAGAATGTAACACTCTGAGTGGAGAGCTCAAAAAAACCACCTTTGACTTATCTAACTAACCGAGTTCTTACAGGGTGCATTCACACTTCTTCACACTCACACACACATATATTCTTGCACAGAGAAGTATGTATTGCAAATTTCTCACGGAATCGCAAGAAATGGCGAACACCCGAGTGCCGTGAAAAAAAAACTGCATACAGGAGTAAGCAGAAAGTTAAGCACCGACTGGCTGGCCGTCTGGTCTGGTCTGGTCGCCTGGTTGGAGATGGTAAGTGAGCGAGTAAAATGTCGATAATGAAGACGTCTTGTTTTCGGGTCTGCTGAGAAAGAACCAGTTGAAACAACCATAAACAAATGAACGAAGAAGAAGAAGAAAAAGAAGAAGAAGAAGAAGAAGAGCTTGTTTCCTGCAATGCTGCAACTGAAATTGCAACAACAGCAACAATATACCCAATGACGAGTGAAAAGATTGCGACGTCGGACGCCGAAGGTTGTGCTTGTATGTATGCGTTTGTTAGTTTTACTTTTCCTCTTCTTTCTGTACTTAGCAATCGAGTTCCTTCCTCAATGGTAACTTGCAACGCACTCTCCCTAATCTATTTTTTTTTTGGCTGTTTGAAGCCTACAAAGCAAATGGCGAGCCAACTTTCTTGGCACTAAAAACATATCAAATAATTCGGCAAGCAAGCAGCGTTGGAAAGAAGTTAAGCGCAGCAGAAGAGCAAGAAGAAGAGAAAGAAGATGTGAAGTAAAGTGGAGTTGCAGCCAAATAAGTCAAAGACGTTCGCACAATCCGTACATAAACAACGTAAAAACGTTAACACCAACCATATTAATAAAGAATGCCAAAAGTAAGAAGGCGGATGGCCAGGAGATCTTAAGACGACGAAGTTAATGCAGCAACGTCTCGGAAGAAGAAAGAAGTGCAGCAACAAGCTAAAATTTTCTTAAGAAAAATAAAACATTAAATAACAAAGAGAGCACCCAAATTCAAAAAGTAGGTAGGCAAGAGGACTCTGCGCCAGCGATCAAGTCAGCACCATCACCATCATCTTCATCGTCGCCGAAGTAGCAAAAGAATTGGAGTGAAATGAAGCTGCTCGCCCGACTGCTGCTGCGACGCTGAGTGCAATGAACCTGTTAAGAGGTTATGCTGTTTGCTTGTGTTGTGTTTGTTGTTATTGCTGCTGCCAACTCGTTGACGATTTCGAATGCAGGCGCATAAAAACAAGAACAAGAACAGCAACACTAACAGCAAAAAAAGAAAATAAACAACAACAGCAAGCCAGTATTAGCAGCAACAACAATGAAAACAATAACAACAAAGAAGCAACAGCAACACGAAGCATTTAGAAGTCAAAACACTATGTGGTTCAGCGGTCAACTTGACTTGGCGGCGCGTCGGAAGCAAAATGCAAATAAGCGTACACACACATACACACACTCTAAATACAGGCAAAAAAAATATAATCGTACATATATATGTATGTATGGCTGGTCCTGCTGAAACCCCGCGCGCTGGCCTTCAAACTTCTTGCTCGCCCAACAACAATGGCAAATCATTGTCAGCTGTCAACGAAAAAAAGTTTATATTTATAGCTTTACTGCTTTCATTGTTGTTGTTGTTGTGTTGTTGTTGCTGTTGTTGCAGCTGTGCAGGTTACTGTTCGTTCGCCTTTCTTGTTGTTGTTGCTCTTATTTTGGTTTGGCTATATTTATGGCTATCAAAAAATTTCTGTTCCATCTGAACAAAAGGCAATAAGCAGCAAAGCAGCAGCAAAGCAGCAGCAAAGCAGGAGCGAAAGCATAAGAGCAGCACAGTGTCAGCGGTGCAGAGAGCGGAAGAAAGTGAATGGTTTTCTTTTGTTGTTTGTTGTTGTTTGAAGAAAAGTTCGAATGCGGAATTTTGTTACGGAAATTATCAACATTTTGTGGCATTTGAATTGTTTTTTACATACATATACATACATACACACATGTTTGCGTGCACGCGTGAGTGTGTGTGTATGTATTTATTTTCAGAAGCTGAAAATTGTAGAAGAAATAAACGTTGTAAAGCAGACGTTTTTAGGTTAATTCAAAATCTTATAAAGTTGATGGTTGGTAAATGAGGCGTTAAGAAACCTTTCTTGATTGCTTTCAAGCGAAATGCAGACAAAGATAAGGAAAAATAAACACAGAAGTAAGCTTTGTGTGTTTCATAAGTTTTCTTCCTAAGTACTTTGCGTGGTATTAAGGTTAATGTGCGTCAAATTAGATGGAAGTGGGAAAATGCATTTTTCGAGAGAAATCAAAGATTTGAAAATTAAGTTCTAAAGTTGATAATTTAATGAAGAAAATCTTGAGATTTCTCAATTTACAAAAGATAGGAAATTATATATTTTTGCATTATATTAAGTATGAAAATAGTTTTATCCGATTTCGAACTAATTTCTTTCTTTTTGTAGCATTTAAATCTACGAGTATATATGTAAATAACAATGAATCGGTGAAATGTTTGTAAGCACTTGACTCAAGCATGGCTGGACCGATATGTCTAATTTTGAACTTGATATATTTGTGAAAGTTTAGTAAAAGTTTGAACGGTTAGAAACAGCCGGGAAGTGCACCTGGAAACTACTTTATTCGGGAAAGTCGATTAATTTTTCGATTTTTTTGGAATTTGATATATAGTCAGCTTTACACTTAATTTAATATAAACAAGAAGTTTTCTTCCAAGTAGTGAACTAGGGATCAACCTTTCCGAAATCTTATTTATAGTTCGATTTACGTGAATGATGATTTCCAGTCTGTAGACCGATCTAATTGGAAACAAGTAACATATATTATTTATGGTTAGGTTTTTTTTAAAAAAATGGATCGGGAACCAGGAAGTAAGTATCATTTGCTCGAAACATTTAAATAATACTTTTTTTTACGGGAAAGGGATCACCGATAGACTGACAAAAATTAGGATGGTTTGGATATAAGCATAGATCGTGTATACTGATGTATGTTCGTCTAGTCATGTTATGTTTTTGTGGGCGAATGGAGCCCTCGGCTAACTTCGAGGCATTCATATTGACATTTACGGGAAAGACTTTGAGTAGCTCATATTTGATACGCTCATTCAAAGATATAGCTAGATCAATAATAAAATAAAATAAAAAATTTAATATTTTGAATTAGATAATGCTTAATTAGAGCTTTAGTTATCCTTTGTAATACCCATTAGAACAAAAATCAGAGAAAAGCTTAGAACCAAACAACGTGTGCCCGGGTCTGCTATATTGAAATTATAAAAAATGCCTTTGTAATTTATTTTTATATAGTATAAAACTGCTCAGACATAATTAATTTATTTTATAAAAAAAAAAATTAAAAATCAACAAATTTTTTTTTTTAATTTAAGTTTAAATTTATGTAAAGAAAACATATTTTTCGTGTTGTAAGCATATGAGAATATAAGTATTCGTTTATGGTAAAAAAAGTAAGATTTGTTATAGATAACTTTAAATAGAGATAATAATTATAATATTTTAAAATTTGAATATAAATATTTTTTTTTAATTAGTTGTTGAAATCTTAAATTTCATCACTAATAAAATTAACTAAAAACAATTTTATTTGAATTTTATTCATTTAATTAAATTTAAAATGCTTATTTTTTAAGAAAAATATAAGAGAAATCAATTTTTTTAAATTTAGTCTTTATTTAAATTTTTTTTATTTTGAGTGAAAACTCTAAAAACTAAATTTTTGTGTAATTTAAAAAAAGAGGCCAATAAGAGTGTCTTTTATTATTAAAAATTGTGTAGAATTTTATTTATTTAATTATTTAATTTATTAAGTTATTGAAAAATGCCTAAATATTCTTCTTTTTTGAAGAAAATATAATTTTATATCATTTTCATTTGCACTACATGGCTTTCAGAATTATTTATAAATTAATATTTCCCTTTTTATTTTTTTATTAACCCCTTGGTCATGTTTGCCTAATCCTGAAAAAATATTATACATAATTTTTTAAAATCTTGCGCTCCTTTTCGTTTTTTTAAATTAATTTGCTATAATAGAGGCTTCAGCTTGGTTTCTAGTACTCACCTCATTCGAAGTTTTTTAACTGCACACCGTATGTACACCGAATATGTGGAAGTTGGCCCGATTGTAATATTTATAGGAATTCGCAAAAACCTAACTGGAATATTTTGAATTTTTCGTACAGAAAATTATTTTATAATACTATTTTATTCGTTTTCCCAATTAGAATTATTTTATTTATATAAAAGTAACTCTGTTTTGAGCATTTTATTTAAAAACTCTATTTTTTTTATTAAAAACACTTTTTCAGTATATTTGTTTGTTTATGGAAATCTTCCTAACAATGTTTCCAATTGATTGTAAAATTTGTTTATTTTATGTGGTAAATGACACTATTTATGTTTAAAATTTATTGTAATTTGATTATGTTTATTAAACTGTTTTACTTAGTTATTATTTCTTATATATTTTCTCAGTAAATCACTTCACAAAAGACGGTATTTTCTCATTTTATTTTTCAATCTTTGTTTTATTTATTATTTTGTTTGGTTTTGCACAATTTTAGTATTTTTAATAAACATATTTATTTATATATATATATTTGTTAATTACCTATTTGTTTGCTATAACTAATGTAAACATAATTTAAAAAATTTGCATATTTTGAACACTTTATTTTCCCAATTACTGTATTTAAACAGTTGGCAGTGAGAATTTCCTATACAATATGATAAATATATATAGTAGAGTATTTTGTTGGTTTTCTTTTGAAATGTAGTTCGATATTTGTTTGAATACACTTTAATGAATTCCAAATCTTTTTATTTTATTATTTGAAATGCAATGAAAATGTTCGCAATCGGTTTGGTGGATATTTTTTAAGGGTTTCTGGGCGTGTGTGTATACACTTTTTAGTTTTTAGAATATTTTCTGTATATTTTCTGTATATTTTACGGTTTTTTTTCAAATAGTAATAGTGTTGTTGCAGGCGAGTTGCAAGTTTTCGGGTTAAACTGCACAGAATATATGTATATATTGGATGTATGTATGTATACACAAATGTACTACTATTACAGTTTAATTATACATAAAATCGAAAATTATTTGTAGAAGCTCTTCTGATATTTTCTACTGACTCGCGCGTTTTGAAAACGAAAAACGTAAGAAATCTTTTAAAATTCTTTTCTTTTCTTTTATGATTTGTATTTCACTTAAATTGTACAACTTTGAAATCAGCGCTTACGAATTGGACGAGACGATGTAAAGACGACTACATCAACCAACCGTTCCGATGTTCCGTTCAGTTTGAGCATCGAAAGATAACTGCGAATACCGACAGAGTTACTCAGATACAAAGTTGAAAAACCGACAGACGGCCGGCGACCAGCAGGAATGAGCCAACCAGAGAGTCAGCGACGTCGGTTGATTAGACTTTGGGTCGGTCGGTCGGTTGGTTGGTTGGTTGGTTGTTTGGTTGGACGGGCGGGTGAACGTACGTACGTACGACACAGATACACCGAAAGCCACAAACAAACAAGGCAGCGAGTTAAAACGAGTCAACGAGGTGGATGGACCCGTTGACTAAACACAAACGCACGCACGGCCATGCACTCACACAGTTACACAAAAGCATGCCTGATATAGTTAAAGCATAACAACAAACATTGTAAGTATGTTACACTAACAAAGCGTTTGAATGAGCGAACAAGCAGCGAAATCAGACCGTCGGTCGAATAAGGCCGGTCGGTCTGGCGGCCCCAAACGCATAAGCAGCGCAGAGAAAACAGCAAAAAAGAAAAAAGAATCACCAAAACGAAGCGAAGAGCTCTAGGCAAGTAGTCAGCGTCAGCCCCAACGACGAGAGCGCAATGTTTACAATGAGAAACGAAACGAAACGAAACGAAAACGGAACATGCTCAATGCAACCAAAGTGTAGATGAAGAAGAAGAAGCAAGGCAGCCCCGGCAGATAACAAAAATTGTTGCAATGCATGAGCGCAGTCAGCACACAGATACTCACGCACACACACAAATGCATTGTTCCACTTAAACATAAATTGGTGTACGAGTTAACTCAAGCCAGTGGCGGCCAACAACACGCCGACGTATAAGGCGATTGTAATGGAAAGCAGGAAAACGAACAAAAACAGAGAGGCAAACGAGTTTGTTGCGGTTCGAAAATGAGCGTCCACAATATGGGGAGTTCATGTGTATGTAAGCACTTATACTACCAACAAATTATTGTTGTTACTAGCGAATGAGCAGGTAAGACAGAGAGCGAACAAAAACAAAAATGCAAATGTGATGTTTAGAAAGAGGCGGCACACAGCAGGAGGTAGTTTTGTTAGTACCCGTGCACTGGTCTACATCTATGTATGTATGTACGTATGTATGTATGCTTGCGCAGGGGTATTACCAATCGTACGAGCCGATAGGCGATTGCAACGAGTGAAGCTGGCGTTGGCATTACAAAGCCGAATTGTTGCATGCAACACAAGTGTAGCGAGTGCGTACAGCAGGCAATTTAGGCAATTGAATGGACTCAGTACACACCAAATTACCTGAGAGTTGAAGAGCAAGTAGAAGCGAGTGATTTTGGTCGCTCGTTCGTTCGTTACTGCATTATTTTATTGCATTCGCTCAAATGTGTATACCACTTGGGTGAGTACCCAGTAGGGAAAACCTGTATCCAATTGGTATAGTGGTGCAAATTCAACGAGAAAAAAAGAAAAAGTAGTGCTGACTTCAGCCATACCGCAGATTTTATACTTTTCTTGAAAATATCAAATTAATTGCAAAAAGAAAAATGCGGTTTCGATGATTTTCCGCGCCTTTTTTGGCGTATTTTTGACCTAAAACCTGATGTCTGAACAAACTTATTATACATGGGGGGGACAAAATGATATAGCAGACTGATCTGGTCGATTCCGACAAGTGATCACTACATTACAAAAATACTCCTGCATACCAAGTTTCGTTGAAATATCTCAAAAACGGAGAGACTCAACTTCGTTCGAAGAGATTGATACAACGTTAAAGCAGGTTTGGAAGGATTGCTGAGAAGAGAAGAATAACGAATTAGTTTATTAAACCATAAGGAGAAGAAAGCCAAAGAGCGTTGTGGACCAAAATCAATTTTTAATATTTAGTTCGCCTTAAAAAAGAAAACTGCTAGTTGTAGCGAAGATAGAATACAACCACCAAAGGGTAGTGCCAGAAGAGGGAACAGATTACTGAAAGATCAATGAGCAGACTATCAAATCGGTTGGAGCGGCTTATGAAACTTCATTTGGTAATACTATTCACTATTGAGAGCTGTTCGGAATGCCAAGAATAACCCTAGTATATTGAAATTGAAGTAAAGCGCAGCAAAGCTTTTAGTTTAGAAGGAAATGCTTGAAGATCAGTTAATCATTCCACGAGGAGTAAATTAAGTATTGCTGTCGAAGTCTTTTTATGGCAGATTTAGGAAATAATAAATATTTGAGATCCTTGATATCTTGGAGTACATGTAGGGCTTACGGCATACACATGTGGATAGGAGCTGCTATCATTAGGATTTGAAACCTTAATATCTGTAACCGCTACTCATTGGTTGCGTTTATGGAAAGTAAGGCTGACGTGTTTATGGATGATAGTGCCCAAACACACTCTCAAAATATGAAACGAGGAAAAAACTTTGTACTACAGTATTAGTTCGTAAAAAGGTAATAAATTAACCCATAACAGAGAGAAACCAATATTTGAATCAGTATAGCCGAAAGCTCAGATAATTATAGTTTATTCTAAGCCGCCTGCGAACGGTCGACGGATTTTTATGAAGAGCTTTTATATCAGGACATAAATACACTCGGAGGGCTTGATATACCTTGCCGAGGAGCGACCGCAATTAGAGAAATTAATTTTCTTGACTTGAACCATTTCTTTTCAGATTTGATGCCTTATCTTTGCTCTGCCTTTTCCTTTATTTCATTTGATTTTTGAACATTATCCTATATTCAGAGTGCCTACTACCATGCGGAAGGCTATGGGCGCGAGTTGTGTCCCCACCAACATCAAAAATTATAGACTCACTACTAATTTAAATAAAAAATTTAGTAAATTTTTGTAATTGTGGTCGCCTCTGTGCTGGTAATGTCAACCGCACTCCGAGGGATTTCGGAGGCTTCTTAGAATAAACTGTAGAACAACAAATCGGAGAAGGAGCTCGGCCGAAAATCGCTTCAGCTATAAAATATACTAATACATAATTTTTCCTTTTTTTTTTTTTAGAAATTATCCACTGTGGACTCATCAGTTGTAGTTTTGCTTTGCCTGCCGACTTGCACGTCTAACTTATATAATTGTTGTTTTTGCATTGCATGTATGTACCTACGTTATGCATGTGTTTGAATCAGAGATTTTTGGAGTTTCTATTTTTTATTGTATATCTCAATTTTGCGTTTGTTTAATTTGTGTATGTATGTATGTGTGCAAATAGTTGTTGTTTGCTTAGCTAATTCTCTATTTTGGCAAAAAGGCCCAGAGATAGAGAGAGAGAGAGAGATAGAAAGATAGAGATGGCGCGCGGGTGTGTGGGACCAATGGAGAATGGAGTTAAAAATGGCAAATGGCAAATGGCCACCCAGTCGGTGTGTGTTGCAACTCCACACCAATGATACAGACTAATGTGAATATGCACATACATATACATACTTGCAAATTTTTTTAAATATACACATACTAGTTGAGTACACCTATGTGATGTTGGAAAATCTATGGTACTTTTGCAATATGCCCTGAATTGTTTAATATGCTTGTATGTATGTATTTTCTTGTTGTTGCTATTTATTTTGCTTATTTATTTGTATTATGCAAGTACATAATTAAATAAATTTGGAAAATTGTTATTGCAATTGTATTGTTTCGATATTTTTGCAGACATATGTATGCACATGTTCGTATACATACATATGTATGTATGTATTTGAGTAGATTTTAACTCCTTTTAGGCTAAATACCGTACATTTCACTTTACTGGATTGCATTTTTTTTGTTTCGAACAGTGTACACAACTAAAGTGCTTTCGAAAGCTCAATGAGGAAATGGTTTTCTTTAACTAACGGTATTTTTGTGTTGTAAAGTGATTTTCATTGTAAATTACGGAATCACTACGAGTGTGAGTTTTTCACATAGAAATCATTATGCTCGTTTATAGTTTTCAAACTTTCACAGTCAATTTTTTTTTTCGAAAAGAGGCAAAATTTATTATATTTTAACATGAGGGCACCCCTAATAGTTTTGTATGTGATGAGCGCACTTTTACTTCCATGTTCGACCGGATGAACATATTCACAATAAGGCTCGTGCATACATACACACATATGTGTCTATGAAATGGAGATAACAAAGAACAATACGGTGAAGGCGATGTCGTGTAGAACTCGAGACAGGCTTCAGAAATTCTCGAATATATTCTTCGTACTGGTTTCGAGTTTTAGGTGAGCTTGAGAAAACTTAGAAAAAAATGGGGAAATTTATTCTTTTTGAAATTATTATCTTTAATAGAAGTAAAACCTTGGCTCATTTGTGAATCGAGGATTTCCAAATTTTCAACGATTTCACCTTCCCTAATTTATGTTCAAGAAATAGCCTTTGGATATTTTAAACGGAGTAACGAGCTCCTCCCGAATTCGAGGTGCATTCCCAATGGCGAAACCCCGGATGTGAGAATTCTAGGGTTATCTCTGTTTCGACTGCTTCAACTCAGCTAAGATGAAATCTTTTATAGCGTGCTTTTTACAAAATCAAGCGAAGGACGAACGCTTCTTTGTATGTCTTTAGAGAAAACTATATTGACCGGTAACTATTAAAGAGCAAAGTGGTTGGTGCCATGTTGTAGGTAAAGTCTTACTCCCAAATGCTCAACATTGTCATGTAGCGATCGGCTCTTGAATGGAGTCGAAAAATTGTGGTAATGAAGGAAAAGGCTTATTGTCAATACACTGATTTTCAACTGGGAAATATGTGTGATTCCGTTTCCATAGTTAATATTAAAAAAAAATAAAAATTAAAAAAAAACTTTAGACCTTCTAATGAAGTGAAGAGCCAGTCTGTTGAGATTAATTAAAAAAAATGAAAAAGATTTGCAAACAAATTAACATCACAGAAGTGTAAAATGCCAAAGACTCCGCTGGGATGTCGCAAATAGTGTTTTAACGCACTGCAGGCGATTTCAAAAGTACCAACAACAATAGCGCTGTGAACAACAACGTCAACTTCAGGGACAAATTGTCGACTTGACAAAGTTGATGCTTCCTTAAGTGGGCCGCACATTCAACGCTGCAACATTGTGCTCGTATTCATGCGAAGTGGCAGTAGCAGCGCTCACTCACTTCGCTTTTTCACTTTTAGCTCGTCTGCGCACTTCCGGTTTTTTTTTTTTTTTTTTTTTGGTTTTTACAATTTGTTTATTCACCTTCTTTATTTCATTTTTTCCGCAACCATTTGGTTTGGCCGCACCGCGCAGCGCATGACTGCTAATTTATGTGCAGCGTTAACGACGGGTGGTGCTGCCGTGGCTGCCCCTTACATTCGTACACATTTCCCTAAGCGAGCTACTTAAGGCTCACAAATCTTCCCCTCACTTCGACTTTTTCCACTTCCTCTTAAGCGTTCAACCGTTCACACTTAATTGCGCGATTTGCAACGCAACCGCAACGCTTGCCACAAACCGCGACCGATTAATGCACGTTGTTGATGTTAGTGTTGCTGTTGCTATTGCTGTTGAAGCCAATCACGATGATGTTCATCAGCATTAATGTGCGCTGGTTATGTTGGTCCAAGCGCTGAAGTGGAATTTTTTTTTTGCCGCAAAACGCGTCGCTGCCAAAGTAGTTTGCAACTTTGCCAGTATCTCCGCCAATATCCGTTAGTATGTATGCATATTCGTGTGTCTCTGTGTGTGCGTGGCCAGTCATAATTGACTGCTTGACAGACAGGCCGGCCGCCAACAGGCACTAGTGCTCTAGCTCTGCCTTCGAAGTAAAACAAAAGCGACTCAGTTGCTCAGTTGCGACAGTTGCGTTGCGAAGCGGGTGAGTTTCCAGCCATCCGGGTGTTGCAAACAGATTCGTTGCACCCAATGTGGCAGCAAAGTGCTGTAATGCGAATCATATTCAAGCAACAGTTGTTGGTTTGTATGTGTGTTGTTTTTTGTTGGTGCTGTTGTTGCTGTTGTGAGAGCAAGAAGCACTTGGTTGTCGCGCGCTTAGGGGCAATAATCTTTGCATTTGATTGAAAGTGACATACACAAATACAAATACCCGTACAAACTCACACACACATTCACTCACTCACTCACACATTCACTCACGCATTCACACTCACTCACTCACTCAAACGCAAATTCATTCAAATCAAATATTTGTACATCACTTCCATTCAATTTCTATGTGTGTGTGTGTGTGTGTGCATTTGGAATGGCGCGGAAGCGTCACTTGAGACATGCCAATTATGTTTACTTACTTGTAAATTGTTGTTGTTGTCATTATTTTTTGCAACAGCAAAAATACCACTAATTTGTAAGTTAAACTCTGTGAAGCAAATTTGATTTTAAGGAATTCCGTAAAACACATAAACGGATTGACGTACGTCCATATGGTTGAATATGAGAGAGAAGCTATCTTAAAACATTGGAAACATACTTCCTTTGGGTTTCCTCTTAATATCACGATCGACACCAGACTACATCTCAATTGTTCATTTTGTATTGCTCACCACCCACACTTGAACACGATTTACGACCCCTAATCGGAAGAGCCACAATTTTCCTATAATATTTGGGCAGGAATAACAGAGAAATATCTGAAAAGAAAAGCAGTCGGGACACCGAGTTTTCTTCCTTTGGTATTGGTATATCGGTCGGCGGCTCCGCTCTAATATATTTGAAGTCAGTACATGGCGCCAGAGGCCAACAATAACTAAGTCTACATTTTGTTCTTCCCATCGTAATTTATGGTGAAGTCACGCAGAGGCGGCCGCAATAGCCGAATGGTTAGCAGCGCGTACTACTATTCGGAAGGTCAGGTTTCGAGTCCTGGTCTGACCAACATCCGAATTGTTTGAAATTTAATTTAAATAAAATCTTAAGTCAATTTTTTTGATTGCGCTCAGTAAATGCTAGGGCTGGAAATCTCAACCCCTCCGAGCGTATTTATGACATGAAATAAAATTAAGGTAGGAGATTGGCCGAAAGAGGCAGTGGCCAAGCTGGCTAGGTCATGTTTTGAAAGATTGCGATGGTGTATCCGCTGGTAGAAGCAGTGGAACAGAAAGACCTCCATTAACCCGGAAATATCGGCTGAGGAATGACCTCACTTCACATGTTGTTCTCAGTTGGCATCAAATTGAAAAATGCCTGTCGGGATATTCTTGACTCTGTTATAATCACGAATACACCATGTAAGCATCTGCTTGGAGTTTCAAATAAAGCTGAGAGTGCGGCGAGGAGGATCGTGGGATTCAATCTTGGCCAGACTAATATCTAAAGTATAGAAATTTTTTTCTAATTGCAGTTCTCATTGGCAGGGAATGTCAATCCCTCCGAGTTTATTTCTGACATGATATGAAATGCACCTCATAAAAATCCATCAGCAGTTCGGAGGCGGCTTACAAAAAAAAAAGAAAAACAGTAAGCTCTCGGTCAAAACTGGTCCGAATCCGTCGAAACGGCACGTTTCCTTGGCCTCCCTTTAGATGACCTCGATGAATTATACTAGTTTTGTCTGCCTCTTAAGGGGGTTCAGTAAGCCACTACAACAATAACAATAACTATTTGCAAGCAAATGTTGGACACTGAAACATTTTACTATTTTCTTTCTTAACTATAAGACGTTTTCTGCTCTTAGAGTTAAATTGGGAAAATGGTATTAGCGAAAAGCGCGAATATCAACGTATAAATGCATGTGTATGTAAGCATGTATGTGTATGTATACTTGTGTTATACGCAATTTCTGCCATAAAAATGCAAAAGCGACGACACTCAAGCGTGACAGCTGAAAAGCAGCTGCCACAACTTGTTGCAAACAGCACTGGTTTGCTTCATATTGTTGGTTTCATTGTTGTTGTTGTTGTTGTTGCGACGTTAGCCAACATAGCATGCAGACTGCAGAAAATTTCGCTTTTTATATTCAGCGGTTGCGACGCGTCGTTGGCTAATGACGAACAGAAAACGAAGAAATTAAAAAGGCCAACGAGGAGAATGTGTAGGCAAAAACGAATTTGAGGAAGCAGAAGAAGACGAAGAGAAAATTTGCTGCCACAATGAAATGAAAATTAAATTTAGCAATGCGTCGCCGCAAGTCACAACGTGCCGCACGACCAACCATGGCGGCGTTGAAAGTAAATACTTACAGAAACGACACCAACACCAACAACAGCATTCGTAATAATTGCAAAAACATGCTTTACAGGAAAAAGTAACGTTGCCAAGCATGTTGAAAAGCGTCTTCCGGGATCGCATGCAACGTTGTTTCTGCTGCGTTGCATGACAGTGGCGGTGGTGGTTGAGTTTTGTAAAAGCAACAACAATAATAATGTGTGCCTACTCGTGATTGCTGTTGTACAACAACATGCGGAAATTGCTTTTCTTACTTTGACTTTATAAATACAATGGCCATTGGCAACAGCCAATTTTGGGCAACCGCAACCATCGATCGAAGCTGCAAATATTTATTGGGAATTAATGAAATCGGCCAAGGCCTGCAGCGCCCGGGGAAGGAATAATAATTCAGCTAATGCATTTAATTTGGGACCACACGTGTAGACACTGCTGTTCAAAAAAAAAAAAACTTTTGGCTTCTCGATGCGTTCAACGGTATGTATGGGTATAGGAGTAAGAAAAAAGTTTTCTGGACTCAAGTTCGAGCACAGGTGTGGGTTAATTTTAAGACTTCTGCAAATATGATCTGCGTAATCTCAACTCAAATTCTCATAAAACTGTTTCTTTTAGAGCTTTTCAGATAGCGGAGGGCTAAGCTAGGAGAGCGGGCCTTAATTTTAGATTAGTTTGGAGATGACACATGATTATTCGGTATTTTTTGACCGACTACGAGCACTGGGGTCTGTTGCAGTGACAATAATGCTTGGAAAGTTAAGAAGCGATATTCCTTTGGGCAAAAGAAGTGTTCATCAGTTCATATAGTAATAAATCGTTTCCCATCCAGTTTCCAACTATTCTTATTAAACTTATTTATTGAATTCAGGATATTAGTCTAGGTTGAACAGGCTTAGAGATCAAAACCTTGGAACAAAATTTCCATGTACGCGGCAGACCTCGCAGTATTGATGAAAGCCTGCTCGCCTAAAAATATGGCGTTAGTAGACAAAAACCCCTCTGATGACAGAAAAGCATCATTTATAGTTCGTTCTTTGGAAGTTTGCAAGTGGACGTCATAGAATCGAAAATCGCTTCAGCGGATACAAAGCGCCAATTATAGTTGTAAGTAATAATGGACTCTTATGAGAATATTTTTATATGAAGCGATAAGGATGGCAAAAGTTCTATTGGATAAGGAGGAAAAACGCATTTTAATAATTCGTCAAAAATTTAGCTGCTCATGAAGACATATACACTATAGTTGGCTGCAAGCTCAAGTTGAACGAAAAATCAGATTGTAACCAGAACTTTTACTAGCCAATAATACCAGATATTGCTGGAGAAAAAGACCAAAGAAAAAGAGGAGTAAAAGCGCATTTTTACAATTGGAATTTACTTCCTACATGAATCCAAGTAGACAGACCAGATATTAACCGTTTTTAGCTACTAAATGAATTCTGCTTTGCTCTGTCGTTTCTCTGCATTCTTATGGAGCACACATACACACACCCACACACACACATTCACAATATTCTAATCATCTCCCATGGCATTTGACTTCATCTGCCATTCACGCAACCAACAACACTCGAAACAACTCTCAATATTTATGGCTGCTGCAGCTCTTAATTGCCTACCGCCTTTCATTGGAGCAACTCCATTGCGCCTTTCGCCTTCACACCCATCATTTTCTTTGTTGCCACTCTCACATCTTCTGTCCCTCAGGCTTGTGCATTGCAATTTACCGTTTATTCCTTGTCCGATTGAAGACTTTTCCTCGTTTGCTCTCATTTTTTTTGTTTCTTCTTCTTTCTTCTTCGAACGCAAATGTCTGCAAAAGTCAATGATTTGTGTTGTTGTTGTAAATTACAGTTCTTTCTTTCTTTATTACTCTTTGTGTTGGTGCTACTGACTCTTGACTGACTGACTGTTGATTTTGATATTGCATTCACCTTCTTCATCAGCTGCTGCAACCGACAACCATACGCACATACATACATGCATATTGTGTACATAAAGAGAGCAATGACCTTTTGCAGTAGCAGCAGCCGCAGCCGCAGAAGCATTGCAATTGTTGCGTATGAAAGTTATTGGAGCTGCGAGAGAAAGAACGTCAAGCCAATAACAACAACACTATACTGTACTGTACTGTAATAAAAGCAACAACAACAACACTAGCATGCAACGGCAACAACAGCACACTGTGATAACGACATTCTTGGTAGTGATTTTTTTTATTTTGTTGCGGTGACTTACAACAATAACTAGTACAACAACAATATGAAGTTGTTTATTTCCACCAGTTGCTTCTCCAACCATATGAACATACATACGTATGTATGTATGTAACCAGTTGAAACCGCAGTAACGGCAATAACAACAATAAATACAAACGTTTTCAGCTGAATTTGTACCACTCAATGCGAAAGTGTTTTTCTCAGTTCTTCTGCTGTTAGGTTTTGATTTGATTTTCTTAATATATTTGCAATTGCATTAATTAATAGAATTAACTAAATTAGATGCATTAAATACCGGAGAAATATTATTCTTAATTCGTTTATTTATTTTCAATTCTATTCCACTGGAAAATACTAAAGATGATTTCTTAATTTTGTTGTTGTTGAATAAACATAGTTTGAAAAAAATATTTTTTACAAAGATTTAAAATTCTAATACAATAAATATGTTTGGTAGCCAAATGCATGAGCTTCCAAATGATACGAAATACTCTCGAATTAATTAACTATTGATCAACGTACGAAATATGTTATATTTCATTGGCAGATATTCATGATTTTTGTTTTTAATTTTTCGTAATTTACCATGGCCATAACTTATAAGCTAGATAATGACTTGATTTGATGTCTTATATAGATCGCTTGCTACCTCGTAAAGCCAGAGGGAGCTTCAGTTTTATTTGAACTTAAAGTAGTCGTCGTACAAGACGTCTGGTTTGGTGGTCAGGTGAATTTCACTCTTTCAACAACTTCAATAATTTCGTTTACCACCATGCCCTTGTGATATGGATGCTTTATATACGCAGCAGCTTCCCTTACCTATTTTATTCCTGCTTCTAAGGGCATTTTCTGATATCTGGTCCAGCATTCCGCTAGAGCGCCGCTTGTGCCTGCGCCATTTGCCCTTTCTTAATATGTGCGATGGGAAAGAGTGGGTGTATGTGGTCTATTTTGTCCACTATTCCCTTGCTTATTGAGCTATGGCCGAAGGTTCTTGCAGAAAATTTACCTCACACCGTAACAGCGGATTTCATTCTGATTCTTTCCACAGCAATTTTGATTGGCGATCAGATGCAATTTCTGCTCTGGCTAGTGCCACTTTCAAATATGCTTTGGCCTGCGCACGAGCCATTTTTTGCTCTACACTGTAAAGCCTGCCCTCGCCTACATACATATGCTACACCACTGTGAACTACCATCAATGTGCGGCATCCTCTCACACACCACTATGTATTACGAACGTCTCTCCGTAACAGACCAGAATTCACCAATTAAACTGCAACGAACTCCTAGAAAAGACTGGAAAGAGACTTTATCAGCCGGGAGCTACTGTCAATAGCTGCGATCCAGGAAGCAGGCTAAACGGCCACTTCGATTTCAGCATTATACGTAAGGAGCGCAAACGAGATCATGGCGGTGGTATGTCATTTATCCTCCAAACCGACGTGTAGCATTGGCTTATCGACGGCGATATCGACGGCAGGAATTCTACAGGAATGGACCTGTCAAAAGCTTTAGGCACGGTCAACCACGCAGTGCTATGGTATTGAGTAATTCTAATTACCACCTTGGTTAAAGAGGGGACCATGAACTACCTGTAATGTCATCGCCCGATGCCGATGACTTTTCAATATTGGCGTATGGCCAGGATACTGATCTCTGAACTCTTAAGCTGCCATTAGACGTAGAAATTGTTTGATTTCAAATTTCATGTCAAAATTAAAAATTTCAAAATTTACTTTCCAGAGCAGACGCACGAAGAATAAAAAAGTTCATGAAATTGAATTTCACGAAATAAAATTTCTCTAGCAACACTCAAATCATTTGGCAGTGCTTTCAATAGAAATAAAATTGCTACTGCAGCAAAAGCAATTGGAAATTCAATTTCAGAAATCAAATTGCCGATGCAGCCACACACTGAAACTTTTATTATTTTACATGAAATTAAATTGCAGAAAGTAATTTCCTAGTGGTGAAAATGAAATTTTTTGACAGCAAAATGCGTGAACGAAATTAACGAAATTGAAAATTTCTACGCTTTGCGGCGATTTTAGTATTTCTTGTAGAACGCAAGCACATGCCTCAAACATTTTTAACCAAATCATTTGATATGGCTACTTGTAACTAATTGCAGGCGAGAAGATTCCACAAACATCAAAAAACCACGAAGGCTATGAAATGCAGCAAAAAATACTACACTTTTCATAAATAAGTGTTGCCTTAATTTCAGTGAGTCATTCAAAATATTCCTCAGCAACGTCATCATCAACATCATCATCATTATCGTCATCATCACTAACTGACTGACTGAAGCGAGTGAATGAGTAACGACGCCACCGCCGTGATCATCGTCATCACTGCCGACTTCGCAAACAACAAAAGCAATTCTTCGTCGAAGCAATTGCAACATTCATGGAATCAATTCGCACTTCGGTCAACACATAGCGGGAGCAATGACACGTTGAGTGCGTAGCTGAGATCGAGCAGAGTGAGCGGAGCAGAGTAGCGAGTGAACGCAGCGTAGTGTGAAGGTGCGAGGTACGGCGGTATGAGCGCAGCTTGTTGATTTTGGTACACACGCGGTTGGTTTGGTGTCGATGGCGCAACGCAGTTTCAAGGTCCACAGAAATGCAATTTTTTAAGTTGGCGCGACTTTTTTTCTTCGTTTTTTTGGATTTTTTTTTTTTTTTTTGGGTATTTTTCAGACAAATTATTTTCGACACAAAACAATTTCGACAAACAATAAGGCGGCCATTGCCATCAGACAGATAAAAAGCCGCAGCCACCACACAACCACACAGTCACACAAAGTCATAAAAATAAAAAATAAAAATAATTATGAACTTTTAAATGAAATTTGGTGGCAGACATGGTTAAAGACGGGCGAAGAGCTGGTGGAAAAGTACACAGCTGAGTGCAAGAAAATATATATTGAATAATATAATTAAGCATACAAATGCTACATACTTACTATGGAGGTGTTTGTGTGGAGACCTGCGCGAGGCGGACCTTACGCGTATAAAATATTTTTAGGCTGTGCGTGACGCATTGTTCGTATGAAAAAGCGCAAATTACACTTTTGTATGCATGTCTATGTATGTATATGTATATGTGTATGTATGCATATGTGTAAATGTAAGTAACAAATACAGCGAACGCTTACTCACAAAATGACGCCAAAGCAGGAGGCGCGTCATGCATATGCATGAGCATGAGTCCCCAAGAGTCGCAACTACCTACCTACCTACCTCCAGTCGCCTCTGCCGCCATTTGGCACTTGCAACATTTTGCCATGTTTTTATGCTGCCACAAATAGTTGCTAAGAACAGTTCTTTGCATAGCAATGAACCTAGCGAAGCGGTCGTTGTGACTGTTGCCACCGACAAAGCAATAGGTACAACAACAACTACAACAACTGCAGCAACACCACAACAAAATTTATTTGATTACTTCAATGACGCGCTGGTGATCGCTCGCTCATTTGTATTTGCTGCTTTCATATATACAAGCGAATAGGCAATTGTTTGTTGTTGCTGTTATTGCTGTTGCTGTTATTGCTGTTGCTGTCAATGCAAAGGCTTTGAGTTAGCGGCTGCATTGATTGGTGTGAACTTTTTTTTCAACGCGTTGCGTCGCTTCGCCGGTAATGCGATGCGATGCGTACTAATTAGGCAGTGAGAACGGTTGCATGTAGCACATTTTAATGCATAAACACACATATATACTTGGTGCATAAAACATGTTGCGATTATTGCAACATAAACATGTAATGAAATGCGCAACTGCAACAACAACAACAAAAATTGCAGTAGAACAATAAAGAATATGGCAGCGATTCGCAATGTTCGCATTGTTTGTATGTACATACATACATGCATATAGCAGTACACATATGCTAAATCAGTGAATTCAATTAAAGAGCATACGTAGATAGCAAGAACAAAAATATAAATGAAAATCTACGCTTTTCAGCCATGCAAAGATCTGTTGCACCCATGTGGCAATAAGCAAAATGACTAAATGGAATAAATACATATTGATTTTGATCGAGGGGTAACACTTGGCACCTGTATAAGCGTATGCATAATTCTTAAAAGGACTTCCAATATTACAGAAATAAGTAATCCACTAGACAGCATTTCAATATGTTTTCAGTGAACATTTAGATCTAGCAACACTCAGAGCCCTCGAGATTAGCGACATTTAGTACTGAATGAAAAATGATGAGATCTTCATCACAAAGCCAAGGCTATAGAGTTGTCAGGATAAAGACATATTTATAAGGCAAGCAAAGACAGATACAACAGGAAGGATAAGTAGCATATTCCCCTCACATCTCTTGAGAAATAAAAGAAAACCACATAAATTCCGTCAAAATTGTTTGTGTCGCTAAGCCAGCATCACTGTCCTCTTTACTTTACTGTGGCTTATAGATCCCAATTAACTTCAGTTCTTGTCGCTAATACACTTTTATATCTTTAATCGACTGAAAATGGTTGACATCGAAGTTGAAATTTGATTATTGTAAACGGAAGAAAGTCAGCCAGAGCCATATCAGATGATATTGTGGTTCTTTGATGGTATTTCGTGAATTATTCACTTTAAGCGCTGCAGAAATGTTAAAGGTGATATACTCTATATAGCATTTTACGTTCTGGTAAGAACTTCGGGACACAACACTAAGATATTCAAAGAAAACAGTGAACACTGCTTTGACTTTTGATTTACTTAGACGCGCATCTATCGAATGCGGCTCAGTATCGAAGTTACTTTTATGAAACTTGGCGGTTTGTATATTCTTAGCGATTTTGAAAACGAAATTTCGCTTGTAATGCAAAATTTGAGACACATTTTTTATCCCATATATTTATCTAACGTAAAAATTGCTATACACGATTGAGATGGACTGAAAACATTGAGCGAATTCCCTATATTATACATTTTTATTTTCGTCTGAGTTTTGCTTTCGATTTGTGTCATGGGATTTGATGTTTTTTTCTGCAATAGAGTGACCTTCTTAAGCCACTTCTCAACGTCTAAAGTCTTTTTATGCGAAGCTATTAGCCTTAGGTGGCCGTGATAGCCGAGTGATTAACATTGCGTACTACAATTCGGAAGGTCTGGTTCGAGAAACATTCAAAATTATAGAAAATACAATTTTCTAATTGCCGTTGCTTCTCAGCAGGGGATATCCAGCTCTCCAAGAGCATTTTTGACATGAAAAAAGCTCCTTATAAAAATTCATCGTCCGTTCGGAGGCGGCTTAGAATAAACTGTAGGTCCCCTCATTTGTTGGTAAAAACATCAAGACGCAAAAACCACAAATTGGAGGAGAAGGTCGGCCAAAAATCGCTTCAGCGGTTACAAGTGCCAAATATATATACATATTACCCTTATGTGGCGACCGCATTAGCCGTGTGGTTAGCACTGTCTGCTACCATGCAGTCATGGGTTTAATTTTTGACTAAATCAACATCCAAATATATAGAAAGTTAATTTTAAAACAAATTTTATTCTAATTTCAGTCGCCCCTCATGATATCAACTCCTCCGAGCTTATTTCTGACATGAAGAAAACACTTCTTATAAAGCCGTTTGGAGGCGGATTAGTACAAACTGTAGGTCTCTCCATTTGTTGGACTATTACCTACTTAGTTAACTTTTGAGGCAAATTCTTTGCTTAAGGGACTTTCAAAAAATAAATTTGTATTACTTAAGAAAATCTCTTTTTCAAATTTGCATTAAAAGCCAACATCAAACACTTGATTTTTCCAATCAACTCCACAAGTGCCCAATAACTACTATTGTGTTGTTTTAAACTGCGTCATCAGCTACTATGGGTGCTCGTGCATACGCTTGGGAGAATAACGCACAACGCGACGTAGTAAATGCGTTGGTGCAATGACCGTTACTTAGTTCATGGGAGCCAATGGACTTGCTGCAATGATTTGTGTGCTGCAACCCAAGATTGCGACAATAATAACAACAACTCGACAATAACAATAACAATTACAAAATACTTATGGAAATAGATGAGAATCATAAATACAAATGTGTGTGTGTGTGTACCACTGTCACAGCTAAAGGCAAAAAGACTTCATCAATTATTCTAGACAAACTTCACAATGAATAGCCAGCGACTATTGAATAGATATGAGTAACAACGATTGTGTGAGAGTACTCGTGGGCATACATAAGTATACTCATATGCCTATAAATTGTTGGTATTAGAGTGGATAAGATGAAATTTCGATACCCAGTTGAATACCTAAATATATCTCATTTAATAGTTTGAACACTACTGCCATATGATGCCTACTCCGGCTTAAAACTCAGCTCAGCTCAGAACTAATCTCAGTTTGTAAATTGGTTACTACTTCAATGAATACTAAGTTAAAGACTGGTTCAGTAAAAGCATAATGAAATGATTTGGCTTCCCAAGGCATGAGAAAAGCAGATCAAAGTAAGCCCGGCGATTCGGAGATGAACCACCTGCTCGTAAAAGTACTATTGAGGTAAGGATACCACCACACACACAATTATTTAGGGACCAGCTAATGCAAATAGTGTATTTTTACTTGTAATAAAAGTTTCTCCATCTATGAATAACGACCTCTCCTTGAGATTTTTAAGCGACAAATAATTCAACCCGACAAGATGCATTATCTTGCTTCTTTTGCAGTCGAAATTTTTTTTTACCGTGTTAAGAAAGTTCTTTCCAGAATTAATACCCAGTAATTGGGTTATCAAGGGAAATGGGGCCCAGTTAAGCTAAAGAATGTTCGTTTCGATCCTCTGGCAGACATTGGTGCTTCTTGTCTACAAATTATTTATCAATCAGATCACAGCACTCGAGTAGAGCTGGATTGGGTTTTTATGAATTTTTTTTTCCAAGTCAGAAATACGCTGAGGTATAGAAATTTCCGATTGTATCCGGTGCGGTCGAGTATAAAAATTTAAAATATTTAAGTAGTGAGGCCGTGAAGCAGTAAAGCTCTATTGGGCCCTACCGATTGTACATTGGGTATAGAAAGCAGTCATCAACAGTAATAAACTGAGAGCTCAGCGAAGACAGCAGCAGCGATAGCAACAGCAACATTTTTACATTGAATTCGGTTGTTGCACCATAAGCGATGCAACGCCACGCAGCGTAGCGTCAAGTAATGCCAACTGCAATGAGAAGAACAACAAAAATCGCTACAACTTGGTCAATACAAAAATACGCCTGTATGTATGACTGTATATACATATGTTATATGTATATATATTTGAATATTTGCTTTAGTTTTTGTTGTTGTTACAGTTCGCGTATTCGACGCTGACGTCGCTGCTGAAGTTTCGGTTTGCGTTCGCCTCATTCTGCGGCTTCTGCTTGTTTTGAGGTATTTAGGTCACACAGCAGCTGCAGCAGCGGTAATACAGCGACAACAACAATGCCAACAACATAACAGCTGCAACCAGCAACGCGTGCAATCTTACAATTACGAATTTGTACGTATATATGTAAGTACAGGTATATGTATACATAAATGTACGCTCTATGTGAAGTCTGTATGTCTATATTTCATACATATAAATATACATATGTATGTGTGCATTCATATTTCACCTGTAGTGCAGTTTTACATATATACAAAAACGCGCCGCTAACCATTGATACATACATACGTGTATCTGTATGTCTGTGATGCCAGTTGTTCATTCGCATTACAATCACAACAACAGCAACACGAGCACATACATATGTATGTACGTATGCCTTTCGAGTGCATCATTTTCACAATCTGTTCACACGCATTTCGTATTGCAGACGCGTTAATCCACATATGGGTGTGTGTGTGTGTGTGCGCGTGTGTGTTTGTGTGTTTGTTTGTGCTCTTTGGATTTCGTGTTTTCTTAATAAACAATCTCAATTTTCAAATATTGCAACAAAAATTCCTTTAAGCTTGCGCGGTTGTACTAGTTTCATTGTTGCTCAGACAATTACAATAACAACAAAAACAAAAATTGAGTTTTCAGTTTCGTTTTAGACTTCGATTTGTTCACTTTTTTTTCATTTTTGAAATGCAATTTGTCATGTGTGTGAAAAGCAATATTTGGTATTGCAGTCCATCGCCACAGCTGACTGAGTTGGTGGATGGAGCAATTAGGTCTTACTCCGAATGATTTTGGTTAGCCACTGCTGACTCTCATAGAAGTATAATTAAACTCATTGAGTAGGATTTAACGGACTCAACTTTTTAAAGGCGTTCTGGTTATGAGCTTACCGTTTTACAGCAAAATATCTTACTGAGAAAGTGGTTTCAATACTGAAAGCACACATTTTTTGCCCAAAACTGCAGGAAAATGCACTTAGCGTTTTCTGGTCTTAAGAAGAAGTGCGTGGGTACCAGAAGGAGGAGAGAGAGGCCAACCAAAACTTATATCGATTGCAACATAGCAACGAGTTGAATTAGCGCTGTCCGCCTGCCTGTCTAAACCTCTCTCAGATTTTAAGATATTTCAACCGATCTTAGTACGCATATATGTTTTATGTCACAAATCCGTCAAAAAAGCATCTAAGAACATATAATTTCCCAAACGACAACGCTCCGCTCTATCGGCTCCTGAAAAGTTCAAAGAAGATCCGACGTTTTCGAGCCCAATTTGATTCAGCGATGAGGCCCGTTTCGGGCTCAATGGGAAAGTAAACAAGCAAAATTGCTGCATTTTTGACTTTTTGAAACCTCAAATTGAAGCTAGTGATCTCCGCGACATTTGGTTTCAACAAAACGGCGACACTTCCCACACATCGCATCAGTGAATGGATTTATTGAGAGAACACTTCGGTGAGCAGATAATTTCATACCGTTAGACTTTTTCCTATGGAGATATGTAAAGTCTAAAGTCTATGCGCACAATCCCGCTTCGATTCAGGCCTTGTAGCAAAACATCGCGCGTATCATTCGACAGTTACCAATCGAATTTCTCGAACGAGTCATCGAAAATAAGACCCAACGGATGGACCATCTGAGACGTAGCTGTGGCCTAGATAAAGATCTATCTATGCTCCAAAATCGAGCATATCGAAACTGTATTTAGCTTTTTCGAATAAATACAAGAAATAATAAGTATTATTTTTCTGATATATGAAAACAAATTTATTTTAGTTCTGTAACGAAGTTTCCTTTTTGGTCGGGCAAATAAAAACTTCTCAGTTTCACTGCTCCAACAATTTTTTTTAATTAGAAAATATTTACGATATACCAACATCTAATTCGTAGAGGGGGTGGCACTCCCTCATATATACGAGACATATTCAGAAAGTAAGTTTCTCTCCTTTTTGGCAAAAAAAAAATAGCAAAGCAGTAAAGTGAGGGCCTTAAAATTATTGAAAGTTTTCTCTCTTTTTACGCCGAAATTTTTTTTTTAATGTTTAACTGAAGATCTCCGATCTTTCAGATTTCTTAAGCCAAGGAAATTGAGTTAAAAAAATCGAAAAAATATATCGAAGAAAAAAACTTTTTTCTCTATTTTAATATAGCGAGCTAAGGCACACATAAGATCGAATAAGAATTTTAGGTTAGAAAATCGTGTCTCAAAGAAATTAATAAAATTATCTAAAGCCTTTCCAGCAGGCAGCAGATTTGTATCAATTAAGACATCACACCTACACTGATTTTCTTTGCGAATAACAAGTCAAGAGTTTATCAAACATAATTTCAATATGTCGAGCCACCGTAAAGTCCAAAAAAAAAAAACATGCAAAAAGTAATTGTGCGAAAAGATATGCGAAAAATTCGGCCAAAGCTTGCACAATTTCAAATATTCTCAAAGAAAAAAAGAAGAATAAATTTGGTTGATAAAAAAAAAGTACATATATATAATCAGCAACAACAAATTAACTGCAAAAAAGAATACAAACAATTACAGTCACGTCAAATTTAACCAACAATGACAATATAATAACTGAGCCAGTGCGAGTGCGAGCAAGCGAGCGTACGAATGGACGGAGGATGGATTGAAATGGAGTGAGTGGACAAACCGCTGAGCCGCTTAACTGGGTCATGTCAAATTAAATTGTCTATGCGCGAGTGGAAGTGCAAGACACCACATCGAAATCGAGTTACACAAACAATAGCGACCGCAGCATACAACAATAACAAAAACAATGCAAGAACAACAATATAAAATATTAAATACATACACGTTTACATATAAATAAAGTAGAAAATGCCAAAACAATAAGCAAAGAATACTAAAATTCAAAAATAATCAATAATAACAAAAAAAAAAACAAAAAAAAAAACGATTACAAACATCGAAATCGGCTAACTCGATAAACCATGGAAGACTCGCAACTAATCGTTGAGTTGGTCAACAACCGCCATTGTAGGTCTAAGTATGTATATATATCGCAATTATGATGCTTTTAAAGGCAAATTCTGATTACTACAACATATAAACACTCGCTTGTCGGCTGAGTCTGGTCACCTCGCTAGTTTGTACGGTTGAGTGCACAACACACATAGAAACCAAAAAAAAACAGGGGAATGAGGCAAAAGTTCAGCGTTAAATAAAATAAAAATAAAAAAGCATTAAATTTTTATAATTTTTTAAATTTCAATTTGAGTACAGTTACTCTTTTTGCACGCGCCCAATACACGCCAGACTTATTGGCGACCGCTAGCATTTCACTTGGCTTGACGTTTCCCAGTATGGGTTTTTTAATTTACATTTTTTCATAATATAATTATCTTTTGTATTTTGCTGTTTTGCGTCCGAGTGTGTGCTTTAATAGATATGTAGCAGGCAGAAATTAACCCAGGCTGAGTTTGAAAACCTTTTACTCCACTTTTTATGCACATAAATATATAATGAGTATAATAAGATCACCCGCTGAGCAGTGTCACTTCTCGCAGTAGCAACTGATTAAGCATATCTCAAAATAGTTGTCAACACATGGCGAAAGGCAAACATAAGATGATAGAACTTGCCTACCGAATATTGGTTCCCAATTAAGCCATGAAGTCGAATACTATTGAGATACCGCAAAGATAGAATTGAACTTTCTACGAAAAGTAAATGAGAGGCATACGTTTATATGAAAAAATAGTCAAATAAAAATAAATAATAATTATAATAATGGGCTATCAGTAATATTGGTTATTCTTACTTAAAAGGTAACTAAAGTCTTGTCCTACCATTTAACAGCGACATCTTACGCTTACATGCTTCTAGAACCAGGCTTTAAGAGTGCAGAAGAGCTGCTAAAAAAGCACTATAACCCATAGTTAAGATAGAAATTCTCAATATCCTATGATATTACACATACTGAAAATTCATCTCAAAATGGATATCCTTCTCCTTCAAAGCAGAGCATTTTGCTTGAATTGCTTGTGTTCCAGAAAAAAAAAAACATTTTTATAAAAAGAAAGCGAGAGTTTCAAGTAACTTGATCAAGAAAGCCCATTACAGTTAACACATTTCTTAAAGAAAGTTTTTTTGTTCATCCATATATATATCTATACGATTATATGTTAGGATGGGTGTTAATTAAATCCTTTACCTCTCAAACTACATTTTCTTTGAGTTCACTGCATTCACCCTAAAAAGTGTCCTCCACTTCTTTGTTAGTAATGGAACAACACATAAAACTTTCTTAAACTATTGACTCAGCCAATGTTTCTTCACCTTCTTCTTGTCTTTTTCTTTTCCATCTACCTTTTTCAGTTAGTTCACCTTTTATTTCGTTAGCAGCACGTTAATCACTTTATCTTCGACAGCACCACGCTTGTGTGGCACCAAACGCCCACACAAGCGACGGTACGTGCACTGGAGATATATGCATGAAGTCGGTTTTTTTTTTTTTTTGAGTTCATGAACCGTTGCTTAGCAGTGGGTTTGCTTGCTTAAGGAGACACTTTAACGAAATAAAATCGAAATAAAAAGAAATTATATGAAATAAAACAGAAAAGTACAGTAAGACGACAAGTAAAGAGTAGGATGAAAAGTTTGAGCAGTAACAACAACAATACAAAGAGCAAGCAACCAAGCTTCAGTTAGTTCCACTAAGGCACACACAGCAGTGCAAGTCTAGGAAGTTTGCCCAAAATAGCCCAGGCCAATGGCTTTAACGTGAGGTTGCGCAAAGGTGCAGCAGCAAAGGTGCAGTTAAATGTTCATGTTTGTATGTTTGTCTGTATGTATGTTGTAGTTTATTTACATATGCACAAAGCAATGCAGTTAGTTATGCTACATGTTGCTGCCACTTCAATTTATTGTTGTTGCTTTTTTGCATTCGTGCAATTTTTTTTGCTTCGCTCTCTGAATTTTTGTTGTTGTTGTTGTTGCCATTATGTTTCAAATTAATAGAAATGTATGCAGAATGAGACGGCAGTTGAAGAAGAAAAAGCAAAAGAGGAAGAAGAATAAGAAGAAGAAAAATGTGGCAATTTGTTGCAGACCTCACGTTCCATGTACAGATACATATGTATATATTTGTTGCAACAACGGCACAATCATCTGCTGCCAAACACTTCCACACACATACAATGCCGCTGCAGCACGCATCAGTAAACCCATGTGTGTGTTTTAAGTGCTTTATACAGGGTGACTCTCTTATACATTAAATAAAAATTATTTGTGAT
This sequence comes from Neoceratitis asiatica, assembly GCA_030068015.2. Classification (NCBI taxonomy): domain Eukaryota; kingdom Metazoa; phylum Arthropoda; class Insecta; order Diptera; family Tephritidae; genus Neoceratitis; species Neoceratitis asiatica. The sequence goes on from CM061526.1 coordinate 90,964,779, forward strand.
AGATTATATTTGTGAAGTGTGCGCTCGAAATTGAAACGAAATTTAGGATTCAATGCTCAAAGTCCTTTTATTAAGGTCAGCCCTTCTTCGAGATTAAAGAAAAAATAATATAGTAACTTGATAGCTCAGACTCAATTCAATGACGCAGCTTAAAACGAGTTTAAAGATAAAGTGCCGAATTGAGGCAAAGGAAGGCTGGATGAATATTTGATTCCTAATCACCGCTATAATGGAGTATCCATAGTTGCCTTAGTGACCTGTACCTACGATTTTTCTCTTCATTTTAAGTTACCAACTAAACTGAGAAAAAATTAGTAAGTCACACCCTGTATAAAACAGCGGAAATAGTTTTCCACTTTCTGTTTTTAACTCTTAATTTTTTCTTTACTTCACTATTTCGGGTTGAGTTTATTTTCTCATTTTTTCCTTTTTTTTTGTTTTTGCTTTGTACTCATTTGCTGTGATGCTCCCATGCGCATTTTTGAAAAAAGAGATGAAAATGAATCTACAAAGTTAGCATACATACATCAATATGTGGCACACCCACATGTTGCACGTTTTTTCAGTTCGTTCAGTTCGTTCATTTCGTAATTCGCCTTAAATCCGTCGTTGCGGCTCTGGCCGAGTTTTACACCGCATGCCACATTTCAATTTTATCTTTATGCATGCATGCAGCTTGCAACATCATTCTTCCTGGTCTTATGTAATGCACAAGTCAACACATACATACATACATTCGAATTGAAGATTGTGGAGGATGTGTGAATATTTAAGGAGATGTGGTTGCATGGGAATTTATTTATACTCGTATTAGGGTCAACACATTTACATATATACGGTATATATGAGCTAAAAATAAGTTTTCAATTTTTGTCAGGATCTTAATCCTAGCCAAAATTCGGTGGAAGCTTATTTTATTTGAACCTTAGCCATTCTCTCCAATTGGGAATGCGGTAAGTAAAAATCTGAACTTGAAGAATTGAGATGAAATTGAAAGATTTTGCTCAAGTATACTGCGTGATAGTCGGGGTACAATGGGGTATAGTCCTGTTTCTGGGTGTGAAGTTAAAGTCGCTGGGCTGTGCTCACTTCCTCCTCTTCTGTTCACGTCTCCTACCCTGGGAACGCGACCAACCCTTGGGCGAGATACGGTAACCAACTCCTGTAGAGTCTTGGATCACGGCTAAAAGAGGGCAAGCTTTAGTGGAGCCAATCCAACATATTCGGCCTAAGGGTTCGCTGAAGTCTAATTGCAGCGTCCGTTCGTCTAGGGAGGGTGTGCGCTAGATTTGGGACACGCCACGTAAAAACTAGTTCCAATGAATAGTTCAACAACGCCATGGATGAGAGACTATGATTTAATGGCATGTGACTGAAATATTCGGTCCCTTAATTGAATAGGTGCCACTGCTCAGCTGGTTGATGTCCTCATAAGACCAAAGAGTGACATCACCAAGAAGTGAAATGAACGGGACAAGGACGTAGACGAGTAGGAGATTGTGACATTTATTGCAGCAGCCATTTAAAGGAGCTCAAATTTGGTATCGAAGTCATGGTGGGAGAGAGACTCAGTTGCCAAGTACTGGCGTTCACCACAGAACACAGTCTACATAAAAGCGAAGTTTTACATTTTGCGCCAATTTGCGCTTCCACCCCGAAGGAATAAAAAAATTATGTGTGAAATGAGTTGAAGTTTGGCTTTGCTTGTCGAGACTCAGTCATAACAGACATTTAAACTGTTTTCTGCTCAACTTCAACTGCAATCTCGCTCTCTGAGACCACTCATCAACAACTCAGTATAAAGTAACGTAGTGATCGACTGCAACGGCGAACAGAGTAGGAGAAGTTCTAAGATGCCTCTGAACGAACCATTGGGTTTTAGAGTAGCTCTTGTCAGAAATACACTCGGAGAACTTGGAAAGCGACTGTCTGACTGAAAATCAACAAAGTCATGGAAATCGATTGTTTACCGGCTGACCTATTGAAACCATCTTTCTACCCTAGTCACCTACACATGTCCCAAATACGGGGGTTTTCGACATAAAAATCGAATCGGTGAAAAAGATTAAGGTCATACTAAGAGCATATAAAAAAACGCTGATGCTGAAAGTGTACTGACACTTTCGGGATGCATATATTCTTAAAGTAAGCAAACAATTCCTTAAAAAACCGAATATTTATTTACGTATATAGTACTATAAATGATATGTAAGTACATACGAATATAATCTGGTTAAAGAACTTATCACATTTTTGTTTCAAAATTTTCTATAATAATCAAAGATTTATTGAAATGTCAAGAATTTAGTCTCATAAAGATATCATACTCAGAGCACCAATTCAAAACGGCACTACCACAATAAATTTTCATTAATGACACGAAAAGCATTAAAAACAAATAGTTTTAATGGTGTAGTTGCCAAAACTGAAGTGCTGAGATTGTAAATAAGCAGCGAATGCATATTATTGAATTTTATTATTTTACTTGTACGAGTACTCGTATATACACATACACTATATACATATATATATAAATTGACACGATTTTCCAGTGCTAAGTAATTTTCCACCAACGCCATGCCATTTTGTCACCTTGTGTCAGTTGTTTGACTCCAGTTGACTTCTTGCAGCAGCAAAAGCCAACCACGAAGACAAACAAACAAGCAACTAACCAAGCAAAAGTGAACGGACTGATGGACAAAGTGGTAATGGGTCACGCTAGCCGAGGCGTGCGGCAGGCGAATTACTGAGGATTACGATAGGAAAATTCATGCTGCACGAATGTAAACTTAATATTATTTTAGGAAAAAATTGACAAATGTACAAATGTAAATACAATTGAAAATATATACATACAAACATATTTGTTGATTGTAAAATAAAAAATATTGAAATTTTATTATTTCGGTTTTCACTTACAGTCTCGACTCATGCCCGCCGAAAGGCATTTCTTGAAGCGACAATACTGGCAACGGTTCCGATTCAAACGTATCACCAGACATTTACCATCACGTAGGCAACGATATTCGATTTGTTTTTGTATGCTGCGGCGAAAGAAACCCTGCCAAGTGGATATGTATAAAATGAAATAAAATTTAATTTTAAAGTAAATGCAAGGGAAATATATTTATTTCATGTCTGTCTATGGAATTATCTGTGTGTTTCTCTGTGAGCTTTGCTCTTTGGTCTCACCTTACAACCCTCGCATGAGGTTACACCATAATGGTAGCCGGACGCCTTGTCGCCACAAACTTTGCACGGCACAAATGATTTCGTAACACTGTTGGAATTGGAATCGGCTATGGCAAATTGCTGATCTGTAATTGGAGTATGAGACAAATAACAAAAATGTCTTTTAATTTTCAAATGCCAATAGATTTGTTAGATGGAAAATTAAATGGCAAATTGATAAATTTAAAAAGAAATTAAATATATATACCATAATGCTCAATGAATATGATACGAATTAACCAAATGGTTTTATCATTTATTGAAAATTTGGCTGAAATATAAGAAAGCGCAGCTCCAACTTTAAACGCATCAGGATAAAAAAAAATCGTTGAAAAGTCCAATTTCTTAACACATTCTCGGCGAACTAAAAAATAATCTTCATTTTATCAGGGAATTGCGTCTATGTAAAATTATTTCACAAAATACTTCCGATTGCTCTTCGACTATCCAATTTTCCCCTCTGAAAAGAGCTGCAGAGTGTTCTAAAATCCAACCGGTAATCGTGTAGAACCAACTGGTGTGGAAATGCAATTGTTTCTTACTTATTTACTAATTAAAAAATATAAATGAAATAGTATTTTTCTTCGAAAGACACTACCTGACAGCATGTCTCGTCCTTGATATTTTAGGGTTTATTCCAAACGATCCACTTCCAGAGCGAATAATCTTGCCGTGATTTCTTCTGGTAAGAATTTAAGCTCATTTAACGTGATCCTAAAGGCGTTGGTTGGCTTTCCTCTCCATAAAGAAGTCGAAAATCTAACTATTTAACATTATTATATTCCTCAGGAACAAAATGTGAAGCTAAATTATCCATATTTCATGTACTTTGCTATTAGTTAAATTAGTCTTGGATCAAAATAACATATACGAATATAATATATCAGCTAAAGGGTGATCCAAGCAGAGGTACAATATTCCATAGAATTTTTTTGACAGATCACGCGTGAGTCGTGTCAAGCCGTCATGTAATTTTTGTTAATTTTTGTTTGGCATTTCATCATGGAGATACTTACGCCCGAACATCGTATACGAAAATTCACGTTCTGTAAAGAAAGTATTTCGCGCGCTTCGCTCAACATATGGTCAACATAATCGGCCTACTGAGCGTACTATTCGCAACACCATCACCCATCTTGAGACCCAGCATTCATTATTGGATATTATTCGGCCGAATAGACCACGTCCAGCACGCAGAGAAGAAAATATAGCTGAGAGTGTACACGAAGACGATTCAGCGCCGTTCGCAGCAACTCGGACTGACGTATGGGACGACTTGGCGCATTTTACGTCGAGATCTTAAATTGAAAGCGTACAAAATACAGCTTGTGCAAGAACTGAAGCCGCTTGACCTTCCCAAGCGACATCGCTTCACTCTATGGGCTCTTGAAAAGTTCTAAGAAGCTCCGGCGTTTTCGAGCCCAATTTTGTTCATTTCTAGCTCAATGGGTATGTAAACAAACAAAATTGCTGCATTTGGGACGAAGAGCAACCTGAAGAGATTCAAGTGCTGCCATTTCATCCAGAAAAAACCACGATTTGGTGTAATTTGTGGCTCAGTGGAATCATCGGTCCGTATTTCTTCAAAAATGATGCCGGTAAGAACGTAACCGACAATGCGACCGTAATCGCGCCATAATAATCGACTATTTGACGCCGGAAATTGAAGCTCGTGATCTCCGCGACATTTGGTTTCAACAAAACTGCGACACTTCCCACACATCACATCAATCAATGGATTTATTGAGAGAAGACTTCGGTGAGCAGTTTTGCGCCGGTCGATTGGCCACCAAGATCGTGCGATATCACATCGTTAGACTTTTTCCTGTGGGGATATGTAAAGCTTAAGGTTTATGCAGACTATCCCGCTTCGATTCAGGCCTTGCAGCAAAACATCACGCATGTCATTCGCCAGTTACCAGTCGAAATGCTCGAAACGATTCAACGAAAATTGGACCCAACGGATGGACCATTTGAGACGTAGCCGCGGCCAACATTGGAAAGGGATAATCTTTAAAAAAATGAATGACAAAGAATGTTCTTTCGAATGATAATAAACATTCCCCATTAAATTAGACCTTTTTGTGTTTTGTTTTTTTCTTTAAAAAAGTATGGAATGGAAGTTATAAGCTGTAGTCACTAACTCAGATTCCTTGGTAGAAAAAACTAATTAATCCATGATGAGTAGAGTAGCACTATCCAGTATGCAAGTAGTTTCTAATATTTCGCATGCTATGGACAGATACAAAATTTTAAACATGCTCAGTTATAGGTTTTTAATTATTTCATACCACTGTAACTTCAAATGTCCGTAACTTCCTGTCTCTTAATACTTCGTCTTAGAAAAATATTCAGTTTAAAGTTAATTTATTAAATTTTTTTTTGAGTATTGTTTGGCCCAAATTTTTTTTAGGGAATATGTAACGGATTTTATGAATACAGAAATAAATTCTTTTAAAGATGTATTTTATATGATTTTTTTTATAAATTTGACCCAACAGATAAGTAGCCCAATATATTAGCTTTCCAGTTATATCAAATTTTTTTAAGTCGGTTAAACCAACTTATGACACACTTTATAGAGCTACCTTCAGGATTTTCCCTGTTTCTGCCACATTTCAGATCGATTTCTGTCAGTTTTAGCATGAAATTGAGCCATAAGCCATTATTTAGTCAAATCGAAGGCCATTGCGCGGAAAATAAGCATTCTTTGGAGCGTTTAAAATGGAATGACCGAAAGAGACTTTGTAAACAAATCAGGATGATCTGATTGCTTAGAATCTATTTTAATTGATTTTTGGTTGTAAGTTAAGCAACCGACAACAAATATACCTGTATATACACTTTGAGGAAGGAAGTACTTCTATATAATTTACTATATCCATCGCCTGACTTATCCATGCGTACATACATATGTACATAATGTGAGATTATTTTCAAGTAACACTTACCATTAGTCACCTCGCACACTGGCAATTATTGTTTAATTTATCGCATGTACAACAACTACAACTTCAGCTGAAGAAAAAACTAAGCGAAGAAGAAAGCATGAAAGTGAGTTATTGCTCATCAATATCAATTACAGCTGGCAGCGCAAGCGAAGTGCAAAATAGATAGAGGAAGAAAATTTTACGGAAGAAAGATTGAATGCATGACTGAAGAAGAGGAAATAAATTACATTTCATTCATTATAACATCACTAACGGATGTTCAATTAATCAACTAACTGTAATATGTATATATATATATATATGAGTGTACTTCAGAAAGTGGTGCACTCATGAGATTGCACCACTTATTTGTTTTCCTTTTTGACTGACTGTGCGTATGAGCAACATTTCATATACTCATGCCTACTTCATATGCATTTATGTCGATGTTAGAGATGTCTTTCAGTAAAAGGTTTTGATTCGAAAACTTTTTCTGATCTTGATCTGCTACTTGAGTTGCTGCAGATAAAGTCTGTTCGAGAAAAAGATCTTACGTCCACAATATTTATCATTTAAGCTGGCCAAGGTCAAAGCACAAACAATCGACTGACATGGCTTTGACCGCGGTATTCTTGGATGTTCTTGGAGTAATATTCATCGATTTTCTTGAGCATTGAAATAGCATCAACTTTGAATATTATACACTACAAACATATTAAGCAAATATATGAGTAAGAATTGCAATCGGTCCACTATTCCCTTACGATTCTCCCTATTGAGATTGAGGAATTTATATAGTTACATTCCAGTTGCCGCAACAACAAATCGATCACATAAAAATGCTATCGGCTTAGTGTTAGTGTTGCTGTAGAGCAATACCATACTTATCGCATGCAATATAACCAATATATGTATATAAAGGGTTGTCCATTTAGTGGTTTCGAAAGTGCAGGGCTGTATTTTGACATCTGTCAAACTTAACTGTCAAACCAAAACAAAATTATTTTAGTTAACCTAACAACCGATTGTTGTACAAATATGGCGATTCCAACATGGCCACGTTTCGTGCTTGAAGGGAAGTTTATGATGCCTATAATATAAAATTTTAAGGAATTTTGAAGAGACTGAATCGCTTACATATGTATATTGTAAGGCCTACGCATCATCGCTTTGCTCGTTCCACCTCAAATATCGCTGCTTTAGGGGAAGTTCTCAAGAGCTGAGTCTTTCTCACGGCAAATTGTGGCGTATTTGCCATCGTACTTACACCTAAATCCAGCTCACACAACAAGTGAAGCCAGCTGACCATTCATAATGACGTAGTTACGTCGATTTGGTATTTCAACAACAACAATCTCAATTGGCCACCAAGATAATGCGATTTGACATCGTTCGACTTGTTTTTGTGGGGGTAAAATAATTTTTTTCCACCCCTTATCCCCCACTGCGGGAACATAGAAACGTTCCCTCATATATCAATATAATTTCCTTGGGATTTTCGGTTCCAACTTCGCAATTGAAATACACTCCTTGGGGACATCACTTTAAGATTTCCCTACAAATAATTTCTTAATTCGTAAAGATATAAAAAAACGTCATGTATGTATGTAGACTATCAACACACGGACATGTTTCATTCACATACACGAAACATATAACTTTTACACCCACTTAAAGCATTTGGTTACCAATAAGTAACTATGATACGGTATGTGCATAGGTATGTACATGTGTGTGACACTCATTCAATATGTGTTCCTGTAGCATGCCCCAAGTGAGTTGCATACTATCGTTCGTTGAACTCGGCAAGTGGCAAATTGCAAATCACAAAATTTTCACAACCCAATACTCGTATAAATATACACATACATACAATTAAACATACTTACGTATACATATATATAAATGTATAAAATGAAATAAATAAATAGAAAAAATAAATGATGTGACGAGTAACTGTACACTCGTTTGTGAAAGGGAAAAGTTAGCTACCAAAAACGCTCACTCGCACAACAACAGCAACAACAACAACAATAATAAATTTTCTATCAGTGCCGCATAGAAAAACAATATTTGCACAAAAATTACTTTTGGCCATAGAAATGGACACTGCACTCAAATCGAGAAACCAAAAAAGCACAACTCCAACTTAACGGTCTGCTGCCCTTTCAACCGTCACTAGCCTCGCACAGTGGTTGCTGCTGTATTTGATGGTGGTGAAAAAATATTTTCTAACAACATTTTCGCTTTACAAAACGATATTTATAAAAATAAAAAAAGCTTAAATTTGCTCTCTCTATGCAGAGAGATTCTCTAACAGAACAGCACCGGAGGTGCTATAGCTCGGTTCAACAGTATAGCTCAGCAGGCTAAGGAAGTTTGGATGAAGCCTTAACTTGCAAGTTAGACGTCAGATCCTCTTCAAGATCACATTTGTTCAAATCGGCAGATTTCTTCTAACATGCTCCCAAACGGGAGGGTAGGACTATGTAGAGAAGCAGCGTTATGACTTTCTTAGGGATACCTGAAACTAGAATCGATCAGTCTGTATTGGTTGAATTGCTTAAAAAAACTAAAAGAGAATTTAAGACAACAATAAATGCATCTACCGTTATAGGGCGTTAGTATTGAGTTAATAATCATATACTGGCAATGAAGAATGAGTATGGCTCTAAGCCAAAACTTGAGTTGAGTTGAATTGAGTTAACTTGACATAAATGGTATTGAGTTTAGTTGGCTAAGCCAATATCATTTACCCAACCGACTACTTCCGACTACTCGTTGACCAAGGATTAGAATCTAAAAAAAATTATTTATTGTATAAATAGATGCCCGTAATAATAAATTTTCCATCAGAAGCCGCACACTGTACGCTGCTGCATGAACGATCTGTTCAGCACTCGTGTAACGCCCACGGCGACTTCCGTCTAATACAAAATGCGGTACTTGAGAGTCCGACTGGGAGTGACGGGTAGAGTAACCGCCGAAAAAAATTTGAATTTCAAATGAAAGACACACTTTGGCTGGCTGTGGCCCAACAGAAACAACAACAACAACAACAACAACAACAGCAACAACAACAAAAGCGACAAAAGCAAATGTGCAAAAGGCTTAAGAATAACGAAAAGCGAAAAGCGAAATTTGTAAATGTATGCAGCAAAATAACTGCAACTCGTGTGGCAAGAGGCAAATGAACTGTGCTGTGAGTGCTGTCGTGAGTGAATGCAAGCAAATGAAGAAACAACAATGCCACACCTACAACTTTGCATTTTGTATGCAATTACAAATAGACACACACACATATACATAGATACACGTACGGTAATATATACAAAGATGCATGTACAGTTGAGTAGTTACAACCGGCGACTGACAGGCAGGAAAACGAGCAATAACAGCAATAACCTCGCTGCTTCAAGTATGCAGTTAGTTAGCTACAATTATGTTGCAAGCAATTGTTGCAGTTGCATTTCCTTTTCATTGTTGCTTATCTCGACGAATGCATCAATCGCGACGTCCACGATCACCAAACCAATGCAACGCAGCTCAACTCAAGTCAGCTCGTAACTCAATTCATGCCACAAGCGATTGCAATGTATGTACGTGTTGCAGCCACTTCAAATGCCACTTGTATGCAACATTGTTTTGCAATACGTCTTTGCACACCAGCGTACATGTAAATGAATGTACATACATATGTATGCATACATACAAATATTCATAGGCAAGTTTGCGGCGGCGTTTAGGCGCAGCCCTTTTTTGTGGCAACCACACCGCTGCTGCTGTTGCTGCTGCTCTGCCTAATCTGCATAATGGAAATATTAGAAACCGTTGTCGTTGCTGTCGAAAGTCTCACAACAACAACAATAGCAATTTTTGTAATGTGAATATGTTAGTGTGTATCGCGCAGCAACGTTGGTTGGTAACGCATCAACTACCAACCGCCAGCGCTTCGTTGGTGCCGCATGCGCCACAGCACATACCCGTGTACTAGGTAGGAAGTGAAGTGAGCACTCGAATAACCGTCAAGTATCAACAACAGGCCATATGACTGTGTTGCATTTATAATTATTGCCTTTTATTGTAATTGGAAATGTGGAAAAGATTGCTACATAGGCAGAGACAGTAAAATTTTAAAGAAAAGGTAATGAGTAAGAGGAAAGCTCTTTTGAGTTTCGATTCATTTTAAAAACACGACTTTTTTAAAACATAAATTAAAATACTAAATCTTTTCGTAAAGTCACTGGGATCTGAAATCGACTTATCTGTACAAAGTCTAATCCTTTAGCTACGAGTTTCTCTAGTAGAGGTACTTTTTTCAATAGCCTTTTTTTGACAGATCACGCGTGAGTCGTGTCAAGCTCTCATGTTACATTTGTTCAGTATTGTTTAGCATTTCATAATGGCAGGACTTACGCCTGAACAACGTTTACAAATCATTCAATTTTATTACGAAAATTCCCGTTCTGTAAAGAATGTGTTTCGCGCGCTTCGTTCAACTTATGGTCAACATAATCGGCCTACCGAGCGTACTATTCGCAACACTATCACCCATCTTGAGATCCAGGATTCATTATTGGATTTTATTCGATCGGGTCCAGCACGCAGTGAAGAAAATATAGCGGTCGTAGCTGAGAGTGTACACGAAGACAGTGGAGAGTCGATTCGGCGCCGTTCGCAGCAATTCGGACTGACGTATGGAACGACTTGGCGTATTTTACGTAGAGATCTTAAATTGAAAGCGTACAAAATACAGCTTGTGCAAGAACTGACACCGCTCGATCGACGAATCCGACGTTTCCGAGCGAAATTCTGTTAAGCGATTAGATCCATTTCAGGCTCAATGGGTATGTAAACAAACAAAATTGCTGCATCTGGGGCGAAGATCAACCTGAAGAAATTCAAGAGCTGCCATTTCATCAAAAAAAAAAAAACGGTTTGGTGTGGTTTGTGGGGCGGGGGAATCATCGGTCCATATTTTTTCAAAAATGATGCCGGTGACGTAATCGTCAATGGCGACAGTTGTCGCGTTATGTTAACCGACTATTTGATGCCTGAAATTGAAGCTCGTGATCTCCGCGACATTTGGTTTCAATAAGACGACGTCACTTCCCACACATCGCATAAATCAATGGATTGAATTGAGAGAACACTTCGGTGAGCAAGGTAATGTGATATCACATCGTTATACTTTTTCCTGTGGGGATATGTAAAGTCTAAAGTCTATGCGGACGATCCCGCTTCGATTCAGGCTCTGGAGCAAAACCCACATTCAGGACTCAGCCCACGGGGGAGGTACTGGATTGAAATTCCATTCACGAATATAATTTGATGATTATGGTTCACCTCTATTCATACCAAGTAAATCAAGTAAAACATCCACATTGCGGAGGATTAATAGAAGCAGCGGCCAAAATTGCCATAATTCCAAGAATTCGGTAGACATTGGGGAAGGCGTCTGGTTTTGGCAAATGGCTAAGGCTTCAAGCGGATTTTGGATATCTGCACCCGCAATTCGTTTCTTCCAAATGTTAGCTTCACTTATCCATGTTTCCGACAACATAACAAGATTGGAGCTTATGATTGGAACAAAACTTTGAAAAAACGCTTCATCAAAAAGTGACATTCTTTTGAGAAAAGAAAGAGAAAGAGGTCTCGATGTTTTGGCTCTCTGGTTGCGATCGACTAAGCTGCTCCAAGTTCGATCGATAGAAAAAATGTTTCATTTGAAAAAATGTCAATGCAGAACCAAACTGACTATGCAGTTCGCATTTGCCCACGAGGGGTTTTAAAACCAAAAACCCCTCGTGTGCACGGCTCCGGCTAGGATGGACTCTTTGCAGAAAGTAAAAGTGAAATTCATAGGTGAGATATATTATATCTAGAAATTTGTAAGGTGAGCCTTTTGGGATTTTAAATGATTCAATGGCTTAATTCTTATTTGGAAAACGGGAAAATGATGGAACAAGAGTTAGTTTGTGTAAAAAACTAAACTAGTTGCATTCAAGTTCCCAACTAGTATATTCGTCCACAGGCAATGAATGCCACTTATCACCATGAAATGCGGCACACATCAAGGACTATGATTAATATGAGGCGCCAAAAGAAGTTATTAAGTTCTTCATTCGGTGGCGTCAAAGAGAAAACGGAAGTTGTCGCTGTTACAACAAAAACACTAACAAATTGTTGACATGCACACTATTCGGTATAATTAACAGTTGCCACAAAAACTCACACACACGTACATATAAGTACATATATTTTGCAAACGTAACAATTAACTGTTGCAGTCGTGCAGTTGTTAAGTGATTTTTTACATGCAACACAATAAAAATGAGTTCACCGAGCTGGTGTTGGCGGTTGGAAATTAATAGAATGAAGAAACTCAAACAATTGCCGTGTAGGAAATTTTGTTTTGAAATTTTTCCAAAAGAAGAAATAATTTAAGTATTATATTTCAAGATTTTTGAACTTTTAAATGGACTTCGTTGTGTGGTGGACTTGAAACGTATAAAACGAACATGTTAGCTCAATCACAGAACCTCAAACAAAGTAGTCAAAAGAATTTTTCGTGTTGAACTCTTCATTGGGACTCTCGGACCATCAATCAATCTCCTGCAAAATTTTGAATCACACTAATAATCGATCAATCCTCCCAGTGGTTTTGGCGTCAAGACTCTGGAATATTTTTTTTTTCATTTGGGACTCTATACTTATTACATTAATAGCAAAAATATTGGTTTTCTACACATAGTTTTCTAGAATTTTGATTGAACAGAAAAAAATTTACACCAGAAACAAAATTTATGAAATTCTTATGTTTGCTGCGATTTTTGTGAGGTTGTGAAATTTAGCAGGACAATTTCGTTGCATTCCCAGCAATATTCACCCAACATATACTGATCACAACTGCCTTGATACCTCCTGGTAGATCTGGTGGAACTGCTCCTCTTGTTGTTCGCTATACGATCCAAGATTCTCTGAGAACTGGTGACTGCACTTTAATGAGTATATTATATTCAAAGGTTTTGAAATTGTCTAGTATGTTTCAGATTATCGAGTAGTTAATTGACTTGTTTTTTCCCAGACCCGCAATAAGAAAATTCTCATTTGGTATAACGACTTTTTGTTCTAATAGGAAGTTAACCATATTTAGATCTACGCAAAAGCTCCTTTATAGATTCTTTAGATAGCTCAAAATCATTTATTAAATCGCTTAATTCGTCTTGGGTTAATGGTTTCGGCTCTGTAGACACTATAGGTTTTTCAAATGATGGTTCCTGGTTATAAAAAGAATTTGAAACAGTTACTTCCTCTGCATGTGATAAAGGTCTTCTAGCCGATTGCAAGGCTGGATAAAACATTTTTTAACATAAACATTACGATAATCGACATGATTGAAGTAAGAGTCATCGAAGTGATTTTTTGTTCTATCCATTGCATAGGCACCTAGAACTGAATACGGCTTCTTTTACCACTGACCTCCGGTTTTAAGTATTCATAGCACATTTTGCAAACATTTTATGGCAACCACGGCTTGTTTTCGCCTACAATTTGCGACTTAAAGTACTAAAAATAAGCACTTTTACGAAATCTGCCTATATCCTGAAAAAAAAAACACATTTAATCATTGAAACCAGCAAAAGAAAACGGTTGCGAAAATTAATTTTCTCAAAATCGTTTGTTGAGAAGATAAAAGTTAAAGTCAGAATTTTAATTTTTTTTTTAATTATAAGCAATAAATATTTGAAAACAAGTATTTCCTTACTTTAATATGAAGAAAAGAAAATATCAATAAATTGATAAAATCTTTGTAATTAATTTTTCGTCATTTACTTTAATTGAGCAATAATTTTTTTATTACAACTCGAGCATGCAACTTCACTAGCTTAATATCTGTACTCGGAGAATTTTTTTCCCCAAATTTCGATTTTCTATTGGGTTCTTGCCTCAGTGGAACGTAATGTAAGCATAAAATGTGACAACAACATTGCAGTGCAAGAGGGAAATACAGAAAATGCGAAAAATATACTTAATAAAATGGAAGCATATCTACATACATACAAATATGTATATAAAAGTAGTTGAAATAAATTAATCTTCAGCTCAAGACGATTGCATGCAACATACTGCACGCTCATTGCGGCTGTCGTTCACCATGAGTTCATTAGTGGACCGCAGTTTAGCGCTCGTAAAAGCAACTAAACGCTGCCAAACGTCAAACGCCAGCCGCACAACCACAGATACAGCTAAACATGCTGTGCTGCTGCCATCTGTTTGCCAAATCGACACAGCAACTCCTCATCAGTCTTGCAACATCAGCCATTGTATGCGTGTAATTGTGGCCAATGTGTAACAACTGCTGCACCACATGGTGGCCATCGTGTTCACCGTGTTGCATGCTGCGTCAATATTTTATTTTCATGTTACCCAAAAAGGAAGCGGAAACGTTTTTTGCGGCTGCCGTACTGTCAGTGCAATTAATGGGTGAAATTCCTATAAATAAAAACTTAAAACAACAACAAATAATCGCCCACTTGTGTTTGAATTGATTTTGTAAAACGCTTTGGGAAAATTGGGAAATTGTGAAAATTTCAAATTCATTAGCATCCACTGCACTTCCTCTGCTAAATCGCAATTTCATATTTCCATTTTTTCAATTTTCCCTGACTTCCGCAAGTGAAAAGACTAACTAATGAATTGGTGGCCCTGGTGGCATTGCCCTCGCTTAAGCAATTTCGAAATTGGCGACTTCGGTTTGCACACGTGCATATAAACACGCAAATAAAATGGACAAACATTCATACACTTGAATGCGCGCATACATACAACATACAACATACACCAATACATACAAAAGCAATTTTTTAAGCTGAACATAAATCGTTATTTCATGAGAATCGAAGTGTGATCTCCTGGTTATGAAATTGTTCAAGTCAAATAATGACGCGGTAAAAGGTAAACAATATTTATACAAAATATGCACATGTGTATGTATGTATGTATGTGTTTTTTTTAGCTGTCAATTACCTGTAGAAAGGGCGTTAAACAGAGTGAATAAATGAAAAGAAATTGCCCAATGAATTCTAGCGGAACGATTTGGCATGTGTGAAGAAAATAAAAAAACAACACAAGTAAGGAAGATTTTATGTGAGTGACAGCCAACATTAGACATTAAATGGCGAAGATTTTTTGGGAGTATTGTGCTCAAATTTAATTAACGATTTCAGAAATTTACGCGAGATTTGCCTGTCTAGTTGAGGACAAATTACAATAACGGTGAATAATTGAGTAGAAAATTGAGAGATGATCTGATAAATAGAATAGTTGCCACCCTAATACGGGCTTTCACATGTTCACACAAAACACAATTTGATAATTCTCTGTTTCCTTGGTCTACCTTTTTGTTTCATTTAAAGGTCAGTATGCAGCTGTAACGAAAACCAAAAACTACATATAAAAAAAGTGCAAAAAAGTGGTGCGCGAAAAGTTTTTTTACAAAGCAGTACGCATGTCAAACGAAAAAAAACTCCATTTTCTACTACCTATTTCAAAAGTTTTTAAACAAATACGAAAGCACGGCAACACAGGTTTCCTCTCGGTGCAAAATTTTTGCATTTCGTACTTCGAGAATCATCAAATAATTGCTTGGAGAGGCCATTACACCCAGAAAAACTTACTGCCTGGTGCGCTCTTTAGTTCGGAGGTGTGATTGGACCTTAATCCTTCGAAAACGGCAACACTGTCACTGTCAATTCGGAGCGTTATTTTCGACTTTTAGGCCGATCGGCATGCAAATAAAGAGCACGAATCGTATAATATGTGGTTCCAACAAGATTGTGCGAATATGGCTTTATTGCGAGAGAAATTTCCCGGGAGCGTTATCTTTCGTCTTGACGATATCAAAGGGGCCACCGAGATTGTGGTTGGACCGAGATTGTGGTTGGACTTATTTTTGTCAAGCGAAAGATCATGTTTGTGCGGATAAACCTTTAACTTTTGAGCGCTTGTAACCCAACATTCGTCAAGTTATGGCTGAGATACAGCCCTATATGTGTTAAAATGTGGTCGAAAATTACCTCAAACGGATCGAAGAGACGGTCAGGCTTCACGATAAAAAAGGAATTTAATTTAAAAATGTCATTTGAAATGCATTTTATTTACGTTTATTTTTGAAACTGCAAAATGGATAACCCTTTATAGTCAAATATTTTCATTCTTAAACAAAGAATTAGGCCTTTCAAATAAAATTCAATTTTTTTTTGTTTAAATGCCGTCATCGTCATAATTAAATGCCAATAATTTCGAATATATTTCAGAATCAAAAACATGTATCAGCTTCTCGAAGGCGATCTGGACAAAACGGACATAACATCTCGAATTAGTATCTTGGTAAAAAAAATTATCCAATAATTTATTTTAAAATTTCTTGAGAAAATATTCGACGCTTTGTGCATTAGTGGCATGTAGGGGCTGTTCAAAATATTACTGTTGATAGTGTTGTGATGGTTGCAGAGAAAGAAGCAGATATTCTCCCCGGAAGTCGATAGAAACTTTGCTTCGCTACCTAAGAAATATAGAGAAAAATCAGGAAACTAGTGCTAAAATAATGTCAAATTCTTCTACGTTCGACGTAATACAATGCAAAATTTTACGCCAGACGATGATTTCAAGAATCTCTTGTTATCCTAAGAAATATCTCAAATTATGACGATTTCGAAAATTTTGTTTTCTCGTTGAAATAACATCCAATGAAATCTTTTCAACCAATAAAAGGTCCCAGTAGTAGGATTATACAACAAACTGGTGCTGAGTCGCTTATACTCGCCTCACCAGACTTAATCCTTTTCAACAATTTATTTTAAAAAGTTATATGTATATAAGTTCCTTAACACATATGTATTAAATTCAATGTTTACACACCAGACAGACTTGGTCAATCTCACTTCTGGTCCTTATACTCCTAATACACGAGGCATATCCAGAAAGTAAATGTACTGAGGTTCTCACAGCCTGCGGGATTTTATTTTCATCATGTTGGCAGCACGGTAGCCAGACTCCTTTCTAAAATACCGATTTGAGGTCAGTACATTGAGAACTGCCGATGTTACAGCACCTTTCGTGAACAATGTCAATCCAGTCTCTCGCAAAGTGCGAAATACGTGACGTCATCCGTTTTCTCGCTTGGAAGGGGAATCCTCCGTTTCAGATTTATAATGAGATAAAAACTGAACAAAGTGATAAATCTAAGAATCGTACAAATGTGCAGAAGCGGTGTCGCGTGTTTAAAAACGGGTACGTCTGTTAATAATAAAAAGAAGAACGGAAGACCTCCAATTGTGACTGACGAAAAAATCGAAAATGCGCTCCGTAATGATCGTAGATTGACTGTGAATAAACTTTCTTCGATGGTTTCGTAAATTTCCAGATTTCTGCTACTCGAAGCAATCACAGGAACCCTCGGATATCCTAAGCTGTCTAAGAGATAGGGTTCGCGGAAATTACTACGAGAGAGGCTTCAATCGATACCGCGCTTCACCACCTGCATATGTCAAAGAATAACTAACGTTATGTACTATAGTATCACGTAATTGTCTTTTGTTTACATCAAAATTCAGTACATTTACTTTCTGGCTATGCCTCGTATGTTTGTTTAAACTATCAATAATTCGGTCGTAAATATTTACAAATCACCTAAGGATAAGGACATATTTACCCTGTGACAGTTTCACATTAGCCAATGTAGAGTTGGTGATGGCGATGCACGAGTTCGCTGAGTTCGGGTTGTTTGTTGCTGCTGACGCTGTTGCTGTTGTTGTTGTTGTTGTTGCTGAATGATGGCGCTCTCCAAGACAATGCTCAGCAACCACCGATAATATTGTGGATCCGTTACAACGTCCAATGTTGTGTCGACTTGCATTTGGCGCGTTGTGTCCGTTGTGGCTGCAGCTGCTGCCGGCCGAAGAATTTGAAGAGCAGCCGGATGATGACGACGAATGCGATTGACAGAATGTATGGAGACTGGCGTTGGAGTATAATGTACCTCCACCATTGCCACCACTGCCACCGCCGAGCGCTATGATATGCGCGGCTGCTGTGCCTGCTACGACACTGCTGCCGTTACTCGATGCTATTGGTGATGACGACGATGATGATGAGGACGATGATGAATGCGATGATGAGGCAGGTGTTGATGCTGCTGATGACGATGAATTGACGGAATTGCAGGAGATGCCAACGTTGATTGATTGTGTTGTGGTGTTGTTGCTGCAGTTATTGTTATTGTTGTTGTTATTATTTGCAGAGACACCTAAATAAGCAACGCAATTAGTAGTGATACCTAAAGATGGAGTGATGGGGCCGTTTAGCGAAGACGCCGACGATTGATGTTGTTGATGCTGCTGATGTGGCTGATGAAGCTGATGCTGATAAAAGGACGTACAATCATCTGTCAACAACTTCAGTGCATTATCAACTTCCGCATTCGAATCGCAATTAGAATTGTTTATTGAGTTTGCGTTGAGTGTTTGTGCTGCTAACGCTGAGGCTGAGACTGAGGCAGAAGCTGAAGCTGAGGTTGAGGTTAAGGCTATTGTCGGCGTTGACTCTTCGCTCAATGTCTCAACTTTTAGCAAGTGTGTTTGGTGTGGTGATGTGGGTGTGGGTGTTGAGCTAGTTGCATAAGCGTCCGACTCAAGCGAACCAGTTTCGCTGAAGGCGCCTTGTGTCGACGAATCGTCGGGCGTATCAAAGAAGTGCAAATTGAAATCGGAATTGGCATCAAAACTTACTTCAGGCAAGGGATCGTCGTCATCGTCGACGTCGTTGTCGTTGTTGCTGTCGTCCTCGTCGGCGTCACCGAAGCCGGTATGATCATTCAGGTTGCTATATGATTGATGCTGTGATCGATGATCAATCTGCTGTACGTTATGGTTGTTGTTACAATGTTGGTGGGTGGAGCTGTGCTGCGATTCACGGTTGATGTCGACGCCACCGGCTATGCCGCCAGGCGTATATAGATTATGTGTTTGGTTACAGTTATTCGTGCTGTTGTTGCTTTCAACGAGACTCGAATGAATATGCGACTGTTCCAAATCTATTTTGAATACATCCATGTTTCGCTGTTATCATCCTCCATTGTCAACATTGTGTGGACGTGCGAACGCAGCGATGCAAATATGTTATTAAGACGTCGACAATGAAGACTTGATGGACGAGAAGCAATTTCTCACTCACGGAAACTGGTAGTTGCTCTGTTGTGGAAAATGTTCATGCCAATGAAGGCTCACTAATTTATATATATATATAATGTCCGCTTTTTGGTTAAATCACATAAACGATAGACGTCTATCACGCACAATATGAACAGAAAGCACTGCGCACAGACATTTTACACAAAGAAACACTCAAAATTGTATTGCATAAGTTTAATCATTGTTTTTGTATTTGAATTAATTCATTAAATGCTTTCAGTTTGTTTTTTTGTAAAGTATTTGATTCACTCAGCTGACTTGAGAGGCTAAGGATACCACAAAGATTGGACGAGTACTTCGGAATCACAGAAGGAATATAGACAGATACCTACGGATCGCTGCGCGAATATGACTGCCGACTGTGAATGAACTCTTTTGGTTTGTAATTCGGTTGCACTGCTCTGAAAAACATTCTGAATAAACCGAATTGGAGAAGCTGGCGGCAATATCCCCATATCTACCGCCTTAGGTATGATTAAAAGGACTTTAACAAATCTTTAATACCAAAAAATAGCTAGAAAATTTAGAACAAAATTTTCGAACCAAAGGAGAAGGTGCAAAATGTAGTAAGGGAAAAAAAGTTTAATAATGAAATCGTTCAAAAAACTAAAGAAAATGTTAATGAAGAAAATATACAAAATACTTAACCCCTTTCGAACGTAATTTTCTCTGTACAAATTAAACCCTCACTAATTTTAAATGAATATCAAAATTAGACTCAAAATTGATGAACAAAACATTTAAAAGACTGAAAAGGCTCTACAGGAAAGATACTAGAAGATAAATATCGTAAAAAGCTACTAGCTTGCATTTTTACACTAACTAGTTAATTTTCAATCAAATAAACAATTTTACATTAAATTTGTCAAATACTAGGTCATTCTCCGAATCAACTTTCAAATCTCGACAATAAAACTGTGAAATAGAAATTGTAATATTAATTAATTATAATATTATAAATAGTACGAGCTGATGCATAATCGACTTATGGGTATTTGGAAATGAGCCGAATCCAACAAAAGTTGTTCGCGTACGAATCACATCCAAGCAAATGGTTGGAAGTCGGATCACTCTTAACCACGACAATGTATGCTCTCACACATTAACTGAAACAACTATATTTTTGAGCACTCAAAACATTGATATGATGAGTCATCCACCATATAGTCCTGACTTGGCACCGAATGACTTCTTTTTATTCCCGTACGTAGAAAATAAACTGAGAGGTCAACGATTCTCGACAACAGAAGAGGGGGTTGAAGTGTTCAGAACGCATTTGTTGAAGATGCCTCAATCAGAGTGGCAAAAGTACTTCGACAATTGGTTCAAGCGCATGCAAAAGTATATAGATCATAATGGAGAATATTTTGAAAAACAATAAAGCGATTTTCAATCCTCATATTATATAATTTGAAGCTTATCATAACAGCACAACAGACTCGGTACGCTGCCTTCTAGGTCGTCGCCCTCTCGCCTACAAACTAAGAGTTTCGGCAGCAAGAATTGCCCCGTGTAAACTCAGTCGAAAGAGCTCCTCATAAAAATCTCTCAACCTTTCGGAGGTGGCTTGAAATAACTGCAGATTTTTCGAAAAATGTGAAGACACACACTGCAAATTGAAGGTTAAAAATTGATGGTTAAAAATCTCTTTAGCCGTTATTAAGCGCGGATTTTATATATACTGTATATTTTATATGTACTTGTATATATGTGTAACTTGAAAATGATTGAAAGATGAACTAATTGCTGTTCGAATGCAATTAATAGTATTTATTCATCAGTATCAACTAGTCACATTCTCTGCAGGACTAATTAAAAAAACAACCTACCAGGTGTTCTGTTCTCACCACTTGTCTTTTTTTATTCAGTTTCAATCTACCACCACTTCAATCACACCAATTAAACTAGCTCTCTACGGTGTTTGAGGATGATAGTACGCATCCGCAAGGCAATTGGATTTATGCGTTTTTTGCTCTGGTTTAAAGTATGCTACTTTTTAAAATTCGCAGATAGTTTTTCAACTAAATCATTCGTCTTTCAGTGGTTTCCACGATTGAATTTATTAAATTCTATGCACTTTTATTCAGAACAGTACAAAGTTCAGACCATTCTTCACGTATGTAAATACTTCAAGTAAAGATAATACGTGACTTGATGGTAGTTCTTTAATAAATGGTTTATTTCTTACATAATTACACTTATTGGCTTAATAAAGGGGTATTTTTGTATGTGCAAAATTAGAAAATATTTATTCATAAATGCAATCTGTTGGCTGAGTTTTGATAATTATGTTGCTCTTTCTTAATCGGGTCAAAATTCAGCAATTTATATAAAAATGTGTTAAGAAGGAAATTTTAATGAAGTCAACATGAAATTTTCGACATGATAATTTCCTACAAATTGAGTGGCCAACGAGCCAGAAATGCTCCGGGGGATACTGATCATTACCACCGCGAAGCGATCGCATTAAAAACCTTTTCTATAATTTTCTTGATGACGTGGGCAAGGTCATCCTTGTGTAGTATAACGCATTGGTACCGAATGAGCTACAGCGGCTGCCATCATTCTCTTTTTAAGATACCTAAAAAGTATTTTTTCGTATGTTTTAGAATCCCTCTTATAAGAAACCAAAAGTAAAAATTTTTCAGAACTTGTCAATTGCCGCAGTAGAGGGCATATTAACGGTATTTTTGACAAGGAATAGCTATTTGGAGAATTTTATGGTGTTAAATGCTAGTGAATGCACTGAGATAAATAACATAAACAAATTTCCATATTTTATTTAATTTAAGCATAATTTCTGCACTTCTTAAATTAAAATAAACGAATTTACAGGTAGGAAAGGGCTTATCAGGACAAGAAGAGATGGGAGGCGCATTTTTGGGTATAAACTGGGGCAATATTAAACTTGTATACACTTCCTGAATGATAGATGTTTATAAGAAAAATGTCAGCATATTCCTTTTTTATTGATCCTTTCGTATCCTTTGCACCCCTTAGTTTTATTTTTCTTATGTAGAATTAGTCTAAAGTATTTTTTTTAAATTATTATTTAAACATTTGCACTTAGCTAACACTTCCTTTCATTTCATAATCACTTCCATTTTCATGCAGCACTTAAAACTCTTGTTGATTTTCCTCAAAAAATATTCACAAGACAATGATTTTCAAAGGTGAAAACACTCCAAAGTTCCAAGCCCGAGCCGGCGGTTTAAGCACTCGCAAATTAAAAAAAAAAAGAACATAAGTGGAAAAAGTCGTAGCCGCAAAGATCTGCTCACACAGCTGCAGTCACTTATTGATTTTATTTATTCATTTAATAATTATTCATAGCTGTTAATTGCTTATTGATAGTTTGAGTTGTCAGAAACTAAGTTCTTGAATTAAAAAAAAGTTTAACTTGAGCACATCCGTGCGCGCGCGCGTCCACTGATAATGATGAGGAGTAGAAAAAGTCCAGCTTCCTCACAACATACGCCACCCAGAAGTGTGTGTATTACGGATATACGTATGTATGTATGGAAGCGAAAATCGTATGTGCGGAAAAGTCGTTGTCGTTACGCGACAACTAGTACTGAACAGGCTGCGAATTAGCGTGCTAGCGAGCCAAGCGTTTGTGTCGAAGCGCTCCAAATGCGCAAACGAAATCCAAACCAAACTGTAGAACCTACGGGTGTATAGAAAGAAGTATAAGAACAAGAAGTGCAAGAATAAGAACAAGAATTCGATTCCCTGCTCCCGAACTCCCGAAGTCCCAAGTTGGCGAGCGAATGGGCGCGAACTGGCGCGACGAACTAACCACACCAGAAACAGCAGACAGCAGCAGCAACAACAACTACACCAGCAACACCAACAATAGCGGCAGAAACTAACGACACTCACATGCATACATACATATGTACATACAAACACACACGCACCACAGAAATGCCAAGAAACTCCATTGCGGCGATGTTTAGTTGGTGTTGTTGTTGGATCGCAGCGCTGCCACTGCTGCCAACCGAACGGCCACTATTTGTTATTCTTGCACTAGTTGTTGCTGCCGCTGCTGCCGCTGTTGTTCTAGCGACCACTCAGCCCTAGCAACTCCTCGCGTATGACGTCGTCGTCTTGATTGCCGCAGTGCAACAACTTTACTTTGGACCCCGGACGCAACTACTCCGCGCTGATTGTCTAAGACAGCTCCACTCTGCCATTCCCGGCGCTATTCTGAGCAACAGTTCCTGGTTGTTGTTGCAATATTTACTTTTATTGTTGTTGCTGTTTGTCTGTTATACACTTCTGTCCATCTCATCTATTGGTGGTAGTAGTAGCAGTAGCAGCAGAGCCACGGAGGTGTGGGGTTGCGCGCTGAGAACAAATCCCTTATAACGAAATCGGCCGTCCTCAGTCCCCCATTCCACCTCGTCATTTGCCTAGCTAAAGAAAAATGAGCAAAGAGTCAAGCAACTCTCAATTGGAACTTTTCCTGTTTTCCCTCAACGATCATTGTTGTTGATATTGCTACTGTTGTTGTTGTTATTTTCTACTCGTCATTGCTTTTTTTGGCTTGTGCGCCGACTACTATTTTCAATTTCTATTTCGCAAAAAAATGGAAAAAAGCTAAGAGAAAAATAGCAAATGCAACGCACCACCAAAGCAACAACAACAACAACAACAACAACAGTAGCAGCAAAAAGAAAAAAGAAAGAGGGAAACAAATAGCAAAATAGACAAGGCAACAACTTCAAGACTCAAGATCAATTCCACACACACACACACATATATGCGCACTTACATGCAAGCGCCATATACATACATACACACACACTCAAAAACAGCACATCGCACTACAACAGAACCGTTACTTCATGAGTGGGCTGGCAAGGCGGCAGACAGATCATTTGCTAGTATTCTCCCTCTCCTCCCGCGCTCTCCTACCCCCTCATTCGTTCATTCGTCCATCCATCGCCAACTAGTCGAAGTTCTTTAACTTCTGTTACAACTGTTTTTACTTGCAATTTTGCTGTTATAACTATTTGTTGTATTTGTTGTAATTGATGTTGACTTTTCTTGCTCTATCACTTTTTAGTTGTTCTCCGCTCAGTACAGCTCATCGTCATAGTAATTCAAGTTGAAGAAAGTGCATTAAAACCCGCTGCCAAATGCAGTGGCTGAGCGAAAGAAAAAAGGAAATACTCAGGCAGTGAAGAGGAACAACTAGTGGTGTTGGTAGTTGCTGTGGATGTGTGCGAAGCTGAAGAATAAGAAGAAGAAGAAGAAGCAGAAAATTCAACGAAGCAGGAAGTATTTTTGCGATTAGCGGATAATTTCATTTTCTGGATGCGATGAATGCAGTCGAGCAAGAATTGAGCGCCAACGTTCACTTATCAACTGAACATATACACACATACATACATACATACATACATATGACACATGCAACTCTTGCAAGAAAGCATGCAAGTCTCTGTTGTGTTGAGTGCATTGCTTTTGGGATCAATACCCGACAGTGTTCCTAATGGAAGTGGGCGGCCGGCCAAGAGAAGGAGGCAGAGTTTAGCGCGTTTGATTGAAATTAGATAGACTCTCCATTAGAATTGGAGAGCTCATAAAGTATGCGAAACATGAGTCCATACACACGCCAATAGGAAATGTGATCTTTTAGAAAATTTATTCCGACAACAATTTTTTTATTCCGTGAACATTAAGTTGATTAAATGTGCTTGGTTATTGACCCTCCACATTTTCCTATTTTCTGTGATGAGGAAATACAGAGTGGTGGATTTCTAATTTCAAGGAAAGCATAAAGTCTGGTGTGACGACTTCAAAAATCTAAAAACGACCAAAACAAGATTGCTGCATCAGTTACCGAGATCAAATTCTGGATTGGGAGTCCGCGAAGGAGATACCTTTGACAATTAACTTGAATATTGTGAAATTCAATTTCAATATGCAGTTTGCAGGTTTTTCTGTCATGAGTGCTACAAAAATTATTTTAACCGGATTCTCTTAAGAGATCGTTCTCATCTTTAGTATCAGCCACCAGTAATGAATTCTGCAGACTTGTACTGGAAATGGTAACAAAAATGCTGAGAAAATAAATACTTTTAAGTCGAGTGTCGAGGTGACTTCTGACAACTCCTAGTGAGAATTAATGATACTAACTAGATATTGGGGGTTGCAATAGGTTTTATGTTTTGATTCTACAACTTCAGCAGCGACGATATGTATAGTATTGTAAAGTAGAGTTAGAGCTAGAATCTTCATGGAAAATTTTTAGAGGGAGATCTTATATGTTCATGGCAATCTTGGCAAGAAGAAACACCTAAAAAGTACTTTTCATCAATATTTCACTGTCCTTCGCCATAACCTACAAACTAGTTGATTTATATACTCCTGAAAAAGAACAATTCACACTTCCTCAAGCTAATTTTCAATGAACTTAAAGAACATAAATTCCAACGGTGCCAGAAATAGTTTCCCTATGCCACTATCGAAATGAAATGAAGGAATGAGGAAGTCAGCTAAGCAACAACAGACGTTGCAACATATACACACTATAAACAATATGTAGCCCCGGAGGAGCAACAAAACAAAAACAAGCGCAATAAGCTAGTTTGAGAGACAACAAAAAGAGGCGTTAGAAAAAATGAGAGACGATGAAACGATCACAGCAAAAATTGAAAACAAAAAAATAGTAAATTTCGCACACTATGGAAAATTCATTTTCTTTTTTTTGGCCACCGAAAAAATAAACAAACAAATACACACAAGACACAAGGCAACTATTCGAAAGTCAATGTTCAGCGTCCAAGTTCCTATGTAGTCGTCGAGGAAAAGTGTAAGCAACGTGAGAATTGTTGTTATTGGTGATGATGGAGAGCGCGACTGCAATAGAAAGTAAGTAAAAAAGAAAAGAGGTGGAAATTTCAAACGAAAATGAGTAAAAGAAAAGACAACGCCTATGCAGCGGCGATGCGAAAGGGAAATAAGTTGTAGCAAATTAACAAAAGAAAGACACAAACACAAAAACTTTATATCTCTCATGAATAGCGCATTTCAAAAACCCATTTTCTAGAGTCTATAGGTTAAAACTGTCCGAGTGCGTACCCATGGCCATGCGTAGGAGAGACAGAGAAATTTCCCCTGAGCAGGGAATGTCAAAGCTCTTCGTAAAAGACTATCAGCCTCTCGGAGGCGGCTTAGAAATAAACTTCCATTTGGTAGAAAAACAAGCATTGCCATAAATTGGAGATCGACCTTGGCCTGATTTCAATAAAATTTGTTTTCAGTGACCAGTGAAGCTATATATACTGAATTTAAAATTAAAATTTTCGACTCTTAGCTCTTAAATATGGAGAGTAACACTCAAAATCCTCCGATCCGATCATATGATCTTGCTCCCTTATGGAGAGATGAGTAAGTCTATATCCACTCTGATCATTTTTTTTATAGACTTTAGTTAGTCAACTTCTTCTTCTTCCATTACTTCACAACTTCGGTTCAAAACTATAATACCAATTCGTGCTCATGAGGGGTATAAGTATGCAGAAAGAGAGTTTTGCGAAATGCTGTCTAGCCTAGGTGATCGCCACAACTGCCTCACAATGACATTCTCAGTGCTGTTGCTATCGCTGCTGTGGTTGCTGCTGCTGCCGTCGTCGCTGCCACATAACGTAACAATCCAGTCTTGACTGCAACACGAACCAGGAAGCGAATTGCACGTACAAAACAACTATGCATAGCGGCAACAACATACTCTTCGTGCAACAAAAACATAACAACAGCTAAGGTTGTGGCAGAGGCGATTGTGTAATCGTTGAGAGTAGAATAGAGTCGAGTGTAGTGGAGTCGAGTCGGCGGCTGGTCGCTGACATTTGTTGTTTACTTTTTGTACAACAATACATCGCCGTTTGTTTATACATATCTATACATACATATGTAAGCATATATGTGTGTATCTGCGTACAGCTAAATCCAACAACTATTAACATTTCTATGTTGGAGGCAAAACTAGCACTACAACGATACAACGATATTGCCGAAGCTCTTGGGCCGAAGTTGAGGCTGGGACCGGCCTGTTTATGTTATTGCAGCCTTGTACATTGTATGAATGTATGTATGTATTTGTGCTCGTTGACTATTTTATTTACTGTAAAAGAGGAGGTTAAACGTTGTGTAGATCATGCGATATGAACATCATACACACATACACACACTCGCTCACACAAACCACACGAAGTTGCAACGTGCAACGAAAGTGGTATGGATGGCCTATGAGTTTTGCATGTGTTGTTGTTGCCATTTTATTATGTCACCAGATTGATTACATTGCGTGGCGAAAGTAAATACAACAAACACACACACATACACACACACATACACACCGACATGCAAATAAATATCAAATTTATACATAACACTGAGGGGCTCGCTTACATGCTGCATGGCGCGGCAAGGCATCTTCAAGTCACTGACTGGATGTTATGTAATACCATTACCATTTATGTTGGGGCACTTCCCGCTTTGGGTGTCAACATTTATATATACTTATATATATGTGAGTTTGTAAAAGTTATAATTCATTTGGATTCACCCAACTAATTGGCAAAACAAAGTTGAATGCATTGAGTGAACAGAGCAAAGTGAACGGAAGGGATTGGGGGTTTTAGTCAACAAGTTTATTTAGATAAGATTAGGTTGCAACGATCCGGAGTATATCTTTGGCCCAAGCATCTTTTTATACTCAAAAAAGAATTATAGAAAAGCCACTGCAAGATGTTGGAACCCATATTCTCAAGAAGATCGTGAGCACTCAATTGCTGCAGTAAGCCCTGCCTTTGACAAAAATTAGCTGCTTTAAGAGCTCTGAATCAAATCGCTTTAGATCACTCAAAGTGCTGACATAGCAGTTTTCAATGACATTGATAAATCGTGCAGTATATGAACGCTATTTTTTTAGACGCTTACTTAAGATAAAAACACTTCGTTTTAAATCACAATGAGTCTACTCAGCGACTTATGTGAGGACGCTTGCAATCAGGTCCTTCTCCCTTCTTTCAAGTTTCCAACTAAATTATTTAAAAAAAACCTATCAGGTCGAACTGATATAGAGTTCTCTATATATGTATATAAAAATCAATGCAAATATTGATGAACGCCTATAACTTGAGAAGCACCAGTTAAAGTGAAGTTCTCATGAGATTGTCGCAGCCGTTTCAGAGATTTGACTAATTTAGTGAACATTGGTCGCTACCCATTCAAAATGCATACATGCAACAACAACAAATACATGTAAAATTCCAAAATACGCGTACATTACGTTGTATGTGGTGTTGAAAGAGAGAGAGAAAGAGTGAAGAACAAAAATAAAAATTAAAATAAAATTTAAAAAGATATAAAAAAATTCTAATTTATAAAAACATCATTTTTTGAACAAAATATTTATTTATTCGTCTATATTGATGTTGTGATTTTCAAAATAGTCTCCGGTAGAAATTATGACAAGTGCATAGTGCTAGCGCTTCTCCCTATCGCGGGAAAAACTTCTCAAACTCGATCTTTGGGATGACCTTTAGTACTTTCAACGATACGCTTTTAATAACGTGATACAAAATACTTCCACAGCGGTGATGGACCCTGAGTTTCGACGTTAAATCCGTAAACTCAAGTTTCATCACTGGTTCAATACATTTCAGTGATTTTACATCGTCGTTGACTTCCTATCATACCCAAAGCATTGCGAACAATTTGATGACGTGTTTCAATCTATAAACCGACTTCGCTGATTGTGATTCGGCGATCGTTCTGGTTATGCTTTCTTGCACTTTTTGTGCGTTTTCATCGGTTTCTAGGGCGTTCAACATCCTCAAACACTTATACCACTCACAAATCCTTGCTTTACTCAAAGCAGACACACCGTAGGGGTTATACACCCCTTGCTCACCGCTGAAGCGAAAAATCTTAACGAAAGAACTTTAGTAGCAAAAGGTTAATCACATCTCTCCAATGCTTACTTTAGGAGAAAAAAGTTTCTTGAAATTTTCCGAACAATATCCCAAATAAACTCTTAGACCTCCTGAGCCCACTAACTTATTTCAATACGTTTTCTTAAAAATGTGTTTACTGTAATTACCCAAAAAATTTCAATAAAAAAGCCAAGAAACTACATAAAATCGTCATTTCATCTCAATGAGTTCGGAGCTATTTACGCGCATATACTGCCAGTGAGCGCATTCCTAGATAAGAAAGTGGGATCGCCGCCATCAATTGGAAAGAAATAAATATTTTTGTTGTTGCTGTTGTTGTTATTATTATAGGAAGCCGCTGTTCGCTCTGCTGCCGTTGCCGTTGTTGCTGCTGTAGAAGCAGCTACTACACACATACTGACACATGCATACATTCGTAAGTAGTATCTCTGATTCTGTGTAGCTGTAGCGTAAGCAATTGTCGCCGCTTCGTCACCTCCCCGCTCACTGTGCTTTCGCTGGCTGGCGAATTGCGGTGGGTTTTTGTTTGTTTATTGTATTTATGTATTTGTGCGATACAGTCAGCTACCGCTAGAATTTGCAATCTCTAAGTTCAATGACTTGTGCCAGCAACGTCATGGGCAAGAGCGCAATGACAACACTAACAACAGCAACACGAACAACCACACGAGCAATAATGATAAACATACTGTCTGTCTGTCTGTCTGTCTGTAGTAAAAACTTGCTTTTCGGCTCGGTTTGACATCGTTTGGCTGTGTGTATCTGTGTTTGTATTTGCTGGTGGGTGAATGTTTTGCATTTGCGCTTATTTACTATGTGCTAATCTGATAATAAAAAATAGTTATAAACAATAAGTAATGAGTGTTGAATACTCCCTGCTGTATACGCCAGCTGTGACGACAGTTAGAAGGTGAAACATAAGACAAAAATGGGAGAATGTGAGAAAAGAATAGGGGAATAAAATAAATAGCACTATTTTACGCTAAAATGCGCTTATTTAGTGAAGGAGCTGGAACTCGAAAGTCCTGAACAAGGTCGTGAATACCTCCAAATCTAATCAATAGGTACTTAACTCACCGATGGTGCAACTATGTTAGAGCAAAAAAAGTTTTGGGCTTACCCAGTTAATAGTAAATAAAATGAAAAATCCAAAAAAAAATATTTTTTTTTATTTACAGCAATTTTCTAAAAAAAAAGTTTATTTTTCTATATATTTAAGCTTAAAAAAATTAATTCGCTTAATTTAGACATCTGAGCTTCCAAAATTCAAACACCGCTAAAAGTTGGCTGGAATGTTCAAATTACCCTTAAAATTTCACATTGATCCGACTCTTAGAAAAAAATTTACCGTAGTCAAAGGTCACAAGAATGTTTGAAAAAATTTGCATGGGATGTTGTAATGTAGTGACGCTGCCCTATGTACTTCGAAATAACGAACCGATTTTGATCAAATTTCTATTTCGATTTATCTCACTTAAAAGAAATAATACTTTTTTCCGGCAAGTGGATCAGAATCATCGCTGCATTACCTTGTTCCATTCAAACCTTATCATCCATTTGCACTGCCTAACAGCATCCCACCAACTTTCAGCTGGGTGCGACTTATTTTACCTTTACTCCTTTACTCCTTTCTTCTAATTTGATTGGATTAAACCCAAAATTATCTTCATGTAATATCGTTTGCCATCCACTGTTCTCACCACAACTGCAAATCAATCAGTTCGATCATGCAGTTTGCCAGAAATTTAAATTATCATCATCGTTGCTGTGCGAAGAACTTGAACATTTCGTGCAACATGCCACATTAAGTTATTGTTATTTTTGTACTGCATTCTTCAAGGCACATTTTATACGAAATTACTCGTACATAATTTTCAATTACACACACGCTGTAACACATAATTTTCTTTTCTATTCCTTTTAGCAGATTTTGATTTCAGCTAAGGAGAGAATAGCAAAATGCCAGAGCGAATTCTTTAAATCACTGTGTCGCTATTAAAAAGAAATCTCAAGACGATACTGCCAGCAACAAAAGAATAACAGCAGGCCAATAGAGATTCACACACACACATATGTAAATGAGAATATGTGTGCACTTTTAATATGCTGCCGCCTTCAACATGTTGCAATGCGCAAGATGCGTGGCAGGCAGTACGCGCCGACAAGCTTTGAATGTCAGCAACCTCAATAAAAATTCACGACTCTTCCTGGGTCATGATCCTCCGCAGCGTATTTGGTTTAGATATTTTTGTTTTACAACAACAACATTTTTATTTTACAACAACAATAAGAACAACAAAAACAACATAGTTCTTACCCTGCTTTTTGCACTGGGATACCGCTATAAATTATTGGGTGTACGCATCGGATTTTTTTTTGAGCAACGGAGTCGCCAATATCATGAAAAAAACTAACTGTTAATGAATTCGATCCCGACACTCAATTTACATAGAATCTTCATTATTTCTAATCTAAATGTGGTTTCAAAGTCGATAATCATATTGCATTTCTCTTGGTTTTGTTAAGATTCCTTGCACATTGTGATAGACTCCGCTTATTTAAGCAAGTTCCTTCTCCACTGGATCTTTCCGACGAAATGAAGGTCTTATTCCTCCACCGCTGGTATTGCGTCGGCAATTTTCTTGTCTCGATATTCGCAGTTTCCAATGTGCAAAGATCCATAGATCGTTGCCAAATACTTTCTTTCGAAAACTCTTAGTGCCAACTCATGAGATGTCGCCAAGGTCCACTTTTCTGCTCCATACACCAGGACGGGAAAAGAGCGACTTTGTCATTGTTCGTCCAAATGGGACTTTACTTTTCAATTGCATACTTAGACGCATTAGCTGAATGGTTAGAAATGCATACCAGCATGTAAAAAGTCATGGGTTCGAACACTGGCCGAACCAAAATCCGAAATTATATAAACCAATTTTCTAATTGCGATCGCCCCTTGACAGAGAATATCAAGACCTTTTAGGGTATTTCTGACATGAAATAAAAGCTCCTAATAAAAATTTATGAGTCAATTGAAGGCGGCTTAGAATAAACTGTAGGTCCAAAGTAGAACCTCTTGGCAAAAGTGATTTGAAGGCTGACATTGTTGTTATGCTGGTTTCTAGACAGGCGAAGTTATTTACGGCTCCAAAGTTGTGACTGTCGACAGTGACATGGAGGCCAAAACGGGAGTACGCTGACTGTTTATTTGATGGTAAGTATTTTGTCTTATCCACGTTCACCAAGAGATCCAATCCAATTGCTATTTATCTTCGCACTCACGGCTTCACTTCACTTTTCAAGTGGATTTCAGTGTCTCCTTTAATTACTGATAAAACCTTAATGTAAGCAGCATTTCGGTCGTATGATTATTCTTATGAGCTCAGTATCGATTTTAGTCGAAATTCGGCATTGTTCGTTAATTGTGTGTTATCGTTCATCACAAGTTGGTTTTGCAAACAGTAGTAAAACGCAATGAGAAAAAAATAACCTCCTTAGTGTTCTGATAACAACTTGATCCGCTCTATATGAAAGAGCCGTATGTGGCCGATTTAGTCTTTATAAGGAAATTTTAGAAATAAAGGTAAATTCCTTCATCTCCATTGATGTGAACATATAGCCGAGTAGAAACTTCCCTATTAAGTAAGCGTATGTATCGAGTATATTCTACCGAAT
Organism: Neoceratitis asiatica; assembly: GCA_030068015.2. Classification (NCBI taxonomy): domain Eukaryota; kingdom Metazoa; phylum Arthropoda; class Insecta; order Diptera; family Tephritidae; genus Neoceratitis; species Neoceratitis asiatica. The sequence goes on from CM061526.1 coordinate 90,997,836, forward strand.
CATAGGTCTTAAGATGTTGCTCACGATTATCGTAAGAAGCAAACTTTATCAAACCATTCAGAAGCTAATTTGATTTAAGAAATACACTACAAACCTGCACTTCCAGTGTGAAGATCTCTCTCTCCAGGTGATCTACTCCGTGATCTAGTTATGTAATATGATTATGTGCTTTTTCTGTCTATTTAGTCGCTAACGTTACTCTACTCTCTATGGAAGCACTCATATAAGCTGAATAACAGCGAAGAGAATCCACTATTAACCCACTGTAGGAGCACACTGAGCAAGAAAGAGCTACCGAATGCAGCATTTTATTTGAGCAAATTTTAGAGGTAGCAGCAACAAAAATAGCAAGCAAATAAAATTCTGACATAAAAGCCATAAATAAAAGTGTTGCTTTTTAGTGGCCAAAGGGAAATTTGTAAATATTCAGCATGAATGAGGCGGCATGCAAGCACTTCTGTGGCAATATCAGCAGCAAAGAAGCAATGAAGCGAAGAAGTATCTTACTCTACAGAACTTTATTATTTTTATTGCTGTTGTTGCTGCTACGCTTCTAGTTTCAGCCCAAGCCATGGCATTATATAACATGTTTATGTGACATTTTGGACATCCTCTTAAAATAGCCAACCGAAAGGCAGTTTTTAAAGGAAACAAAAAACACAAAAACAAATACCAAAACAAAACAACAACACATTATTCGCTAGAATATTTGATGCCAACACGAGCTGGCTTGGAGCATAAGCTTTGCATTTTACACGTCATCTGGTCGCTTGGCTGCCGCCACTGCCTTCATTTGTATTTGTTTGTGTGTATTTATTTGCCACTTTTTCTGTTTCCCTTCAATCATTATTTGTAGCTACATTGTAATGGAATTTTAGTAAATTACTTATGTTCAGAAGCACTTGGCAAGCTTATTTTAGTTGTTGTTGGTGTTATTGTAATCTTAATCACACTTGCTAATACAAGCATAACAAATGTTGCACATGACAGCCAACAATAAGGATTAACCAAAAAATACAAAATAATAAAATATAAATATATGTGTGTACATATGCATATACATAAATAAAGGTTAAAGTGAATCTTCTTCACTCACCTGAAACGGTATCACTGGACCCGGTCGAACTAACTGATGTATGACCGTCTGGACTTTGGGATTCTCGGGGACTAATCGGTGTGGGTGGTGTCAGTGTTGGTGATGCTACCACTGGCACAATGCCAATGCCTTCGAAACTATAGTTAACGTTATTACCGTTGCTATTGTTTTTGTTGTTGTTGTTGTTGTTGTTGTTGTTGTTGTTGTTGCCGTAGGACACACTACCACCACAACCGCTCAATTGCTCACTAGCAGCGACACTGTTCAGTAAATTACCACCAACTGTTGTTGTTGTACTGCTTATAGTCGAATTACTGCAACCAGCTGCCGGTGTTGCTGCTGTTGTTGTTGTAGAATTTTCATCAATTTCTTGCTTGAATTGAAAATTGAAATACGACGACACCGACGTTGTGCTGTTGGCAAGCGCAATTCTGAAATTTTTCACAAAAAAATCAAAGTGAAATTTATTTATTTTCAACTTTTTTTTACTGTTAAAAACAACAACGATCATTAGGTATGAATCAAATAGTGTCATTCTAAATGCAACAAAATGTGGAACAGGAGTAGAAAAAAAAGAAAACGGGTCTCAGGAAGGAGAACACGCAAGAAGTGAAATTTTTTCAGCCTTCACATTACGCGCTTACTATATTCTCTAAAAATAGCTTGCGACCTGAAAAATAAGAGCTCAACTTAATGAAAGGGATCTCCAAAAATTATTCGAAACCTCGAAAGATTTTCGAGGAGCATAAGCACTTCCAACCAGCGGCTATCAAAAGAACTTATTATCTGCTGCGGATTCTCATCCCACCTAGAATCAATATCAATATCGTTGTATCTACATTGCCTTAAAATATATAGATAGTTCTAGACATAACTAATACCCTAACCGTTGTATACTTGTATATAAATCGGCTCTCTTATTAAAAAAAGTTATAAATTAACAGCTCCGAAGTCAAGAAGCTCAAGGCCTTTAAGCCTTACGATTACGTTATGAGGTGTCATTAGTCTCTGTTACTCACGGGATGGCTCTGTACTTGGTTGATGCTCCACTGTTCTCGAAGGCCTCGACTTTATCTCTGCTTTTACCTCGGAGCCTGCACTATGCAAGCCTTTCTTTGCAATCATTCCTTCATGGAGCGACTGGAAGGCACAGAGCTTATGGAGAGAAAAAGCTGTATGTTTCTCTATGCTGACTAGTCAATTGACAATCAAACTTAGGAGCAAATAGTATTACTTATTCTCCTAACTAAGAAGTGATCCAACATTAAGATGTAGATGTTATTTTCTGTGGCATTATAATGGAAATTCAGTCCATAATGATTTTTCTAAAGCCTTAAATGCTATCAGGCATATCATTTTGTTACGAAAGCTTGAGTGTCACTCTTCTTTTCTATCCTGGGTTAGATCAGATATCTCCCCAATACATTCTCTTTTTCTTGAAATAGAGAATACGAGATCACATGTGAGTTGATTTGGTTTTGTGTTTTTCCGACAGGGTGGATACTTGTTTGTTACAAAACCAAAATTGACAAGGGATGACGAAAATTCGTTCCGATATAAATCTAGATAATATGTCTTTGAAGCCTTCTGTGAGGTACCTTAAGGTAGCATTCTTGGCCCATTATTATTTCTTCTCTTTATAAATTGCGTTGGAACTTTCTTTAAAAATTCAAAATATTTGCTTTATTCCGAAGATTTAAAACTATTTAGATGTATTAGTTGTATCTCTGATGTTTTACTCTTGCAGGAGTGTCTTAACAATTTGGCTAACTAGAGTCAATTCGCCCTTGAATACCAAAAAAGTGTTTTAATATTACATTTTTTCGGCTAATAAATTTTTTTAAAGCTTGGTGTACCTTCACTAATAACATCAACTGTACCATCGCTAAAGCGTGTTCATACCTTGCTTTCTTAAGACGATTTGAAAGATCGCACACATACAAATTTCTATATAATTCCTTGGTACGTTCGAAGCTTTAATATGCTAGCTTAATTTGGAATCTATTTATTCTACACATTTCTCTAGACTTGAAAGTTTGCACTCGCTTCTAACACTTCGCGTTTTATGCTAATACATCTTAGGGCACTCGTTTTTCGGTTCAGTCTTGTTATTCATTAATGACATCATAAATCGCCTAGTGGCTTGGCCAGACTTCCTAGAACATTGCGCTGTCATTATCCGTTTAATATGTATTAGATGTAGTTAAAGTTAAGTTAAAGGGGCTTCGATCTTGAAATCTCATTTTTGAGAACTCGAATCTCTCTATTCTTAATTCATTTAGTTTTAAGTATATAATATTTGTAAGTCACTAGACCCAATAAATGAATTGAAGTGAAATACCAGAAATTGTTTATGTGAAGTCTCTACTAGTCTCATCTCGAGCTAAACATACCTAATTGAGCTGCATCCTTAAAGGAAATATATATGAAAATTATACTGGGACCAATCGTACTTGAGGGAACAATTTTTCAAAAGCTAATTTTAGAGTTTTTGTTGGGCGTACTTATTAGAGAGATTAGAATTAGAAGTGGTTAAATTCTGTGGAGTTAGGGAAATAAAAGTAAAGAAGGAGGAGGCCAAGATGTGCCAGGGCATATGAAGAAAAAAGAAGAAGAAGAAAATAAAAGTTTATAAGTAGACCACGATTCGAATACCGATAGAAAAGAATATTATTAACTTGCCTCCTGCCCTACTGTACAATTCAAACAATTTAGGACGTTCATAGAAAGTTCATTTAAAACAATATTTTCATGAAACTCCTGGAACTACATATTGTAAAAGTCATGTTCATCAATCGCAGACCAAAAAAAAAGTCGGTTATCATACGACCATGATGCTCCAAATTAACAGTGACAGTCTCGCTGTTATCGTTTTCAAAGAAGTAAGGTCCAACCAGACAGTAAGTTTTTAGGTGTAATGGCCTCTCTACAATTATTTGGATATTCTCGGAGCTCCAAGTGCCACAATTTTGCTTATTTACATATCCACCGAGTGAGAAATGTGCCTCGTCGTTGAAGAAAATTTTGTTGGGAAAATCGCGGAGCCTGCTTGCTATTCTAGCACCCAATCGACGTAACTATGGCGCAATGAATGGTCAACTGATCACCTGGCATCAGTTGTTGTGTACGATGGACTTTATATGGTGTAAGTCCAAATGCAAAATACCCCATAATGTGCCGTGAAAATGCCCCAGCTCTTGAGAACGGCGAGAAATAAACACATTCGGGTTTTCGGCTATAATTCCTTCAGTGATTGGACGATTATATGCAACATAATCTCAATAATTCAAGCACGAAAAGTGGCCACGTTTGAATCACCATGTTTGGGGTAGATTTCAACAATTCTAATGCGTTCTGCGGTTGCTAAGTAATCCATTATCATGAAAGCCTGACACTTACTCTAAAACAAAACATGTTTGGTTTGACAATTAAGTTTGAAAGATGTCAAAATACAGCCCTTCACTTTCGAAACCACTAAATGGATTTCCCTTTATTTTACCCCAACCCTCAAAAACTATATCGATTTTGTAATTTATAAATATTTCCTTAGAAACCGAGCATCCTTCCCAGTAATTGACATTTCCATAAGGATACGTTGTAGCCTACCTGGTCTGTAGATTGCTTTATATGTTACATAAACATGTTAGGCGCGTGTGTGTGCATGTAACGCCATTTCAAGACTTCCGGTTAAAGTAGCCTACGTGGCATGTTTCTTTATTTTAACTTGGCACGTGCCAACCGCACACAAGACACCCACACCGATATACCAACATTTAAATGTGAAAATCGATTTTCCGTAGCAGCTTTCGACATGGCCTCCTTTCGGGCCTCTCTGTCTATTATCCGCTTTCCGATGCCGGCGCTGATGTACGAGCTGCTGCTGCTGCATTTGACAGCATTTTAAATCGGCACACACACGCTTACGCACACATGTACGCATACACTCGAAAAGGACATACAAGTATGGGCTTTTAAGCTGGCGGACACTCTCATTCATATACATACAAACACATACATACTTGACATGATATAGCCTTACTAATATTTATAGGCTGAATTCAGGCTCTTTCCTCGTCACCCGTCCTCCAGCTCATCCTGAAACTTTTGTTCCACTACCAATTCATACATATTACATTATATAGAATCGCAACGTGCTCGGCGTTTGGTTTCGGCTTGCGTTTTGTTTTAGGTTTTCAACTGTTGTTGTTGTCGCCGTCAGTAGAGTGACTGTTTTGATACTCATTGCTGCCGTTAGCCACTTGACATGAGAATCCTTGTTGAAGATATTTTGTTGTCATAATATTTTCGCATTGCATTGTTGTTATGAGACTGAGAGCATGGGATTGTTCTTGGAGAAATTGGGTAAGTGTCTATCGTAGGCAAAGCGTAGAGTCAGAAGTTTTTGCATAGAATTTGCATTTACTTGAAAACAATTTACATATGTTCATAACAATTTATATCAAGAAGAAAGTTTATCTGAAATTTAGTTTTCTCAGGTTTGCGGAATGGATTATTTAGTAAAAAATCGTTTGATTATTGAAAGGAAGGGAGAATATCTTGCATTTGCCTTTAAAATGTTATTGTGATGCAAAATGGCAGTTAAAATGTACTAGCTAATGGCTCTTCTAGGTTGGAATCCAAAATCACAGAGGCAACTTTTCTTTGGATCACTGCCAAATAGACTTTAAGTATCTACTTCAGCTTCTGGTTAGAACGCAATCGTACCATGATAACCGACTATTTGATGCCGGAAATTGAAGCTCGTGATCTCCGCGACATTTGGTTTCAACAAGACGTTTTGGGCCGGTCGATTGGCCACCAAGATCATGTGATATCACACCGATAAACTTTTTCCTGTTGGGATATGTAAAGTCTAAAGTTTTTGCGGAAAATCCCGTTTCGATTCAGGCCTTGGAGCAAAACATCACGCTTGTCATTCGCCAGTTACCAGTCGAAATGCTCGAACGATTCATTGAAAATTGGACTCAAGGGATGGACCATCTGAGACATAGCCGCGGCCAACATTTTAAAGAGATAATCTTCGAAAAAGTAAATGCCAAAGAATGTTCTTTCGAATGCTAATAAACATTCCCCATTAAACTCGAAATGGAGCACCCTTTAAATTTTGTCAATTTAGCTTTCATGAGTACGAAAATATATATTAATCGGATCAGACCGGTGAACTTAGTTTATATACCAATGTCTGTCTCTCCGTCTGTCTGTCTGTACCTATGTCCGTCTTTTTGAACGCAGACTAGTTCCTGAGATTTTTTTAAATATTCCAATCACACTTATTTTGATGTAGTTATAGACCATAACTTTATAATAAAATAGGAATTTCATGAAAACCCTATATATCGGGGCCAGTCAAATCGAGTCACCAGAGCATATAGCCCCCATGTAATCGATATGGCATGAGGGTTTCGATAAATAATCCACTAAAAACGAATGTAATACAATAGATTTGATATGTTCCTGACAAATTTAAAGGCCTTTGCATTGCCGAAGACATGGTTGGTTGTATTTTTTAATTTTATTTAAAAAAAGAATGTATTAATTCCAGCAAGAAGCTTCAAAAAACTTCACACTCAAACTTGCAGAACACAAATACTGTCTTATATTTGATTTACTATAAAGACGTATGATTCTGTGTTTTTAAATCAGTATAAAAAGTCTGAAAAGTAGATTTTTTTTATGCTAAAGCCAGAGTCAGTTGAGTGATCTCAAGTTGGATGCACTATTATGTGTTTCCGACCGAGTAAGGAACATCATATAAAGTTCATCCATCAAATGAATATCATTCAACTCATCCAAAGTGATAATTCTTAGGTTCTCCAAATGGCATTAAAAGAGAGTGAAAGAGGACATATCAACCTCTCTTAGACTAGTTATTATTAGTTTTTTTAGTTAAGTTTAGTTTAGTTTATTTTCTCATTTAGAAAGTGTGCTTCGTTATCTACAGTTAATTACATATGAATGAGTGCAGCGCCTGCTCTTTCACAGAATTGCAGAGTAAATATTTTATTAGAACATATGCCAACGTACATGCTTAATATTAGGTGAATCCAAAAATTTATGTGAATATCAACAACTACAACTACTAGAACTACTAGAAAGGCGATTTTTTCAAAATTTTAACGTTTTTTAAGAAAGCGTTCCCTATTAAAATAGGGTTATCCATTTTGCGGTTTCCAAAATAACTTGAATAAATACATTTAAAATAATGTTTTTCATGTAATTCCTTTTTTATTATAAAGTTTGAGATAATTTTCGAGTTATGCTATTAAGTTACGCACCCAATATTTTATAACAGGAAAGCTCCATTATTTGCTACCAAAAAAAAAAGTTCCAACCATTTTATAGCATGAATAATTAAACATTTCTTTAGAACACCTTAATATGTAATACACATATGCACATGAAAAAATTATGTATGCTCGTATGTTGTCATCGTAAAGAGCATATTAAATTGACTTGACATTTACTCGTAAATTTTGCTTGGCAGTTGTTAATGTGACAAAAGAATAGAAATAAACATAGAGGAGTGTAGCATCGTGAAATAGGTATATAAGTGCAACATCATAGCAAAATGTATTTATCCAACACATGAGTACATATCAAATCAAAGTCATAAGCTTGCCATAAAAGGTAAATAAGTTGAAAAATAATGCTTTCATCTAAATGAGCTTATGTGCTTAGAAATATGTATTTTTTTAAAAGATAAAAACGGTAAATTGCATCAACTGAAAGTGACGGCATAATGGTAAGTAATATAGAATATTCTTGCCGCTTCAAAACGACAGAAAAGAACAACAACAAAATAATAATAAAATAACAGCATAAATATCTGCTGCCTACTTTACAGCGAACTAAGTACATTTTATTAAAACAAAAACAAACACTATGGTAATGAAAGGGGACTTAAAAAGCATAAAGCACAAAGTACAAAGTAAAAAATGCAAAGTGTAAATAAAAAACTATTAAAAGTACAATAAAATAACTGTATACACTTTTAAATTATGCCAGGCATGCGGAGGCAGGAAGTAGTGTGGTTTTAATTGAAAAACTAGCACAAGTTGCAACTGCAACAAAAAGTTAGTTTGAATAAATGCAACCCTACTGCACACCTAATTAGGTCAGTAATTATGAACTTTTTTTCTTTTACGCAGTGAAACTGTTTTTATTTTCAAACCAGTTGCGATCGAGAGATTCCAAGATGCATTTTTCACATTCATAGCTGAATTCGCAGATCGCTATGCTTCAATAACTCTTACTTAGATCAAGTTTAATTCTTCTTCTAATACGTCTTTAAGCTTGAAAGAGACTGAAAGGCGAACACCAGTCGACATTCTAAATACGAGGTGCGTTCAAAAGAAAAGGTGAGTGTTGAATTCTTGGAAAAATACTTATTTATTCATCAATATATATTTTGACAGCTTCAAAGTAATACCCCTCGAATATAATACGCTTTTTTTCAATCCTCGAAGTACTTCTGAAATGCGCTTTTCGGTATGGCCATCAGCTCTTGCTTCGGTTCTGAGATGAGATCAAGCATCAATTGTGACAAAACGCTTTCCTTTAATTGGTTTCTTTAGTTTTGGGAAAAGGAAAAAGTCGCAGGCAGTCAAATATGGTGAATACGGTGGTTGAGGCATGATTACAGTTTTGGTTTTGGGCAAAAAATCACGAAGAAGCATTGATGTGTGAGCTGGTGCATTATCAAGATGCAGAATCCACGATTTGGTTTTCCACAATTCCTATCTTTTGAGCCGTATTGCTTCACGCAAGCGTTGCATAACTTCCTTGTAGTATTCCTAATTAACTGTACAACATTTTGGCATTAACTCATGATGCACCACACCATTGTAATCAAAGAAAACAGTGAGCAAAATCTTCATCTATTCCTTTGAATATACCTCGTACCTTGGCCGAAGACCTCTCCATACGATATTCAGGCAGAATCAAATTTAGTTTCTTATCCTTCGTACAAAGCCGTGCAATGTTTCGTTTTGCAATATATGAAAATAATAGATAAATCAAGTATTCTCTTGAACTAGGAATTATAAACATTTTTCGAAACTCTACTTTCTTTAAAGGAAAAAAATATAATAAAAAATATAAATTTTTCTTTAAAAACCCACAAAAATTTCAGCATTAACGAATTTAGAAACCAATATTTCAGTTTAGAATTAATTATTATTTATTTTATATTAAATTTCAAATTTTTTTTCTTTAAATGGTTAAATGGCACAGTTGGCCTGAAACAAATCTTGAGAGCATAACTATCGTTTCCAACAGATAATTTGAAATATTTATTTTATATGTGCATCGAGGAGTCTGCCAGTTTTAAACAGATTTGTCGCTTTGAATTGCCAATTCAATCGCCATGGTTGCTATAAATGCCTGTTTTCTCTATTTGCTTTAGCTTTTAGACATTAAATGAACATTCTCACGTACTTAAATACTTAAAATAACAAATTTCTTTTCCAATACCCAATCTACCACTCTAAAATTAATTTTTTTTTTGCCAAACTTGCAAAATCCTACAAATAAATATTGCAAAACAGCAAAGGCTTTTTTACCCATAAATCTCTGCAAAAAATCAATTCGAAATATATATCCTGCTACATTGATACCAATTCTACATATGTGTGTAGATGTACATATGTACAACCATTTGCTTGTTCAAACATATGAGTGTAACACAAATGCATACATACAAATGGAAAAAGAGTTATAAATTGCGATTTTATTATTCTCGTACTTGGTAATTTTTTATTTTGCTTTATTCTGTGTGTGCCATAAACGCATACAGGCGGCCTAGTTTCCATAGGCTTTTAAAACCACAGAGCGCAGCATCCCGAGGCAATAGAATGTGGTACAGAAGAAGAAGTGTTGTCGCAGTAGAAAGTTGGAGCGCACAAAATGAATGAATGTGCAATACATATATATATATATATATATATATATGTTTAGATGGATGGGTAGAGTATGGGTATATATTATATCAGTGGTTTCTAAAAAAATATTTAGGTATTACTACCGTTGAGCAAACCCTGCTGGAATAATTTGCTTTGAATATGTATTGAAAGTGCTAATTAGATATATGTATATATGTATGGGTAGAAAAGAAAAGGAAATCAAGTTTCTAACCGAGGTCAGTGATACCGCAATGTAAGCCACTACCAGGAAAAAATAAAGTACTGCTTGGGCTTGCTTAGCTTCCATGTATTTCTTCAAACTTTTCCATATTCTTAGTTTGGCTTTTCATCATATCTATAACGAATGGTCAAGGAGCATAAAATGAGCACATAAAGATCTCTAATGTTCACTAATTGTCCAATAAGTGTCCGCGAGCGTTTATCCAGAAACCTATTTTCGGTGTATAGAAATAAGTCACGACCTGGTTTCACTTGGTATTTCTAAGTGGTAAGCGATGCCTACGCAAAAGAAGAAGAAGAAATAAGTTTCGAATAAATCATACCAATATTTGAGCTTCAAAATCTAAGCTTTGGGTATCTGCTTCTCAGATGAGCTGTTTTATATTGAAATCTGACTCCAAGGAAGGAAATATTTTCAAATTTTTTATGAGGATACACTCCCGAAACCCTTCGAAATGCTACATTTTGGCTTTTCGTTGAGTCTTCTGTTGCAACCCAGTACGCTATACTAATACGCTACTATATAGAGTTCTGATAGTCACTTGGTATACTGAATAAGTTGCTTTGAGCGCAAATGCTTCCTACACTCTAGACAAAACACTCCCATACAACTTAAGACATTACAAAATTTCAGCTGAATAAAACAGGAGAAACTCTCCGATGGACTCTGACTATATTAGAGGACAACTGCTCTTAGAAGATACTGTAAAAGTTGAAAACTTATGAAGAGAAGGCGATTTCTATTTTTTTTTCTATACAGCTGCACTAAGACAGGCTAAAGTATGCTTACGACTCTCTGAACTACTTCCCCAGATGATCTGTCGCACAAGGTGATAAGTGATAAATTTGGATGGGACATCTGCGATGACATTAATTAACAGTTATCAGTTAATATTATAAATTTCATATAATATTATTAAAGTTTTTTTTTTTTTTTTTTTTGAAGAATTACCTGTTAGTGTCAGTGACGCTTAAACTAGATTCGGTTGGAAACTCCATGTGTCGCCGGCCCTCGATGGGGCTGGCCTATATATTGAAAAATACTAAAATACATTTAAGCTGTTGCCGGATGCACGTAACGCAGAGGATATGGTGAAGAAACGTACTCGGAGATGATTTTTAGTTTTCTGAACTATTTAAATTTTTCAACAAACAAACGTTTGACTTTGACTGATTTGTATTTTTATTATCGTTTTAAGTAAATAGTAATTTTATGCCACTTTATATCTTGTTTTGAAACTCACTTCTTTAATTTTATAAGTTTTCTACTTTCACAACTGTTTTCTTTCATATGGCATTTTAATGGCGTTTTAATTTTGCTTTTTAATTTTTATACCGAATTGTATGTAAAAATAGTTAGACGCACAATTAAGCAAAATTAAATTTGAATTGCATTAAATATATTGCTTATTGCTTATCATTTTATTGCGATTTTTCTTTGAACAGCTTCAACCGATTTTTTATTATTTATATTTTTTTATATTTAAAAATCACATTAATCACTGCAAAAAATGTATTTTCCTTTGTCGCTCACTGTGTGCATCACTCTTATTTTCTCACGTTTCGATTTTTTGCTTTTATTTTAAAAATTTCACATTTCTTTCCGAAATAATTCCTTTTATGTTCACAACACTTTCTTTGTATATAATTTCTTATTGCTTATTTAACAGAGCCACCACTGCAATATTATCTTCGTAGTTTGAATAAGTATTTTTACTTGAATTGGCTTTTCTTATGGATTTTCTAACCAAATCGACCGACTACTCCCCGCCCACAAACACTTTGCGGCAATTGCCAGTATGCATCTACATATACAGTTAGTCAAGTCACTGCAAAGCGCTGCATTTGTTGGCGAGTGCACTAATATGTGTGCGCGTGTGTGGCTATGTTTGTGTTTTGGGCTTGTGAAAACCCGGTCGGTCGGTTGCTTAGCTCGGATCGGCTTTTAGTTGCTGATTATTGTTTTTTTTTTTTTGTAATTCTCATTTACTTGGCTGCATGCCGCCTGAGCTTTTTCTGCATTTCAGGCAGGCATTCCGGCACCGACGTTTGTTCGTCAAACCCTGAAAAGCCTACAAAATGAGGCGATGGTTTCGAGAGGGTTTCTGCTGCCTGCTGACCGCGTATTATGACACACTAACGTTGTTTTTGTTGCTTAAGGATAAAATGCAGCTTTCGGATTTATACAGAAGTTGCAGCGCACATTTTACAAGCTTTGTTTTTGTTGTTGTTGTTGTTGTTTTTGTTGCCTATAAATTACTGCAATTTAGTTTTCATATGCGGCTTCAAATATGCACAGCAATTTCAACTCACTTCAGCAATCGATAAAATCCATAATAATTTAACACACACACACATACACATACACACAGGCATGTACCGATTAATTTTATTTATTTATTATTAGCACACAAATGCCACACGCCGCGACTATAAACGACTTTAATCCACTTTAATCTTATGAATGCGGTGCCTGGCTCACTCACCATCACGTGTTGGAAACATCACAACAACCGTTTTTGAAAGCATTGCAAAAAATGCAGTAAAGTTCATTCTGTCGAAAGAAAAAAAACACAAAATATGAAAATTTCTCACTTGCAAGTCCTAAACTTCTGCAGAGCGGAGACTAACATCACCGTTAAACGATGGAGAAAATTTTTTATTGAATTTATTGACCACAATGCGGATGTGTCGCCAACTGAAACTGGAATAGCCGCTGACCGTACCTTCTACGTACGTTTCGCTCTCACAAGTCCCACTCTCTCGCAACTCAGCCGCCCATGTACATTACTGTGCTACACTCGAACAGTGTCGTGCCAATACACTTTAAGGCTGCCGCCTGTACTAGTCCAGCTGCAGTAGCAGCGAGAAGAAGAGCGACCAAGACCAGCCAGCTGGGTTGCAAACTGGCGACAAGGCATCAGAAACAGAAGAAGTCATAATAAAGTTAGCGGTATAGCTCTATAAAGCGGCAATCACGTTTCAGCTGCATTTTGGAAACTCAATCGACCAGCGTTTGCTTGCTTAAAGTCACACGGCAGTAGCGGCAAACATGCGCATCGTTTGCTCATAAAGAAATTTGCAGTTATTGCAACAAAAACGAAAGCGCAGCATACGTGCACGACAACCAATGCAAAAACAATAACAACAAACGCTGCAATGCTTCAGCCGCAACTAGACCATGCAACGGCAGCAGGACAACACATGAGCGTCGCCGCAATTGAGGAATATAAACAGAGCGGCGAAGCTGACTCTCTCGCTATCTCTCCTTCTTAATGCTGACTGAATGGGAATAATATTTAATAAAAAAATGCCTATGTAATAAATAAATAAATAAAAATTGACGGAGTGAGCCAAACAGTCGACAAACAGCTGCAGCAAACTCCTTTTATCCCCAAATATTTTAATTTATTTAATTTAAATTCAACATAAAGAGAAACTAATTGGTAAATATTTGTAATGCATTTCATTTAAAGCCCAGTGAGTGATGTGTATAGCTGTGTTAAAGTTCTACCGAGCTGTAGTACGGTACGTATGAGTAATCTTTTTAACGCCACGGTGTTCTCAAGAGGTTACTCATACGACATGTTGGATTTAAATTTTCAGAGATCACACATTCCTAGTAAAACTAAAAAAGGTAGAAAATGCTTTAAAAAAATTATGATTTAATCAGATTTGCATTAAAATGAAATATAAAAGTTTTTTATATTTTGATAATATCAAAAATATTTTTATTATTTTTCGGATTTTTTTTATTGAGGTTGGTCTACATATTACCAATATACGAATAATAGTGTATGATAATAATTGGCGCTTTGTAACCACTGAAGCGTTTTCGGCCCAGCGCCTAGGCCAACGACAACCCGGCCTTCCTACGCAATGCTAATCACTCGGCTATTGCATCTGCCAATACGACTAATAATACTCTAAATAACAAGTCAAATAATTTAGAATGTAAAAAATAAAAACAAATGATTTTTGCTTCAATTTCCTTTAATTTTCAACTTCTAAGTATCCAAATGAATGTCTTTAGTAAGAGCCGACTTTAGTGTCGCACTTTCACACTACTTAATTTTGTAATTATTTTGATAAACTCATATTTATCGTGACTGATTCACTTCCTCATTTGATTTAGAGCAGTTTCTACCGAAAAAGCTCTGCCCTCAACACAAGCACAGCACTACCCGTTTGAGCACACACACACACACACACACATTCACATACCCTCTCTTTGCCGCTCACAATTTTAAGGATACGAAGCTGCCACCAGCAGTCAGTAGCAATAAAAAGTGAATTTGTTCCCAATAAATTTATAATTTTTTCCACTTGTTGTTGTTGTTGTTGCTGCTGCTGCGACTGCTACAGCTTTCGCGACTGTTAAGTAGGTCAGGGCCGTTGTGCTCATTGCAGCGTCTTTAATACTCAACGCATAGACTTTGTACGTTTGTGTTTGTTCGGCATTTCCGGCAACAACAGCTGAGAGTTGGAGAGATAAGTTTAAGTTGGGAGATGGTAGAAAGCTTGTTGAGTTCAATCGCCGCTGCTGTACAGAGAGAGAGAGACACAGAGAGAGAGAGAGAGAGAGAGAGAGAGAGCTAGGAAAGTACACACACGCATAAATACAGCTTAAACGGTAAATCAACGGAGAATGCGTTTCTGCAAAGATTTGCAGAGTCCGATTTACAAAAATGCCGATAGGAAAGCACGTGACCGGCATAGTACTGTTTTCAGCAGTTTTGTTTGTGCTTCCTCGGGAGGATTTCTTCCACGTGAATAATGTTGTTTTTTATAAAAACAGTTTTTTTTTTCAGCGTTAACAAGAAGGAAATGAGAACATTTCTGGGAACTCCTTTTGATACTTTTTTATATAGCGAATACAACTGGCTGCCGTTATATTTATTATAGAAAAGAACTGGTGGGAGCTTGAAATGGTGCCAACTTGACTTCAAGCACTAATAGAGTTCTTAAATGTAATTATAGCTAACTAACTGCATTCTATATGCTTCTTCGGGTCATTGTTCAATTATATTATTTAGTTGTTTTTTTTTTAAGCTGGATCAGACCAATTTTTTTTTTTTTTTTGGGGAAAGTGAAAAATCATAACAGCCTGAGCGGTAGAAGTTGTGGCCATTTCAGAAACCACCACGTCAGACTTCTTTCCAGACATCTTCGTTTGAATTGGATATGAAATTGGGATAACCACAGTATCAACCATTGGTTAAACCATTCTAACTGTATTCTAGGTCGCAAATTAGTAAATGAGCTAAAGTATAAGAGCAGTATATTCAAAGCAGTTCTTCAAAGCAATCTCACCGACAAGAGCCTCAGTATTTTATATTAAAAATAAGTTTCTAAATGCTTTCCGGAGGACTATAATTCGATAAAAATATTTCCAGCTCTAGTGATTAACAGTTTTCAATTTTTCGAAAATGCTGAATAACCTAATAATAAGTACCAACAAACCATCACAACATGGAGATTAATATTTAAAAATTTAAAAAATATGTAATTTTATTAGTTTTTTATTTGTTATTTTGGCTATTACATAATATTCAAAATATAAATTAAATATAAAAAAATATCAAAAACATATAACATTAATAACAAACTACATATACAATATATATATTTTTTTCTATTTCTGGAGATAAATACATAAAACGAAACAGTTAGGCGAAATACAATTGTGGTAGTGTACACGTGGTTTATATTATTCTGCTTTTGAGATTAGGAAAACATACAGTTAAATATTAAAAATACTAATACATAAATAAGGTTGTAACTAAAGTAGGTGGGTGGTAAGTAGTACAAGTAGTGAACAAAACGGCATTAAATATTAAAATTGACTCACATTCTTAACGTACAACATTAAAACTTAGCCTAAACAAATTGCTTTTAAATACGCTTTGTATACATAAAAGTTATTGTAAAGAAATTCATGTAAATTATTAAATAGACTGTGTGCTATTAGTTTAAATATTTTAGATAATTTGAGTAAAAAATGTTCACGTTGACTTGAATTTGCAACGATTTTAGGCACTTTTGTTCTTGTTTTTTTTTTTTCTTAATCAGCTATGTTGGCATTTTTTGACGTAATACACGTACTCGCTTACACGGAAGGCAAATATGTTGTGAAAATTCATTCTTATTTTAGCTCGAGCTCATTAACGTTTCATCTTATCTAAAATCGGTATAACCATATCGAATTTCGGTCGCTTGCCGGCATCCTCATTCATGCAGATAGTTATCAGCTTAGACATGTGTGGTGAAGTGCCTGGCGGTATTTTTACACGTAGGCCTTCCAATGCAATCTTCATGCCACATTCCATTGGCGACCATTCGGCAAAAGGCACTTCTCGGGTTGTCAATTCCCATAAAATTATAGCAAAACTCCACATATCGCATGCTTCCCAATTTCTATCGGCTGCTTTACGTTGCAGCGCCTCTGGTGACATCCAAGCTGGTTGGTAAATGCGTCCTTTCTCTTGAAATGAGAATTTTGCGTCACCCATATTGATGCGTGCTGTCAAATCGTCATCGATCTGGTATAAAGGACGTTATTAGAATGACAATACCGCTAGGATCATTTGCTTACCATAACATGGTGACTATTTAGATGATACGTGGGTATTATACGTTCTAGAGAATGCAGATACGCCATACCACGTGCGATGTCCACAGCGCAACGCACTGCTTGTGCCGTATCCACTACAATGCCAGTAGCACGATGTAGTAAATTGAAGAGAGAGCCTCGGGTCATAAACTATATGAAATGGTTGAATACTGTTTAGATAAAATATTTATTTTACAATTAAAAAAATTCCCTTACTCACTTGACTAATGGTTATGAGATTTGGTGGTTGGTTGCATGCGCCGATAATTGGCAAAATATTCGGATGTGAGAAAATCCGAAGTTTTGGAAATTCTTCATTAAAATCACGAGATATGCGTGCTGTACAATGGCGTACCGCTAGAATCTGCAAATAAGGAACATTTTATATCATACTAAATTAATTAAGATGCATATACAGACCTTGGCAATAACATCGTTTTTTTGCCAGCGACCGCGCCAAGTCTCGCCCGATGGTGTAACAGCTATTTTCGTATGTAAGTCTAGCTCACCCAAATTGATACCCTTAAACCGTGATAAAGTGGCATCACGTGAACGGGTCTTAGTGCCCAACCAGCTTTGCTCTTTAAAACTTATTTTCTTAATATCATGACCATTGCGCTCGGCTAAATCGTGCAGCCGCTTTGCCAATCCCGGCTTGGCCTTATCTAACGGCGTATCATTATCTTTGTTGGCAATTGAAACTAAGGCGCCTGCATTGACAAGATCTTCGCATATCAAATCGTAGCCCCAAAAGCAAGCATAGTGGAGCGGTGTATTTCCATGTTCGTTGACGGCATTTACATCGGAGCGCTCTCGGATTAGCTGTATAAATATTATAAGAAATTACACTATTTTAAACCAATATGCAAAATTTTCGTGTTACATACTAATTGCACAATATCGCGATGTCCATGTGCAGCGGCAAGATGTAGGGGAATATCATCGCCCATATTGGTGGCGTTAACACGTGCACCGCGTTGTATTAGTGTCTCTACCAATTTGGTATGACCTTCCTTGGCACACCAATGTAGCGGGCTGAAGCCATGATCGTCACTAGGAAAGAATGAGTGAAAATTAATTTCTGCACATCAGTTATAAATAAATTTTATTTTAAAGTTGATATAAAACATTTACATAGTCATAAACATTAAATTTTAAATATATTCGTATGTACCTACATAAATCATGCTCATTTCCATCGTATGTATGTACTCATACATATATTACTAAACATTCACTGAACTGTTCTTGAATCATTTGCACAAGTTACATTTTTCCATACATACATAAATTTTTCATTTAAGATTTGCCACTGGAAATTATGTTCTTTATTGTTGTTGTTCTTACTTATGTAGTAGTGTATCATATGCAAATGTTTACACAAATCTTCAAAGTAATAAAAATATTTAGCATGACGTCACTCAATGCTTTCATCGCCCAACGCTTTGATTGTTTGCCAAGAAAGCAATGGAACAAAATGACTTTGAAAAAATAATTATACAATTAAAAAAATTGTTTTCTTACCCCAAATTCATATCATTGCCTGTATCCTCCAGCCAAAGACGCACTTGGATTGAGTTGCCCTCACGGCACCAATGAAATATATCTTCCATATTTGTACTGTTTTTTCACGAAAATGACTCCTCTTTGTTCGCTTTTCTTAGTCACTGTATATTTAATATTGCTACTAATTTTGCACTAAAGTAAGAGTAGTTTAATAAATTTCTCAATTATTTCAGCAGATTGATCTAAAAAATGGAACTCGAAGAATTTCTTTAGCAAATGAACTGTCAAATTGTTTTTGTTTGAGTGATGTCATATATGGTTGATGTCTAGGCTAAGAAAAAGTGTGGTGTCAAAGAATGTAAATTAAAAAATTATTTTACATTCTTTGGCGTCTAAAATTTTGTTTTCTGTGTTATCAGGAATGTTCAATTAAAATTTGGTTTCAGAAATAATTAATTAAATTTTATAACTAAAAGAAAAAAGTTGTAATAGTGGTAAAAATTATATAATTATCTTCCGTTAATCTGAAATTGCAACCATGAGTGGTGTGTTCATTAAGCGAGTAATTTTTCCATTGTTTAACAAGTGTGGCACCACTCTCACCGCATTTGTTTAAGAACGTGGTAAAAAAGTCCGAGTTTGTTTTGAACACTACATTAAATTAAGTTTTAAATAAAATAAAGTAAATATGAGGCTTAGTACATATAACTTTTTGACTTCCAAAGCCATTAAAGGTGTTAAGGTTGGATTTCCACTAAAATTAACAGTAAGCGATGATGCCCTGTAAAATTATATTTCATGTTGCCGAAAAGGATTGAATCCCTGAATCCTTTCTTTCATTAATATTTGCTTTAACTAATGCATAATACATCAATCTTATAGATAGCTAAAAAGGACGTCGTTGAAAGTGAATTCAACGCAACATTCATAGAGCGACTGTTACCTAGGCTGGACTGGCCCGCGATACGTTTAGCAGCCGAAGTAGTATGTGTTGCTCTTTTCTTCAAAAATTCTTTGATTCGTATTTTATTCCATTAGGCTGAGCTGGCTGATGATATTCCCTCCGAACAACCCGCAAATATTGCTGAAAATGAGGAACTCTTGAAGAAACTACATCATTTGCTGCTGGAAATAGATGTGTTGGAAGGCCAGCTGGAATGCCCTGAAACGGGTCGGGTTTTCCCAATCACAGATGGAATACCAAATATGTTACTGAACGAAGATGAGGTTTAGAACAACGTGAAATGTTAATTATTTTTATACATATTAAGTTATTTTTAATATATTGCTAAATTAAAAAAGTGATTTATTTATCATCAACAGTTTTCTATATTTCTATCTATTGCATGAACATAATGTTTATTGAAACTTACCAACAGTATCAACACCAATTCACCTATGATAACGCTATAAGACCTGCAGCATAGGATTCAGTATGCCTTCCGGAAAGTGCACAACACCATAAACACTCAGATAATTCATGGACTTAACCAAAATCGACCCTGTGCGCAAAGTGTTCTAGTAGCACTGGACCTGTCGATTGCTTTCGATACGGTTAATCATGCAGTGCTACTATCGGGCATTGAGGATTCATCATTACCGTCTAGGTTGAAAAGGTGGACCATGAATTACTTGAGTGGTTGACGGTCATCGATTGATTTTCGAGGTCAAACCTCAAAGCTACGGAAAATTAAACAAGGGGCTCCGCAGGGTGGTGTTCTCTCCCCGATGCTGTTAAATTTCTACATTTCGAGGCTTCCTCCACCACCAGAGGGCATCTCTTTGATCTCATACGCCGATGACAGTTCGATTTTGGCGTCTGGCCAGGATATTGATATCCTTTGTACAAAAGTAAACTACTATCTCGCCAACCTTTCCAACTTCTCCACTACACGCCGTCCTTTTCACCTGCTGGACGAAGGAGTACCGGTTAGAACTTAATGTGAAGGTCGGTGACATTAAAATTCCGACCACGAACAACGCAAAGTTACTTGGAGTCACATTCGGCAGCCTGTACTCCTTCACTCTACATACGACTGCAAATGCCACCAAAATACAGAGCCGCAACAAAATCCTCAAATCGCTAGCTGGTAGCACCTAGGGAAAAGACAAAGAAACGTTGTTGGCAACGTACAAGGGAATTGGCAGGCCGGTCGTAAACTATGCTGCACCGACGCCGGGTACTAGCGAGACGCGGTTGAAGAAGCTTTAGACATGTCAGAACACCGCCCTTCGGACAGTGACGGTGCCGGAGCACCACTTACACAGTGAAACATCTATGCTCTCAGTTAAGGAGCATAATGTTATGCTTTGTAAGCAACATTTGTTGGGATGCTACCGTCTGAATCATCCCAACAGACACTTATTGGAAGCTGAACCAACACCTAGGCATATCAGGAAGGGAGTACTTGACTACCGCGACTACAGCAGTACAGACAAGACCCGCTGGACAGGACGGCGTACAGACAGGTCATAAACACCATTCACCGATAGGCCATTAACACCTTTGTGAACTCTCTTCCCGTGTGTGGTGTTCTAGGAGTCCAATCACCACCAATAGCAGGACAAGAGTTATAATTAATCATTCAAAAGTAGTTTTTGATAAAAATATTTTTAGGTACTCACCTAAACAACAAAGTTGTCAGGTTCAATATTCTTCCAAAAAAGCACAATTTTTCCAGCTCTTTATTAAAAGTACAGTTTCGAAAAAATATACACTTTCAATTATTATACTGTATACATACTAATTGTCTCGATTACAACAAATTTTCAAATACTTGACCCAAATACGATCTTTCTATTCCAGTAAGGACATAGTGTTTAAGCTTCAACTTTCAGTTTTGAATTTCATGTTTATGTAATATAATATTGTTTTTTTTCTTTCTTAATATTATTAAAGTGTTTAAACGAAATTTGAGATTTCAAATGTGGTTGAAAGAAAATTCGTAATTATGAAAAAAAAAATGTTTCAAAACTATTATAAATGGACGAATAATGCAAGTGCATCTCATAAATACTAGAAAGATAGTTAAAATATTGAAAAAATACAATTTCTTTAGAAAAATTCTTCGCAATTTTCAATAGGGTTTTAATTACATTGGCACATAAGCAGACATACAATAGGACTAAAGAATGTTTTAATAGTCAAGATTTGTTTTCCCATCTTCTAATTGCATTTAATATCAGCTGCGGCGAGCTGCCCATATATACTGCCCTTGGCCAAACTCTTTTGTGCGCCCTTGCAAAGCTCTGGATTATGTCCGATGGGTGTGTAATTGCGCTCGTTTAATTTGCCAGCATCTGGTCCATGTGCCAATAGCTTTTGATTATTGCCGTGCGGCATTTCTGGATTAGCACCATTCCAGGTCACATAATCCGCGCTAAGTAAAAGTGAATAAATAACAAAAAAAAAAAATTACCAAAAATCAAAACCAAAGTAATCTTACACTTACAGCAATAAGCTCTCGTCGGCGCCCTTAGCCAAATCCGCGCTATGTCCTGTGGTGGTAATGCGGCCTACAATCGATTTGAAATGTTTTCGCTGTTTATATTCCGTGACACTTTGTTGAAGATCTCTGTCATAATTTGAGAGCAAAATTAAAATATTTCGTACATATGTACATACATATTTCAAAAATAAGTAGTTTGAGAAAAAATAAACACAAACACACATACAAAGAAATACATTTAAATGCTGAACGAGTAGATGAGTGGAGTTAAGAAGTACGAAAAGAAGCATGCAAATAAATTTCTTATTAAAAAATGCAAAAATTAAAAAAATCTAGTATTTTTCTGGTACCATAAAACTAAAAAAAAACTTTTAAAAATAACTGTTTTTATTAAAAAAAGTGCCTAAAATAATTAAAAGTAAAAAGGAGTAGACAAATTTTATAATCAACTAAATACTTGAAATTTTTAACTGGTTTCAGCATTCTCCAGGTATATTAAGTCTTTTGTTAGAAAGTTAAAGTCCCAAGCATTCTATTTCATCCTAACAATTCATAAACCAATTCTATCTATGGAAAGTGCATAAAAAAAATTTCAATACACAATGTAATCAAGGAGTTAAAAAAAGGTGAGGTACCACCCTAAGACATCCCTGCAAGAACGCCATTCCTTTAAGGTAAATAAAAATGAAATTGTATAAAATTTGTTTTCTCCTCACTGACGGGCATTTCCATCCACCTTCTGTTACTGTTCTTGCAAGGATACCGAAAAAGATGTTTCAACACAACAACAAAAAAAGAAAAAAACCAAAACTCTAAAGTGTCAAAAGAAAATATCATCAGCAAGCACTTCATAATTAGCACAGCATACTTTAGTGGATCAGTTTTTCCACGTGAGCGCGTCAATTTCAATTTTTCCAAGATGGAAGTCGAAGTGGAAGCAGCTGAGGCTGTAGTGGCTTTATGCTTATTGGAATTCGTGCCATGCAGATATCCCTGGATGCCAGAGGCATATGTATTGCAACGCGCCAGTATGTTTTTTGTTGTGATTTTTTCATATGCACCTGAGTTGGAGTTGAAGGTTGAAGAGACAGAGGCAGAGGAAGTTGATGGCAATTCAGATGATATATGTAGCCCCTTGAGAGCTTTGGACGGTGATATTGTTGAGGTAGACGGTGGTGGTGGTGGTGGTGAAACGGATGAATGAATGATTGCAGTAGAGTTTTCCGATGAGTCGACTGGCGCTGAAACCCCCGCAGATTCTTCTACGTTGCGCTGAATGCATTTGGGTGAATTGGAAAGTATGATCTGTGTGGTGGATGTAGTGGGCGTGGTTAATTTTATGGAGGGAAATGCTACTTTTTTGCCAATATTTCTGTTGGATTTAATTTTTGTGGAGAGTTTCAAGGCGCCATTTGGTAGTTGTGGTACTGATGATGTTGATGATGATGAGGATGATGTATTTGGTCGCGATGATGATGTAGGTGGTGATGATGTCAATGATGGGATATTCTTTGCAGAAGCATTTTTGTCATCGTTGTAGCTATTTAACGGTGTTCTTACGATCACTGTGATGATGCTGCTTATTTATTTTCGAATTATTTTTGTTAGATAAGGGAGAAATGATTTTAGAATTATTAGCGTAAAGAAAATAATTATTTAGTTGAAGAATGAAAAAATAAAGCACAAAAGCGCAGTAGATAAAATAGAATTAGAATATTTTCTATGAGCATAAAATGATTTGGAAAGTGGACAAACTTGAATTTTTGAAGAAAAAATGGCTAGAAACCGATTTATTAATTAACAATTCATAATGACATTGACTCATTTTAAAAAATATGAGTTTTTAACTTAAAATTTTCATATCCAAATCACTTTTTGTAACAAAATACTTAATTCATATTTACACGTATGTATTCTGTATATATTTAACTCAAATATGTTTAAGTATTGTAATTTTGACAGAGAGAATATCTCATAGCATCCTTATTGAAAATAGTCCAGAAAAATGCACAATACTGATAAATAATCGCATTTTATACATTTTTAAATCGATAATTTCAAGATTGTATAAGCAAGTTTTAAAGTATTTGCAATTTCAATAAAAAAGAATCCAATTGAAAATTTCATTAATGCAACAGAACATACACCAGGATATCGTTGGTGAGAGATGAGATGTCACAGAAGGGTTAACGTTAACACTTTTTCGCACTTTCATAATTATACAAAATGAGACACAAACTGAAAACTCAATCAAAAAACTATTTTACTATTAATAAAACTCACCTGTCATCAGCATCAATGCCATCATGGCCCGCACTTAACAGCTCTGCAGTTTTGCTATCGTCAAGTGATTGCAATGCCGCATCGGTACCCAGAGCTGCAGCAGCAGCAGCGGTGGCGGCATTTTTCTTTGCATGCAATTCATCCTCCTCGTGCACAATGTGCAGTATTTGCATAGCACGATCTTCAGCATAGTTGACCGACTCCAAAGCCATGAGTATGATGCGTTCGGCTATTTGTGGATATTTCTCCTTCATGCGCGCTTGTACTGTAGAGGAGAAAATTCGGCATTTATTTCAACAACAACAACAACAACAACAAATGGTTTGCTTAATCACTTACTTGCTTCCTTCTCCGCAGTTGTGTACTCTTTCGGGCGTAAGGGTATAATAGTCTCATCACCTGCACGCTTAGCAGCTGCTGCATGTGCGCTGGCTTCATGATCTGCACGATGTGTTGTTTTTGGTGGTATAAAGTCACGTTTTGTATAACCCATGGAGATAAGTTTCTCCGAAGCCGTTTGTACATTATTATCAGAGCTTGCCAGTATGTCCAGGAGTACCATCTCGTCTGCTTTGGGGAATATCGTTTTCATATATCTGTTGATTTGTGTGAAATATTATCATTAATAAAATTTATAGCATTAGACATTTAAAAAGGAGTGGTAGAATGAAAATTAAAAAAAAACTAGTAAAAACGTTGTGAAAGAAAAAAATATATTTTTTTTCATTATTTCTAACCCTACTAAAAATTTTGTACTATATATAAACCGAGTAAAATTTCATCTGCCCTACATTTTGTCTATGCCTTCATTTATTTCTTTTAAACCTAAATTTATGCTATTTACATTTTCGTTGCCTACATTTAGTTGCAAGCAAAAAGGAGCTTCGGCATAAGATCTCTTTGAGGAGATTAATTTTTTTAAATGTGATAAAATAAAGAATTGAAATTAGTTTCATGAATTGAGTCTGATTTTACTTAGGGCATCAAATTTTATATCGTTTTTTTTTTCTCTCTTGCAACAATTATTGAAAGTCTTGAAAACACCAAGGAAATCTAGTTCTTTAAGATCGCAACGAAAGATCATTTTTCAAGGTCGGCAGGTATGGAGAATATCTACAAGTAATTTCATTGCCGGAATAATCTATCGATAAAGTATTAAAAACATAAAAAATTTCGCGAAATTTCTACTGTTGATATATAAAAAGGTAAGTTATACGCAATAGACGCGCGACCGACATAACTATAAACTAAAACTTGTTGGTTCAATAAGCCAAATAAGCGGCAGGATTACAAAGAAAATTAATATTTTTAAATGGCAAAGTATTAGTTTAAAAAAAACAAATATCATAACTAAAAATTTCTCAAGAAAATACGACACAAATCGTTGGTTAACAAGCAGAAGAAGCTAAGTGTGATTGAAAAAAAAATCCAACAGTTAAACAAATATTTATCGTTTGGTGTAAAGAAAACCTTCAAATTTAGCACTTAGTTTCTTTTTCTTGTTAACCGACATCAAAAACATAAGGCTACACCAGCTACATATAGATTTGCATAAATTAACTCATTTGCGGACCTCAATTTCATCTTTGGTGATGTGTGCGGCTTCGGTGAACTGCGCCATTGTTCGAAACGCGGTGAACCCTGATGAAACGGCATAGCCGCGGCGGCAGCTGCAGCCATATAACCACCACCGCTGCCACCAACGCCACCATGCACACTTGTGACACTACCAAAACGACCGCCTGGTATCGGACTGGCCGTACGTGAAGTACCGCCAAATGCAACGGTGCCATTGAGACCGCCATAAGGTCCCACCACATTACGTGCCGCTACTATACCCTTATCCAAACGGCGCGCTGGTGGTGTCATATTAAATACGGTATTACTGTGATACAAATGGCGTTGGGCAGGTGGTGTTACATAGGGGCCTGGCATTGTGACCGGATGTTTTTCCACTTGTAGCGCGCTTATGACAACAGCCTCGCGATTATAATATCTGTGCGTGTGTGTGTGTGTGGGTGGGTGTGGGTGCATATGTGTTTTCATAAAAATATGTTTAAATGTGTATGTATGGCATACAACAACAATACAAATGGCAATTGAAAAATTTATATAATTTTCCATATATATGTATGCATGTACATAAGTGAATTGTGCAAGTGTAAGTTTGTATGTGTAAATTAATGTTGTTGTAGTGGTGGTTAGTAACAGCATACATTTTAATACAAGCCACGACGAGGTAAGCGTGTAAAAGCGAAAGATTTCGTGTCATTAGTACATGGAAGAGGTAAAAATGGCTTGAAAGATTTTCAAAATTTTTTCAAATTTAACTCTCTGCAAATGAGATAATCCCAAAGAACTTACTTCTTAAGCAGTAGACGTATATGATCCTCGCTGGCGGTGGGAAACATGTTTTGTATTTTATTAACCACCGCGTCCGTGTCAATCGGGTTGGTAAAGGAGGTCTCCTGTATGGTTGAGCGTCGCGACATAATGTTTCCCAAACGTGGTGTTTGCGTCAGCGAAGAGCGTGGCAAGAGTAACGGCGATAACTCCTAAAATATGGAAGCAGAAATATTTTAATAATAAAATAAAATTAAACTACAAAGAAAAGAAACCCACCAAATCCCTACGTGAAGCCAGCAACGGACTGGATGACATATTATGCAAGCTTGTGTTGTTGCCAGGACCGGCCTGAAAGGCACGCACTGCAGTCAAATTGTTGCTTGGATACACATGATAGGGTGAGCCATGCATGGGCTATGGATAAACAAATAAATAGTTATGTACGAATATGCACGAGCACAGGGTGCACACGAAGCAGCGGAAAAAGGATACGAATAAAAGTAAGCAAGTTCATTAATAGTAGGAAATATATATATATATGTATATAAATATAATACAAAATACAATTTACCTGCATCGATATGGACTCGGTGGAGCAACGTTCATTTTGCAGTTGCTTATAACGTCCTCGCGGATCCTCCAGCTGCATGGCCTTTGTGAAATAATTTATGTAGTAACTGCAAACAGAAGAGTGGAAGAACTGCGATAAACAAATGTATATTAAATACATACATACATATATAAGAACATACATATATGCACATTACTACATATTACAAATCACAGTGAGCCTATTACATACACGACCTTATTCCTACATTTGGCCATGGTAATGTCCTAGAACCGGCCACATTTGCTGCCTTTTTGTCGATTCTGCACACAACGAAAGTTGAAGGTTTAAAACAGCACTATGAGCGTCAGTGTGAGTGTTTGCATTTTGGCTGTGTGGAACGATTCACGGCGAAGAACAAGGACATTGCATTGCCTTGGAAAAGTAGTTTTAGTAGTAAATGTGTGTGTGTGTGTATACAAGCCTGTGGCTTTTAATGATTGTGAATGCATTGATGTGCAGATTTGAAAATGTATAAGTTCAATGATTCAATGATGGGTTGCCAGGGGAAAATAAAAATACAATGAAGAGTTTGCGGGAGATAGAGCTTTACACATATCCATTACTCTTCCCACGAAGATGCGGTGAAATAATAAATAATGTTTGTAAAATCTAAGCTGTGCGTGAAGTTGGACCTTCTTAGCCACTTTATATCTCATATTTTCAGAAGAAGAAAAATTTATCTGCAATTCAATAAACTTCTTGAGTTAATCGAAGATCATCACTTAAGCGTCATCTCTCATCTTACCGCCATTTTAAAGCACTGCTTTCTAAGTAAACTTAAAGATCAGCAAGAAAAATCCTTCAACCCAAATTTAAATACATTTTTCAATCTCCTTTGGCAATCCTTACAGCATCATTACAAAAACAACGTTTTTATATATATTTTTATCTCACAAATGTACGTGTTTTTTACCACATACATACATGCGCACTCACACACACACACAAATGCAAACATACTCGTATTTGCTCGTGCAAACGAAAAGTCAAAGTCCTTGAGTTAAACAGCAATTACACCGGGGGACATTTTATTACTTTTCGTTTTGCTTATTTTTTTTTTCCTTTTACATTTGACAAAAGTTAAGTATATTCTTGGCACAATTTTATTACTTAGCATGTGTGTGTGTATGTATGTATGTGTGTATATTGTAATGCATAAATTTATTGTATATTTTAAATTGTGACACGTGTTAAGTATACCACTTGGCTTGGTTCATGGTGCTCATCTCCTCAAGTGGAGTCGCGAGGATGCGAGAAAAAAGGTTCAGTCTGACAGCAAAAGTCATTTGTAGCTTCTCATTTTAATTGGAGACACATATTTATAAGTATACATATGTAAGTAAGTACTTATCTCCGTGAGTGAGATGTGTAGTATATATGTAAGAATATGTTATTTGGATGTGTTTCTAATGCAATTTTTAATTCCTGTGTAAAATACCTACACGATATTTAAATTTAAGTTGATGTTAAGATATTTCAAATTGAATTTTGTTACTCACATACATATGTACACAAGTACATACTGCCATACTTTTAAAGATTTGAATTTCATTTACAGTCGGCAGTAGTCGAGGAATTCATAACACATAAACTCACGATAACATACCGTTCATGTGGAAATACACATATAAATATATATGTATGTAAGGCAATTTATACTATATTCTAGTTACATATTTTTTAATTTGGCGTAAAACGATTTAGTTAATATTTTTATATTCCACCACACAGGTAATTTATGCAAAAGAAATAAAAGTTAAACAAAATTATTTAATATTATTGCATTTTTAACTTTTTATTATAGTTTTTTATATGTATATTTATTTAAGTTTCAATATAATCAGGAGTTGAATATGTGTACATGTTAAATTCTAGGAAAAATGTATTTACAAATGAGGATTTATGTGAGCACGCGTAGCTTTGTACTGTGTTATACATATGTAAATATATGTGTGTGCTTGTATTTCCAAATTTTTTATATTCCTTCTAAGTATATTTATGAGCAATCGCAGAAATATTGACCCCTTTTTCTGAGGCTATAAATTCCTTAAAATTATACTTTTTCATTCATTATTTTTTGATTTTTTTTTGATTTTTTGTAGTTCCCAACACAAATAGTGTATTTACCAACGTTGCGCGCCTAAAAGTATGCTAACAAATATTTTAAGCACGTACATTAGCGTACAATGCGCCAGACATTTATGGCAGCCATTTTGAAAATCTCCACACAACAGACTCCTTAAGGTATACAATGAAATTCCAAGGGGAGTCTGTTGTTTACTCAATACTTACTTTGCTTGCATTTCTCAAACACTTTTCAAAATAGTTAAAACACATAACTCTACATCACAATTCTCTGATTGTTAAAACCAAATACCGTAAAACAAAAAAAAATAAAACATACCAATTTCCTGTTGCTTGGTCATATTTGCAATCCCAGCCGGGAGGCAACTTTTGATATTGCACTTTGGCATCAGCCATTTTTTCACAAGTTTTTGAAATAGTTTTTGAAAATTTCTTTATTTCACGCAACACTTTATGCACTTGTCTGGCGTTTTAAGACATTTCTTCCTTAAAAAAAAAACATTTTCATACAAACTAACGTCTTTGTCTGCAAGGCAAGTCCCTGACGCCTGTTTATTTTATCCTGTGTATATCGAATGGAGTCAGAAGCGGTTTGGTGTGCGTATTGGGGGTTGTAAAATCACAAACACACATCTTTACACATTTTTTTTAACAAACACTTGGCTCACGTGAAGTTGAATTTATGTTGCGTCTCGCACTTTCCCACTACTTTTCACTTCGAGTTGCGGTCACATACTGATTTGTGTACAGCTTTTATGCGTTGGATGCTTTCGAGGAAACGTGGTGTTCGTTATTTGTTGATGGAGCAAGTATTTTTCGAAATTCGTATTTGAATATTCTCGAATACCTCTTGGGATGTCTGATAAGCGCTGCGTAGCAAAATGCCAGTCGATGAAAGCGAAGTGAGTGAGTGGGTTGTTTGGATGGTTGGTGGTGGCTAAGCCATATTTCGTGCGGCGTTATAAATGCGAATAAGCGTATAAAAACAAACTGAGATACAATCTCATGGGGCATAGTGAGACATGAAAATATGGTCTTTTCCTTTGTTTTGTTTTGATTCCCTTTCCACAGTTAATGTGAGTTAACGGTCTTTGCTTGCTCGAAAATTCCATATAAACGAGTATGAAGGCAACTTTCTCGCGCCAAAAGCCGTTCTACAACAGTTTTCTGCACAGAAAGTGTTTAGTGTCGGTATAAATATATTTATAAATACACACATGTATATATATATTGAGTGGTGCATTACGCTGAGACCGTTTTAACTTTAAAATACACATTATATAGATATTTACATACATGCATGCTTGACATTGTTATTAAGTGTAATTGTTTCCACTTTGCCCATTTAAATATTTATTTATTTTCAGACCACTAACAAAACAGATATTCTCTTTCATCTTTCATAGCATTTTTTCAATTAAATTAATATTATTTTATTCCTAGGCAATTAAGTAAGTAGTCAAGTGAGTTTGGCGGCCACACTGAACTGGAATTTGGTGTGACGTCATACATAATATATGTGTAAAGCAAGTACTTGTTCATTGCATGCTGATTTTTCACTAAAGCATTTATTGTTGTTGTTGGTTTTCACATTGTTTTTAGTTAAGCTTATCAATTTTGAATATGTTATTCATGTATTTCGTTAAAATAAAAATATTAAAAAAACTCAATGGTCAAGTTCATTGTATTGTACATATATATATATATGTATATATATTTGTTATGTACATATACTATAAGTAATAAATAAAACGAGCAATAAATGTTCGGATTTCTTTGAAAGACACATCTATCGTACTTATGGTTTCCGAAAATGCGAGTATATAAAGGGTGTTTTTTATAGAGGTATAGAACTTTAAGTTGCAATAAAACAACGATGGATTATTCGATTGACATGAATTCTATTTATCCGAAAGATAATCTTGTGGCATTACATTTTAAATATGATTTCTGGCATATGACCGCCACGGCTGGCGCGAATGTAGTCCAATCTGGACGTCCAATCTTCGATGACTTTTTCCAACATTTGTGGCCTTATATCGGCAATAATACGGCGAATGTTGTCTTCCAAATGGTCAAGCGTTTGTGGCTCATCCGCATAGACCAATGACTTTACATAGCCCCACAGAAAGTAGTCTAGCGGTGTCAAACCACAAGATCTTGGAGGCCAATTCACAGGTCCAAAACGTGAAATTAGGCGGACACCAAACGTGTATTTCAATAAATCTGTTGTGGCACGAGCTGTGTGACATATTGCGCCGTCTTGTTGATACCACATCTCCTGGACATCATGGTTATTCAATTCGGGAATGAAAAAGTTAGTAATCATGACTCTATACCGATCACCATTGACTGTAACGTTCTAGCCACCATCGTTTTTGAAAAAGTACGGACCAATGATTCCACCAGCCCATAAAGCGCACCAAACAGTCAGTTTTTCTGGATGTAACGGTGTTTCAACATACACTTGAGGATTACCTTCACTCCAAATGCGGCAGTTTTGTTTGTTGACGTAGCCATTCAACCAGAAGTGCGCTTCATCGCTAAACAAAAAAAAAAAAACAAAAAAAAACAGAACCATTATTTTCGAAATAAAATTGCACTATTTGCAAGCGTTGTTCAGGCGTGAGTCTATTCATGATGAATTGCCAAACCAAACTGAGAATAAATCACTTGACAGCTGTTAAATCGGTCGCCATCTTGAAAAGTAATGCCAACTTAAGGTTCTATACCTCTATAAAAAACACCCTTTACATACATAAGATGTATGGGATGCTGTAAAAGCAATAACAACAAAAAGGCAATTGACGTTTTTCTTTTAATTGCACCTAACATTGCATTAAGAATACTCACACACACACACATTTATATATAATTTCTCTTCTGTGTTATTTATTTGTATATATGAATGTCCAATATGTATTTCGGCGAAGCCGTACTTACAAGAATATGACTAACTAAGGCGCTTCTTGTGAAAGCCTCTGCCCAGTAAAAAATATATGAAATAAATAGCAAAATCGAGTAGTAAAGGAGTAACAACTAGTTCACCCAAATCTACCAGTAAACGAGCAACGAAACCATTTTTGTTAGTTTCTACAAAAATCATTTGTTTCTCCGCTTACTGATATAATGGGTTATACATTTAGTGGTTTCGAAAGTGCAAGGCTATATTTTGACATCTGTTAAACTTAACTGTCCGAAAAAAAAATTTCTTCTGCGACAAGTTATATTTCTCCCTTGGTGGATACGCAATATTTTCGCGTTTGGTAATCCGCTAGTTATTGAAGAGAGGTCATTACTGAAATTGAAAAACACGACATGAACAATATGTGATTCTAACAAGCATGTGGTACCATGCCACACAACACGAACGAATATGGCTTTATTGCGAGAGAATCTTCCCAGCCGGTCATTTGAGTGATGTAGTGTTTCACATTTGGCATTATATTAAAAACTTTATAATAAAAAAGGAATTTCATGAAAAAAAAATATTTTAAATGCATTTTATTTGCGCTATTTCGGAAACCGCAAAATGGATAACCCTGTCTTCCTGAAAATTCCCAATGAACTAAAAACACTGTTTTTACATTTTGTTATTGTCGGATTTCTGCTCATTTTGGATAAAAAGTCATTCTCATTGCGCTCTTTGTGGAGAAAAAAGAGATCACTCGCTCTACCCTCGTTTCGGAGATCAAAGAGAGCTTAAAAACTGCTCGCTTTGCACTCCATTACTAGCTCAAGGAGTGATTCCCTATTCCCATTGCTCGTAAAGGAGCGATTCAAGATTAATCTTCAATTAATCCCACAATCCCACTTGGGAGAAGATGCAATTTTGCACAATGAAAATTTTTAGACTTTTTTTGTATAATTTATTTGGCGAGACTAGTAAGGTAATGCAAATATACAATAATCATTCAATAAAGTTCTTATAATGCAATTTATTATATTCGAAATAGTCTTAAAAATTATATTCAGTGTAAAATATTAATCAAAATCTTTCGATCAAGTTAGTAAATATTTAAGACATATCTCGAGGGCATTGCAGTACTCTATACCCCATATAAATGTACATAGAAATGTATAGGTATTTGTTTTTAGCTAACTCCCTAAAGGTTTCGCGAAAGGACGTAGAATGATGTGGGCACGCTATCATAGCGGCATTATATGTTTGTGAGTATGTAAATATGTTTATAATACATACTCAACTGACAAGCGCCAGCCATGTGCTCAGCAATAATGCAGCCATAGATACATAGATACAATGTTTCAACGGCATTTCTGTATATGTGTACGTGCTTAATTTGTGTGCGCGACTTTTTTAATTTTCAGCATTGCTGCATTTCAAAGGATTTGCATATCCTTGTTGCATTTTATTTGCATAATAGCGGATTTCACTTTATAAAGAGCGGCGAAAAAATGCACACAAACCCCACATTAATAAAGGAATATAAAATATAAATATGTATACATATCTTGCTAAAAAAAAAGTAAGTTAAGTACGCTTATAAGCACTCACTCAAGTGCCGACCCATATTCCAAGTTCTTTAATTACACTTTTTCTACTTACATTTTACATTTTCAACACATTTTGGATTTAATAGCACAATTTTGATACATTTTGCATGTTAGGCGCCTCAAAGTATATCACACTTTTACTAATCAACCAAGACATTTATGGCAGCCATTTTGAAAATCTCCATACAACAGACTCCTTAAGGTATGCAACGAAATTCCAGAGGAGTCTGTCGTTTACTCAATACTTAGTTCGTTTGTATTTCTCAGACACTTTTCGAAATAGTTTCAGTACATAACTCTACACCCAAATCCTCTGAATGTTAAAACAAAATACCGTAAAACATTCAAACATACCAATTTCCTGTTGATTGATCAAATTTGCAATCCCAACCGGGCGGCAACTTTTGATATTGCCGTTTGGCATCAGCCATGCCTGCAAAGAAGTTTTTTTTGCAATTTCTTTATTCAACACAAACTTTATGCACTTGTTTTGCTGCAGACAATTTTCATTTTATTTCCTGAAAACTTTTCAGGCAAACTCCTTTCCTTGTCTGCAAGGCACGTCCCAGTCGCCTATTTCTTTTGTATCCTGTGTATATCGAATGAAGTGAAGAAGAAGAGCGGTTTGGTGTGCGTATTGAGGGTTGTAAAATCACCAACACACACCTTCACACATTTTTTTTTAACAAACACTTGGCTCACGTGAAGTTGAATTTATGTTGCGTCTCGCACTTTCCCACTACTTTTCACTTCGAGTTGCGGTCACATACTGATTTGTGTACAACTTTCATGCGTTGGATGCTTTCGAGGCAACGTAGTAGTAGTAGTAGTCCGTTATTTGTTGATGGAGCAAGTATTTTTCGAAATTCGAACTTTTATATCTTCGAATGCACAATGGGATGCGCTGTGCAACAGAATGCCGAATGTCGAAGAGGGTGAAATGAGAGAGTGGCTCGGTAGGTTATCGTTGTTTGTTGTAGCTTTATAAATGCGAATACGCATATAAAAACAAAGTGGGAATAATTGTCCATATAAATTCGTGATGAATAATGAAGCGTTAAAACATGCTTTTCTCTGCCCCCTTAATACGAACGAGTATAAAATGAACTTTTGCACGCATCAAAAAAGCGTTGAACTTGATGGTATTTCGTTGTAAATGCTTGGCACCGGAAAAATTAATAAATATTTAATTTAATTTAATACACTTCAGTGTACCAAATGAGCTTTGTTTGATTTCTATCACTGATTAACATTAAGGCACAACTACATACAGACAATATATATACATATATGAACGTGATTGGCTTAAATTGCGCTTACGCTGAGCAAATGCTCAATCTCCAACAAGCATATTGCATAGATGTATGTATGTACGTACGTATGTTGGATAATGTGTGTGCTGGCATTAACGAAATACTAATTAACACAAATTGTTTTCAGACTATCAACATTCAACGAAACAGATATTCTTCTTCATCCATTATGCAATTTTTGCAAATATTTTTCAATTATTTTATTTATACTTTTCAAGCAACGGTTAGGCGAGCTCGTCCACAATAATTCTGGACACTTGAAGTGACGTAAGTAAACTAATTGAATATTTCGAATGTGTACGACAACCAAAAAAAATAAATTTTTAAATTATTTTTAAGCTTCACTCGTTGCTTTCTATTAATTTTGTTAGCTACGAAAGCAGTCAGTTAGCTTTTTTGCACTTTACTTGTTGATTGTTGGAAACTTGAGTTAACAGTTGTGTAAACCTCGAAGTTTCGGGACTAAAAAATTTAAATCTTGACAGCAGAAAAATCTATCATTGCGGATAAATTACTCTTCAAATATGATTTCTATCTCAGAAATCAATATTAAATGGACTTATTGTTTTTTCATAGTCTAGCCAGTTATCAAGTCTACTGGTTCCAAAGTTTGAACCAATCAAAAAATTACCTTAATATTTGAAGCCATCAATTTTAAAGAAATTTTCAAATTTCAATTATATTATCGCAATTTCTTCTTATCAACAAAAACTTCTTATAAACAACCGATAGATATCAAGCTACCAACACATATGTATGTATATATTAAACTGGAATAAGCGACTAAATATAGCAAGCGTTTAATCGTTATTGTATGTTGATGCTAAATATTCATACATGTGTACATATTTACATATGCATTCGCAAAAGCTGATTCCATTTGAAAGCTTCATTCGTTTCATCCGCCCAACCTACTATCTTTAGCAAATAATCAAAAAGCTTGTTTGTTTTCAATAAAATAAATTTAATTTGACTTTGGTTGGTTGTTTTTTCTCGTAAGAATTACAAAAAAAAAAAACAGAAAATGTGAAATGCGCTTATAAATTTATAAATGCAATAACAAAAACTAGACAATTTATATCTTAAATCTTAACAATTGATAGGCACAAATGGATCTCT
This sequence comes from Neoceratitis asiatica, assembly GCA_030068015.2. Taxonomy (NCBI): domain Eukaryota; kingdom Metazoa; phylum Arthropoda; class Insecta; order Diptera; family Tephritidae; genus Neoceratitis; species Neoceratitis asiatica. Next base: position 91,033,935 of record CM061526.1, read on the forward strand.
GTACAATTATTCATAAAATGCAGTATTTGCTAAGCACGATATATACCATTTTCTAATTAATTAAAATTAAGAGGTTTTATATTTAAACGTTCGGCTAAAGCCGCACAAGTCTTTAGTTGATTTTCCAAGTATTGAATGCCGCCAGCTTTATCGACAGCTTTCATGTTCAATTCCTCTTTGTCACCAGCGATCAAAACGGGTTTGGAGGGATCGGTCTGCAAATGAGAAGAACGAAATAATTTTCATGATTTTTATTTTCTATTTTATTGCTTTAATTTAATTTATTCTATTTTTTATATATTGTAAATATAAATTTTTTTCTAAAAAAATATAATCAACAGTAATTTTTCAAAACCGAAATATTGAGATTTATGTAAATATACAACTCTCACTTTAGAGAATTTTTTTTTTGCGAAAATTCTATTTCAATCTTTTTTTTTAATTTTTACACTCTTGTAGAAATTGTATGATCTAATCAAATACAAAATTCGACTACTCACCGGCTCACATCCTCTCAAGCGGCCGTTGAAGTCGACCATGCGATCTTCGAAACCAGGCGCAAAGCAATTCGGATCGACAGCAATAAATACTTGTCCTAAGTTAGCTGCTGTATTCGCACCAGCATGTGTCCATTTGCGCACCATCGATGAGTAGTTTGCACCCGCAGCGACACCTGACAGAATGTCAACCATAGCGCCGAGGCCATAACCTTTGTAACCGGAAGAGATTTCCGGACCACCGAGTGGCATCAAACAACCTGTGCTGAAAGCCAGCTCAGCATCATTAGTCTGATTGCCGGTAGGATCTTGCGCCCAACCATCAGGCATTGGTTCACCTTTACGACGTTGTATTTCGATTTTACCCACAGCAACCGCAGTGGTAGCCATATCTAACAGGAATTTATCATCCTTCGCCGGTGCACCGAACGAGAGAGGGTTCGTGCCTAAGGCTGCCACCTTTGAACGTGTTGGTGCCATTAATGGCGACGTATTTGTAGTCGTCATACCCATTAGACCCTCTTTCAGTGCGCGTAAGACATACCACGAAGCAATGCCATAGTGATTCGAGCCCTTGGCACATACCCAACCAACACCAACGGCTTTCGCTTTCTTAATAGCCAAATCCATACAGTAATTACCAACCACAACACCCAAGCCATTGCGACCATCCACCCATGCAGTGGAGGGAGTCTCCTTTAGTATGACGGGTACGACAGCACCATCAGTGGAGTTGATTGCCAAATCGTTGATATACATTTCAAGACGATTCATGCCATGACTAAAGTGACCACGATAATCAGCACCCACAAGCAGATCGGCCATAGCCTCCGCGTGATCCCTGGGCACATTGACTGCCAAAAAGCAATCGGTCATAAAACGTTTGGATTCCGCGACCGCGACAAGTTTGGGTTGCTGAGCACTCGACATCTTTCTAAGCAAACTACGACTAACGACGTTATCTAAGTGAATAAAAAAAACAGAATGCGATTAGAAGATAACTTCTTTTTAATTTTCAACACAAAAACAATTTGTGCAAAATTTGCAATGCTCACGTCAACTACAAATAAAATAAAATAAACGAGATAATGAAATAAAGGCGATGACAATCGTGCTCGACGGTCCGCGTTTGAATGAGAACTGTTGGGTTGGCTGGCTGTTTTTCTCGTGCCATAAAAAAATCGTAAATAAGAATACATAAACGATTGTCTAAACAATGATGTGCAAAGCTGGATAGTGGAGGAGAGCAAAACGAGGCAATATTTATTAATTAAAATGCTTAAATTTGTTGAAATATTTCAATGTATTTCTTACACTCGAGCTGAGGCTTATTGTCGTGCTCAGACTTTGTTTTGCTAAAATAAAAGCTTGAGTGATGGGTCGTTGCGAGAAAGAACATACCAACAATATATGTATGTGTTCAAATTGGCACGAGCGGGGGCCTACCGACTAGTAGCAGCAAGGGAAGTGCATGTGTACATTGCTTATCTTTATTTGTATGTATATTTATGACTACTGATAAATGTACAAGTACATGTACGTACACATCTCTCCATTGGCATGGATACACTTAGGGGATTTTTTTTTTTGAAAAGCTAATGCCGTCGGTTTTAAAGCTTAAGTTCATTTAAATGGTTTAGGAATTGTAATTAAGACATGAATATTGACATCTAGGTCTTGTCAACAAATAAATATGTGGGGATGTAAAAATTGTATTATTTTTTATTATTAAATTGAAACTTGAATGAAAACTCATCTCGGAATATTGAAAAATATTTTGATTTTAGTTATTTTTTGTTAATCTATTGCGAACTGTTAACAATAAATAACTAAGCGCTAAACCATTTGGATATTGGAACTTAATTTGGCTCGTAAAATAATCTAAAACGTACCATTAGGAAGGTTATAGAATTAAGGACAAAGGGCCTTTAATAAAAATGTTTTCCAAATTTATTTCGAAAAATTGAAATCTAAGTGGGCGTGTGTGTTAGGCCGAATGTTTTGCCTAAATTATTTTCCAAAAATTAACTGTTTTTTTTTGCTTAAACTTTTAAAACAGTAGCTATTATTGTGAACCGTAGTGTAATCTCAAGATTTTTAAGATATGAGTTAAATATAAAAACATACACACACATACATATATATTAATATTTACCCAGATACGAAAATATATCTTATAAATTTTAAGATATTAGCCTTTTTATGCATTCATCCATTATCAGCTTTATTAGGCATGGACAAATGTACATATGTATGTGTATCTATATGCTATGTGATTGTTTATATTTCTATGCAATTGCATTAGGCTGGTTGTATAATTTTTATTGATTAGCCTTTGCTAACGACTAAATTTAATATAATGAGCGTAAACACACATCTGTTTATATATATTTATACGTACAATTGTTTTTTTTTAAATATTTTTTTAATTAATAATTTATATTAAAGTATTTGTAACAGTTAAGAAGCCAATTTTCTATTTTATTGTTTAAATACTACTTATCTACAAAAAAAACCTTTCGAATCAATTACTCTTCATCATTTATGCCCACACTTATATCTTATACATATGTACATACATACATATGCTCGTAAAGTAGAAGTATTATGATTGATTTACAATATTATAAAATAAGCCTTGAACTTGAACCAATGAAGTATGTATGTAATAAGGCAATCATATATACGTACATATTTTAGACACACAAAAAAACATTAAAAAAAAGCTTCGACTATGTATGCTTGTATGTATATAAAGTGCGACAATGTCATAGAAGAGACGTACGTCACTTTTTAACAAACTTGTTGTATAAGATCTTAAAATTTGCAATAAAAATACAGAGGAAAATCAAAAATAAACAAATCGAAAAGCAGAATAATAATTTGTGCCAAATACACAGAAACTAAGGCATTTATATTAGCAGCAGCCCAGTAGTAGAGATTTTAGAAACATTTAGAAAGGCACTGGTACCACACCAACTGTTTTGGAATTATTGTGTAATGTAGAAGTCAGATTGATTAATAATAAAATTCATGACTAATGCGTATTTAGCGAAAATTTATTTTTTACCCAGAAATTTTCGATTAATATGCATTAGTAATAAAAATAAAAGAAATACTCATAAAAAAAAAACTAATGAATATAATATAGCTAAATACCAGGGTTCGATGGATGAATATGTTTAATGAGGAAAGTATAAAAGATTATATATACATAAAACATACTCTAACTACGCCACTCATTCTGGTAAATGCATTTCATTTGACTAGAAACACATAGTTTTGCTATGGGGTTATTCAACAAAGATGCGAATAATGAATGAAAAATCAGAATTTTAAATTTTTCCCTCTCTTCGGAATTCATTATTGTTGTTCATAAAGCACTCTTCACTTCATTATGTAATAGATTTGCAAAATTTTCAATTTGTTGTGCCAATAAATATGTGTATATTACTACAGTGAAACCGTTTCAAATAAAATTTATTAAAAACTAGAAAATTAAGTAGTACAAATAGACTCAAGATAGCGTGTATCTTGCCACGCGTTGGAACTACTACAGAAGAGGTTATTAGCTCCACCGCAGGCAAAACATCTACAAATATTACAGAAAGAAGTCTTTTAATGAAGAACTTGTCATAAAAATCTTTGAGCCGTTAGAAAGCTGTCATTTTAAAAAAGGCGCACATCTCAAATTGAAGAAGAGATTACTTTAGTGATTTTAAGGCGTCAGCTCCATATCTTTTTTAATACATATTTTTGAAATTCTCAACATTTTTGTTGTTGTTATTTTCGACTTGTTTCTTAAGCTCTAAACGAAATCTGTTTTTAGATTGATGCCTAAAAATTGGTTTTTTTGCCCAACTAAACCTAGTTTATGCCGACGACACCCTAAAGTTTATGCCAGCAAGTTGGACCATAAAGAGGAAAAAGTGGTATAATTACCAGTTTCAACAGATTTTTAGATGTTATAATATAACAATTTTTAAATAAAATTATATAATATAAGATTTTTTTCTACAGATTCGCGTAGAAATTTAAAAAAAAAACGCAAGCACAGGGAACAACAAAAATTTGTACAAAAATTATAATAAAAATTTACTTACCAAAGCAAACATTTTCCGTAGCTCCAGTAACAGCCGACCAGTCTACCAAACTTTGTTTACCGTAATTATTTTGTCTTCGGGCAGTTAAACTATTGAAATTCCTAGTTACCACAGCGGTGGTTAACAGGTTAGTTGCATTTTCATGTTCCTTACCACGTATATACTTGATAAGTATAGATGACGAAGAACGCCACTGTGCAGTACCGATTTTACGAGATGGAAAGCTGAAGAATGTCATAGATGTCATTTTATTGCGATCGGCACGAAGATGTGATCAGACAAAAAGCGTAAAGGCACAGAGAAGCAAATCGAAGGAGCCGCGAGCTATCTTTATTATCTTTATCACTTTGTTTTGCTTTTGACTAATCAGCTGTGTTGGCTAAACGGGTATATATGATGTGTTTGTTTGTTTTGCTGTAGGCAAACAAGAATCCCATTATTCGATGATGACGTTAGACAAAAAGAGAAAGAGTGCAAAAAAATTAGTGCGAATTCAACGATAACTAAACACTTTTTTATATAAGTATATTTATGCACGGCACGAGTATTCATTGATAAATACTCTTTACTTTTTTCTTTTAATAAAAATTTATCATCGCCGCAGAGTAATAAAAACTCTTTTTTAAAGATTTTTCTTTAATATTTTGAAATATTAACATTATATCCAATAATTGATAAATTTATTTATTTGTCTAATAAATTTACTAAAAACTCACTTAATTAGAAGAAAATGCCTTCAGTTTTCTTTGGCTTGAAAATATTCGTAATGCCAGCCGCCAATAAATGTGCTCATTCCACTACACAACCCGGTCTACTGCCCGCGTCCAGCTTTCATTACCCATTGTGTGGTTCCGATCTCTAATGCTACTAATTATTTAAGCAACAAATGCATGTGTAGGTATGAATGTAAGTTCTGAAGAACGTACAAGTATGTAACCCAGAGAACTTATAACAATTTGTTATAAGTTCTCTGGTAACCTTCGTTAAGAACGTTCGCATTGCTTAAAAGCTGCGAGAGTTTACTCGCATAGTACACATATGTCTCACTGTCTGTTTCTTGCAAACTCTTTGTTAAATAATAATTCGCTTTAGCCATTACGTATCTACTTAAAATTTACTTACTTCTACATATTTGCTACAATTCTGTTAATAATAGCAAAATTGCTCGGAAGAAATTGCAATCTCTGCGGCTATTGTGAATGCATACATTCTGGAGCTGAGAGAGGGAGAGAGAGAATTTCAAATGCATTTAAAATTAGTGAATGTGGGTTGTAGATTATGCACATACTGGAACAAATTATTTAAATCAATAAGTGAATGGCAATTAATCAATAATTGTTATTTGTAACCGTAAATAATATGCGGAGCCATAGAGACTCATGGGAACCGGTTAATAGATTGGTGCTTAAAAAGGACAGTTTATGTTTTCGCTAAGTAGTTTTTTAAGCATTTATAAAACAACGAGGGTGTGCCAATTAGTTTGGTTTAATTTCTACTTCAAGTTCTAGTGTTCGCTTGTTTGAGATCCCCCGTACAAGGACATGATTCATCGACATTATGAAGAACTTTTTGTGTTTCTTATCGTTTCTTGGTAAGCTTAAAACAAAATGTAAGTAAAAGTAAAGTAAAGTTTATGATATACACAAACTTTCCCAGAAGTTAGCAAAGTGTAAGAAAATTTAATGAAACCGCAATGAGTTGGGCACTATTTTCAATAATGAGCTCATAACACAAATCAGAAATGTTTACCAAACAACTCAAGTAGCACAAAGTGTGATAAACACGGATAACTAAAGCTTAATCATCAAGTCAGATAAAAAAAATCAAATACGTGACTTTTACCAACAACAAACACACTAAAAAATGTTCTCCTCCATGTAAAATTAAGAAGGCTCTTTAACTGAGGGAGGAACTAAAATACAGTGAACAGTTACTTTGTTATTGAAAATGTTGTAGTAACCACTAAAATATTCCCCAAATTGCTTTCGCGCAATATTGCGGGAGTGATAGTCCCTCGTTCCGTCTTATAGACTCGACTGTCGCAGCAACTAAAGGATTTTAGTCTCCTTTCCGCGGGTAAATTCTTGATTCCCTAACCCGCAGGAATTTCTGAAGCGTTATCTTACTTTTATATGAGGACACCTTTTCAAAAAATCAAATAAAAATTATATTTTACTGATGCAATTTTTATAAAACAGTTTTTTTTAGTTTTCAATATTTCCCAAATTTGTATTTGTATTTAAAATATTTGTAGCGACCGGAAACCACAATATACCAACAGATTTGCCGCCACTGTTTACTGTTTGCTACTCGTAGAATCAACACTTGGCGGCGATAATTACATAGCAAGCTTGTCCTCAGCAGTAAAATCTTATTTCACGGCGAATTGCCGAGAAAATGCTCACACACACAGTTACATAATGGTGTGGAATGTCAGTATAAAATTGTCAAATAATAAGAAGCATAAAAGACAGCGACAATGTGATAGTTTTCTTCCGCTCAACTTTAAAGTAGATTAATGAGAGTGATTAGTGTGCTAGCATAAAACAGAAGTCTAAACATAAATTTTTTAATTCAACTGAGTTAATCCACAATTGACTGTGAAACGGATCGAAAGAGCTTCTCGGCACGGAATCGCAAAAAATATTACATAAAGTAAATTGTTAATAAAGCAACGCGAATTAGCGAGTTTGAGTTGTTGTTCTCTGCGTTCGCGGTTCAACTTATTTGTTTTGCATATACTATTCGTACATATATGTACATAAGTGTAATAAGTGGGCGATACAGGAACGTCAACTACCCACATTTGTTTTTGCACTAAGCGCAATTAAGGAAATTTTGATATTCAACAATAATTGTGCATTAATTGAATGTAAATGTTCAGCAGGTGTTATTTTGCACTATTTAATAAATATAAAATTGTTACTAAAACGCTGTATAAGCGTCATTTCGGAGGTCAGGCTCTTTTGTTTGCAGCAACAAACGTAAGCCAAAAGCGGCGGCCCAATTTAATCACTGCTGGTAAGTACGACAATTGTCACACATACATACATATTTCGATTATACCTAACCATTTCAGAACGTTACTAAACCCTTGTATTAACTAACTATTTATTTACTAACAGTTTGCATTTAATAGACTCGCTTTTAGTTCATCCCACATGCACTGGTTTTTAGTTCACATATATGTATATGAGGTTAGTCTAATGGAGTCGCTTCCGCTACCTCCCTTCCGCCATGCCACGCACCAATGCATACATACGTGCATGTGGAGTTCTTATGCAATAGAATTGACAATTTGCAAAATTCGCCGACGAACACCTGTGCACACAGAGCCCTATATAGCGTGCGAATTTCAAAAAGCGATTTTGTTTTGGCACTAAAGCGACGGCATGAATGAAAATAATCATTTTCTTTTTTTGTTTTGCTGTTATTTTCGTATTTTCGCTTTGTGCGTAGAACTCGTTTTTATGTATTTTTGTCTGGCTGTGTTTTGAACATCAAATTTTGCGTGCACATTCACAATGGTGCGAAAGCGCACAAAAGCTCTTCAATTTGTTATAAATTATGCTACTCTCTGCTTAGTTTTAAATTGTTATATATTCTTAGTTTATTTATAATTTTTTTTTTATAGAAATGCAATTATTTATTTCCATTAAATATTTATAAATAAAATAACAAAGAACACAAAAGTTCTTATTATTTTATATTCTTCAAAAATAATAAGTAAACAATTCCATTGTGAATTGCAACTTCCATGCTATCCACATTGCTATGAAGATTCAAAAGAGCTTCTACTGGTCTACTGACTAATCATCACCAACAATTTTTTTCATTCCGCGATTGTTTGTACGCCACTTCAGTGTGTACATATGTATGTGACCGAGTGTTGAAGACAAGTTAAGAGACACTTGTTGAGTTGATATTAATATGTATAGTAATAACATTTGGAAACTTCCTTCGTGCTATGAAACAAGTTAATTTGCAAGTGAAAAAAAAATACAGTGTTAAATTAAACATAAAAAAAAAAACCAAATTAAAATAATCATTAGAATCAGAGATTATAAGTGTATATATTGAATGAATTGTGGTTGTTTTTGGCTTGGTTGAATTCGTTTTAAAATTTAATGCTGCTTGCTTTTAAATCTCAAGAAATTTTATTGAGCTTGTCTTTAACGGTAACTTAGATCATCAGTACAAGTATAAATTTTTAGATCGCATCAGACAAACAAACATTTGGCAATAACAAATCACAGCTATTCAGCGAAAATATTTGTAAACAACATGCGAAAACAGCTAGTGACATCTTGCTATGGAATATGTGGATATACGTAGATACATACATATGCACATAGACAGCTATTAATTGTAGAGCTTGGTTAACCAAATAGAATGGCTCTAAAATTTACCGTATAAGCACCGACTGCTGGCATTTCAGTTTGACGACGAAAATATTTAGCCTATGAAAAATAAAAACATAATAAACAATAACTGCCAGACATATTTTTATAAATACATAGCATAAAGATACTCTACTGCGTATGTACCCATTACCAAATTTTGTATCTTATCTACTTTTGGTGGAAAAATATTACAATACAAATTAACGCGCCTATTTAGCCGCTTTTAGTATTAGTAAACATGACACTTTTTTTTAACATTAGGGTGACTCGGCTTTCACAATATTCACAGTGTAATAGACAATTAATAGACACTGTGTATTTGAAAAAATTTCCAAGAAAATAGTGCAGATAGAAATTAAACTTAATTACATCAAACTCGAAAAAGTACGCGGAGTCAAACATAGGGGATAAGAAAGTGAAAAATGAAAAATTAAAAATTAACTAATGAACGATTTTCCTTTCGTATGCAAAACAAAAGACTTAAGCAACAAACTGGAAAATGAAATAAAATAAAAATATAAAAGGAAAAAAAAATGAAATAAAATTGTCATTTCTACCATTTTCCTTTGCTGTAAATATGTAAAGCGTGTTTTTTTATAGAGGTATAGAACTTTAAGTTGCAATAAAACAACGATGGATTATTCGACTGACATGAATTTTATTTATCCGAAAGATAATCTTGTGGCATTACATTTTAAATATGATTTCTGGCATATGACCGCCACGGCTGGCGCGGATGTAGTCCAATCTGGACGTCCGATTTTCGATGACTTTTTCCAACATTTGTGGCCGTATATCGGCAATAACACGGCGAATGTTGTCTTCTAAATGGTCAAGCGTTTGTGGCTTATCCGCATAGACCAATGACTTTACATAGCCCCACAGAAAGTAGTCTCGCGGTGTTAAATCACAAGATCTTGGAGGCCAATTCACAGGTCCAAAACGTGAAATTAGGCGGTCACCAAACGTGTCTTTCAATAAATCTATTGTGGCACGAGCTGTGTGACATGTTGCGCCGTCTTGTTGAAACTACATCTCCTGGACATCATGGTTATTCAATTCAGGTATGAAAAAGTTAGTAATCATGGCTCTATACCGATCACCATTGACTGTAACCACCACCATCGATACCATCGATGTAACTGGCCACCATCGATTTTGAAAAAGTACGGACCAATGATTCCACCAGCCCAGAAAGCGCACCAAACAGTCAGTTTTTCTGGATGTAACGGTGTTTCAACATACACTTGAGGATTACTTTCACTCCAAATGCGGCAGTTTTGTTTGTTGACGTAGCCATTCAACCAGAAGTGCGCTTCATCGCTAAACAAAATTCGCTTATGGAAATGGGGAACAACGGTAATCTCGTTTTGGGCCCGTACGACGAATCTACGCCTTACTTGATGATCGTGAGTCTATCCATGATGAATTGCCAAACCAAACTGAGAATAAATCACTTGACAGCTGTTAAATCGGTCGCCATCTTGAAAATTAATGCCAACTTAAAGTTCTATACCTCTATAAAAAAACACGCTTATAACAAAATATCCAATCGAAACAAAAGATAGGCCTTTCAAATAAAGTTCAATAGCTTATAACTCAAAATAAATTAAATTAAATAAGATGAAATAAATTAAAATCTATGAGTATGTATATTTGAAGGGGTTGGGTGGGTTTCAGAGGTTAAAAAAAAGGATTGGTCTCTATTATTTTTGTTTAGATATATATTATATATTTTATTCAAACAATTCACCATATCAAAGATACATATTTAAACAGTATTTTGTGAAATTTTTATTCAAAAATTCCGAAAACTCAGCCGTTGGTACCTCATTTCCCTTGACATCTCGAAAGCAAATGCTCTCGCCGTAGACGGCATAACTCATTATTGGTTTATCTGAAATCAAAAACCCAAAAACATTTCGTTAGTACATGGATAAATATCGTTATTGGATGAAGAAGAAAAAGACCAAAAATTAAAATTTGAATTTTTGAAAGTTTGAACAAAAAAAACACACTTTTTTGGCTCGAAAAAATTAGTTGTAATAAAAAAAAAATAAAAAAAATCCTTCGTTCAATGACTAGATAATGTTATTACAAAGATGTGTGCCAAATTTGAGCAAAATCGCTTTATAACTTATCGTGAAATCGTGTCTACCTACTTAAAAAATAGAGTTTTGGGATAAACGCGTTTAAAGTTTCCAATTGATACAGACATGGCCTGTTGGGCGGAACTTCCAAAGGGTCTATCTCTTAGAATTTTACTCCGATCGAGGAGAATATTTTAGGAGAATATTTTAAACAAATTAATAAGACAAAAGAAAATCGATTTTTTTAAATTTTCAAACCTACCTTACCCCTTAAAGTAGTACTCCCATTGTGGTATCGTTGCAAGAAATTGATTATATTTTACTAATCCTAACCAAGTCATAAATTGCGATATATTTATATTACTAATCCAAAAACTTCATATAAATGGGTTTTTCACATTATGTTCCAAATAATAAAAATATGTAAACCACATTTTTTGATAACATAATTGGAATTTATGTATATTTTATTATGTTTATGAATTTTGTGGTTTTAAAATTTCCCTTAAATTCTTGATAAAACCATAAAGAATTTGAGTTGCGAGGTTGACTTTTCATAAAAAATAATACTTTTTTCAATACAAATATAAAATTTATAACTTCATAACAATTAACAGAAATAAAGGACTCAAAAACTTGTTTTTAATTTTAATTCATTAAAGGAATTTTGAACTTAGAAATCGATTATCAAAGATTCTTCGACTTTTTTTTAATAAAAAAAACCTAAAATATATTAACAGTAAGGTTAATTTGTCTTAGCAAAAATATTATTAATCATTTATCAAGTTTTTCACCTTATTTAATACATACATATACCTAAATTGGTTCAGTTTTCATTCTCAAAGTAGGTTGAGTTAATTATTTGTATTTTAAAATCCAATATCATTGCAAAAGTAAAATAAAAGCATACATCATAGTACAATGAACCGCTAAATGGTATATATAGATTTTTAAGTGATTAATATGCTTGAGTGGTAATTGCCTACATTCACATTTTTATACGTATGTAAGTGTGACTGTGTATGCTTTGTAGCACAAGTTCTTTCCCACAAAAATTTTTCAATTCATTATCTGACATTGACTGCATACCATACATACATACATACGTACATAATGTCTTCAGTGAAAAAGATCCAAAAAGTCTAGCAAATCTTCAAGCTCAATTATAGAGATTGTTGTAGAAAGGCAGAAGAAGAGGCACATTCAAAATGAATCGAAATATGTGTACGCACTCGCACCCAGTGATCTTCTATACACATACACACATATGCATATAGAAGCATGTAGCTACACTTCCTCTTACTTCCGCTCCAACATTAACAAATAGTAGTGGCGCCGAGTAACCAACCGGCCGGCTTCGTCATCCAGCTTAATGATCCACTGATATACATATGTATGTTGGTGTATATACGACTATGTATGTATGTATATGCACATGACTATCTGAATTTATATTCTAGTCATGCATTCGGTCGTGCGATGGTCGCTTTTTCGTTGGTAAGAGGTAGTCCGTATGCCCGAGAGTAGCGCTGTAGCACTGATATCTACTTTGTCATTTCCATTGGTATTTTGGTGTTGTCAGTACTAAATCAACTAGCACGGCGGTAGTAACAACAAACAAACAAGCACCGAAAATAACAGATAACGCAAGCGTAGCAGCCGGAAAGGCATCAAATAATCAACCAACCAAACACACCAACAACAAGAAAAACAGTAAATGTCTAACCGAGCATATATATTTAATAATAACAACAATAAAACAATTAAAGTGTCATTCAGTCAGTGTGATTTTAATGAAAAAGCTACTAAACAATTTCCAGAGTGAGCGAGGACAATATTGCGAAACAACAAAAAATTTCTGTGAAAAAAGTTAATTGAAAAGAGTTCAAATTCCGTCTGTGGTGTTCACACGACACGTAAGTATTACACCCTATATGTATATTTGAATTATTATTTATTTTTTAATTTTATTTGGAAAATATGTTAAATATATATATGTGTGTACATGCAGTGGTAATTTTTTTATACTTTAGTTTCTGAATCGAGATAAATAAATGCAAAATATTTTCAGTTAAAAGTGACTGATATTGGGAATAACTAGAAAGAAGGATTCACCAAACTCTGCAAGACTAAAAAGTCACAAATTATTAAATTTATTTTTAGCAATTTTTGTGTCTAACTGTCAATCTAATATGATGACACTGACAGCAGACAATGACATTCACCTGCCCATCAATTCAGATTAATTATCTCTAACCATTTTTGATAAAAGCCGATGAATGATAATTCATTGACTCATTTATTGCGCCAATATGAAAAATTTGATTTTTGTTGTAGATTTTTTCGTTATCCAATGGGACTAGCGAATAGAGTTCTAGATATCTGGGTATAGTGTAGTGCGAGCAACCCGATATTCGCTCGATAATCGCTCATAGTAATAAAATCGAGCTCAATAATTTTCGAATGTTAAGCAATGAGCAAGTTTAAGCGTGTGTGTGAGTGCTCGTTGCACAAAATCTTGAACTGTACTACTGAAATACATATCTGTATATGTTCTTTTTACTACTACTTCAATTTTATTGTAACTATATACGTAAATTTATTGCCTGTGATCTGCTATTTAAGTCCTAGATAAAAATCTGTATTTCCATTCGGAAGGCCAGGTTTCATAGAAAATCAATTTAAATAAAAAATTAAATAAATTCTAATTGAGGTCGACCTTCGGCAGGGAATGTCGACCCATCCGAGTGTATTTCTGACATGAAATAAAATGCTCCTCATAAAAGTCCTTGAGCCGTTCGCAGGCGGCTTAGTAAAAACAATAGAGGAATTTTGTTGGAAAAGCATTAAAGACGTACACCAGAAATTGGAAGAGAAGCTTAGTCCAAATCGCTTCAGCGGCTACAAAGCGCCAAGTATATATATATAACGGTTATTAAGCATTTTCAGGCCATTGCATATACACACATATGTACATTTATGTACATAGAGAAAAAAATATATAAAAATATTATATTTTTCCACTTTCGCAAAACTTTCCAAACTCTTTATTTCCCATTCTTTCACTAATTTACTTAATTACTTGAATTTTGCTTACTTTTTCTTTCATATTTAACGACGTTGTGATTTTTGCCGCCGACCGTCGATTGATGCTTCATTCATAATCATTCATTTTATTCTATTATGCCATCAACCGAAAAAAATATGCCCATTGTAATTGCTATTCAATGATCGACGACAGTCTCTGTCCATAAACCAAACGACAACAACAGTTGCTATATCTCTACGAGTACATACATACATATACATATACATATCGATTTATGAAAGTCAGCTATAAATAAGCAAACTGAAAATGCATCAATTCAAATTAACCGAAATGAAAACGAATTTGTTGTATGCGCCCGAGTCATATGCTCTGGCGCATGCCGTCTCCGCTGATTTGAACACGGTGAAGGGTTCACTCGCCTGGCAATTTGCTGTCATTTTCGGTAATTTCGATGAGCTCAGCAAACAACCGATATCAGTCGGCAATGTCGCCGTCATGGAGCACCAGTCACGTTTCATTTACTTTTTGGTGACTAAAGAAAATGTCTACGAGACCACAACGTACAATACATTGCATGCGGCTTTGATTTGTCTACGCGAGCATATGGTAATTGCCAAAGTGTATTTCGAAAACAGATTTTTAATTATGAATTAACAACAACATGAGGGGAAGAAAAAAGTGTAAATTTGTGTGATAGGGATTGGTATTTTCTTAGCGATTTTGAGGACACGTGAGTGGAAATTGCATTGAAGAGAAGAACTATGTAGGAGTTGCCGTTTTAACTTCAAATCCCTAAATTTTGATTTCACTTAGTGGGATATTGTGAGATCATCCAATTTTAGCTTTCACTAGATATCGGCAAATATATAAAACTTTCCGAAGTATTCCGAAGTCCATGGAGCATGTCTACAACTGTTTTCTTTATGATAATTAATTCTGAGATCCTTACTAGTACTAGTGAATCCAGTTCAGGTTAATTTTTTTTTGTGATCAATTTAATTGCTATTACAAACCACAATCGAGGGGAATCGGTTTAACCACAAGAAGAAATTTTTTAAAAATTATAAGATAAAGATATTATCCAACAAAAGCACTACTTAGATGATTTCCTAAGCAGAGCTTTTAGATTAGATTTTCGCTTACTAATTGATTCAAAGCTGATGCATGTTCCATAGTAAATAGTACCCTCTCTATAGGAATTTGTAAGGACATTCTATCTAATTTCTGGGTTCTTAGGTATTTACATAGAAACAGCCTGAGCGATATTAGTTGAACATCTCATACATTTTGCTTAAGCGTAAAAACAATGAACAGAAAATCTTAGAAAAAGAGAATCGACATAGCTTGGCCGTGTAATATCTAAGGGGAAAACGATGAAGTGCGCCAGATGAATTCCTTGCGTCATAAAAATCTCCATTCTTCCCGCTAATAAGACTAGGTTTCTTAACAAAAACATTTGTTTAGCAATTCTCAAATGCGGTTTGATATCACATTTCACTTTTTAAATATTTTCTTCTAAATTTTTAACCTCCTTCATAACATACTCAAAGCGTATACATGAGGTAACGAAAATCGCCATGCCACGCATTTGCTCTGGCAGTGATGGCTTGGATTGGCAGCGTGTGAAGCAGTTAATACGCACGGTGTTCGCCAGGGAGACAAATGTTGAAATACTTATTTGCAGTCACAATGAAGCGGTGGTAAGTACAGAGGCAAGAGGTAGAGCTTCCAAGAGCAAATAATTAATTTAATTTTGTTTTTCTTCCCAAGCAAATTCCACCAAAATGTCAAATTATCGAAGTGAAAGGCAATATTTTCAGCGCACCGCCGGACTTTTCGTTGGTACACTCGACAAGCGCGGACTTTGCCATGTCCGGCGGCATTGGCCTGCAATTTAAATGTAAATTTGGTCAAGTCAACGAGTTGTTGAAGCAAAACAAACATATTGGCAATGTGGCTGTGCTAAAGGACAATAATCGTTACATCTATAATTTAATCACCAAGGAACGTAGCCACGAGAAGTGCACTTATCCAGCGCTTTATTATGCACTGATGTCCATGCGTGAGCATGTGGTAAAGTGAAATTTTTCGCTAAAAAAAATAATTTTAAATACTTTCTAGCAATATTCACGCTTTTCTAATTTAATTTTACTCAGGAACAAAATAATGTAACCAAATTGGCTATTCACCGTTTTGGTAGTGAGATCGATCGCCTAAGTTGGTTGCGCGTTCGTAACATTGTGGAATTTGTATTTTGCAATAACGCTGTGGAAATTATTGCATACGTCTATGATCCGCCAGAGGTCGTACGCAGACGTTCACGTGATTCCCGTTCACGTTCACGCACTCTGGAATCGATGGTCAATCGGATGTCACTTTCAAGGGACTTTCCTTGAATGCTCGAGGATTTCTAAAAATGAGTTGGCAACAATGGCAGCTGTGGAAAGTTTTAATTACATATATAAATGTTATCTTGTGCACATACACACATATACAATTAATTTATTAATGCTTACACTTTACAATATTTTTTACATTAACTTTAAGTTGAGTTGCACAGAAAGTTTATGTATTAAATACTACACGGTTGTGCAGATTTCATGTTGGAAGGGAATCTGTTTGGAAAAAAACATTATTGCATTATCTGTTTGAAACGTAAAAAAAAAAAATAAAAAAAATTCATATATATTTACTTAAATGTGATTTCCAATCATTTTACCGTCATATACATATCGTATCTATGTAAAATATCGAATTTTTAAAATAAAAGACTAATAATTTAACAAAATATTTGAAAATGTAGCATTAGATATGCTACTAATGCCAATTTAAATTATTTAGCAGATAAGCTTTTCGGAGCCAGCAGACCATGCTGATCATGTAAAGTGAGTGAATAATCATAAAATGGAGGGATAATCCTGACTACAATTAATTGATGGAATATTGTCCGTACAAACAAACATACACGAAAAAAAAAAACTAATAAATAAAATAACAAAAAAAAAAAAAGAATTTGTTAACAACACTGTTAATTAAAAATAAATAAAAAACTTTTAAGCATTCCTGTAAAAGAGTTTTCTAAATATTTATACAATTTTCTTATAAAATAAAATTTTTTCTATTTTCTGCATTTGAAACATCTATTTCTACTGATTATTTCAACTCTACTAATTTTGCAAACGATAAATTCCAGCACAATCCACCACAACTCCATTATCACTTCAAATAATCCCCTTACAACTTTTTCGGCGAAATATGTCCACGGACTCGAAATATAAATTGACTGAGATCGAAGGGGATCTCTTCAGTGCGCCCGAAACCCATTCTTTGGCGCATTGTGTTGGCGCTGATTTCGCAATGGGCGCAGGCATTGCGGTGAAATTTAAACAAATCTATGGACAAGTGGATGACTTGCGGGCACAAGGCGTACAATCTGGCGGTGTTGCGGTATTGCCAGATAAAGATCGCTACATCTATTATTTGGTAACAAAGCCACAGAGTTGGGGTAGTCCTACATATGATAGCCTGCGTTCATCCTTAGTGGCTATGCGAGATCATATGGTAATGCGAATACGATTTTTGGTAATTTTAAATAATTTCGCATATTTTTCTATAATTGAACAGCGCAAAAACAATGTGCACAAGTTGGCTATACCGCGCATTGGATGTGGCATTGATGGTCTTGAATGGGATAAAGTGAGCAGCGAATTGAATAAAGTGTTTGAAGACGAGGATCTTGAAATTGTTGTATACAATTTTGTGCCCAAGTAATGCTGTTACCACAATTCGAATATTTAATTTTAAAATGTTGCTATTGTCCTTTAATGCTGAGCAATATTTAAAAATGTAGATATATATGTACATAAAATTGTATATTTATAACAATGGATTAAAGACTTAGTAATTGTTAAAAAAAAAAAACTATTTACAATTAGAAAACCAGGATGATAGTTGCATGTGTGAATTTGTAAGCTAGTAGAAAGGTAAGCAGATGTACACATTTATCCATACATTTATATGAGATTTTTATATTGAGACTTATCTAACAATTTTTGGAATACACTACAAGGACATCATAAATAAATATTTTTTAAATTCATATATCACAATTTATTGAGCTTTTTTATTGTATAACAATTTTCTGATTTCATTGGTTTTATAAGACTAAACAATAATATTAACAAAGCTTAGAAAATATTATTTTCCAAAATTATAAATAATAATTTCAACGAGGATATCCTTGAAGACTTCTTCCAAAATTTTCCGAACTCTATGCCATTCTAAACCATCTAGACCACTGCCGATTCGTGGTATCGCTAATTTTACAACATTATTATTGAGCTATTAAGGCATAGAAAAATTATGTTTCAATATTATTATTTACAGTATTAAAACATTACCTAATTATGCAAATTTTTACTTAAGCAAAAACAGATAAGAGAAGTATTCGAAAGAAATAAAGTAGGATATATTATATAGAAAAGATACATATTTTCAAAAACTTACCATATGCGTTTTCATAGACTGTAACGAGTCTTGTAGAGTTTGATATGTTGGCTTATTCCAACTGCTTGTTTTGGTAACCAAATAATAAATGAAACGAGATCGGTCCTGCAAGACTGCTACACCGCCAGGTTTAGTGTTTTGTTGCTTCAGCTTAGGAATTTGGCCAAATTTGTTTCTAATATGATTAAAAAAAGTGTTTCAACATATTTTAGATTACAAAATGACCTTATTTGTTACTCACCTGAATTTTACAGCGATTCCACGGCCTAATCTCATATCTGCAGCAACACAATGCGCCAAGGAGTAGGTATCATCTGCACGAAATAAATCACCATTAGTTTCTCTAATTGTACAAGCAGACATGGTGCTGAAAACAGTATTCAAATTTTATTTCTTTATAATGTTAGAAACAAATCAAGTTGCCCATTTCGCGCTAAGCGAATAGAGGTGGGTAAATATCGATATCTTTATTGGTAGTGTAGTTCTTACCACTCGTCTTCATCCGCTTGAAAATCTCGCTTATATCTTGTTCGGACCGGCATGGAAAACATTTTCAAAACGAGTTTTGTGGTTTGTTGGCTTTACGGTTTTCGCGCCGGCTATTAGTGTTTTCATTGACATATACGATATCTTTTTACATTCATATTAAGAAAATAAAAATAAAATGTTAAATAAGTACATTGAAAAATTATATTGAATAATTACAAAATTGTGACGGAATAAAGAAAATAATATATGTGTTGGTGGTAAGGAATCGTTGGCACCAATTGCTAGAATTTTAAAATAATTGGAAGTTATAGGAACTGGACACTTTCAAAGTTAATAGCGGATAAAAAACCACTAATTGTACTTCAGTATGACTGGATAACAAAATATCTTGAAAAACGCCAGGCATTGTGCCGGAAATTTTTTTCACATCATGAATAAAACGTCTGAAGTGAAGGCTCATTGCATTGCCCGCAATAATCTCGATTAATAAGACTTTTGTTATTTAAAAAAAAAGTAATTGGCTCGCTTTCACGGAATTTACCGAATTCGCCATCAGTGCTCTGTCTAGTCCAACCAACGCCCCCTTCATTCCGTCTGGCCGAATCGCGGTAATTTGGTCTAGCTTTCCAACTGAAGTGGCACGACTAATTGCGCCTTTCCGATCCGGGAGGTCCCCTTATCAAATGTTGAGATTCGGCGACAATGAACCAACACAAGGGGAATGGGTGGAAGTAACAGTTAAGGCCCCATAATCTTTACATTAAACCATTGTAAAACCCGACGAGACATACTGATTGATTGGAAATTTTATTCGACGCCTCGTCGGAGGTGCGCGAGCTATTTTAGTCAGTTTGGGCCCAGCGGGAACATACAACCTAAGCAAGGTCCTCAATTTGTCTTTGACAACACTAATTACAGCCAACATATCGAAACTGGATAGAGTGATCCCGCTACTAAAGACAGCGAAACCTGCAAACAACGAAGAGCCCACCAACACATTACCGTGGCTTCCGTAAAACATACAGTGCACAACGGCACTTAACTACCATAGACTTTCTACGGCCTTAATCAAAATCGGCCCGAGCTACCCAGTTTTTGACGCGGTGAACCAAGCAGTGCTATTATCGGACATTGACGAATCCTCATTACCTTCAGCGTTGAAGAGGTGGGCCTTGAACTACCTGAGTGGTCGACAGTCATAGGTTGACTTTCGAGGTGTCTTCTCCCCAATGCCAATTAATTAGTACAGCACTAGAGAGTTATATAGTGCCGATTACTGTTCGATATTGGCCTCTGGTCAGGATATTGATAGCCTTTGTGAAAAATTGCTATTTCTCCGACCACTCCCACTTCTTCGATATACGACATCTACAACTACAAATGGCAACGAAATCTTCGGCCACCCTCTTCACCAGCTGGACGAAGGAGTGCCACCTCGAATAATTAGTAGAAGCTGAATCTCTATCCAGGAGAAAGGAAGTACTAGGCTACAGCGACTCCTTACAGCAGTACAGACAAGAACCTCTTGATAAGACGGCTTACCGACAGACGTTAAACACTATTCACCGAGAGTCCGTTAACACCTTTGATAACTCTCTTCCTGCGAATGGATGTTTCGAAATCCAAGCGCCACTCATTGCAGAACAAAAGCCTGAGATGCATTGAGGGACCCGAGTAAGTGTGACCTGATACTATAGTCGACTTAAATTCTATTTATCCAGACTCGATCCTGACATACCCAATGTTCTTTGCTTTGTTTATTTGTGAATCAGAGAATTTTGAAATTGAAACTAAAATAAAAGATGAAAACAATACATGTTAAATAATAGAACAAGCGTTTGAGTGCAACTATGAGTTTGAATTTCCGAATAAAATATACACTAGATATTTATAAATAAATTTTTTATTATGAAAACTCAGAAAATTCTTTTCAGCGTACAACCAAGCAATGTAAATTAATTTAGCAATTTAGTAATTTATGTTCTTTGCCCGCCAAACTAACAAAGTTTGCTATTGTTGCATAACATTGTTGTATGTTAATTTTACATAAAGAATTTTAAGGTTTCTTGTCATAAATAAGGATTTTTTTTTTTCAAAATATTAAAAATATTCTACGTTCTCTGCTTCAGAATCGTTAATAAATTGTTTTTTTATATCACCCGGTGCCTGCGATGCACCCTGTCTCTGTCTTCACATCTTTTCGGAAACTTCCTAATTTGCAAATTGACAGTAGACGTATAGCAACCAACTTCATTTCGGACATGGCGTTTCCTGGTTCTTTTCGTCATCGTTGTCAACAGAAAAAGGTGAGCATTTATAAAATTTCGACGAGTACATCAGTTGGCACGTGGAGTTGGTGCAAAGAAAAAATAGACAAAGATATTCAATGGATTTTCCTGAATGTGGTGCAACATGGACAGAAACAGTGAAAGCTTCGGTAATTGGTTATTTTTAGAATATAATTTAACATGTGCTTTGCACTCATTTTGGTTTGTGTTCTCGTGTCCAACTGGTGTTCACTTGGTTTCCATGATGATCGAATTAACGGAAGAGTTCTTGAAGACTATTATTCATCACCCAAGACTGATAGAAATCCATATATTTAACTAGATTTTATGTAACTAAGTGCCGGAAAGATACTAATCAATTTTTCCCCCGCACAGACTCGATATGGCCACCACATCACCGCATCTTAATTGGTTGATCATTCGCAACAATAATTCCTTTCTTTTGAAGAAGCGCGATGTGAAGAAACCCTTCAGCACAGTAAGTTTCCAATAAAAATAATTTATGTAAATTTTTATAGTGATGTTTCAATTCACAATGATATTTGAATACGATATGATAGCAACATAACCTACTGAGACACTATCTTTCCAATCTGTATTACTACTGTAGCACATTTTACTAAGGCATTTGGTTTTTACCGACTTCTCTAATTATTAGGAGCCCAACAATTTGACCAACGTGAGTTCTTTCCGCTACAGCGGTTTGGTCCACAAGAAAACTATTGGTGTTGTACCAGCTGCCGACAAGAAGGGATTCTCGGTCGTTTTGAAGAAGGGCAAGAATGCTCAACGCCCTGCTAAGAATACAGTACGTGTTACATTCAAGGCTGGTCCCAGACGGTCGTTGAAGAAATTGAAGAACCTTTTGACCGCTGGTAAATACCGCAAGGATTTGACACAGGTGGGTGATTTATATATTAGATATGTTTGAGCTTATATTTATCATGATGAGACCTTTATTTTTTTGCTACTCACCAAGATCGCAGAATCTTCCATGTTGAGAAACCATTCTGATTGTTTAAAATTTTATTTTTTCTAACATTAAATTAAAATACCATACCAGCGTCTACAAAAGTTTCTTTTCCTTTCAGGCTGCTCTTCGTCGTGCGTCAGCCGTGCTCACATCTCAAAAGGCGGCTCCAGTAAAAAATGTTAAGAAAACTGAATAAAAAAGGATTCTTGTTTGTAAATTTACAGATTTTGAATAAAAATTAAATGTAGTTTGGTAATACATATGAAGTTTTTTTATTCCAATTATAATTTGAAACGTTCACTGATATAAGCCGTTTTTTTAGAAATTTTTGTAGTTACATACGAGTTAATTCATATCATGTCACTGAACGAGTGTAGTCCTCTTGATTTGGATGAAGTTCATAAGTAAAGTATTGGAGTATATAGTTAAGGGATGTGGAATAGGTTGGTGATGAATATAGTCTCAACTAATGTTTCACTATTCAAAAGCAGTGTATACAATCTCGAACGAGTAAACTCGCTCAACAGCACATTTGAATAGGCTTGATTTTGCCCGGCTAAGTGATGCCGTTTTTTCTGGCGAATTCACTCTGTCTTATCGAATCCGACAGGGAAGTACCATAGCACCGGTCGGGCGATGTCGAGCTTGAAATATTTAATATATACATAAGCGTATTCTTCCCGTTACATGTTGCGAAAGCCGATTAGTTCTTGGCGACCACGAATTTTGGCGCTCTCGCCCGTCAAATGACCATAAAGGAATGAAGCTGACAGAACAGATCGACGACTATGATGTATGTACGTGTGTATGTTTACTTTACTAAAATTGATTGTTTCGGCTTCGTAGAATTTACTGAGAACAACTCCACTGTCTTCTCATTCCAACCGACATTATCATTGACGAATGTGTGTTACGCTATTGCTTCATACCGTCAGTCTAAATTTCGGAAATCCGCCACCAAGCGATCGTTTTAGACGACTTTTGCACTACACCCTTCTATTGACAAAATAAAGCGACAAGCGACTGACCGACTGCGTAAACTGATAAAAAAAAAATATCAGTACAGAGAGAGCAGAACTTTTCATCAAGATCCTCAGTTCATCTATAATTCACCTGGGCCCCGAAACGATTCTTTTTGAATATGGTTCAATCAGCTCACGACTTCCGGTCTTAAACCAAGTATCCCCTGGGTAGCCAACAAACATCAATTTGGAGACGGGCTAAAGTAAGAAGGGGAGTCCCCTGCCGTTTTACGTAGGGTTTGGGACCCACAACATAAAAACTATACTTCTAGGGAAAATCAGCAAATGCCTCGGATGAGAGGCTCCTCTTTTGATGACGACCTCTTCAAACGTTTAAAGGATCACGATTTGAGGACGCTCACCTTGAATATCCGGTCCGTTAATTGGGAAGGCGCCACTCCCCAGCTGGTTGGTGCCCTCGTAAGACTAAAGAAGAGAAGAATGATGTGACCAAAGATGCTTTCTATGAGAGCCTAGAACGAACTTGTGAGCGTTGCCCCGCCACGATGTTAAATTGTGATAGGCGATTCAGCTTCAACGATGAAACATCCCCAAACAGGCTGAGGCTGAAATATGGTAGTTTTTAGTACCAGATTCCAGTACACGAAAATTCATCAAGCTACATGGGTGTCACCAGATCGAAAACACAACCATATCGATCATATTGTGATAGACGGAAGACATGTATCCAGTGTTCTAGACGTGCGTACGTTCCAAGGGCCAAATATCGACTCTGATCATTATCTTGTAGCAGCAAAAATCTGCACCCGCCTCTGTGTGGTAAAGAACGCCCGTCAACAAACACAAGGAAGGTTACGTCGAAAAGTTGCAATCACAGCAGACAGCCAGCGGGTTTTCTACTCGGCCTGCGCAGCTGTTCTTTGAAAGCATTCATCAGTGACTCGATATAAGGGTGCCATGGAACGAAATAGCGCATAAAGAATTGGTAAGGACCTCTCCGAGCCGTTCGGTACCAAACGAGGTTTCAGACAGGGTGACCCTTTATCGTGTGATTTCTTCAATTTGATGATGGGGAAAATAATACGAGCTGCAGAGCTAAATAGACCAGGTACAACCTTCTGATGATATTGATATCATTGGCCATAACAACCGAATGAGCGAATGGATCTGGTAGTGAACGAAGGCAAGACGAAATGTCTTTTGTCATCAAATAAACAGTCATCGCATTCGCGGTTTGGCTCCCTCGTCACTGTTGACAGTCAAAACTTCTAAGTCGTAGATAATATCGTCTATCTAGGAACCAGCATTAACAACACCAACAATGTCAGCCTTGAAATCCAACGCAGAATCACTCTTGCCAACAAGTGTTACTTTGGATTGAGTAAGCAATTGAAAATCAAAATCCTCTCTTGACGAACAAAGACTCCAAGTCGCTCATCATTCCCGTCCTGACATATGGTGCAGAAGCCTGGACGATGTTGTCAGCCGATGAGTCGGCTTAAGGAGTTTCGAAGAAAAGTTTTGCGGAAGACTTTTATATTAAGAGGGGGAGAGCGACCTAATACTTCTAACTTGGTATTTCCAACTGGCGCCAAACAGCAAAGAGATGGAACGAGGGGCGCGTTATTGTTGATGCGGTTGTAATCGCGTAAGCGATGCCTACGCCAAAGAAGAAGAAGAAGAGTCCCGCTACTAAAAGTGAGGAAATGTGCCAACAAAGGAGAATCGCATCGACCGAAATCTCTTCTTTGCCCTCTAGCGAAGACACGAAGCTGTTTGATGCTGCTCCCGTCTTTCACACACCATCTGAGCCCAGTAACGTATCAGTATTGCTTTCGCAACATGTACAGCACCATAACCGCACTTAACGCCATAAACACCTAGTTAGCCTTAACCAAAATCGAACCTGCGCACGAACAGTCCTGAAAGCACTATATTAGTCGAAAGCTATTAACACAATTACGATCTATCATGTAGTGCGTGGTTAAAGAGGTGGCAGAGTTTCGAAGTCAAAATTCAAAGCTTCGAAAAACTAAGCAACAGGCTCCGCAGGGCGATGTCCTCTTCTCGTTATTATTTAATTTTGTATATTTCTCCCTCTAGAGGGCGTTTCCCTGACCTCATATGCCGATGACTGGTGGATATTGGCGTCTGCTCAGGTTATTGATAACCTTTGTTTGAAGGTAAACTGCAAGGGCATCTTCCTTGCACGGCAATCGCAATCCGCGGCAGCTCCCTTCGCGGTTGAAGACGGAGAACATAAATTACCTGAGTGAACGGTAGAATTTCAAGGTCACAATTCCAAGCTGAGAAAAAAAGCTAGGGATTCCGCAGAGTGGTGTCTATCTTCTCTCTTCTTCTGTTAAGATTTTATATTTCGAAATTCCCCTCGCCATTTTAAGGGGCAAGGACAAAGGAATATAGCTATCTGGGTGTAATGGAATAGTGAGACACAGAGGAGCAAGGTATGGATCTGCTAATGAAACGTTTGATGGCCGTAACGTGTAATTTTTTATGATGGCTGCGCGCTATCTTCATTTCAAGAGAGCTCCCGCTTAAGTGGCAATGAATGCCGTATAGAAAGTATTTGCTGGCATGCTATCCAAGGGATCACCTCTGTAGAGACGTGTTTAAAGCAGAACCATCAAGAGAAGAGTACACCACCCCATAGACTCTGTCAAGCAATAATTCACAGTACCACAGGTAGCTACTTGTTATTATAAAGATCTTAACGCCCTTAGTTAAGAGTCGATGAACTCCTTATCTCCTTACCAAACTTTCTTTCCGTGAATGGCGTCACCGCAATCCAACGCCCAAATATAAAGGATGGGGATAGGGAAGGAGTTCAACTCGTGTTTCATTCTATTATTAAGTTTTATTGATATTATATCACATAACCTCGGGGTAATTAACATCTTAATTCTACTAAATACTTTCTAAACACAAATAATTATCTTTGGCAAGTGTATACAGTGATATTTTTTCCGGCATCCGTGATCTACAATCGATTATCCCATCTCAGTCTTTCTTTATAATATTCTCGATGGTGAAAGCGGACGCGAGTGCCTTTGGCTGTGATTGCACTTGTGGTTGTGCCAACGACGGTATCGGTTGCGTACTGCGCGCCGGAGTGATAGGTGTAAAGGCGCTGGGAGAAAATGAGTTGGCTTGTCGTGTACTATCCATTGAACTGCTGCTATTGGAGTAGGTGCCACCTGAGAGATCAAAGCTATCCAAATCACGAAATGAATTTCTGCTTGAGTCCTGATTTGTATTCAGCGAAACTGGCATGTGTGGTAAGCCCTGTTCTTGTGATGTATGTGTACTCGATGTAAGTGGGGTTGTGGTCATTGCTGGGCTGGCGGCGATATTTGTTGCTGGTGGTTCATTACGAAAGAGTATATTGAATGGAGCTATCGAGGCCAAATACTGTCTGTGCAACTCTGTGATGCGATCGGAATAGTTTAAAGCCAGTGGGGCAGGCTGTTTATTACAGAAAATATTAAGATCGCTATGGGCCGCATTATGTGATTCTTCAATTGTACCGTCGTAGCTCTGGTTTTTCTCCATCTGTGAATGTAGTGAACATAAGATCGAGATTATAATGAAGTTAAATTTCAATATTACTTGGTAGCTATCTTCAGAACCGCTCGAACTTCTCATACAATGTCTTTGTCGTCGCGTGCGTCGTCGGCGGTAGTTGCCTTGTTCGAACATATCATTGGCTGACGCGTCCAACATCCAATAGCTTCCTTTGCCTGAGCTGTCGCTGTCATCAATTGTGTTCTTGTCTCGTGGTACCTTTACAAAGCAGTCATTCAATGAGAGATTATGCCTTATTGAGTTCTGCCAACCTTGTTTGTTCTCGCGGTAGTAAGGAAATCTGCGTTAAAAGATCACATGAAAAAAATTATATTAAAATTATTTTCAACTATTGTACGTATAAAATATTTTTATCAGAAACTTGTCATATGAAGAGCCCGTAGAAAGCTTGACTAAAAGTAAAAACTGAGATGTTTGTTGAAGTCCACGCAAGTGGGGAAAATTTCCAAGCTAAAATAGCAAGAAGTCGAGAACGAGAGAGATTGATGACGGCAACTGCAAACGTTTTAAAGACCACGTTTTGAGAGGCGGCACCTTAATTGGGAAGGTGCCGCGGCACAGATGGTTGATAATCTTGTGGAAATTAAGGTTGACATCCCCGCCGTCGGGACAAGCACGGGAAAATGCAGGTCTTTTTGCTACTTACTACAGCGGCAATCTAAAGGAGCGCGAGTTGTGGGAGAGAGACTCGGTCCTCGAGGGTTGGCATTTACCTTGGTGGCTGATCGTCTATCAATAATAGCGAAATTTTTCAACGTGTCATGTGTCAAATTTTTCGTCGTGAATTTGAAATCCCTAAAAAACTTATACCGCAGTGTAAACTTGCAATGTGCAATATCAAAAGCAGCTTCAGAATCAGGAAAACCTTCGATACGCAATGAAATTACAGACCAGGGACACTATTAAATGCTAGAGAAAATAAGACGGGGTCAGAGTTAAATAGAGAAGGTACAATACTTTACAAGAGCTTGCAATTGCTGCCGAATGAGACAAAACACAGGGGTTTGGTAATGAACTCGGATAAGACGACATAGCTAATGTCACTGTTGACAGTCGTAACTTTGGAGTCGTAGGTAATTTCGTTTATCTTGGAACCAACACTAACACAAATAACAATTTCAGCCTTGAAATACAACAAATAATAATTACTTTGCGTTAGCGTTGGCGGAGGTGTTAGCAGTGTCTATTATCATGCAGAGTGTCATGGGTTAGAGTTCTGGCCAGACAAACAGTCAAAATTATGGGAAATTAATTTTTGTTATTGTGGTCGCCTCTCTGCTGGGAATGTCAACCTTTTCGGAGGCGACTTGGAATAAACTTGTGGTCCTCAATTTGTTAGAAAACAAAACGCGCACAATAAATTGCAGGAGAAGCTCGGTTGAAAGTCGCTTCAGCGGTCATAAAGTGCCAGTTGTATAATATTTTTGGACTGAGTCCTCGAATAAAGAGACAGCGGCTATGACCATATCGTTCTGATAGATGAAACCCTTCGGTCTTGGAAAGTATACGATGCAGTGCTCACCGGTGGGAGCAGAAGAGGATCAGTAGCAGAGCGACCTGGCGTCACTAGCGTCGATTAGCGTCGAACAGCAAAAATAGAAAAGGTCAACGTGCCATTGTTAATTCGGAAACGCGATTGTAATCGGTTACTACTACCAAATGCTTGCTTAACCGGATAATCCGCTCTCTGTTGTACTGAAATGCCACAAGAAACACTCTTTAGTTGTTTTTGTTGAGTGGCTTGTAATAAAGAGTTTTCCAATAGCGATGACATGATTTCTAAGTGTCGTTTTGGCCATTTTTAATATGTAGATCTGTCTTTTTTTCATTGTATTCAATAATATTTACAATTTCATCACGGCAAGATATACGCAAGAACAACTTTGCTGACTTTGCCTTGGAACAACTTGAAAACGATAACGATTTTTTTAAAAACTCATCTTTTCCGATTAAGCTCACTT
The DNA here is from genome assembly GCA_030068015.2 of Neoceratitis asiatica. Lineage (NCBI taxonomy): Eukaryota > Metazoa > Arthropoda > Insecta > Diptera > Tephritidae > Neoceratitis > Neoceratitis asiatica. The sequence continues at coordinate 91,062,880 of CM061526.1, forward strand.
TCATCTGAGTGGTGCGGTGTTTTTATGGCCACAATTGGAAGAAGTTGATCTTAACAACAACTGATTCCAACAAGACGAGGCTATGTGTCACACAGCACGTCCAACAATCGAATTATTGCGAGAAAGGTTTGGAGATTCGATTATTACAAGAAATTGTGGCATTGAACGGCCTCCAAGAAGTTTTGATTTAACACCATTAGACTACTTATTGTGGGGTTATTTGAAGTCATTGATCTTTAGCAATAAACTAAACTCTCTTCAAGCTTTTAAAGTCAATATTGAACGTGCTATTCATGACATACGACTTGATGTAGTGGAAAAAGTGCTCAAAAATTGGGTTAATCGAATTCGTTCCTGCAAAAGAAGTTGTGGAGGCCATTTGAATGATGTTATATTCAGAACCTAATTGTATCGTTTGTACTTCACTTTAAATAAAAAACATTTGAATTTCCTTAACAATTAGTGTTTTTTTTTTAAAAGAAATCATATCACTTATTGGAAAACCCTATAATTTCGAACTATAGCCACTCATAACGACAAAGATTGCCGACGGCACTGCATTGGAACCGATTAGCATTCAAAACGTTATTTCCATGTTCAACAACAGTGTTTACAGATCTTCTATACAAGAAAACGACCATCTTAAATGGAGATATGGTTTTAGGTCTTAAAAACTTACAATGAATCGCCATAGCCAAAAGTGTAAGATTTAGTGTATTTCCTACAAGTAAAGAGGAAGGCTATATATTGAAAATATTGTAAAGAGAATAGAACCACTGGGAAGGTAAATACGAAATTTTTAACTCAAAACCCGTCAAATTATTGGACCTCCTAGAATCCTCAAATAATCGAAGAGATACCATTACACTTGCTGTCTGGTGCACTCTTTGGTTCGTAGGTGTGATTGGACCTTACTTCTTGGAAAACGATAGCGGCGAGACTGTCACTGTCAATTCGGAGCATTATGGTCGTATGATAACCGTTGTTTTTTGGCTTGCAATTGAATAACACGACTTGAACAATATGTGGATATAACAAGGTGGTGCCATTGCCACTCAACACGAGTGAATTTGAATTTATTGCGTGTTTATGCGGATAAGCCTTTAACTCTTGAGCACTTGAAAATCGAGTTATGGCTGAGATACCGTCCAATATGTGCCAAAAAATGGTCGCGAATTACCTCAAATGGATCAAAGTTTACAACCAAAAATGGATCAAAGTCATTTGAATGACGTGGTGTTTCACATATAATGTTAAGGTTCAATCTTATGAAATCATAAATTCAATGCATTCAAAAAGAGAGCGTGACATGTGTTAATCAATTCAACTCTTATTATAAGCCGCCTTCGAAAGGATTTTTTTTGAGGAGCGATTTTATTTCATGAACTTCTTGGAGGGGTTGACATTCTATGCCACAATAAGAAAAAATAATTTTAAAATCCCATGATCCTGCTAAAAACAAGCATAAGAAAAAAGTAAGCCTAGTGTTTTTATGCAGACTAAAGGCGATAGTTGAGGCCTAATAAAAAACCATTGGAGCGAATAATGGACTAGATGTAACATTACCCTGAATATAAATATTATTACAGATACAGGAGAGATGAGGTATGAAATTATATATCCGCAAAATATGCATTGAAAATGGAGCTACAAAAGGAGTTGAACTTTCATGAGCAGTCAATAGAACCTAATAAGAACAAAACGACTTTAACCTTATCCGCTGACGCCATAGACTCTGATACCGACTCTTTATGGAAAGGTTTTGATGCTTTGACAACGTCAGCGTCTGCTTCGAGCTCTAAGCCACCAGCAGCATAATTATCCTGAGGAAATAACTAGAAGAATGCATTATCCCTCGAAATAAGTGTCTGTTGAAATGGTGTCAGGACGTTCAAACTTGGCTGAGAAATAAATAAATATCAGTGATGACTAGCTCGGTACCATCTGAGAGGTTTTTTTTTCCAAATCGGGCCAAATATTATGAGAGAAGTTCTACTTTATTCAACCAAAGCGAATGGAAAAGATTTTGTTTCTTAATATATACCAGAGATTCCTGTCATAAAATGTTAATTCTTCATTTATATAAACTCAACTGAAATGTTTCAGTAATTTTTTAAAAACGTTTTTATTTATTTATTATTATTTTCAATTGAATTTAATTAAGTTTTGGTATTTTTACGTTGATTTACAGTTAGAATGTGGTTTGATATTTATTGTCAATACAATCGATGCATTATGGTTTGCTTTCAACATACTATGAGTTATGAGAAGTAACGAGTAATGTAACGATACTAAAGTAACGGGTACTAATTGTTACTGGAACGAATACAGATCAATTTTTGTCGTTACTTTTTTAGTACAATGCCCAATATTAAATTAGAAAATATTTAAATGTAAGTCGTTTTGTTCTATATTTTAATTTAACGCAAAGCAAAGGGATTGGAATGATTTGAACTTTCACTTATCCGTAACAAAAATATTTTTTTTTATGATTTTGCATAACCTAGTTCTCTAGTTCAGAAGGAAAACCATCTGGTTTAAAAAAAAGAAGGTTAAAAATGTGTGCCGATGCAGAATCCAAATTCAAGAAAAATTAAAATGAATACATTCTTAGTGCAGTTTCATCTCTTTAATTTCTCATTGGATCATATTTTTACGTGGTGGGTATCAAACACTACACCCAACATAGCTTCAAATGGTTGCTTGTTGGCTACAAATGACTCGGTCTAGCACCGGAAGTCCCGAGTGTCTACAACCAAACACATAATAATAGTTTCTGATCACTTCCAGGCAATCTAATCTAAAATTTTCCCACTTGCATGAAAACGGTGAATTGGAAGCTAAATAAAAGCTCTTCGCCTAAGCTAACATTCCTATCACTTCAACATTACAGTCATTTTACTTATATAAAAATTACTTTTCCATGATGAATTTATAGATCCCACTCAAAGTTAGACGTTGATTCGGCGCGCTGCTTATGGCCATTGCAATCAGAGCGATATAGGAAAATGGCGGCTTCTCCGGTCGATGAGAGCTTTGTAGAAAAGATAATGGCATTGACCAGAAATTTGGATTTATACGTAGGAAGGGATTCAGCTGTTGATAATAATAAGCGGCGGCAGCAACATTATTCTCGGACAACAACGCGGCGGCAACCGACGGATTATTTGCACAAACGAATTCGGAACGCGCCAATTGCAAATCATCCAGCGCTGAGGCGGTGGGATAATACGGTGTGGGAAGCATTATCAAATAGTCGGGAAGCTTTCACTTATTGACTTAATCACCACTTATTCACTTCGATGAAAATTTCACTTATCACTTAACTTGCGCAGATAAAAAGTTTATTATTTCTTTCATGAGCCGATATGGAAAAGACGGAACACGACTACGAAAGCGAACGTGTCGACGTTTTTCTACACGCAACGCGTAAGCTGCAAGTGCGACGGTTAGTTTTGAGAAAAAAATTCGAAATATTTGAAGGAGGCGCAGGAAAATTACACCATTAATGGGCGATGATCTACTACAGACTGTCTTAAGCGTAAAACAAGTATCTCCGTATCAGTTGTGTTGGATCATGGAGGAGTAGGAAAATGCTGCGCATAATACATACGTACACATGCGTTATTGTGCTTCCCTCATTTATCTCAGAACTCGCTTTTGTATAAGGCATATATGTACATGTGTAGGTGTTCGCATGTAGTTGTATGCGCTGTTGTATCTCTTGGAATAACAATGGCTGGTTAGCTCGCTGGGTGGCTGGCTGATGATCCTCATAACGGCATTTAAGGTTCTTAGACGAAGGCATGCCTTTCGAATTAGAGAGTGTGGGAGCGCATTTGCATACGCGTAAATATATTTGTACATGCATGTGAGTTTGTTTGTCATTGCGTGAGAGTAGATTGGTTCATATGTACGTACATACAAACACCCGTGTATGTCGAAGCAGTAACGTACATATGAGTGATCCGTTTTCCCTTTTTTGTTGCTGCCGCTGGCAACTCTTTAGCTGTTTGTAAGCATGTACAAATGTTTTTTTTTCTGTTTGAAACAGTTCATAAATTCTTTGTGCGTTTGTGCAGCTTGTTGCTTTTGTTGTTGCCGCTGTTAGCCGCCACATCAACAACTGATTTGTTTGCTAAATAAATAAGCGACCTACATAAGGCCATTGCATGCACTCGTCAACTGAACACGCTCATTCACATATTAATACATATACTCGTATGTACATATGTATTGTAAAAATATCGATACTTCTGCGTATACTTAAAGTTGAGAGCGGCACTGCTGCTCGACCACATCACATCAACAACACGCCCATTAACACCAAATGCTTTTCACATGCACCTACACACATGCATTTGCATAGACTCTTGTAGACGCATTTCCATATTTATGTATGTACTTATATATGTGTGCGAGTGTATTGTATTTGCATATGCTTGCACAGTTCGAATTTTGATGATCGAGTTAATGTTGTCGTAAAATTACGTCAATAGGCCGCAAAGTACTCAAAATGATCTAAACTAAACATACATATGCACATACATACATTCGTACATAGTTCAACTTCATCAATAACAACAAAATATACTTATGGAATGTTTGGTACGTAGAAAAGTAACAAAAACAAAGCAGATACAGCAACAACATGAAAGGAAAATTATATTACAGAGCCTGCTGCGGCGAAGATCGTAAAAATCGCACATTCAGTCGCTACGCTCGGCAGGAACTTGGACTGTAGCTGTGTGAGCGTGTGAGCAATCTGAGAAATGTTTATGTGTTAAGGTGAAGAGGCCGTCAAAGGGAGTATATATTTTAAATTTGGATTTTATTATTTGATATAAAGTTCTTTTATTGAAAATTATTGATTTTTTCAAACTATAATTGGTCACGCTTAGATATATGTAGACCCGTAGCGCTTATTAGAGAATTAGTTTTTTAGGCTTCTAATACCACGGTAATCAGCACATCGGTCCTGCTCAGTTCTGTAATTGTCAAAAGAAAGACTTTTCTTCTTTATTAGCATAGACACCGTGATTATAGTCGAAGCGCCACATGGTGAAGCCAAGTCGCTCTCCACTTGATCCTTCCAACAAAGTGGAGACTTACGGGTACTGCATCAAAAGCAACATAGTGTAGCCATATCCGCTGCATATATTCAATGTCGCCGTATATTCGTACCGTTTATCGTTCCATCGTCCCCTGCAAAACCTTTATCTCGAAAACTTACGGTTGTTCCCATACAAGAATCTAAAAGCAGAATGGGAACAAGAAGAGTTTCGTGTATATCCCTCAGATCTTTATTACACACAAATATTGTACGAAAAAAAAAATAAATCTAAAACCGGAACTATAAACGGTGCATTACCAAACTTATATGGAAACCTATTTCAGCGACTTGAAAATATTTTGGCAGGCTCTAGCGTGCGGATAGACAACTCATTCATTTGATAATTATACTACCTAAAATACTCACACCAGCCCTCAAGACCTTTAGTTTAATAGCAGTGTAATAGACCAAAACTCAATTTTTGAGTGGATACTAAGCGGCTGAATAAAATATGAAAGTACAGCATCCACCTTCTAGCTACTCAGAGCAAAGGTAACTTAACCTATTCGCCACCTCCTAACTCGGATAAAAAAGTTCCCATACTTGGCCTGTCAGGATGGTTTTCGACTAAAATGAAATGCATTATTCAGCAGACTAATTGCTCCCCAGAAGAAAGCCTCTCAAGCGAAAGCAAAAATATGCTTTCTCAATCCCGAAACTGTAACTCCCAACCATTTTGAGGAACGACTCACCTATTGTGCTAGCGTGAATATAGGTAAAAACTCGGATCGAAGAAACCGAACTCTTATTGAGCTACGCATAAACGAGGACATTCAACATCCTCAATATCAACAACAACAACACACACAGCGACAATTATCTCTCCTCTCCAGCATTTTAAAATGTTTAGTAGTGGATATCGCCCAAAATTTACCCGGAATGCGCGTTATATATGATCCTCTACTCTTGATGAAGGGTCGATGTATTTTCCTCCACCCACATAATTAACATATGTTCATTCTTGGCATGCGCACCCTCGGCAGAACAGTTGATGTGGATAGGTGCTGCACACCATACTTTTCTCTTACTCTTTTTATGACATTTGAAATTGGTCGAAACTGCGCTGATTTTATAGGTAACCTTCCAGTCTTTCAAAATGACAAAAACTAATTTTTGACAATTTATTTCAATCTTTTTTCTAAAGTATTTTTAGGGCTCAGCAGCAAACCAAACGTTCCGGAACTACAATTCGCTTAATCTGGAATTTGACATTCTTTGCTGCAAAATGCACTGAGGGTCTGGCCTCGAAGGTTCCAATGAGAATCACTGCAAAGTCTCAGATGAATTATCATTATTCACAGAATTTCCATGCATTTTTTATTTCTTTTTTAGTTGATCAATTATTTACACATCTAAAACATCTGAAAGTCAAGAAGGTGTTTATTCTTTATTTATGTTAGAATGCTTCTTGAGAAAACAGAAATTTTCAAACAGAAACCATTGCAGTGTTCGAAGTTTTCCAATGGAAAGCTAGATAATTTTATCATTTGTTTATTTAAAATTTTAGTTTCAAATTAATCATTGCGGCGATTGCACATGGTGTTTTACGTAATCAAGTGCAGCGGTGATCATTCTCATGAAGCGCGCATTTAAGTGCATACGATTGGAGAGTTTCGGGAAATAAATATGTATATGTTATGCAGGTGGTTTTTTAGTGCATAAGCTCCTTACTCATTGCATCGACAGAGCAACAGATTACCCTGGTGCGGGTAACAGTGCCGCCCGCTGAGCTCAACGCTTTGATATTAATGCCCGCACGTTCGTTGGTGGGGTGGCTCATGATCGTAAATATTTTGAAAGCATAAAATTGTGTCTGTAAACAAATAAAATAATAATTGGATGTTTTTTCTTAAGGAAAATTCTACTTTCACTCTTTTTGAGAAATGGAGTAAATATGCTGGTGTTTTCACTTTGATCACGCCAGACATTGTGGCAGCACGGTATTGTTAGTTTTAAAGTTGAAGCGTTGCAACCGCATCAAAGTGATGCACAACTGTTTGGTGTAATGGGTTTGAATCGCATAAAAAATAATCATTAATTTTACGAGAGCATGTGGCAGCTGAACTTTTGCTCTCAATTCGTTTGTAAAAAGAAACAACTCTCCAGACTTCGAGGTTCTTGGAAGCAGAGGTTCTCTCCTGGTAGATGTCCTTTCGGGTCGCCTATGAGGTGAAGACAGGCGTGTGATTTTTAAATGATTTTTTAATACCAGTCGTGGTTTTCTTAGAAAATATTTCTGCATAAGGCGTACGAAAATATATATGCATACATACATACTATATATATAGGATTGTTATTACTATATAAAATCCAAATTGTGCTTACGAAAGAAATTCCTTAAGAGCAAATTATATTTACGAGTATTTTGTGAATTTTTTTCGATTTCCGTTTCAAAATTTTTATTTTGTGTGTGTATTTTTTCAAATAAAAAATATTTTAAAATTCATTTAAATTTGTTATTTAAACAAATATATACTAAAATTTATATTGTGTACAAAAAATATATTTTTAACAGTTTATTGGATTTGAAATTTTCTGAAAATCTACAGCCGCTGCTACTACTCGATTTCTCATTCATATCTATGTATGTAGGACACATATGCAAGTATGTATGTTAGCAGCAACATTTGGCAGCGTCGATTCGCCGCTCATTTTAACGGTGCGGCGCAAGCTACTTTTAATCCAATTCTAAATAAATAAAATATTAAACAAATTACCAAATAGCCAAAAGTATCTTCAAAACATACTCATACTTATATATATGTACATACACACATTTATATATATATATGTAAATACATATATTTGTACGTAATTTATGTTTGTATTAAAAAGCGTGTACCGCTCGCTCGTTTTCCCCAACCAATCTCTAATCTTATGTCTATATGAACGGGCGTATATAAGTAAGTATAAGTAAGTGGACCAATATATCTTTAAAGTATGCATACCAAAATACTCATATACATACATTTGGTGTACTTTGATATTTACATGTAGATACCTATGTATTTGTATTATTTGTGGATTTTTTTTCGTATTTGTGCCAAGCTCATGAATAACATCTGTTTTTGCATTCTTTCGAATTCTGAGGCATTCTTAATCATGTAGAGATTAAAAGTAACATTTTTATATACTACCTTTATCGAGCAATTCCACACTGCCCGCGTGAAGGCTTTCTACATATATTTCAATTTATTGAAAAAGCATTGAATATATTCTCAAATAAATAAATCGGTTTGTATATAAATATTTTGAAAAATTGCGGTTATTGTGCTGTTAAAAATATACATATATGTAATGGAATAAATGTCTTTCTTTTAAGAATAAATTTCTAGCAGACATGTTTTCTTGAACTTATCATAATTTCGTCTAATTTAAATTTCAAATAATGCCTGAAAGTATACAGTATTGAAAAAAAAAACTCACTAAACCAACATTAAGTAAAACGGCTGAAATTTAGCTCACATAATAGTTGTTGCTTAGTAATGAATTGAATATTACAACAACAGATTACATGGCTGATGTTCGCTCAGTGATAGAGCATTCGTCTGTCAAGTCAGGATATCGAGCGAGGATCTATGCGACAAGAAATCTGATGAGGAAATGTGGTGAATTTCAAAACAGCTGTCACTTCTATCATTTTTCTTTGATGTATAACAAAAAATATAATTCTAAAAAAATTTCCAATAAGAGCTCATTAGCTTATAACCTAAAGTAATGTAATTAAATTAATATGGAAAAAGCTCTTTTATCAGTTCACTCAGTTTCCAAGTTCCAATCTGAAATTAACTCGAATATAAAATAATTCACAGCATATACAGCTTAAATATTATTTTATGCACAGGTCTGTTTTTCTACCATTTACCTTAATTTCTATGAATGCGCCAAAATGTAGGCTACGATTATTACCATATTTAACAAAAGAAGTTATGGCACAAAGCGATCGGGACTCAAGAAAGGATATTATGTTGGAAATTTACATCAGAGAACGTAGAACAATCAATAGCAGACCCGGCCCCACGTTGTTATGGCTTTCTGCATTTTTCTTATTGCTTCATCTAAAAGCTTTTTCTAATACAAAATATTAAACTTTTCATTGTATTATTGATCTAACTAAATATTTGTACATGTCCACGCATAATCTAAGCTTTATCCAAAATATACTAATTTATGTCTATCTGCTGGTGATCCCTTTCCCGTAAAAAAATTATTATTTACGTTCCGAATCATCGGTCTACTTCTTGAAAAGAAAGTAAATTGAACCAAATTTTTCGAATAGGTTCTTGCTACCTACTTATGTACAAATTCCAAGTGAATCGAACCACAAACACAATTTTTTTGAACTGATCAGTCACTGATCTTTGATTTTTCTTACAAAACTTCCCGGGAATCTTAGGAACAGACTATTTTCACTATAATCTGCTGAGTAGTATCGGAGATCCTAGAAAACATACATACAAAAAAAAAATTTCAGAGTGCAATCCGTTATTATAGTTGTTTTACGTTATTTGTTTATAACGGTTGATCCATTTCGAGGTTTCCTCTTTTTTTAAAGGAAAAAAAAATCACAGAAAATTAAAATTTACGGCGGAGTGTTTTTATCATTCGATATTAATTTGGCACATATTTTTTTTAAAGATTATCTCTTTCAAATGTTGGCCGCGGCTATGTCTCAGATGGTGCATTCGTTGAGTCCAATTTTCGATGACTCGTTCGAGCAGTCCGACTGGTAACTAGCGAATGACACGCGTCTGATTTTCTTAAAAAATTTCAAGAGCACGTAGAGCGAAGCGATGTCGCTTGGGAAGGTCGAGCGGCTTCAGTTCTTGCACAAGCTGTATTCTGTGTGCTTTCAATTCGACGTAAGTCGTTCCATACGTCAGTCCGAGTTGCTGCGAACGGCGCCGAATCGACTCTCCACGGGCTTCGTGTACACTCTCAGCCACGGCCGCTAATTTTCTTCACTGTGTGCTGGACGTGGTCTATTCGGTCGAATATTATCCAATAATGAATGCTGGGTCTCAAGATGGGTAATGGTTTTGCGAATAGTACGCTCAGTAGGCCGATTATGTTGACCATAAGTTGAGCGAAGCGCGCGAAACACATTCTTTACAGAACGTGAATTTTCGTTATAAAGTTGAATGATTTGTAAACTTTTTTCAGGCGTAAATCTTTCCATGATGAAATGCCAAAAAATACTGAATAAAAATAACTTGACAGCTTGACACGACTTACGCGTGACCTGTCAAAAAGAGGCTATTGAAAAAAGTACTTCTACTTGGATCATCATTTACTCCCATATACAAATTGATTATTAATTATGATAACTTTTAATCGACTTAAATTCAATATGCAGGTCTATGATATTTATGAGTACAAAAAGCTAGTCTTCCCAACATACCCTGTAGGGAAGATTTATTATAAATCACAACTTCTGTTATTTGGAAGATTCCTAAGTTATCATTCTTTATTTATATAGATATTGTCAATTCTAAAGAAAATTATCAAATTTGATTAACTGTACATATTTATTTGGCCATGGAGCAATTAATTTTCGAATTTGAAATTTTCGTTTTGGGTCATTTGAACGTAAAATATATAGCATATAATAATTCATGTATATGTGTGGGAGCACCTAAGTATGTGTATGTATATAAATACAAAAATGAGAAAATTTCTCCTTCAACTCTGAGAGTTCTTCACTGCTGAAGAACATTGTGAAGTGAAGGCATTAAAATTTTTGTACGCTGCGATTGGCTGACCCGACTGACAGGCCACACCGACGAGGCCTCAAAAAAGTGTTTTATGCTGCATTTGGTTGGCATGTGATCTCTTGTAGCCATTCGTAAATTTATTTTTATACTTTCTTAACCCATATGAGATCTCTAGTTGGACGAGTGCGATCGAAGATTTCTTTATATACGTGGGTATATACATACTGATGCTCTTTTGATAAGTATGTTTGTTTAAATATTTTTTCCTTTACTGAACGGGCATATATGGATATGTACATTTGTGTATAAATATGTATCTGTTGCATTGACTATGAGGCTGCTGAAAAATATTGGAGGTGGAGCCTGTTCTTTTATAGTAGATATGCTACGTTGACCATCTTGTTTGCAATGCGCATATGTGTATGTGTATGTATGCAAGAGTAAGTCATGTTAATAATTATGATATACGGACATATATACATGCGTATATTAATATATATGTGTATAGAAGTTCTTTATTTTGAATAAAATACCATAAATAAAACATTTGAATCACATACATACATATATTGGGAGAAAATGTTTATTTTCGCATTAGGTCGATATTTTTATGATAATTTTAAGATTATAAATCAATTCAAATCACAATTCCTAAAAGAATTTACATACTTTTCGGCTGTAGATATTTTGAAATAAAAAATCCATTAATAGCTCAAATAGAATCACCTTAGAACTACCAACTACCGTTAACTGAAAATATAATAGTCAATATGTCAATGCCCCCCTTATGTCTCATACTCTACCCTCAAAGTTTTGATTCCTGCTGCAAATGTTTTGAAATCACTTCATTTGTTTAGTCCACACCTGCAATAGGTGCCTTGTCGTGTTGCTTTACCTCTAGAGGTGTGCTAATTAATTTGTCTAAAACTATTAGCCGCTGATAAGAAATTTCGAAACAAATTAGCTTTGCGTGTTTAGTGAAAATAAAGTGACTTGAATGGTCTGCGAATAGTTAATAAAGGGTTGAATAAAATAAAAGCTCAAAGGACATTTTTCAAAGAGCACCAGTTGTTCAAACGCGATACCACTTTGTTCGCTGCATTACAATTTGTTCGTTCATCGCTGGTAATTGAAGTTCTTTTAATAGGAAATATTATTTTTAGCTACTAAAATATGATAAATATAACAGAAATGCGCTTGCAGTTTACAGTAAAAGCTCTGAAGTAAACATCGTTGTTATATTAAGTTTCCTCTCTAAAACTGATAGAATTTTGCTTTAAAACAACAAGGATGATAGAAGAATAGGATAAAACAATCAAAACTATTTTGAAGAAAAGTCAGCTGATGATAAAGAATTCCTCTTTCTTGCTTTTCTGCACTCTTTTTATCAATATTCTTCCATTTAATCTCAAATCTGCCTTTGAGCCAAAATCTCTACTTATGCATTTTATAATTCAGCTCTTGTGGAGAACTGTAAAGGCGAGTCTGTGGGGTTACCTGGTATGCAAGTACGTAGGCAATAAAAAAAAACGCAGGGAACTCTCCGGAGAGCATTAAAGATCTAATTAAATAAACTCGGTGTCAACTCGAATAAGGAAGAATTTTTTCTGTTCACAAAGAAATCTAAAACTCCGACAAAAAATTCTCTCAATCCGAATAAGGAACTGAAAAGTAAAGCTAACATAATCCAAGGAAAAGAGAAGATTTCCACTTATACTCGTACAAAAGTTATTAGTGAGAAATTGCTGAGGTTTCTAAAGCAAATTCACATGCTGTTCAATGTTGGCTACCAAAAATAACTTTGTGCAATTCCCCTGAAGGGAACAATAAAGCTAAAACTGACGCACTTCAGTATGTGGCATTGGACAGATCGAAACTTGAGGGAAAAGTTGGCGGTAGTGTTTTCTCATGAAACCTACCTGCGATGCTCTCTTTCAGGCCAAAAGATCATTTTAGTATTTTTAAGCTGAAGTTTCTGCTATACGCTAATAAAAATATCCTTATATTTGCGATAGTCAGGCAGCAGTGAAGCAAAGCTCTGCTTATCACAAGCTTAAATTTTGCGGGCGTTCGCTGATTTCTGTTAAACAGAACAAAATAATGAGAAATAAGAAAGCTATAAAATGAGAGACATACTGCGGGCAGAGTTAAAAGCTAAAGCAACAGTTTATTATTCCTTTGAATTTATTATTCTAAGTCACTTTCGAAGGGCTGATGTTTTTTATGACGAGCTTTTATTTTCATAACAGAAATGCACGCGGAGGGGTTGAGATTCCCTGTCAAAACAAGGTGCTTAAGTCTAGTCTAAGTGATAGCTCATATCTAACTACCATTTGTAAAACACCAGAAAAGCTTTGACAAGAAAGCCTAGCAGTTAATATTTCCATTTACGATTTTCAGTTTTATATATAGCTTTGAATAAAATATTAATTCTCTAAATCCGAGAGAGCTTAGGTAATATACTCATTTAAATGCCAAGTATTTCTAATCTCCTTTGACAGTCGATGAAACTCAGTAGTACAGATCTTGTACTGGAGAATATGAAAAGCTGAAGCATCTCACTAGGTAAACGGCAACAACAAAAAAAGCAACTTGATTTAATTTAACCGCTTTGTGTTGAACTCGCTTACACAATATCCGACCTGACTAATAGTGTTGCAGATTAAAAAAAGTGGTGTGAATTTGCCACCGAAAGAACGCAAGAGATTCGGATTAAACGTCAAACTATCGCAAAATTTCAGCCCAACTTCAAAATGGGAACGTAAGTGAAATCACGCCTCAGAGGTTATTAAAAAAATTAGATTAAATAGGAATTATACTTCAGAATGCGTAATTAACCCATTTTTTTTTACTAATTTATTCACCAAAAATTTCTCGGAATAACTAATTTTTTGCTGCTTTTCGCTTAAATATTTCGGAAACAAACCATTTTGACAGCTAATACCAGTGTTGTAAAGCGAATGCAAATTATAAGCCTGTTGAAAATAAGCCAGCTGAGCGTTCGCTTGCAGGTCGGGTACAAAAGAAAACCACGAAATAGTTAATTTGTGGTCATTAGGGAGCATCTGGCTCCCTTAATTACGGCTGCTTGCTATCAATGGTCCTTCAACCTTCCCATTCTCACCTTCACTCGAATGATAAGGGAGAGTACGCAGTTAACTTTTGCTTCGAAATGGTATTGAGTTATTAAAGAAAAGTAGCTTTAAAGTCAAGGACGGGGTCTTAGCTATAATTAAGAGAAAATCCTTACACAGACCTCTGAAACTTCTGTTTTTTTTCCAATTAATCTATGTTTAACGGTAATTTATGTGATTTTCCTAGAAAATTGAAATTTATTGCAGTTCACTGTTTTCATTATAACAAAAATTGCTTATTTTTTAAACAGTATTTGTGTATACTTTCACTGCCAGCAATCACTTAGAGCACGATAATTGAAGAGGCGAAGATAAAGAATAATCTTTTGTGTGCTGTTTATAACTTTGGCGACGGTAATAGGCATTGAATTTTTACGACTTTTTCTCTTCACAAAACGGAAAAAAGTAAAAAAAATCAATAATTTTTTTTAAAAAGTTAGCTGAGCATGACGGTACTTGTATAGCATATATATGTATGTAAGTAAACGAAAATATGCTAAAAATGTGGCAACAAGAACAAAAGAGAAATAAAACATGCGCCCAACATAAAACAATAATTTGACTTTTGTATCTTTGAAGGCTCATCATCATACGAATATCTGCATATCCTGTGAACATAGTAAGTAAAGGAACAAGTATTTGCATAAGCGTATCTGTGTGTAAGTGCAATTGAGCAACCGCTTCTGTAGAGCAATAGAACACAAATACACGCACTTCGCTTGTCGATTTCCGTCAATTCCCAAAACAATGTCGTAAAAATTGTGACTTCTTACAATTTAATGGCTTTTCTTTTCTTTCTTTGTTGCTCGTACTTCTCTTATACGGCACATACATACATATGTATGCATGTACATACATATGTACATATGTGCGTGTGTGGCACTTTTTCTATATGCTTTCTTTTCAATTACACATTTGTTGCCTATACAGATTGATAATAATTCGGAAGGAGCTACACACATGTGTACGTACATATGTACGTATGTGTTCATGGGCCGCCTGCAGGCTCCAGCTTCACACGAAATCAACTTAAAAAGTCGTAAACGGGTTTACGCCGTCGCCGTCAAAAGCAATTGATATATGAGCTCACATGTAGGTAAATTTCTAAGTACAAATGTATCCCCATGTAGCACACACATGTCCACATGTACATATGTATATATACATTCATAACCCTGGGTGTACCGAAGGAAGCCTACTTACTCGATTTACATTCTGTCTGCATTTTTTTTATTGCAAAAGTAAAGAAACTCTCACTCTTCGTGGCGTCGTAAAAGTTGGCTTGTTTTTAGGAGAAAATCTGTTTAAGTGACTTTTAGGCAGTTTGTTTTACATTTAATTGTTAGCATTTAAAAATTAATATACATACCTATATAATCGTAGGTAAATATATACACAAATACACTAAGTTCTCACATAATGGGTTTTGTAACGGTTGCATTCCAAGCAAAGCATTCTTTCTGGTCTAATGCACCAACCAAAGCGGATTCTCTTCAGATGGAGAATGAGGATGAGATCCGTCATGTATAGGTGAAATATATCTATAGAACTCAAATTTTTTGGCCAAAGCTTTATTTTGTAGGGAATTTAGTTCCACAATCATCCTAGGAAATCCAACTTTTTGATTTCCAACAAATTGTTTACAAATCATTCAACTTTATTATGAAAATTCAAGTGTGTTTCGCGCGCTTCGCTCAACTTATGGTCAACATAATCGGCCCACTGAGCGTACTATTCGCAACACCCTCACCCAACTTGAGACCCAGCATTCATTATTGGATAATATTCGACCGAATAGACCACGTCCAGCACGCGGCCGTAACTGAGAGTGCACACGAAGACCGTGGAGATTCGATTCGGCGCCGTTCGCAGTAACTCGGACTGACGTATGGAACGACTTGGCGCATTTTACTCGAGATCTTAAATAGAAAGCGTACAAAATACAGCTTGTGCAAGAACTGAAGCCGCTCTTTCCACACATCGCACCAATCAATGGATTTATTGAGAGAACACTTCGGTGAGCAGATAATTTCACGTTTTGGGCCGATCGATTGGTCACCAAGATCGTGTGATATCACACTGTTAGACTTTTTCTTGTGAGGATATGGATCCCGTTTCGATTCAGGCCATGGAGCAAAACATCACTTGTGTCATTCCCTAGTTACCAGTCGAAATGTTCGAAAGAGTTATCGAAAATTGGACTCAAATGATTAACCATCTGAGACGTCTTCAAAAAATAAATGCCAAAGAATGTTCTTTCGAATGATAATACACATTCGAGAACCTCGAAATGGATCACCAGTTATTTAACGCCGATACTTTCTTTTCTATTAAGCTTGCAGGATATGCTTTTGAAACTACACTTGTGGTCAATCTTTTGAATGGAATGGGATTCTATGATACGAAAGCAGACTAGACGTCATTCTCTTTCTATTCGCAATAGAATTTAACTTTCACTTCTCTTTGAATAATTTGTTTTTAATTCAACCTAATCTGCTTTTATGTAAATATTTATTCATAAATAAATTAATCTAAGTAAAAAATAAGTTAAAAATTAAATTTTTTGAATACGTTCCCGAAAGGCTCTCATTCAACAGGAAGAAGTCCCACAGTACGTAGGTAATAATGGGTTTTTTATTACTAATTTTTATCAGCGTAAGCATCCCTACAGAGGACTTCTTAAACACTTTTCTCTAAGAGCAAATTAGGTATTCGCCACATTTCCGTTTCCATTTCTATATCTTCGCATTTTCAAAGTTGGCCATACGGCGGCGACTCATCTCATAGCCAATTTGTAGCCCTTGAAAAGGAGATGGAAAGGGTGTAATCAAGGATTTCCTGGCAAGTAATGTAGAATAACTCTAGCAAGAGCTTGATCCACTGGCTCAAGTACACGAGTTCATACTTGCTAAAGTAGTGGACAGAGATCATGGTGGCTTCGATTAGTTTCTCCCTCAGTTTTTTCATGAATATGCAGCACGGAAGGTGTCATTATTATTATTATAATAGACATCTCACTGTGATATCGAAAGATTATAAGGAACTTATGGAGTATGAATTGAATATTGAATCTCTGGTAGTAAATAAAACCGAACCGCTTAGAGTAATTACCTCATTTCCCGTTTTTCCATTTCTTTGTATCAAGGCCTTTAGAGAGACCATCTTTCGAAATCTGTGCTACTGTTGTTTTCGTTGATTTCTATAAAAAAAAGCAGCTAAGCCTTAGGTAATAATCTTATTTATTTATTTTTGAAATGGAAATTTCCCGATGCTCAACATTTGCAGTCTATCTTTGTGCCAACAATGCCAGAAGAATTTACGATGATATAATAAAGTTGCGTGCAAAGAAAACAAATTAGTTCAAGCTGCTGGCTGCTGTATGTATATTTACTTAAAAAATAATGCGTGTAAATACATACATACATATTTGCATATTTTTTATTACATATTTGAATGCAAGTGCAATTTATAAATATTACAAATGTACATAAGCTCGTAAATATTAGTTAATTAGAGGATTTTACATACATACAGACATACATACAGAAAAAATTCATATTCACTTGGATAGCAAGATTGGAGTAGTAAAAAGCGGTACATATTGGAATAGCACATCTTTAGGATTGATAATTAGAGACATAGGTTTGTGATTTCTGGCGCGAGAGGCTTTTTTTTGTCTTAAGCGGGCAGCATGACGAAATATTTCAGCAGTTACCAGTTCGTAGCAATATTAGAAAGATCGGGGTTCGAGTGCTGGTCGGACCAATATCCGAAATTATAGAAAATAAATTTTTCTAATTGTGATTTCTCCTTGGCAGGAAATGCCAACCCGTTCGAGTGTATTTCTGAAATGAAATAAAGGCTCTCCATAAGAATCCATATGCCGTTCGGAGGCTGCTTAGAATAAACTGTAGGTTCCTTCACACATCACAAATGGGAGAAGGAACTTCAACAAAAATCAATCCGCGGTTACAAAGCCCCATTTATATATATATCTATATATATATATAATTTTGAGTCCAGTGCTTAATTCAATTATAGCAATCTTTTTTTAACTGAAAACGGTAAATTTGTAAATCTACCGTGCACATGAAATTGTATATTAACTTTGGTCCGAAGTATGTAAGAACCAAAAGTAGAAGAATCAGACCCACCGAAATTTATACCGTTCGTATTATAATGGCGAGCTGAGTTGATTTAGACATTTCCGTTTGACCGTGTTTTTTAACGTAAACTAGTCCCTCAGTTTTTGAGATATTTCAACCTAACTTTGAAACTTTTGCATTTGTCGGAACCGGTCACATCGGACCACTATAGCATATATATGATAATAGTAATAATAATAAATTGCACACTGGTACTGAAAACCATAGGAATTGGAGGACTATAAAATATAGCTACCATTCACCAACTTGTTCAGATAATAGCTTTGGCGTTAAAATTGCGTCAAGAAAGCACATAATAAGCACAGGAACGTTAATATTGACCCTGAAAATCATCGAAATCGAATTTTGTGATTTGCTAAAAATTTGATATGTTCATATAAAAACTTCGGAATGCCGAAGGCTGTCTGGAATTCTTTACCATCAGAGTGGCTTTTGAGGTCTTCATAAACTTTTTCGGCGACACGAGCGTGGAGCTAAAAATCCAGTCCAATAGCCAGATCTATATCTTTATGAATGTGCTAATTACATTGTAGCGAATTGTACCGAAATTACATTAAAAGTCGGAGAATTCCACGAGACATTTGCTCACTTTTAGATGGCGTTGTTCTGAATTAGATAAGTTCATGGCGACTTCACCCTTTCTGCTCGCACACATTTCTATTAAACCTCAATAATTAATACAACGAATATATCAGTTTCATATCTTCAAGTCGTTTGCCGAATACTTGTAACTTTGGTTTATACTTCGTGGCCGAATTTAATTTGTCACGACGAATATAAACTTGTTTGATGTAACCTAAAATGGTCATAAATTCGAAAATCAGTAAACATTCCGATCATTCCGATCGAGACTACTAGCAGCTTCAGCTTTGATAGAAATTTTTTAAAACTTACAATTATAATAAAGATAAAAACTGTTCAACCGTTGTATGAAAAGCATTTTTCCTTATTCGGGTTTTAGTGCACTCTTGTCCCTGAAAAAAAGCTGTAACAACGTCAATTTTACTTTAGGCGAATTTTTTGTAATTTTTTAGGCATATCAATGAGCAAGGCAAGGTGTAAAAAATAGAATACACACTTCCGCGTAGAACTCAGGCTACATAAACAGTATTCAGATGGCGTAGGAGGCCACAACATCTTCAAGGACGGTTAGAAAAGTACTAGGTAGTAGGCGCGGGAGTCCATTGTGCTGAGCTAGATCTCAATTTTCGAAATATTGCAAAATTTTTCGTGATAATAAAAGCCAGAAAATGTCCTTAAAAGCAGGGAAATAGTACATAGGTACCAGGTCACAATGGCATTGAAGGGAACGGAATAGTTGATGAGATTACCAAAGTGCCATTCGTCTGGTAACCGAACCAGTACATGAACTGCCAAAGACCTTAAATAGTCTGTACAACTAAATTTCCGAGAGACCTAGAATAGGGATAGCGGCGAGATGGAATGGCTTAACGGCCTGCAACACCGCCAAGATCGTGTTTAATGGCAGCGAAGGACAGTTATAATCGCTGTTCACAACCTTCTAACGTAACATGTTAAAAAATGGACATTATTCGAAGCTATATGCATATGTAGGACGTATGGGAGGCAACTAAGAGTGAGACGTTGGAATACCTCCTCTCTTTCTGGCCGAACTTGTCTTACTTGACAAAACCTAACATCAAGGCTCTATTAAACTGCCCAAAAATGAAAAGATCAATAGCTCCATGTAGGGCGTAGCACCTACCCAGTCCATCTTTCTTTATATACAAATCTTAGCAGTTTAGGACTTTAACAATCGTCTACAAGCCAATGTCATTAAATTTATGCTCGTACTTTAGCAAAGAATCCCTAAGTCCTAAGTAAATGAACGAAATCACAAAATCTCCCAACTTCCGAAGAACTCTGACTTTACTTCCATGTTTAACTGCTGAAGTCTGTTTACCTTTCATGATGGTATTTAGCAGCATATAATACAGTAAATACGACGAGTATTGTGACCACCAAGTACATAATTACATGCGAGTATGTATGTATGTATGAAGTATGAAGTGGGAGCCTACGAGTATTACTTTATTCTTAGATCTTCACTGTATAAACAAATGAATGCGTTTATTTTAAAATATTTGTTCAGCCAATGTTTTTATTTTTCTTAACTTGTTTTTATAATAATTAAAACTATATACATACACAAATACATACTTGCATATAGAGAATAGTTGTACACTGATCTTTTGCTTGATAGAATCTTATCAGTTGGGCGACATGCACCAACAACCTTCCTTCCTGTCACAACGGCAATCGTACATGCAAATAGATGTGAATATGTGTCCGTATGTACGAGTACGTGTGTTTGGATGCGTGTAAATTAAAAAGCAACTATTGCATGTGAGAAAACAATGAAAGCAAAAGTTAGGTAAAATATTACAGAAGCGGAACGATAACAATTCCGCTGACATACAACAAACAATGGAGGAGGCGCAAGCACAGACACAGGCACAGCGACGACGACGACGACGACAACTGTGGACGGAGCGTATACATATGTATGCACTTATGAAGAAGGAATTTTTGTTGTATTCAAAGATCTATCCTCGTATTTGACATTTGAAAACTAAACGTTGATTGCCTGCTGTTGATGTTACTGGAAATGCTTAAATATTGCCTTCGAACTATGAAAAAAATTTTATTCTCCAGTCTATCGATCACCATTGATGGATCGTTTGTTGTAAGTTTGTTCGCGTTGCAACACAATAAACATACAACAACTATGCATGTATCTCAACAAAAGAAAATAGAAAAGTGAAAACACTATCAAAATAACAACAATCAATACATGGCCATGTAAACAAACTGTCCTCGATCAGAGGCTGTTAATCCGCATGATCTCTTGCGTCTAACCCAAGTATTTGTGTGTGTGTGAGTGTTGTTAGTTTGTAGACGTACTAGTACACGCTAGTTTGTGGCATGAAAATGTCTCATCTCACATACCGCTAAGTGCGTCCGCCAACTGATCGACACGATCACTCCGCAACTCAGCACACGTCAACTAGCACCCGAGAAGCGTGTGAGGTGAGCTATTTTTAGTTGTTGTCGTATTGACGAGTGTTTCGTCAAGGTTCCAAATGTGGGGGGGGGATGGCTCATCAAATCAATGACAAACATACAAACGTACGTACACACGATTACTTTGTGTGGTGTGAAATCTTAGAAAATTTGTACGCTTGTCACCAACACCCGCTCCCGATTATGATAAATATTGCCGACACACGCCATTGACAGCAAATTATCCGAAATTCTCACATACACAGCCACATTGTGACGTGCCGAAAGACAGCCGACGTGACCTTTTTGCGGCGATTAAAAACTGTTAACGAGCAACCGCTACTCGTTAATGGCGATTTATGCGATCTTTGACATTACTTGCACGTGGAGGTTTCCGCATTGGATGTTCGATGACGCTGCCGATAAGGCAATATTAAACTTACACCCCAATAAGAAGATCAATTTCGGTTGATTTTCGAGGTCGTATAAGTGGCCGTACAATGGAAATGTGTGGCCATTAAGTCACGGCTGACTTGTTTACTTGTTAATTGGTGTAAAGAGTTTAAAATATTTTTACTCATTTGTTGTCGTTATTTATTTATACGTTCGGATTTACTTTATCCAAAGTTATGGCCGCGCTATACTCACACACACACACACACACAGAGAGAGTTAAGCGTGTGTATATTTATGTATAAAAAACAAGCAAATAAGCAGCTCGTAAAAACCTGGAATGTTTTAGAAGTGTCTGTATGTGTGGTAGAGATTGTTTATAACAGAGGGTTCAAAGGAAACTTTGAATATGGACGTGAGTCAGTATATATTTTCGACCGAGTTGAAAATTCTTGGCAGAATTGCAAGTGGGGAGTACATTTTTTTGTAATGCAGCAAAGGTTTTACGATCATATAACAATGGCTTGCGACTATGAAGGTCTCGACATCACACGTCAAGAACTAGTTTGTCCGTTTTTTACATTGCCTTTAAGCTATAGAATTTCCAAACGTTACCCTAAAAAAATGGTTGAATAGCGAGCTCACACTCGATATTCTAACTCACCAGGCGGTAGATGTGCAACACAGCACGGATAAGTTTCTGTTAAGTTCTTTACGAATTTACACCAATCTTTCCTTTGGTTTAAGCTAACAAGGAATGCATTTCTTGGCTCTGTCTCAGCGAAATACATTTACATTTTTAATCACCATACATACGCATATTGCAGCCCAGAATGCAACACTTCGCTTCGTTAACTTAATTGAAATAAGTGAAAATTGTTGCATACGTCAAAATGTCATTGTTTGCATTTATACAAGTATACATATGTATCTACTCATATATGTATGTATGCAGATTCAATAAATTTGGCTCACTTCCTCGAAATATCTGGCAAACGATCAAAAACCCAGTGAATTTCCTGTGCATGAAAGTAAGAAAAAGTATGACATACATATCCACATACATAGCTTGATACGTATATACATACATATGTATGTAAGTACTTACCTTATCCTGTTTCCTCGGCCGTTACATGGAAGGTCATAGGGCAACACGCCCTAAATTCACCTGCCAAATGCAGCCAACAAGCTGTCTGACTGAATGCGTCATTGCGGCACTGGGCTGCTGGCGGCACACTGTCTGAGCTCTGTTGGGCCAACTACATAACACGGAATGGAAAATCGACCTACAAATGTTGTTCAATTCATTACACATGCAAAGTGTACAAACAAACAAATATGCAAACATACACTCAGGCATATGCACTTACAAGAGCACCAGCATACATATTTACATAAGTACAAACATTCAGATTGTGATTTTGTGCATCAAGTGTCGGTACAAGGTATGGGGCATGCTACATTTCAAGGCGCACAGTATGTCCTCAATTGCGCCCGAATGCCGCCCGAATGTTTATAGTATGTTTGTGGCTATAAATTCGATTCCACTTAAGCTCAATCTCCCTACAGCTAACATACGCACTCGTAAGTATGTTGGGAGCTCCTGAAGATATGCTGCCAAATCAAAACACAAGGCAAGGCAGGGCAGCTGGCAGGTTGGGGGGCAAGCGTTAGATGCGAGTGCATTTGAATTGTTTAACTCATTACAAAATGAAAATAAACAAATGCTTGCCAATTGCGTGCTCAGGGCAATGATTTTTCCTTCTCTTCCTTCTCCCCTGTATGCAATGATGAATCAACATGTACTTCTGTTTGTGTGTTGTTCTATGCAAATGTTTGTTTGTTGCATTTGCGGTTCCTCATCAACTGTTGTATGTATGTATGTATGTATGCTACCCAAAATGCCAGCACCCCGTAGCTGGGGCGTCTCCTCAGTGTCTGGCAAAGCAAAATCTGTTTATACTTTGCTGTTGTTGTTATTATTATGGCTTTATCTCTTTGATTGCTGCCATAACATCTTGTTGCAACTGCATTTCTGTGTGCAAATGTGCTTTTATGTGGTAAAATTGTGGGCTTCAGGCGGTCAAGGAGCGGATGTGGGAAAAGACATTGTGGGGAGAGAAGCGCAATTACTGCAAACATAAAACACTTTAATTTAATTCATGTAATTGATTATCTTTTTTCATGATTTTAATTCTATTTATTTTATTTTATTTATTTTTACTTTTTTTATATTATTTTATTTTATATTATATTATATTTATATCTTACATTTTATTTTATTTTAGTTTATTTCATTTTATTTTTTATTTGAATTTTATTTTAATTTACTTTAAATTATTTTATTTTATTTTATTTTATCTTATTTTATTTTACTTTTATTTTATTTTATCTTATTTTATTTTACTTTTATTTTATTTTATATTATTTTATTTTATATTGTTTTATTTTATTTTATTTTATTTCAATTTAACTTTTAAAATTTTTAAATATTAAATTTTTTTTATTTGTATCTTATTTTGTTATATTTCATTTTATTCTGTTTTATTTTATTTTATTTCTTTTAATATTTTTTATTTATTTAGTTAATTTTTAATTTTTTTTACTTTAATTTATTTTATTTTATTTTTTTATTTTATTTTACTCTATTTTATTTTATTTTATTTTGTTTTTTTCATATTTTATTTTACTTTATTTTATATTCATTTTATTCTTTTTTCTTTTATTTTATTTTGTTTTATTTTATTTTATTTTTTTATTTTATATAATTTAATTTAATTTAAGTAAATTTTATACGATTTTATTTTATTTCATTTATTTTATTTTATTTTATTTATTTATTTATTTATTTATTTATTTATTCATTTATTTATTTTTTTATTTATTTATTTATTTATTTAATTTAATTAATTTTCGTTCATTTATTTTTATTTTTAAAATGATTTCTCTATTTCTCTCTTTGATGATGTTTCCCTTATAAATTTAAACAGCTTCTCTTCGTGGGAGGCGATTTATATTGCTGTGGGCCATAAGGTAACTGCTTCCAGGCAACTGAATACATTTATCATATTAACGATTTACTGCACAGGTGTTCTTGGTAATCGTGAATGCTCCGAATTGTTTATAATTAATAACAACTTTTGTAGTTTGCCAAGTTCTGGAAGGAAATTGTATTTTACCAAGTCAATTTGGTCCCAATCTCCCATTTACAAGTTTTTTTTTAATTATGAAAATACATGAAGACTCGCTATCGTCTGAGCTTTGTGTGGCCAGTAAAAGTCTCGATATCATCGATACTTGAAAGCCCAATGGGCCGCACTAAATTTCTCCCACCATTTACATGGCCATTAAAAAAGCATTCCTGATATAGCCTTTAATGCAATTAGTAAAATACTTGGTACATACTTTGTTGCGTAAATCTCTGGTTTATTGTTTTCCTTTTTTTGTACTCGTACTGCAAATCGATTCGCCGAAAAGATATTTTACAAGCGTCAGCTATTTTTGAATATCTCAAAAGTGCGAAAACATCAAAGAACTGGGGAACACAGACGTATTTACAGACAAGGGTACATATAAATAAAAATATACAATGAAAATAAATCTTGAAAAATAAAAAGGAAATAAATACAAACATATTTACGTATACACAGCTATTGTATTTGGAACAAAAGATGGCAAATAATAAAAAATAAAAAATTAAATGAAGTAAGGGAGTTGGAGTTTGCGTACCTGTTGAGATCGATTAGTGAATATATTCGCATATATTCACACCGGTGTGAGTTTTTGTGGTAGATTTTTGATATATTTTTCAAGTTACAGTCCTGTGTCCAACTCATTTTGGATTTAATATGCTTATTAAAATAAGCGAATCAAAATATTTTCAAATTTATTATAAGTATTTTTAACTTTTTTTGTTTAGAATATTTAAATACGTGCAAATGTTTTCAAATCAGTTTAGTGATAGAAGTAGTGACAGATCGCTTTTGAATGCCTTTGACTTTTGTTATTAATTGAAACATAGATAAATATATAAATACAAATATTTAAACATTTTTTGAGAATAATTTAATATCGTTTTAACAGTTCTAGAGTAAGTTTTAATAAAGCAGTGAAAGTGGGACAATTTTATGCCAAAATTTTATTATTTTCCTTTTACAAGTCGGTTAATATTTGTTATTTTCATAATGTAGACACGTTTTTTTTTTTGCAATTTTGTTTTTGAAATTTCTCAGGTAGGACAGAGGGCAATGATTTCGGTGCGATGCAGTCTCCGTCATCGCTTTCCCCTCTACAAACTAAGGTTTCGGCAACAAAAGTCGCCTGGTGTAAGCTCAGTCCATTCATTTCCTACTATGAATATACCCTTCACACGTTGGCATGGCATAAAAAACACACGCTCGCTCATATGTGCTCATCAATAAGTAGGAATGTACCTACTATAAAGCGACCACAACACCAACAACAACAACAATGGCAACGGCATAATCGAAACACCAAAGAAGTTGAAACAACAGCGATCACAACAAACTTAACGAGATGCCAAAATAGCAAAACACCAAAACAACCAACAATAAAATAAACGCTACACGGGAAAACTTGAAAACGTAAAACACACACATACACACTCGCTACGCCATAATAAAAAAAAAAAAACATTCACACGGAAGAGAAGAAAAGCGCCGCTACTCCCTCGCTCCATGCTTACGCTTGTAAACAAATTGTGTGGCGACGGAAAACTAGCCAAGGCTGCTGCCGGCCCCTTGACTTCAAGAGTAGGATATCGGATTTGTAATTGTTGCTGCAGCAGTAAAATAACAAATCGTAAAAAGTTGCGTGTGGGCCACCTTTGTGCCGAAGCGTACGAGTATTTGATTCCAGATAATTGAATTTAATTGCAATTCGTTCGCAGAATTCAAAGTCGCTGAATTCAAAGTGGAACAAAACTGTGCGTCATCTTGCGTTAAGCCAAATACTATTGAGGATTAGGTATATCAGCGGATGCGGGTGGGGGTGCGAGTATTCGTATTATATAAGGGAGAGGCGTATGTGTGGGTGGAGTATATGTATAAAAGCTCATTCCATGTCATTCGACGTAGACGGATATTCTGCGGCGAAAGATATGAGACCTTGTTAACATTTTGCCATGCAATACGGTTAAATGAGTTAAGATTAATCGAAGTTCCCATGTCTCTTAAATTAGACAGTAATATCTTTTGGAGATAGAAAATGAATTCCTGTTCACGACTCGCGTCCTTACAAACTGAAGAACGAACTCTAAACCATCTTGATCGCAGCAGCAGGGAGAGTCAGAGGTTTGAAGTCACGACCATAGGATTATCTTAAGAGAATATGGGAATAATTCTACACCGAAGGAATCGGCTCTCGTCAAGGAACAACAGGTATGAGGTTAAGCGATGTATTACAAAATAAATAAATTCTTTAACTAAATTCAGTTCTTCATGCTCAAGTCAGGCTCTTTCCATGTTGTTGTTGTTTTAGCAGTTAGCTGAACCCCGTCTTAGACCTCGGACTATAGGTAGCGGGGTGTTAGATGAGTCGGTTTAAGGGAGCATAAAAGAAGTGATTAATGTCGAACTTATTATTGCATGCAGAACATATGTTGATTACGTCGGGCTCAAGTCTTAATAAGTATAAATTAAAGTCTGTGGTACTTTGTATTTTACGGTAGGCATGCTGATGTGTTGCTGGGCTCAGATGGTGTGTGAAAGATAGAAAAAGCAAAGCCTCAATTGTCTTCAATAATGGGGATAGTAGATATATCGGTCGATAAGACGCTCTTTTTTTCCACCACTCTACCCACTTTCCTCTCGAGTACTACCAGAGTGGTCAAAAACGAGTTGAGAAACTTAATGATGTGGTCTACTCAAGCTGAACCCATATGACTTAGCATCAGCATGCTTATTCCGTCGTGGCCGATGAATTTGAAAGCTTTCACCTTGCTGAGAACCAACTTCTTTGAACAACTTCCCTGGAGAAATCAAGCGTCGCGCAGGTGTTTGCAGTTTGCGCAGACGGCGGGTCACGTGTCGCTTCATTTTGCTATCTCAGACTCGGATCATTGGGGGTATTTTAACCCAAAAAACCATTTAAATAAGTTCAAAAGAACTTTGCAGAGCGATTATGTGACTGTTAACATAATATTAGTTAAAAAAAAAAAGAAAAAAAAGCAAGATTAACAGATTTTTTTAGAGGAAAGTCTAAATCTGCATTTGCAGAGCAATGTTAGGAGCATATATATATGTATATATAGAGAGAGAGAGAAAAAGAGAGAGCTAGAGTCAATGCGTTTGAAAATGTTTTTCTGCAAAGCTCCAATTCGTTATACATCACTTTTTACTTTTTATTAGGACTGAGAGTTTATTTTCACTTCAGAATCCTTTGTATTCAGTATTTTGTGAGGTAGTTAAAAGGCTGAGGTTACGTTCTATTATACGAATCAAACTATTATTTCAAAATAGTAAACATCGGTCTCCAGAGAATAATAAATATTTCAAAGTTTTAATGGATCAAATAAATGCCTCACTGAACATCAAATTTCCACTAAAGTTTCTTTATAGGTTTTCAATTAATATTTTGGTTATTTTAAGTACTTCATACAAACATACACACATTTTCTCATACCAATATCCCACACTTACTTGCCTACCAACAATTTGTCAACTCCTTTCACAAAGATGGATGTGGCTTATATTGTTTTAGGTCGAATCTTGGAATAATATTAATGAAATAATGTAAATTACGACAATAAGTCGCCTATGCGAAGAGGGAAGAAGAAGAAGAAGAAGTAGAAGCAGCCGTAGGTAATGGAAGTGTGATTGTTTATTCACATTTCTACTCATTGAGTAGATTTGTGCTTTGGAATGGAGATAAACAGAATCAATTAGCATTTCGTTTCAATTTCATGCCGTCAAAGCAGAATCGTGTGATTGTTCGACAGCGCAGCAATAAGTTGACTTGATTGACTAAAACCTTGCCCACCTTCTTTGGTAGCATTCAGTGATTTGGAATAACAAACAGGCTCTTTCGTAATCCATAATGCCACACCATTGGCTGCGTGAGTGTTATGCATTCCTGTCCAGTCCTGTCTGTATTATTATTCTTTTCATTTCATTGTTTTATTGTATTAAAAAGTTGATTTTAATTTATTTTCGCTGAATGAAAATTAGTTCACTTTGAGATTTGTGCGGCTTAAGTAGTTGGTCGGATATTTTCTATTGACGCCAATCACATTTAATTGGAATTTTATATTGAACTAAATATTTTTTCGTTTTAATACCACACTTTGCCTTGGATCAATATTATTTTAAGCACTTGCATTGTGTTTTGTTTATGTTATTTGATAAATTTTAAAATCTATTGTCTTATTTTTGATGGAAAAATAATTGAAATTAAAGCGCCAATGGTTTTAAATAAACGCATACCATATGCCATCGTTTCCACAGAACTTGTAAAATCTCTTCATGCATAATTATTTATTTTTGAAAAAGTTTTCTTCGACTGTAGAATGTATGTGCGTATATTAACTGAGTTTAATCGGCAATTTTTTTCAGAATATTTGGTTCTATAGAATGAGTGGCAGACGAAAACACACGACACCACACGGTCAAAGATAAATAAATTTATCAAGACATTTAATTTTTCTATTTTCTCTAAATCATCAAAACACAATTTCAACCAATAGTATATTGGATTTTTTTGAGAAATAATTTTTTGTACCTACTGTGCAGCTATTGTTGCCCTTATATCAATTTTTAATCC
This sequence comes from Neoceratitis asiatica, assembly GCA_030068015.2. Lineage (NCBI taxonomy): Eukaryota > Metazoa > Arthropoda > Insecta > Diptera > Tephritidae > Neoceratitis > Neoceratitis asiatica. The sequence continues at coordinate 91,092,203 of CM061526.1, forward strand.
TTTAAAAAGAGATTATGCACTATAAAGGGTATTCCATTTAGTGGTTTCGAAATGCAGGGTTGTATTTAGACTTCTGTCGAATTTAATTGTCAAAAAAACATGTTTTGTTTTAGTTAAAAATCAGGCATTTATGAAAATGGATGGCTTAACAACTGCAAAACGCGTTAAAATTATTAAAACCTGCCCCAAAAATTATGATTCAAACGTGGCCACATTTCGTCCTTTAAGAGGAGATTATGTGGCACATAATCGTCCAATTACTCAAGCGATTGGTAAAATTTTAAAGAAATTTAAAGAGACTGGATCCGTTACTGGCATTTTCAAGCCCGAGCATCAGTATTTGGCTAGTTCCACCTCAAATGACGCTGCTGTAGGTGAAATCGTAGCCGAAGACCCGAATGTGTCTGTTTCCTGATGTTCTTAAGACCAGGGACTTTTTTACGTTGCATTATGGCGTATTTTATACTTAGACTTACACTTACATCCATATAAAGTCCATCTCTTACAACAACTAAGGCCAGGAGACGAACTGACCATTCACAATGCCGTAGTTACGTCTTTTGGGTGCTTGAACAAAAAGCAGTGGACCGCGACTTTCTCAAAAAAATTTTCTTCAGCTACAAGTCATATCTCTCACTCGGTGATTGAGAATCCTCAAATAATTACAGAGAGGCCATTACACCTAAAAAACTTACTGTCTGGTTGGACCTTAATTCTTTGAAGACGATAACGGCGAGACTGTCACTGTCAATTCGGAGCATTAAGGTCGTATGATAATCGACTTTTTTGGCCTGCAATTGAAGAACACGACTTTTGGACAATATGTGGTTCCAACAAGATGTGGCACATGCCACACAACACGAGCGAATATTGCTTTATTACGAGAGATATTTCCCGGCTGTGTAATCTCTCGTTTTGGCGATGTCAATTGGCCACCGCGATCTTGCGACTTAACACCGTAGAAATTTTTTTGGTGGGGGTGCTCGAAAGATAGTGCTTATGCGGATAAACCTTTAACTCTTGAGCACTTGAAAACAAACGTTCGTCAATGTGTGGCTGAGGTTATGTGCAATATGCGAAAAAAGTGTTCAAAAATTACCTCAAACGAATCAAAGTTTGCAAAAATTCATGAGGCGGTCATTTGAATGATGTAGTATTTCACATAAGACGCCAAGGTTCAAACTTTATAATAAAAAATTGATTTCATGAAAATAAATATCCAAATATTTCGGGTTGTAATATACTGCAGCTGTAAAGTAGTTTGAATGATCGTTTTTGGTTGGGCGCAGTAAACTGCAGCCAATACTCCCCTGCTCATTTTAGATCTATCTGTAAAGATATGATGTGCTCTGTTCGCAAACTTGAGAACTTTTCTACATCCACTGCCATAGAGGTTTCTCAAAAGTCTTGCGTGGGACAATGCAGTCTTCGTAAAGATTCATTACGTGAGGATGGTGACAGCTCTCAAGTGCTGTCTCATTCGGTTAACTGTAAATTCATTTCTTTCCGTGATTGTCAATCAATGTGACATACCTGGTAATAGTAATTACTGTATGAACGTATGCCCAGTTAGTAATAATGTAAAAATTCAACCTTCTTGTATTTAAGGCCCCGAAGATGTTGAATTGTTCTTTCGGTGAAACAATGAGTTGAACTCGCATTATTTGCACCACACTATAATCAGATCAGATAAACAACGTCTTTTCAGAGGAAATAAACTGCAGAAAAAGAATGGAAGGAGGAAGCCCCTTCCTGTCTATGCTAATGTCCACCTTTCAAACGATTGCAATTATTTATTTCTTACTATAAGAGCCGTTTGAGAATTGCGCAGTTGAGTGGAAATTTCTGCTTAGAAGATGTAAAAAGACAGTAATAAAATTAATCAATTTACATATGTTCATGGCAAGATATTATTTCGTTACAGATTTATACTTGGACCTAAAATAGAGTACATTTGCCGATAATAATATATTGTACTAAGTCACAAATACACTTACACTTATATATACAAACTACGACCTTATTACCAAATGACTACAAGTCTCTTCCAAATTTAGGTGTTTATATTGTTGAAATCATGAAGGACAACGCAGAGGAAGACACTTCCTAAACCACAAAATGCCAATAAATTACAAACAAATCCACACAAATCAAAAGTGAAAAAGAAAAAGTATATTTTCCGTTAAAAATAACCGTAAAATATGTATTTATATATTTATTTTCAAATGTGTGGGAGGCACATGTACTTGTAAGTACATACACATATATATATGTAAAAGAATATTCATACATACAAGTAACTGTGTTTTTGGATGTGCGAATATGTAATAATGTTTTGCAACTTGTTTTTGTGGTGGTTTGATATCAAAATGTGTAAAAGGTTAAGCGGAGCAAAGCACGCACAAACACATGTTCACATACATACATACATACATACACAATGGCAATATGATTGCGAAAACATATCAAAACTCAGAGTACAGATGTGGCAAAAGTAGTAACTAACAATATGACTAACAACAATAACAACACTTAGGCGCCAGATATATTACCAACACCATGAAAGATGACTAAGTCGAGCAACAGCAGCGACTGAAACTTTGCACAACTGATCATGCGAGAAAACGAAGTTGAAAAAAATCACTCATTCGCCCCGCCCACTTGGCAGAAGTTTTGGCGCTGTTGCTGCATAACTGTTACTGTTGCAGGCAACTGAATAGAGGAAGCCTCAGTGTGAGCTCTATATCACACACAGCATGCTTTTGCAATCTTCTCGCATCGTCATATTTGGGTTAAAACGCACCATGTACCCAAGCCAAGTGCCACATGGTGGTCTTAGAAGGTGTTGGGGGGGGGGGGGGGATAGGGCTGTGCAAATTCATATTGCGGATATTTGAATATCCATTAGAAGCTAAAGCCAACTGATAGCAGGCGAAATTTGCGTGCGCGTTTATATGTATGTGTTAGCAGCAATGCAGTGATAGAAGCGTAGCTTTGTGTGTGTGTGTGTTGTTGTGTGTAGTGTAAATGACAGCTTTGGAAAAAATTGAAAAGTCAAAACTCCCAACATACGCTCGCCAATGCGTTCGATGGCGTAAAAAGCACTTGCACGCGAGTCATTTTTGGCATTTGAGTTTCCGACGAAGCGTGAATTATGACAAATATGCGTACGTACATATGGAAGCAAACACATTTGAATATGCACTTGTGTCATACATCTCATACATCTTCAAGTCGCCACCACAAAATATGTCGCCGCAATGCATTTGCATTTCGATTTTTCCACTAACAGAATATGCTTTCACTCGCCCTACCCCCTCAAGCGCTTGGCTGTCGCTTTTTGGCCGCTGATTGCGTTGAAATGGCAGCAATTTGGCTAAAATGTTTACATTTTTCCTTAAGTAAAGATACCGTAAAGTGTATTTGTAGATTTAGCATGTGTGTGCCGCTTTGCATGTGCCAATGGAAATCTTCACATGAATCACAGCACGCACTTAGACTTTATTGTCAGAGATTTTTAAGAAAATAAATTCTCGTAAATATTTGGATAAACTTTTAACATAATCACAGACCAAAAATAGTGCCAATAACAACATAATTCACTGTTGGCTTGGACTCCTTACCCGCTTCTTAATCACAGCATTCAATTCTGTCATATGGTTCGTTCACACGTTTTAAGAAACTCTCTTTAATCGGCTAAGTAGACTGCTGACGTGGGAAGAGCGCTTATCTTAACATGGGCCTTCGAGAAATGCAGATACCAGATTTCGAAACCTTCATCTAATTTAGTGGTATATGCGAGGAATCAGTCTCTACTGCTCTTGCTTTACTTGCGTTCGATGACTGTGAAGCTTCACATGCTTTACGAGTATCGGGATAAACAATTGTGTTCTGTTCTATTTTGTGCTGATCCAAAATCATATTCTGTTCACACTCCACATGCACCGAAGTGATCGAGAGATAGACCCACCCGGCAGCATGATCTGGCCACGGCACACGCTGGTCTGTTTTCTGAACTGGGATTTCTTTACTCAGAGACAGTAAAAATAGCTTTTTCTATAAAACATTCCTGGAGAATTTCTCTGGCGGCCACTTTTCTAGCAGATTTTTTGTGCAAAAAGTCTACCTTATGGTCCAATTAAAATAATGACACTTCGCAGATTGATCTTCATACAAATTTGAGTTACTACCGGCGACTCATAAAGTTGGGATACTGTGAGGAGGCACTCCTATAGCTCTAAAAGTATGATATGCAAAGGTACTTTTAAAAAATGGAGAGCGAAGCGAGACTCATGTGCAGACGAAAATAGAAAGAGGACAAAGTGTGTGAGCATGAAGAGCTTGAGCAGCTGGACGATGAGGAATACTAGTAAAACCTATGAAAAGATGCGACCACTAAGAGAAGGTTTCAAGACTGGAGCATAATCTTGTAGAACCCAAAGAGAGGATCTAGCAACTGATGCCCAGATTATACCGACTTTATGATGGAAGCAATTCTGCAGCCTGAGGAATGGTAGTGAAAAAGGATACACCAGAATATGGTGAACCCGTCTCCCGAATCGATGACAATGGAACAAATGTTCCAGTGCCGAAGAAGTATAAAAAAATACGAATAGAATTTGGACGCCTGAAAAACAACAAAGCGGTGGGGGTCAATGGATGCCTGACCGAGTTATTTAAATACAGCGGCGAAGAGCTGGCAAGGTACATGCATTATTTTCTTTGAAGAATATGGTCGGACAAAGGCATGCCCGACAATTGGAACCTAATTGTGCGTTGCCAATTCACAAAAAGAGGGCACCAATTACCGTGGGACATGACTCCTCAATATCGTATATAAAGTCTTATCGAGCATTTGGTGTGAAAGACTAAAGCTATCCGTCAACAAACTGATCGAACCTTCGCAGCTTAGACCTGGTAAATCTACAATTGGCCAAATATTCCCTATGCTAAATTCTGAGAAAATAGAAGTGAAAAAAAGATCGACACATACCACCTTTTCTCACAAAGATTTTAAGGCGGATTTCGAGAGCACGAAAAGGAGCTGCGTTTTCGTCGCTATGTCTGAATTTGATATCCATAAGGAACTCATAAAGCTAAGTAAACTGACCCTGGATAATACCAGAAGCGTAGTCAGTAGTGGGAAGGACCTCTCCGCGTCGTTTGATAGCAAACGAGGTTTCTAAATAACCGCGTGTGTTTTGTTTTTCCAGGCTGGATTAGAAAGTGTAGCGTATGGGTCTGGTAGAGAATAAGGTAAGACGAAATATTTCCATCAAAAAAGAGTCATAGTTATATGGAGCGGAAGCATAGACGATGACAACATCTATTGACTCCACGTTAGGAGTTTTCGAGAGGATAGTTTTGCATAGTTTTTATGGTTATTTGCGCATTGGCAACGGAGAATACCTTAGCCGATGGAACGATGAGCTGTGTGAGATATAGGAAGATATTGACATATCTCAACGAATCAATATACAGCGGTAGGTAGCAGGGGAAGAGGAAGACCTGCAATACGTTGAAGAAGGACCTGCCTGCACTTTACATTTCCAATTAATGGCGCTAAACAGTGAAAAGAAGGAAGGAATGGTGTGATGTTGTTAACTCGGTTATAATCGCTTAAGCAGTGTTTACGCTAGTAAAGAAGAAGTAGACCTGTAAAATGGCGAATAAAGGAAGTTAAAGGTTGTCTTTTAGGCTCTTTACAGTGATGTTACCCTAGGGACTAATAGCTGCGGACAGAATTTTTCGAGAAGAGGGTATTCAAATAATGTTTGACCTTAAAGCAAACTCAAAAAATTCCAGCGATTTGTACTTGATGTAATTAAAATTCAAATTTATTCTCATTTTAGTTTTTAATTTCTTTGACAGTGAAAAGTTTTGTCTCACAAAGTGTCTACGCTGAATATATTGTACACACTCGTACATACTTATGTTATAAGTTTGCATTTTTACATGTGTTCACTTTCAATATATGTATGTATGTGTATATGTATGCTTGTGGCTTCAGTGCATTTGTACTTGCTATTCCGCACTTCCTTCCTGCTTTTAGCTTAAATGCTGCATTTTGAGAACGCGAATGGTGCATTGCCACTACTTGGCCTTATAACCAACTCACTTGGCCTTTTGCGTTTTTAGTTTAGTTTTCAAATTTCTTTATTTTTTATTTGGAAATTTCATTTTATTTTATTCTTCCTTTGGTTTTTTATTTTATTTAAAAGATCTAAATGCGATCAAGAAAGTAATAAATTGTGCAGGCAGTCAAGTGCAACAAAGTAAAGACAGCATTGCGTTCGGTCGTGCTGCGTCTTGAGACTTCTCCAATGGCGCAGGACTAAAAAATAAGACACATGCATGCTTGTATATATATACGTTAATCATTACATGCATACATACGTATATGCCAACAACACTCTGTACAAGTATATGTATTCGTGTTGTAGAGTAGCGAGCAGAGGAAATGAGCCACCTTTTCTCTTCAGTACTTCGCAATGTTTGCCAGTAAATCTGTCGACCTGATTGCGAAGAAGCTTTAGCCGTAGTTGAAGCTGAAAAATACAGCGTCCTCAACTGGCCTCACCTTTGCTTTAGCAGTTAGTTTGTGTGTGTGTGGGCAAGTATAGATATCCACTTGGCAGATACGCCATTATAACGTCATTCACTCGTACCCTTTTATGTATACAACATTCACACATACATGTGCATACAAAAATTTTTTGGTCAAAAAAGAGAAAATGAAAAAATTTAGGAAATGAACTAACTTGTTGGCTACTTTCTTGTTTGCTCTAGCGGTGATTCGCCACTGCGGTATTTAAAATGAAAGTCCGCAAGTTGCATGCAACAAGAATTGGATAAGTGCATATGTGTTTAGGTTCTACGTGTGTGCCTTTAAAATCTTTAAACAAACTTTAAACTAAAATAAAATTAATTTGAATGAACTAACACATAACGGGAATTGATTCCAGAAGATTGTATTGCTTGCATTTCAGTTTCATTTAAAGGGTGATCCATTTCGAGGTTACGTACTAAAATAAAAAAACACAGAAAATTCAAATTTAATGGGGAATATCTATTAGCATTCGAAAAAACATTCTTTGGCATTTATTTTTTGAAGATTATCTCTTTCGAATGTTGGCCGCTACTACGTCTCAGATGGTCCATCCGTTGAGTCCAATTTTCGATGACTCGTTTGAACATTTCGACTGGTAACTGGCGAATGACATACGTGATATTTTGCCCCAAGGCCTGAATCGAGGCAGTATTGTCCGCATAGACTTCAGACTTTCCATATCCCCACAGAAAAAAGTTTAACGGTGTGCTATCACACGATCTTGGTGGCCAATCGACCGCTCCAAAACGTGATATTATCTGCTCACCGAAGTGTTCTCTCACTAAATCCATTGATTGATGCGATGTGTGGAAGTGGCGCCGCCTTGTTGAAACCAAATGTCGTGGAGATCACGAGTTTCAATTTCAGGTATCAAATAGTTGGTTATCATGGCGCGATAACGGTTGCCATTGACGGTTACGTTCTCACCGGCATCATTTTTGAAGAAATATGGCCCGAGGATTCCACCGGCCCACAAATCATACCAAACCGTTTTCTCTTCTGGATGAAATGGCAGCTATTGAATCTCTTCAGGTTGCTCTGTGGCAATTTTGCTTGTTTACATATCAATTGAGCCAGAAATGAGCCTCATCGCTAAACAAAATTTGGCTCGAAAACGTCGGATCTTCTTGGAACTTTCCAAGAGTCCATAGAGAGAAGCGATGTCGCTTGGGATGGTCGAGCGGCTTCAGTTCTTGCACAAGCTGTATTTTATACGCTTTCAATTTAAGATCCCTACGTAAAATGCGCCAAGTCATTCCATACGTCAGTCCGGACGGCTCTCGACTCTCCACGGTCTTCATGTACACTCTCAGCTACGGCTGTTATATTTTCTTCACTGTGTGCTGAACGTGGTCTATTCGGTCGAATAATATCCAATAATGAATCCTGGATCTCAAGATGGGTGATAGTGTTGCGAATAGTACGCTCGGTAGGCCGATTATGTTGATCATAAGTTGAGCGAAGTGTGCGAAACCCATTCTTTGAAGAACGTGAATTTTCGTAATAAAGTAGAATGATTTGTAAACGTTGTTCAGGCGTAAGTCTTTGCATTATGAAATGCCAAAGAATACGGAACAAAAATAAACAAGACAGCATGACACGATTCACGCGTGATCTGTCAAAAAAAGGTTATGGAAAAATGTACCCCTACTTGGATCACCTTTTATTTAAAATGTGAGACTTTTCTTCTGTTCCGCTATTGAGCGAGTAGATTTCTTACTTTCCACTAAATTGTTGTGGGATCAAGATCTATCCGCAATAATTCAAAAACTTCTTTTTTAGTGCTTGCTTCTATAGTCCCATCTTTTTCACTCTTACCAGAGTCAGAATTTTGAGTTACGTCTTCCCCAACTATTTGGTTGGCGTTCATAGCGCTACAGGCTTTTTCTGAGAGCTTTATATTTCCGTCTGTATCTGATAACAGAGGGGGAGACACGTAAGCCAGCTGGGTATGCAGGTATAACATTCTTGATTTAGCAAAATAGCAAATCAGTGAAAATGAGGATGTCTATTTTGTATCTTTTTTTTGTATCGCAGATTATTACCCTGATCAAGAATGCCTTTAAGTTAATTGGTACTTCGATGCAAGGAATCTGTTCTGTCATTTACGCACTGATCTTTTAATAAAAACTTCCATTTCAAAATAATTCAGTTTGCACTCACTCTCTTTGTCTCTCACTTTTTGTTTCACTCTCTGATTAAGCTATCTGCGTTTGGCGTTTTGCAGATTTACGATCCGTTCGCTTTAATCGCTCTGCCGCACTAAATGCATGTGAAGTTGATGGAGATGAGAATATGTGCTGCAAGACGTACACACATATTTACATGAAAGTGAATATGAATACATATGTAAATATGTACGAGTACCCTGCAAACAAGGCGAGTACTCCATGCACGCGTGAAATCTATACTCCACGCGGACAATTGAGTAATCCAAAACCTTCCACAATCCATACAAAAAATATGGTCCGATTAACATTGTGATGTCCTAGGGCTGAACAATGTAATCCATCTCTGCATAACTCCCGAGTACTCCATGGAGTACCTACATGGGACTATATTTTGGAGTATATCCGAAATATTACATAATATATATATATATAAGTTTATATTAAATTAATAATTTATTGTTAATAAATATAAAATATCTATTAGTTTGAAATTCAATTTTCATTGAAATAATATATAATAAATTCTGCACGCCTTTTGCATACAAACGAAACTGACTCAATCTCATTTCGAAAGATTTTCTCTATACGAGTATAGAACTTATTGTAGCTTCGTGTAGTGATTGCGATCGGTAAAACACGAAGAATGGTTGTGCCGCACTAAGCTGATATTCAGAAACATGAGTTGGTCCAATAGTTCCCACAGAGGAGTATATTTGTAGGTACTCCGCTGGACCATATGATCCACAAATGTTTTCAGGGTAAGAATTGGTGTGTATGTATGCGTGTATGTATATGAATTTGATTGCGTTTAACTGCAATGGCACTTTTATTTATAGATTTGTGGGCCATTTAGGGTATGGCGCAGCGATAAATGCGCATAATGACAGCGCAATCAGGATAGTTGCTGCTGCTACTGCTGCCGCTGCTGCCGCTGCCGCCTCTGCTCTAACTGCATTTTCTCTACTTTCCTTAGTCGTTTCTTCCTTTACTTGGCACTTCGTGCACTTTACTATCAGTCATTTTAACTTTATTGTAGTATTGTGCGATTGCATATTTGGCTATGCACCAGTATGGGTGTGTGTGTATGTGTGTCGCCATAAGCTTCATTTACTAAATGCAGCTTTGTGGTTTGCCTTTAACGCTACTGCTTCCTCTTCTTTCCCATTGCACGACACGCAACTCCGCAAGTGATTGTGACGATTTATAGCAAAATAAACTGTTGGCAATCTCAATCGTTACGTAATTTCATTTTGATTTGTTAAAATTTCAGTTTTATGAGAGATATTTACTCGTTAATGCTGCGGGCGAGATAATGCAGCTAAATTTGTTTCAGTTATATTTATGGGGGATATAGAGATTATGTGTTGAAGATCTGCTCATTAAGGGGGCAATGGAAATAAACTCCTGAGCGCTGCTCATTTCAGTTTGGGCTTTGTATTGGATAGCGAAAAGAAAAAAGAGACTGTAAAGAAACTTAGGAGAAGTTCTGCCATTTATAAGGTAGATTTTCACAGTATCCAATTGATTGTTCCGTTTACGAGCCTCTGTTCTTCTTATAAGCCTTTGAGTGCTAACTGTGTGTGGCAGATTCTTTTTACCAGCGCACAGAAAAGCAAGAGAGCAGCGATGTGCTCTTCATCATGTTGGGACTTATAAGGGGGACAGACTAGCCGAGTTAAGTTGCATTAAGTGGCAGAAATGCAAATTTGTTTTTTATTCCTGACAGACAGCACATATGCGCATTTAGTTTCAGCTGATTTGATAAAAAAATTTGAGCCCAAAATGGAAAAGAGTATTTAAAAACGATTGGAAGCTAATTTATTGGCAAAAACAAATACTTATTTAAAAGAAAACTTAACATTATTATCCCAAAATTATTGAACAATATCAAAATAATTAATGCATTGGCTAACATAAGACCTAACAAGATATTTCACGCTGAGATTGTCGCACTTCCTGAATAAGAGCAGCTGTGGGAATTGGTAAGAATAAATTTACGTTTAATTAGTAAATTAAACATGTGATATTCCTTACAAGATCGTGAACCCAATTTCTCTCATTCACAATAGTAAAAAGCGATTAAAGAAAGGAATATTCGCAAATGCAGTTCAAATACACTACATTTTATTGCATTCATATCTGCATTTAGAAGTGGATAATTCACAAGTTAATGCAACTAAAGCCATATTATGTAGATAATACTTGTAGTCTGTCTCCCCTATTATGGTGAGCGTAATTAATGGTTTTAAAGTTCTTTTATGGCTGTACCATATTGTAAAACTTGTATTTGGTGATGAAAGTTTTCTCTGAAAACGGAAGAGGAAAATTTTTTTTACAGTTGAGTTCAAGATCGGTGCAAAGATTGGAACGTTGGAAACGAACTTCGATGTTGATAATATGATAGAACTACCCTTAGTATAGAGAAACGTTGATCTCCCTTTCGCTAGAGTTAGCTGGAAATTTAATGAATCGGTATCTGCTGTCCAAACAGTTTCCTCTATCTTTTTGCTGCCAATAGTAGTCGGGTTATTAATATTGATAAAACCTGGTCAGGAGCAGTTCATGCCAAAGAGATCTGGGTAAGGCTTTCCAAGCAATAACTTTTACTTTTCTCCGGAAACATCGTTCATCTTAGATGAATCGAGAGTCACCTTTAATGAGTCTAACATACATCAGTTAATTTCTTTTGGTGTGAGTTTTCATCTTCCTAACTTCCCTTTTAATATATAAATGCTAACGTGTGAAAACATTTAAATTTCCATTCACCTCTACTCGACCTCGTTTACGCCAAAAAAATATGTATAAAAGCAGCGTATGCTTGAATTAATTACCGTAAAGGAAACCGGGAAATTGCAAAGTTGCAAAAAAAAAAAAAATACACTGACAAGTGAAAAATATACGATTTTTGAATACTGTCGGATTATCCTTTTTACACTCTCTCCATTTCCATTTTTTCCATGGGTAATGATAATTATTTTTTATGCTCAGCACAGAAACAAAAATTGAAAAAATGCTGAGCATTTTTTTCGCGCTTTCCATTATTGTATTTCGCTGTCCAAAGTATAGTAAGTATTATCTGCATACATACATACATACATATATACATATCTACCACTGCAAGTACACCATTCGCATAGGTGTGTCTTCAGCGGAAGTTTGCTGCCGGTCGGTCGGAAGGTGAGCTGCAATTGAGCTTAAGTGTATTTGCTGTGCACTTTTTAATTGACCGGTGAATTGCAGGAGGGCGGTTGGCAACGGAACAACGTGAAAAAGATATGCTCAAATGAATTAATATGTTATCACTGGCGTTGGTGTTGATCTTCTTGCATATTTACGGCTATTCACACTACTTACTGCCACTTGATTCGGACATGGTGTGACACTGAGTGCTATAGGCATTCTATGTACTTACACCGAATGGGGGAAATGCGATGGAAATTATTTGATAATAGAGAAACTATTTTGGTAAGTTCTAAAAAAAGTTGAAAGTTTCGTCAGATCAGTTAATAAAATAAACGAATTATATTTAAAATCAAATCAAATTAATAAATTTTATTTGTTTTACTCAAAGTTAATAAAAGTAAAAGTTGAAAAAAGTACTGAGAAAATCTAAATCTATTAATTCGTGAAGAGAATTTGTATGCTTAAGCGAACCTTTGGTGTCATTCTCTTAATTTTTCAATTCCATTTTTTAGAAAAATAAAAAAACGGCGGGAGCCGATGGCTTACCATCGGTGGAGAAGAACTAAGTGTGCTCTACCCAATCCAAAAAAGGGAGACCCCACGGTCTGCGAAAATATCGTGGGTCCTATCGAGCGTTTTATCTGAAAGACTAAAGCCATCCCTCAACAAACTGATTGAACCTTCTCAGTTTAGACCTGGTAAATGTACAGTTGGACAGATATTTACTATGCACAATTCTGGGAAAAGATCAGTGAAAAGAAGATCGACACACACCATCTCTTCGTCGATTTTAAAGCGAACTTCGAGACTACAATAAGGAACTATCCCTACGCCGCTATGTGTGAATTTGATATCCACACAAAACTCATACGGCTATGCAAGCTGACCCTGGATAATACTAGAAGTGCAGTCAGAATTGGATTTCTTCAATTTGATGCTGGGGAAAATAATACGAGCTGCAGAGCTAAATAAATCAGGTACAATCTTCTACAAGAGTGTACAACTGTTGGCGTATGCCGATGATATTGATGTAATTGGTCATAACAACTGAGCTGACCGAATGGGCCTGGTGGTGAACGAGGGCAAGGCGAAATATCTCTTGTCATCAAATAAACAGTCATCGCATTTGCAACTTGACTCCCACGTCACTGTTGACAGTCATAACTTCGAAGTCGTAGATAATTTCGTCTATCTAGGAACCAGCATTAACAACACCAACAATGTCAGCCTTGAAATCCAACGCAGAATCACTCTTGCTAACAGGTGCTACTTTGGACTGAGTAGCAATTGAAAAGTAAAGTCTTTTCTCGACGAACCAAAACCAAACTCTACAAGTCGCTCATCATTCCCGTCCAGACATATGGTGCAGAAGCCTGGACGACATTCGACAGTTTTGCGGAAGATTTATGGTACTTTGCGCGTTGGCAATGGTGAATATCTCAGACAATGGACCGTTGAGCTGTACGAGCTATACGACGACCTTGACATAGTTCATGATATGTCATCCGAATGGTTGAAAGCGCTCAAGCTTTGAAAGTATTCCATGGAGTACCCGCTGGCGGAGGCAGAGGGAGAGGAAGACCTCCACTCCGTTGAAAGGATCAGGTGGAGAGCGATATGGTTTCACTTGGTATATCCAACTGGCGCCAAACAGCAAAGAGAAGAAACGAATGGTGCGCTATTGTTGATGAATGATGAATATTTAATAATTTTTAGGTTTTTGTTGTGGCATACCCTCGGCGTGCCTCGCTCTGCAGTCAAAGTTTCATCTGTCAAGCATGGCGAAACATTTTTTATGTGAATCAGCCTTTAGGGGTTTCTAGTTAGGGATTCGACATGCCATAACGGAGTGAGCAAACGGCTTACTTATCCAAACTTTGCATTATTGAATCAAGTATATGATCTATATGGTACTAAATAATAAATTTTGAATTCAGTTTTCATTAAAAAAGGCGAAATCAGTTGAAAATTTCGAGGAAGAGTTGAAGCTTGCTTATGGTATTGTAACTTTCTCGCATTTCATTACTCATTTATAGGCGTAGCCTAGTGTGATCCAAGAATTGTGGATATTTCTCTTCAATCACTGCTAAAATAGTAAAATTTCTATTTTTAATAATTTAAAAGATTCCAATACATCATAAACAAATGTATGTTTGGATAGTGGATATTTTGAAAAATCGTTAATGTATTAAAAATAGATTAAAATCTTGAAATTGACTTCCACTTTAAGCACGCTAAACGATTCCATGACTTCAATCATTTCCACTATGTTGGCTGGTCCTCAAATTTCTCGGTCGCAATTACCATTATTAGCGATTCGATCAGGGATATAATAATAACCAATTACCATTAGGAGCGAAAGCTACGCCATATATCACCAATACTGAAGACTTGTTGTTTGCATGAGTTTTTCTGCAAAAAAATGTAGCAATTTGTATTCCCATTGTCCAAGCAATTAATACAAAAATTGATATTGCCACACCTTGTGGCCAAAGGGGGAAACCAATGCCAAATCGTTGTCAACTCACTGAAATCAAAATGACCTACAGCGTCTGTTACATATGTGTACACATAAATTTATATATATGACATACTTGCACACACACATTTTGGTTAGATGGTTGGCAGTGTCAATGTGGCACATCAATAAAGTGTCGCGCAGGACTTGAGGGTGTGATGTCCTTCACCACGTTGCCACACTGATAAACGCTCGAATAATAGCTAGTTGTTATTGCCTGTCAGCTGCTATATTGACTACAACAACTAAACAACAATGTACATATTTATATATACATATATACGAGTATATAAATTGATGCATTCATACAAGTGTTTGTGTGTATGTATATGCATATATGTATCAGCATCTAAACCACACTAATTCTATTGGAAAACCGAGTAGAAGACAATACTGCTGCTATACGAATGTATGTATATATGTACGAGTATTTGTGTGTTTGTTGGAATATATACATCTATATATGCGATTGTATATATCTGTTGTTCGATATGCGTGTACACCACCCGCACAAAACAAGCTGCTGAACAGCAGCACCAGCATCAGCAGCAGCAGTAGCAGCAACGACAGTGTCGGCAATCAGAGCACCTCAAGCTCTCAAGTAGCAAGCGTTGTGCGTCGATCACGCGCGAACCCAATCAGTAGCGTTTATTAGTAGCTCAGTATGTACGAGTGTTTAGCTGAGTGTGTGTGCAGTGGAACCCCACAGCTCACTATGCGCGCTGCAATCGAGCAATAAATCCCAGCTATTGCCTTCAATTACTTAATTAGAAACGATGGTCCTTGTAGTAATTTACGGTACGACATTTGGTGCCAAAAGGTTGTTATCGACAATACTACGTGTCGGGAATTTGCTATGTGATTTTAATGGAGTGGACATAAATGCATACATATGTTTGGAGTGTAGGGTGACAATAGTGGGTGCCACTGTTGGGCGCATTCGCAGACATTGAAACAAACTATTCATAGACACTCATACATACACATGTATCCTGGTTTATTTTTTCTTTCCTGCAACCCACTAGTGCTCTCTTTCGCCAACCTGTTTGACCTCCATGTGGGTAGTTGGGTAATTTGTAAGGGTCTAAGGTTTCATCGTAGCGATACCTGACGGCCAATTTATGGTTTATCATCCATTTGCATGCCTTCACCTAACAATTAACTTAATCAACGGCTTAATTAATTGCTTTCTCGGCAATTTGTCTATGCGTGTAAGTGTATAATAATTTCGCCAATAACTATTGTCCGTTAATTTACATACATACATACGAGTACATATGATTTGTAAATGGATAAGTACTTGTTGGTGGAGTAGCATAAATTGCGCCAGTTATCTGTGTGTTGCGATCGCAGGTCGTTTAAGCTTTAATGAGAGCATTTTGGTGCGATCATCGTGTGAAAAACATATTCGTTTTACATAGCTTCCAACAGGCTTCCAACAAATAAAAAATTATTAAATTAATTTTCATATGATGGGAATGATTACAAGTGGACAGCTTCTCAAAAAAAAAAATTCTCAGAAAAACATGTTGCCTATACGTATTTTACATACTCTTATATAGATATTGTAAGGATATTTGTATATACTTATGATGGACTGCGGGTTGTAGTTTACCTCAGTTAACGTGATGTTGGGTTTCGCGATTTTAGATTGATTGCACTTGTCCCTCTTGATAGGGGTTCTGAAAAGTAGTGGGGAATATTCTCGTCATTATCTTCCCACATGGGCAGTAGGTCCGCGTCTTCTCTAAATAAATGTTTGTAAGGGCGGGGAATAGTACCTTTTCTAAATACCTGATATTGCCTATAGGAGAGTGTAGATTTCCGCCGCCTCTTGATACCTAAAATAGGGAATATCGCTTCGCCTTTTCGAGCCAGAGCTAGCTGTAGTACAGTATGAATAGTCGACTCTCTTCTTAGTTTTCGGCTGGTTTGTATCCTTTCTCTAAAATACTTTATCCGTTGACGGGTGTGATATTCATTCGTTTATTCATTTATTTCGGTTTAATCATTAGTACAACGAGATTTCAATCAAAATAGTATACGAAAGGTATATATATATATATAAGTGCATATACTATATTAAATTAATCAGAGGTAACACATAAGACCCGACTATCGCGGGAACTATGGATTTTAGTCGGCTCTTACGACAGGCATGCCTTACCGCGGGTAAATTCTTGAACCTCTAACCCGCAGGGGGTATAATCAGTCCAGTGTTTGCTTTTGCTTATTAACAATGAAGTGTGGAGCTAGAAGAAATCGTATTGCGGTGGTTACTCTACATTGGTGTTGAAAAAGCGCTAGGGAATCTTATGATATTCTCAAAGAACTTAATATTTCGAGAATGTTTGTTTCCAGCACTATTGATCACTTTTCTGAAATGTCAGCAGTTGATGACAGAAACAGAGGTGATAGGCTTGGCGTGGCTTGAACCAATTGAGCCACAGCAAATGTTTGGGAACGCATTCACAGAAAACCGAAAATTATGTCAAGGGAATATGGACCAGATCAATGTAGAGACTTATTCGAGATCTACTAACAACGCTCTTGAAGCAAATTAGCCACAACAGATGGAAGCGAATTCTCCAAAGGCTTGCGGTAAACGGCCATGAAAGTAACCTTTTTACATATGATAAAATTTTCACTGTTGAAGAAGTTTTTTTTAATTAAAAAAACGACAAAATCTATGCAAAAACTTCCAAAGGCGCTAAAATGTTATTCCAAGGATTCAACGTAGTTACCATCCATTTGTGTCAAATGCTTTTGAGAAATCCAGTAAACACAGCGGCAATTCACTATTATCATAGGAAGTTCGTAAGTCATCTAAAATTGTAATTTATTAAGCTTTACATTGGCGTAGCACGTCCAAGTCCAGCTCTAAAGCCTAATTGGAAAGAGGAAAGCAAATGATTTTTCGATATATGAAAGGAAATTCGCTTAAGCATAAGGTATATAAATACTTTCGATGAAGCGCTTACAACACTAATCACAGGGAATAAAAGCGTTTATTCTTGACGACAAACAGGGACAGCCTTCCAAAGGCTGGGAAACATGACAGTGGGCGTGATATAAACTGCTTAGATGGCTTTATGAAGCGAGTGGGTATACCATCCTCATCGACTTTATTAGATTTAATTTTGATTATGCATCTAGCCACATGACATTCCGTTACAGTTGTCAAATCAAACGGTACACACAGATATGAAGCCTCAGCTAGTGGAAAAGATTGAGACATATCAGTATTTGACACGGCGCAAAAAAAAATGCATCATTCAGGCTGTCAGCAATTCGGTTTCTGTTTAACATGTATTCGCAGGTTCCTAATATTACGCCGTCGGGTACCTGGTGGAAGAAAATAATCTAGCTTGGCTGCAAAGAATTTCTTCTTCCGAATCCTAACAGCTATTCTACTTCTGGAAAAAAGCTTTTTCAATAATTTTGGATGCACACTGCTAACCAACCGATCGACCACAGTTAAAATTTACTTTTGAAAAAACTGTAAAAGAAAGACCGACCTAGGTGCCAAGCGAAGAAGACATCGTTTCTACTACAGTAGAGTCTAGAGATGTTTACTGAAGGCGGATGAACCACCTGTTCGGGCACAATACGCTTTTTTCTACGCTACGTCTATGAAGATATTTTGAATTTCCATTTATGATACGCAAGAATATGAAGTTCTTAAAGCGAGCGTTAATCTTTTTCTACTCTTTACTTGCCACGCTGTACTTGCACTTGAGTCCCACCCAGCTAAGTCTACATACACATACAGAAATTTTTAAGTACGCGCAATGAATTTAGATTTAAAAACTATCTCATACTGCTTGGACCATACCATACCATACCATACAGCATTCCAACACACGAGTGTCTGTATAGGTATGCGTGCAATATCCGCTTTGGGTAAAGCGATTTTTTGGCACAATCGAAAGGAGAAAGTTTTCTTTAAAAACACGATCTTAACTTTGTCTGCACACAACAAATTTCCCAAATTTTTTTTTATATCCTTTATAGATTTGCAACTTTTGTTGCTATAATAGCATGTATTTTTGTTGTTATTATGCTATATATATTGTATAATCATAGCGACGCTACACGACCACCGATATGTATGTACTCAAGCACATCATGTGTGAAAGATTTGCATTGCATACACTTTTCGGTGTTTCGAAGTCCTAAGGCGTCACCTAACAATTGTTACTGTTATAGTAATGCAAAATGCCAAAGTTTTACGCATATAAATGCATGCAGTTAGGTGGCAATGTAAGCATGTGTTTATATCCGTTTCCGGGCAAGCAGTTTGTATAGGAGACAAAAGCGGAAACTTGTACTCTTATGCAAATGAAAGAGGATATGCCATCGAATTTCAGCAGATAGAACCACAGAGAAAAGGTAACTACCGCAGTTGCTGTAAAGTTGCTTTAAGTTTTTCCCCCCTGTAAATCTGACCTTGAAGGCTGTATAAATTTTGATTTGAAATGTCTATTTTGTTCACATTTGCAAAGTAAAAAAAAAATATTTTTAATTGTTGACTGTCATCCGTGGATTTTCAGCTGAAATCACTGCTTGAAAGTTAAACTAACCACTATGCTCAACATACGATATCAGCCTAAATGTAGGCAGTGTTTAAAGCTTTGTAATTATTAAAAATAAAGCTTTGCTTAAGCGAAAATCTATCATTATGACATTTAATGTTTGAAAAACGTATTGAAGATTTCTGCCAACATCATTCATTGTGAGTAGCATTTGATTTGACCTTCTTCATATCATTAATATTCGAAAAGCATATTTACATATGCTTAGCATTTTCTTCCGAAGATATCAATCTCAAAAACCATTCATATAAATTTCAAAAAAGTTCTTGCTTCAGATTTCGCTTTTGCGTACCCAAATATTTCTGAAAAAAAAAAATATCATTTGGTTTTAAAACCAAACAATGGAAAGATTGATTAATAACCAATATTTTTGAAAATTTTCCCTTTTTCCTTAAACATAAATCATATTTTATTATATATTCGTATCGAACACGTAACATATGCCAGTAGAATACTAAGTAATGACGGTTACACAGAGAGAAAATAGAGGGAACTCTTAATGCTTTTATATTTGAGCAGTGTACATTCCATTCTCTCAGAAATGCTACTAGGATTTACACAACCATCCCAAAATGTAATTTTAAAGTCATGAATAATTTAGTCTGAGCAAAAATGGTTTGGCAATTTGAGGGACTAGGACGCAGTCCTGTGTTTAGCATGGTTTCTGAAGCTGTTTCCAAAAGCGGTCCCTTTTAATCTTCCTAATCGTAACAACAATTGCTTCAACTTCCATAATTTAGGGACTCCAGTGCGGGACACCGGATCGACGACTCGGTTTTATGCGAGAAAGCTTTTTGTTCAAATCTGGAAGGTGACTATTAAACGGTCAGTGAAAAATATGAGTTTTCATGAAGAATCCAGTTTTCAGTATCCCTTTTACGACGTTGAGATTAGTGTTGCATGTAATGTATTCACCGGATTGTGGAATTGGCAAAGGAATTGAGTTTGGATTACTAAATTTGAAAATTCTCTTATATTAATGAGTGAACTAAATGATGGTTGGAGTAATCTTAAAATCTTTTTTCAATTGTTTTTCTTTGTATATGATTTTCACGTACTTTTTTATTACCTCCTCAGATCAAGAAGAGAGTGGGAGAACAAATACTAAAGCATGGTCAGACGCATCCGGTCTCATAAATATGGGTTTCAGAAACTTCAGTTTGACTTCGAACACCTGTTCGAAAGGTTAGGTCTTTCTCTCCTAAAGACATTTAAGTATTTTCTTAATGTGCATTTGCTCCATGTGGAATTATGATGCTGGTGGAAGGGGCGCTGGGTAAACCAATGGCAATGGAATGACTAAAATAAGAAATTTACTCAAATGAAAATCACTTTTCGTGCCAATTTGCAAATTTTCAACATTTGTATGGCTGAAGGCACTTTTCGTTCATATGCAAAATAGACATTAAGGCGTGTCTTTTGGACTTCTCAAGTACAAACGCGCTTATACTTGTACAGACACACACACGCACACAGACGCTCGCCATATAAGCGGGCACAAAAGGCGCTGCTGCTTTGGTAATTTCGCACACGTGAGGCACACGCAACTGTTGGCGAATGCGTGCCAAAGGAATACACATACTTATACATACATACATACAAATTCACATAGGCGTGTATGTACAAAATTGTATGTGCATAATTCGTTTATTGTACAATATTTGGGGGTGCAAAGTGGAAGGAGAAGCATTAAAAGAGGCGGTTAATGCTTA
This sequence comes from Neoceratitis asiatica, assembly GCA_030068015.2. Taxonomy (NCBI): domain Eukaryota; kingdom Metazoa; phylum Arthropoda; class Insecta; order Diptera; family Tephritidae; genus Neoceratitis; species Neoceratitis asiatica. The sequence continues at coordinate 91,112,992 of CM061526.1, forward strand.
AAATGGCTTTTTGAAGACCATCGTACGTATGTATGTATGCATGGATGGATTTTTATATGGGGAGAGCGATAGTACTGCGCAAAAATATGTATGCATGTGTATGTGCACAAATGCAAATAAATATATATTTGTTTACATACATATATGTATGTTTGCACGTGTGTGTTTAGCGTAAACTGCTGCGAGTTGCCACTTCAAAGGTGCTAAAGTTCAGGTTTTGTTATAAATCTTCGATTAGAAAAATGTAATAAATGCGTTTTTCGGCTAATACAAACAAGCGCTACACTACACTAACAAACAAAGAGATGTGCAGACATACGTACATACTCGGCGGAGTTAAATAGCGATTAAGTGCGCACGTCAATTCCTTTGGGTGTTTTGGTGCGAGGGTGTCTTTTTATCATATTTGCCAAATCTTGTCTTCTAAGTTCTTCTTGTTGCTGTACTTGCAGTATCAGTTTGTACGTTTTTTTTTCTTTTTTTTTATCAAGGACAGAACGAAACTGTGTTTTTGCTTTTTTGCATTTGACTTTATACCCTACACATTGTTGAAATAGGTGGTATGCCAACAGGATTTGGTTATGTCATGATGGGTGGGCGACAATAAAAATGTTAATCAGATTTTGGCATCTTTTATGATATCTGTTTCCTACCATACAAGTACATTTTCTCAGTAGGTTAGATCCAAGTAGACCTTATAAGATGAGCTTTGTCGTGGGTTGATGTAGTCTCTGTTGTCCAAGGAAGGCCTCTCCCAACATCTATAGCGAAAATACACAAACTAATCCACAATATCTATTCATTTATTTAAAAAATTGCAGGGGAGGATTTAACCAGATCTGTTGTAGAGAATTTGAATGTCACGCACAGGAACTATGGCTTTAATGATGAAAAATCTACAGAAATATATTTAATGTACTCCACAGTGCTTTGTCTGTGAGTTTTAAAAGTTGCACATATTTTAATAGACGGTAATAGAACGGAATAACGAATCTTACCCTGCAAAGTACTGACTTATCTCATGATTGGGCTGTGATATAAACCTTCCGAGAAATGCAGGTTTGCTGGAGTTACCTGTATGTTACCGACAAGTCCTCTTTGGGGTTTTCAAGAGTCGGATAAAATCCTCATGACTCGCTTAACTGCAATTTTGGTTCAATCAATGAACAGATTTCAAGTCGTGCTGTCAGGGAAGGAGAGAGACAGACAGAGAGAGAGAGAGAGAGAGAGAGAGAATGAAAGGAGCAGATGAGTTTGGCTTTTTTTGATTTTTATATGTAACATGCTACATGGCTCCTTGGAAAACGTTTTTGAAAATCGTGACATTTAGAAATTCAGCCTTTTTCTTAAAGTTGTTAATAAAAAAATCATTTATCAACAAACAAAAAAACAGCAAATATTTGGTTTGGGGTTAGACATAACCACAATTATTACTTTTTTTCTCCGTCAATCCTCTAATATTTTAGGATTGAAAAGGTCAAGCCACCCAAAAAATTGGTTCAGGCCAACTCAACTAACCGCAAAAGCGGCTGCACGACCACTCTGAACCATTCGAGTAGGGTATTTAAGCTTCGTCTATCCATCTGTTGTTTTCCATTTTCTTGATTTTATTTAAAATTCAAATATTTTAGCCAAATGCTTTTATGGCTTCTTCGATTCTACTTGTTTGTAAATAGATAATACATAAAAGGAAATCGAATGCTTGAACTGAGTAAAGAGCCAAAAGCAAATGCAATGAAAAACAGGAAGGGTGGGTTGAGTAAAGTAAACGTGATGGTGGCAGACGCCACATTGCCTCAAATCTTATGCCGCATGCGAAACGCCAAGTTGCCAATTGTAGATTAATGACTTTTTGTTACCTTGCATTTATCGGGTTGGCAAAAAGCTGCTGCTAACTGCGACGCTGCGCCCTTCATCTTTGCCGACACGAGGCCGAGTGGATGGATGTGTATGTGTGGCCAACTACAGGTGCTGAGGAGATATTTTCGCCGCGATTAGATTAGCATTTGCGCATACTTATGGGATTTTTCACCGAATTCGTTTTTTCCACTTTTTAGATTTTTTTCACCATTTTTTCGTTAGCACATTTTCAGTTTTTATATTTTTCCAGCGCTATTTCGCTCAAAGTTTTTCAGGTTTTTTTTTCCTTTTTTGCTGGTCGCGCTTGGCATTAAATGCGGGTTTGAGGCGGACACATTAGCGTAAATGGCAATTTTATTGGGCAATAAAAATTTTCGCCAATGCCACCAACCGGTCCAGCCCAGCACCAATATAACCTCCAGCAGTATAACCATGTTCAGCAGCTGTTTTCATCGAAGAACGCCCATTCCAATTTTGGTTTTCTTCAGTGCTTTTTTTTTTTTGCTTTATTATTATTATTGTAATTTGTTGCTTTGCTGCTGTTTCGCTTAAATTGCATTTGTTTTGATTAACGTGCGAATCCAACGACAATGCTCCCTCCCCCTCACTACTGCTGCCTGTTATCATTGCTGAGTGCTGCTTAATCCAGGCATGAGCGGATAAACGTGTGAAATATACCTTTTCAGATTTGCTAAGTTCGACTTGGCAATGTATAATAGTGTGTGTGTAAGTATGTATGCTTGTTTATTCAAGCATAACGGGAATTAAGTAAGCACTTTTGTGATACTTAAAACATTTGACAAATGTTCTCTGTAATGATAGCTGCGGGCCCAGCAGCATTGCTAATATATAATTTTTATTTGTTGTTGTTGCTGTTGTTGCATGTTAATGGGATATAGGAATCGGCGCAAGTAAATTGAGTAATTTTTCATAGATTTAGTTTTTTGTTTACGCAGATTTGAAATACCACTTACGCTTGTTGCATATCTTTCGACGCCGCAATCAGATCCATGGCTGAGTTCTTCTTCATGATGTGATGTCAGATCCTTTTCTAACCGATTTTTCCAATAATCCATTCTGGAGAAAGCCCCACTAAGTATGTGGTTGCTGTTATCAATATCATTAGCATAAGCCATCGTAAGCAGTACGTTTGAAGATGAGATTGATTGCGTATTTTATTCGTCTCCTCCTACATTAAACTAGAGAAAGGCAGCTCCTTTTCGTGCTGTCATCCGAAGAAATGAGGTATATCGGTAATTTTCTCGCTGTCTTTTCCACGATCGATGGGAAATATCTAGTCTACCCATGTTGATAAGGACCAATTAGTTCAACGGATAGTATTTTATATGCTTTATTGGGGAGGATGATCTCACGCGAAATGGCGCCAATTGTGGATCCTTTTTATCGTAAATTCAGCAGAGCACACTCAGGTTCAAATTATCAACCATGCGTCCTTTATGTTCTGTGAAACTAATGTGAAACTAATGCAGGTGTCTTGCCAGTTCTTAGCCACTAAATTTGATTTGAAATTGATCAGCTTGAAAGCTATCGGCTTCTGTCGCTTTATTATTTTTTAAGGAAATTATTATTCAAAGTTTATCACAGTCGGACGATGGGACGTCTAGTTTGTCTCGCTTCCTCTTCAGCCATCGATATCTTTCTCACACATGTTATGCGTGATCGCAACGTTGCGAGCTATGGAGTCCTCTTTCTTCCTACTGCAGCGCGGCGTATCAGCTCTTCCTACGACAAAAATACGAGGTGATGCATAAAATGCTCACAACTAGTCAATTGAAGAGATAAAAACGAAATTTAATAATTACAAAAAAATTAATTACAACCAAAAAGTTGAACTAAATAAAAACTCTGCGTGAAATCAAAAGCGACAACAAATGTCATATGAATATTTTGAATATTTGGCAGTGAACTCCAAGGAGATGATGATGCAGTTGGTGTAAATTTATAAATTTATATATTATATATAAATGTTTGTGTAATACATATTGTGGTAAATGAATATGTATGACGTAGAGTTCGGAAAAAAACAAACAACCACAGAATGTACCCCTCAACCTGCCATCAGAAGAGGAAGGATATCATAAAAACATTTTTCATTTTCAAAAGTGATGCGACATATCGTTTATCCTAGTTGATTTATCTCAACCTTTTTTTTATATTTGGTTTTGTCGACATTCAGACCGTAACGTAATGAATGCAGACATGAAATGTGGGTGGTCTGTCGCTGGAGCTCTTTTTTTTTGTTTAGAAAACTTGCCAAGCTCGAGCTCAAGCTGTCTATGTGCCGCTGTTGCTTCGCACTCACATTCAATGCTGTTTTTTTTCTATAACTTACTTTTAGTTAAGTTAGAAATTTCGAATGCCATTGCGATTGTCACATACATACTCATGCGTGTATATATGTAGTATGCAAAAAATATATATGTTTAAAGATTCTTCTTCACTGCGAAAGTTTAAGGTGGTAAATATATATGAAAAGAGTTGAAATTTAGCAGAAAATTAACAAAAGTTGTGAGGTGATTGTGCGACTGTTAAATGAAATTTGAGAGAAAATAACTGTTTTTTTTTTGTCAGATCTGACTATTAAGGACTTTACAGTCCCTATTGATTTGTTTGTTTGCTTGTGCTTATTATCCTGAGTTGTGCTGATCACAAGTCGAAATAGAATGTACTTAAATCCAAAATATTACTGAAGCCAGAAATGAAAAGGAGATCGAATAAATGAAGAATGAGAATTTCCCTTCGGATAGATCGGATATATCGTATCACGTAGAAAGTTTCTCACCCGGCGTTGAACTAAACTGTAGTTGAGCTATTCTGAAATATCTCTCAGTAATATTGAAAACAGCTTGCTTCTCGAAGACATTACATAGGAAGGGTGCAGACACCAACACTTAACCGGGCTTACATTGTGCAGTAATACTTTTGGCTGCTGCTGCTCTGACGATTTTCAGGTTAGTTTAGCAAACTTTGTAGTATAATGTAGTATAACACTAAGACGGATGTAGTTACAATTCAATCTTATGGAGTTGGATGATTCTAAATACTCCGAAATGTTTTCAGTTTTAGTTTTACAAAGTACTTGATAAGGGTCGACCGCTGCAGCTCCAGATAGTTCAGGTCTCTACCAGCGGTGAGTCAAGTCTCTACGAACGGGATTCTTCGCTTTCTACTTAACTTATTAAGCTGGGCACTGATTATTGTGGTCTTGGGGTTCATGCCGTACGATAAACTCTTCTGTCTGATCCCCTCTAACAGAGCTGCTTGGAAGAAGGGGAGTTGGATCGTCATCAGATCTGCAACCGCCATTAACCACATACTATTGTAGATTAAGTATAAATGAATATATGTATGTATGTTCGTACATATGTAGATATGTATGTTTATGCGCATTTAAAAATATACCGAAAATACATACATATGCATGCCTGCGTCTGGTACTGATGGCCCAAAATGTGCTAAACGTGAATTTCGCGCATTATAGGCATTTAAGTGAATAAAATTGCCATTAGGCATTTAAAAATGAAAGAATTGGGCTATGTCACATACGACGCAGCAGCAGCTACCCTACCTACAATGTCACGTATGTATGTATGTATGTTTGACGTGAAAGGCAACTTGAGGCACAAATGCACGTAAAGGCCATTTTGTTTGATTGTGTTGGTGCGTTGGGGTGCTGGCTGGGTTTTGGTAGCGTCTGGCAATGGTGGGCTTGCAGCAGCAGCAGAGTGCAAAATAAAATGCCGGAATTATCCTTATCTTATGACAAGGATATCTACTGAATATACATTACAATAGCACCAAAAACAATAGAAGCGTAGAGTCACCCACAGAAGTAGAAATGTTGGCGAGTCAGTTGACATCGCGATTTACAAAGTAGAAACATACGTTTGCCAACGATGGAATGGGTCAAGAGCTTAAGGTGAGTACGATGAGTTCTGAAAGATGGCGTTGGCATGTGCGTGTGTGCTTGGGTTCGTGTGTCACTTAGCTAGTGCCCCTTTATGGGTCGGGGACTATGACGGCGCTGTGTTGTTGTTGGGGCACATTATGGTATGAATTGAAGTACTCAAGCATACGTGCGCGCTTAACTGAAGAAATTTAACGCTCGAGGATTATTACCAGCTAACCATCAGGCGACAAACGTTTTTCCATCCGAGCACCCTTCCACTGCGTTCAGGCGCTATACTCACATTTGCGGTTATGCCCTTCTTGGCATGAAGGTAAAAATGTCGGATTGACATAGAAAACAGGCAGATGCTGGTTACCGTACTTTCATATATGACCCCGCGCGCGCGCGTGTGTGTGTGTGTGTGTGTTAGAGGACTTGTAGATGAGTGCAGGCTGTGACGCTGAAGTGTGTGCGGCTGTTGGAAATTTATGTTGCGGCAGCGTCTAAATTAATGCTGACTAAATGCGCCAAAGCTGAATTTAAGCTTACTTAGTTGCAGGTGAAGTATTTTCGTTTATATAAAAGCGAATGTATGCCCAAATATACTTACACGAGTATAAAAAATAAAGGAAATATTTGGCAAACCTACGCATTTGAGCTCATTGAAGTTTCCCTTTCGACGTCTCTGTAAGTGTGTATGTATCACGACATAAAAGCCTTTTCACGCTCTTTTTGATCTTTATACTCTCACCTGACTTTCACATATATATGTACGAGTATATACACACCTGAAGTCACATTTATATAATATTATGTATATGTATGTGCATGAGAGCATCTTAGTTAATTTTATTTTATTTACTTTAATTTTTTTTTTTGCTCGTATTTTGTCAGCAATAAATTTTGGCGATTGTCATCATCGTCACTTGCACAACTCATTGGTAAATAAGTATGTGGCTTTGCTTGCAGCACACATGTTGATAAGAAAAATATATATAGTGACATTAAGTATATATGTACATGCATTCACGTGCTCATATTTAATACATATACAAATATATATTTGTACTCCTCTCAATAGAGTTACCTCGTCAAAGGTAATAAAATATTGAATATTAATCAAGTGTCGGTGCGGAGGAGCGATAAAAGTGCTTGCAAGATTTTCACTTTATGCGGGACTACTTGTAAGCACATGGCTTATAGCGGTACTAAATACATATGTACGTGCGTATGCAACGTGAATGACTAATTTGCTTTGTTATTGCTTTTATCATGTTTTGCAACTTTTGTAGCTAAAAATGCTTTCTCATTACTTTTTTAATGCGTAATTTAATTTTTTCTTTTAGGGAAAAACCTATTTATAGACGTTCAGCTGCTCGGAATTTACCTGCAGTTTTTTCTGGCCTACGACTCGTTGACATTCTCTGCTTGAAGCGCAACCACAGTTAAATATTTGTTTTTCTGCAATACAATTTTCAATGTTGGTCTGGCAGCGATTGCAACCTTTTATCTCTTTAATACATTGAAATAATTATAATATATAAATAAATAATTAAATAAATAATAATTTGTTCTAGAATAACACTACTTTCGTCACCGACTGCATTTTTCTGTTCACTTTACTTCAAGAAAACTTTTTCGCCAATTCTATCGGATCTGCCCATAAAGTACTCTCCCATGGGTATCTGACTAGTTTATGGTATCAATTTTTCTTCTTTCTACAAGTTTCTCAGCCTTTGCTTGACTATATTCTGTGAAAGAGTTTTTGAAGAAAATTCTAGTATAAAGGGTGATCCAAGTAGAGGTACACTTTTCAATAGCCTTTTTTTGACAGATCACGCGTGGGTCGTGTCAAGCTCTCATGTTATTTTTGTTCAGCGTTTAGGCCCATATCTGGCTCAATGGGTATGTAAACAAGCAAATTGCCTCCTTTGGGATGAAGTGTAACCTGAGGAGATTCAAGAGCTGCCATTTCATCCAGAAAAAAAAAACGGTTTGGTGTGATTTGTGGGTCAGTGGAATCATCGGTCGATATTTCTTCAAAAATGAGAGAGACGGTGAGAACGTAACCGTCAATGGCGAACGTTATCGCGTTATGATAACCGACTATTTGATGCCTTATATTGAAGCCTGTGATCTCCGCGACATTTGGTTTCAACAAGACGGCGCCACTTCGTACTCATCAAATCAATTAATGGATTTATTGAAAGAACATTCGGTGAGCAGATAAATTCACGTTTTGTGCTGGTCGATTGGCCTCCAATATCGTGTTATATCACGCCGTTAGAGTTTTTGCTATGGAGATATGTAAAGTCTAAAGTCTATGCGGAAAATTCCGCTTCAGGCCTTAGATCTAAACATCCCGCGTGTCATTCGACAGTTAACAGCCGAAATGCTCGAACGAGTCATCGAAAATTGGAATCAACGGATGGACCCTCTGAGACGTAGTCGCGGCTTAATTTGAATTTTCTGTCATTTTAAAAAAAAAAAAAAGTAGGGAACCTCGAAATCGATGACCCTTTAGAACCAAAGCTGATTGATAACATTGATTGCTAGAAGCAAACTCAACGTCAGTATAAGGGATGATTCCATTATCAGACATACAAGGGCAAGGCGGGACCGGCAAAGAAGTACAGTTGTTTCAACTTAGCGACAATTCACTTAAGACGTCTTTTTGAATGATCAATTTCCGCTACTTTTTTGATATCACGCATATTAGTATCGAGTATATAATTGAAAATTTCTTTCCTCAACACCGTAAATTATCGATGCTTTTAAAGTTGTTAATTAATTAAGAAAATTGTTAATTTTTTACAGTAAAATCTTTGCTATCTTCAAGAATTGATATCGGGTGGTGTTGATCAAAATCCCAGCTTGCTTAATCATTTGAGCTATCCATTCATCAGTGGGCGAGATCTTCTAAACAAAAACTGGCAAAGAAAGCTTGGTTATCACATACATACAAACATATGTACAAAAACTATTAAATGACAATTGTTGACTAAAAATTGTCGTCACAGCACTTCCTCTGAACTGGGCGTGGCAACCGCAGTAGCCTTCTTTCTTGTGAGGATGCTCTAGTAACTACCGTACTAGTATATTCCCAAGTGTCATACTCATAGCACAGCAATGAACCTTTTAATATTCAAAAAGAATGCTCCGATTCGTATCTTTGGGTATGTTGGAAGGGGCTGTCAGTTTTTTAGGCGAGTGTGGGATGTGAAAACAAAACTAATGGACATTTTAGGCAAATCACTTCACGCTCAGCCAAAACTATGAGTACGAGTATATATGTCTATATGTATGTATTAAAGGGAAACCACCATCATATTCAACATACGTCACATCATTAAATTCAGCAACACTAGCAAATAGCCCAAATAGTCTGTCATTTGCTCGGCCAATCGTCTTGTCTATTAACTGGGTCGATATGTGCTACACATGAATGTAGTTGTGTGTGTGTGTGTGTGCATATGAGTGGGTGTGCGCTTTTTCAGTCTACTTATTTTGCATGCATGAAGCACAGTGCTGGAGTGTGAGTGTTGTTGGGCTGAGTTTGGAACTGGCAACGCCCACGTCCGCAACTACTTGCCCTTTTTTGTTGTTTTGTTATTATCATTTTTTTACTTTTCCGTTACCCAAAGTACATGTAAGCGCGTGTGTGCATTGTTGTTGCATTGTTCGCGTTGTTGACATTGATTGATTACAAATCGGCATTCAATGTAAATGAATGAATGAGAAAAAGGCAGCGTTGCGCCTTTGCGCCCTTGTGCGTGTGTGTGTGTGTGAGGGATGGGTGCGTGCAATGAAAAGCACTTCGCTCCATTGTTCGCTCATCAAACCACAACAAAACACAAATATGTATGTACATACGTTTAATCAAGCGTCGAGAATGGATAATGGCATATGGCAAGGACACTTCCGATGGGTTTATTGGCATGTAGTGGTAGTAGTTAGCGAGCGTTTGTCGAAATGTCACGCTTTGATCACCAACCACAAAGTGTCAATTGCAGGAAAAACAATAATATCCAATCTTGGTGGTATGGAAAGCACAATCATTCAGAGATTTTTGGGTTATTCGATATATAAAAAGTGTAAAAATCCTTCCTGCGAGTATACCGTATATCGTAAGCCTACTCGGATTGGACGATAAAGGGGTATTATTGAAGAGTACCCAAGAGCCTGATAGTCAGTGTTTCTTTATTTTGTGTTGTGGCGAAAATTGAACATATGAACTAAACCAACCTCCCTTTTCTGGTTACACTTTTGTCTTTGTACGAATAGTCAGCCAACTATCGTTTGGCCTCCCACGTTTCCATTGGCTGCCATAATTTTGAATTTTTAAGCAATAATATCTGCCTTGAAAGCCAACGCAAAACACTCTTGCCAAGAGTTGCTCAGTCATCCCTCGTCGAACAAATGCAACCTTAAAAGTCGCCCGTGAGCTCCGTGGTGTAGAGGTTTGGACGATTACAATATCCAATGAATCGGCATTGGGAATTTTCAAAAGAAAGACTTTTCGGAAAATGGTCAAATACCTAAGGCCATAGAGCATTGAGTTGGTTGAGAGCTGGTTGGTTCAGTAAATTCTAGATACCAGCTAATAAATCTAATGACCCTCAATAGCCGAAGAGAATTCTTTCAATTACTTACATGCTTTATTTTATATCCGGTAGAATAGTCTGATCTACTTAATTAGGTAAATTTAAATAATCGACACAGAAATCTTCGAGGCTTCGACTTAGTTAATATAACTTTTGCCACTACAACTTATGGTTCAAATGCGCCAGTTCGAAGAACATTGATTGAACTCAATAAGATCTTAAGCTCTGTATATTTCTATATTTCTTTGTCAAGAACTATTGTGAAGGATAAGGGTGATCCAAGTAAACGTAATTTTTTCTATAGTCTTTTTTTGACAAATCACGCGTGAATCGTGTCATGCTGTCTTGTTTATTTTTGTTCAGTATTGTTTGGCATTTCATAATGCAAAGTCTTACGCCTGAACAACGTTTACAAATCATTCTACTGAGATCCAGCATTCATTATTGGATAATATTCGACCGAATCCAGCACGCAGTGAAGAAAATATAGCGGCCGTAGATGGGAGTATACACGAAGACCGTGGAGAGTTGATTCACACACATCAATGGATTTATTGAGAGAACACTTCGGTGAGCAGATAATTTCACGCTTTGGACCGGTCGTTTGGCCACCAAGATCGTGTGATATCACACCGTTAGACTTTTCCCTGTGAGGATATGTAAAGTCTAAAGACTATGCAGACAATCCTGCTTCTAACCAGGCCTTAGAGCAAAATATCACTGTCATTCGGCAGTTGCCAGTCGAAAAGCTCGAACGAGTCATCGAAAACTGGACTCAACGGATGGACCATCTGAGACGTAGCCGCCGCCAACATTTGAAAGAGATAAACTTCAAAAAATAAATGCCAAAGAATGTTCTTTCGAATGATATGATAAACATTCCCCATTAAATTTAAAATTTCTGTGATTTTTTCTTTAAAAAAGTAGGGAGCCTCGAAATGGATCACCCGTTATAATAACGTTGCATAGGCGTTTTAGTTAAATTTGTATATTGTTTTAATCTAATTTTAAGTTGCTTAATTTCTTAATAATAAAGAAATTTATATGTTTGTCCATGTAAGCACTCAAACTGGTGAATACTAATAAAAGTTGTGAATTATCCAGGTCTCAACTTTGATTGGCAGTGATGATTTATGTTAAGCGGTAACTTTTATTATCAGTCACTTTTGAAGACATAACCTAAAACCTGTATAAAAATATCTCATTAATTGGCAATAAAATACCTTAGGCAAAATTTTAATTTTATAAAAGTAAAAGTAAAAAAAAAACTTATTTACCTCCAATAAGCTGAACTTATTTTAATGTCATTATTGAGTTTACCATGAAAGCCTACCAAGCGATGGGAGCTGGTAGTTGGCTTGTCACTGTCACAAATCCGCCAGTCGTCCATATTTATTTATGTATTTATTTCTATTGTATTTTTTTTTTTTTTTTTTGTAATTTAATAACGTAATTCCAAAGTGTTAGGCTGTCAACTTATGCCGTAAACAGCCAGTGGCGATAGTGATAATCCATCACGGTGCAAATACACAGCCTAAGGAGAGGAGATGAGCCCAGAAGGACAACACAAAGTAATGAAGAAGTGAAAAAGATATACAAAAGATCCATTATTAAGCTGTAAATGAGAAGATGTTCGCTTATTACAGCATTTTTTGCTGTTTTTACTCTTGCTGTTGTTGTTGTTGTTGGTGCCAAGAAATTGCGTTTATCTGTTGGCCATAATTCATTTATTAGCGAAGATAAATGAATCCACTGACTTCGCATAGGCAATTAAACTTGGTGCAAAGGTGTGTTTTGCCAGCTCTCACGCCAAGCATACTTTGTGTGTGTGTGTGTGTGTGTGTATGTGTGTGGGTGTGTGCTCTGACAAGCGTAAATCCTATTGAGATATTAAGCGCATCACCATTACGCCACAGGGGAATAATGATGTGGTCGCTTGGCCAATAAACCTAGCAGCGGCATATTTCTTCTGCCAAACCAACACGCTACCCTCTTCACATCATCCCCGTTAGCTTAAAACACGCTTTGCGTATCGTGAGTTGCTTAGAGCTAACGCTGTTTCTGTTTCTATTTCGATGTTTGTTAAGTGATTATACTTGTCGCTGGTGACTTTGTTGTGCGAATGCGAACATCAGTTAATTAAGCGATTGTCACAAGCGAACAAAGCTGCTGGCGTTGGTGCTGAGTAAGGACAAAAGTAAGAAGCAAAATAAACTTTTTCTCTGTTTTTTGGCGCTATCGAGTGTTGGCGTGAGTAAAATGTGCCGGCTAATAACAAGAGCAATCACTACTCCTGCCACTCACAGCACACTCGCTTCCCCTTTCCACGCTGTTACTCCGTTAACCTATGCTCGCCACTAACGCCATTATCGCACCTCGCGTGTTTATACAGCGGCATTAGTGGCAATCCCTCTGCGCCTTGACATTTTAATCCTGAAACGGCCTGGCCGTCCATTGTCTAATTTCGCGTTGTATTTCTTTGAGATTATCCCTTCGGCTAACAACTTGTTATTGTGCTGCCGACAACTTCAACCTTGTGTGTGTGTAACGGCACCAAGTATATGTGTATGTATGTATGTCTATACTTTGTGTGAGAGAATTTTGATTTCTTTATACATATTTCAATGAGAAAAGATTTATAACTAGTCTTCCATGAAGATGTAGCATTGCTGCCAGGTACTTGCAGGGAAATAACAGTATTTCAAGTTCCCGAGGGTGGGGAAAGCCCAACAGGAAGTCGGTATCTTTTGCATTTCAGCGCAAAATTAAAATTTGCTCAAGAAAGGGTTCAAAAAAGAATAACTGAGAATCATTAAAAACCGTTTTGAAATAATATACTGCAAAATAAATAATAATAATAAAATAAATAATAAAATTTTTTATAGACTTACAAAAAGCAATTTACCACGCGGAGGATTGCCCGGACTTGTCCCTGTTCAAGTCTCAAATTGCTAGGTAACTTCACTAGCATAAGAAACTCTCACAGTCGGAAATGGACGAGAAATGGAAGTTCATTTATTAAATAATTGAGAAAATAAAGTCAAATGTACAAAACTAGATTTCATATATCGAATTCTTCATTAGTTTCAGTTTAAGCTTGAAAGTTAAAATTTCATATTTTTTAGTAATTTCTTTGCCAAGAAGAATACCAAAAAGGAATGCTTGAGAGGAAAGAGCAGATTCCCATCGTAATCGCTGAAATAGGATCGCACTTTTCTCAAACCAGAACATCGATTCCGAAAATATCTGGATTGAGGGTGTTGTCTCTCGTTTTTGACACTACTTCAGATTGAAGAAATCTAATTTTCCGTAATAATTAACGTTCCTTTAGAATTGAATAACTATTAAGCTACTTTTTAATCAAACCAAAGTGGAAAAGAGTAGGAAATCCTGTATTTTTAAGTAAAACAATAGAAAGCCCAATATTTTTTGAAAATCATGTCGAAGCTCAGTATTTCACTGAGTATTCAGTAGACCTGGGGGTACTGAAATGAAACCTAAAACTCACTTGGTTGCTAGTATTGTTGTGGTAGCGGCTTTGCCAACCCCGTCTAGGGTCAAGTGGGTCTAGACTTAACCATCGAGGTCATCTAACGGGAGGCCCAGGAAACGTGCTGTTTGGACGGGTTTGGACCAGAGGGAGAGAGCTGTTAGATGAACTGGGTTAAGTGGGCATGCAAAGAGGTGGTTAGCGTCGTGCGCGGATTCGTTGCATGTAGGACATGTGTTGGGTATATCAGGGTCCAGTCTGGATAGGTAGGACTTAAGCCAGCTACAATACCCAGACATAAATTGTGCCAGGGTTACGTGGGTAGGCAGCTAGAGCTCTTGTGGTGGTGATTGGACTCCGAGAATACCATTCACGGGACGGGAGTTCCCAAAGGTATTAACGGACTCTCGGTGAATGGTATTTATGGCCTGTCTGTACGCCGTCCTGTCCAGCGGGTCTTGTCCGTATTGCTGTAAGGAGTCGCGGTAGTCAAGTACTCCCTTCCTGATGTGCCTAGGTGGTGGTTCAGCTTCCAATATGTGCCTGTTGGGATGATCCCGACGGTAGCATCCCAGCAGATATTGTTTACACAACATAAAATTATGCTCCTTAACTGAGAGCATAGATGTTTCACTGTGTAAGTGGTGCTCCGGCGCCAACAGGAGACTTCCCGTCAGGGTCCGAAGGGCGGTGTTCTGACATGTCTGAAGCTTCTTCGACTGCGCCTCGCTAGTCCTCAGTGCATCATAGCTTACGACCAGAAGGCCGATCGCCTTGTACGTTGCCATCAGCGTTTCTGTTGCGGAGGCCTGGGGGCAGTTACCCAAAGTGGGAAATTGTGCTGAAGGCACTGCCGTGAAGGCTTGAGGCGCAGCAGCGCACTGGCAGCATGGGGTCACGTAATGCGTGGTTCACACCCTATGGGTCTTAAGACGTGAACAGGTCTTAAGATGACTCCAACCATTGTACTGGTTGCATCTATCCGAGATTGGAGAATGGTGGAGACGTCTTTGGCACACGCAGCAGAAATAGCAAACCTTCTGCAGGGTTTTGCTCCATTGATGAGCTTAAACTAAGATTACCCAATGACTTAAACGAGTTAGGTCGCCGAAAGGGTGACAGCCTTTGGCCGGATAAAATCCGGGTCAACTCCGGTACGTAGAACCGGCTGTTGTGAGAGCCGAGCTTATTGTAGTATTACTAGTCTGTTGTGAGAGTTGTAGGGCCTTTAGCATTCGGAAATCATTAAATTCTCTGTTAGTCTGATTTAGAGGATCAAGAGCTGCGGTGATTCCAATAGTTGTATTGGAGAGTTCCAATAAGCGAAATTAGATCGCCGAACTTGTGAAATTCGTTTAAACGCCACTCACAGGAGGTTCATTAACGAACTCAAAAACTTTCTTCTTCTGAATAATTTTCTTAGAATCCAACCTCCACTTATTATAGACGTACAGCCTTTTGAGATCCGTTTAAAATCCTGGCACTTAGGTAGTAACATATTTATCTAGTCAAATCTTCTACATACTCTTTCATAGCTATTTTTCCAGTTTGCTGGTTAGATAATGACTTCCCTGTAAGTGGGGTCAATGAAAAAACAACAATAGTAACGTTTCTACGTTCTAACTATTTAGAGGAATCAAAATCTGAGAAAATTGCTTGGCATTCCTGCTTTCGGACGGACCATTTGCGAACGCTCCTTCTTCAATGATTAAGGGATTACGCTTGGGTGAAAGAACACAAGATAGTTCATCAAATCAAGCGAGCTAAAGCACCTAGTCAACTATCGGAATAATTTTAAAGAAAATATGTTTCATATTTAAAAAATTTTGGCAAATCATTTTACATTCTCCCAAGCAAACTTATATTAATTAAGTTGAATTTTTGCTTGGCTGCCTAAACGGACGCAAACAAAGCTCTGAGCTCAAACTAATAAAGAGAAACCACAAATAAAAGATGATGGTCGGATGGGGAGAGGGGGAGAGGGAACCACCACCGGCGACAATTTTCGCATTTTATTAAAATTCCCTGTTGTGCCTTTTATCTTTCGGACTTCGGACTGAAGGAATAAAGCTTGGGCACATTTTAATGATAAAATGATGACAGGCTGTGACATAGAAATGACAGGCGAGGAGAAAAAATACTCGCCATTGAATTAATGATGTCAAAGTACAATGTACCCATTAAATGACTGAATGCGGGCAGGAGATTCGCAGCCAGATTCCCATAGTTGTTGGACATCTGCTGAAGTGTCAATGCAACGAATCGTTCTTCGCTCTTACTTTATTCATATCCTGTTTTTCTTTATGCCCAACAACAAATATATTTGCTCGACTGCCACAATGAAAATTAAAAGCATATCAACTTAGCCACCGACATTTGAAGCTTTTTTTTATCTTTTTAATGTTTTGCAATGTCCTATTAACCAACCGGCGGCTATGGTACAACTCGCTCCAGCTTATTGCATTCGCATCGCGTTGTATTTTACTTACCACCAACTGACCCGGCAAGTGTACCCTTTTTCTTTGGCTCGACACTGTCAAGCCATCTTTCGGTATTTGGTGTTTTGTGTAGGTAATTAGTTTGTTGTTCTAGCGCAGCAGGACCCCGAAAAAACTTATTGTCCATATGAATGTGTCCGTTTTTGAAAGCTTAACGTGAAGAGTGCACAGCGGGGGGGTAGTTGATGTTTGTGAGGACTTTATTTTTCTCGGTGTGAAAAGAAAGATGTTAGAATTTCCTTTGCCGTTCACTAGTTGGAAATATTTCCCGTTAGAATTTTAATAAAATGCCTAAGGAGATGCAATGAAAATCTAAGTGTGCTCGAGCTCTCTGCAATAAGATGTCTATTTTGCTGGTAGGGAGGTTCAAAAATTCGGGGAATGAAATCACGAGTGGTATTAACGCTGGTTCCAAGATAGACGAAATTTTATACCACTTCAAAGTTATAACTGCCAACAGTGACGTGGTAGTCAAACCGCTCACTACCAGGTCCACTCGCTTCGACTTCATATCCAGTCTTGAAAGAGCATAACAAAAACACGGTTGTTTCATCCAATGACGTCGCTATTATCGGAATACAACAAAATTTTTATGTTCTTTTAGAATATTCTATCTTCTCTGCTTAGCTCTGCAGCTCGTATTACTTTTTCCAACATTAAATAAAACAAAATACATGACTCCTTTGAAGCCTCGCTTAGAATCTGACGGCTCGGAGATGTTTTTCTCGTTTCTCACGGAGCTTTTGTTGATGCTAAGCGTTATTAACAAAGCTTTCGGAAATATCAAATTCCGACAATCGCCAAGCACATTTTTTCATCCATAAATTCGAAACCTTAGTCCCAATAACTCGAACAAAATTGATTACGGTCTATCGAATTCAGCGCTTCGAAAGCCTTCAGATATGTTACTAGTGAAAGTTCTCCCTGAAATGAAATAAGCTTTTTTTTTATCATGAGTGGTATAAAGTTTTTAGAATTTTTCATTCCGTTTTTGTGTTTCATTTTTTTGGTTAATAATTTTCGATTTACATTCAAACAGTATCTCATTAATCTTGCGAACAAATGGTTATAATCCGCGAGGAATTTTTAAAAGCTCCAAAACTATTCTAAAAGAAATAGTTGCATTAAAAATTGTGCTGCAATGCAATTTGTTATTTTTCTCATGATTTTTTTCAATAATTTCACAACAAGCTTAAAACACTAAAAGCTATGAAAAGAAAAAAGCTGACTAATTGTGCGCCAATAAGAAACTTTGCCGGACGAGAAGGAAAGACAGTGTAGGGGTGAGAGATGGCGGGGTGAAAAATTCATTAACGCTCAAGGTTTAAAATGCATGAAGAAAAATGCAAGACATTTAGGATAAATAGTTATGCGAAATAAAAATGGGAAAAACTAAGAGAAACAATGCGGAAACTGTTTGGTTTTAATTTTTTTCCCTGTTGTTGTGTTTGGGGCAGGCTAACCACAATTGATGTAATTGATAGTGTTCACAGTTAGGCACTTACATGCATGTGTGTGTATGTGTGGGACAGAAAGCTACTAATGAAAGACCGCCAAGGATCTCGTTTATGGCTTTAATTATTAGCTACGCTTTCCGCGCTCGCAGACACTGATAGAAAACAAAAAAAACTAAAAAAAGGAAATATAAAATGTTGTTGTTGTTGCATTTAAGGAGTATCATTTTATGAAAATATTCATGGAAAAAAATTCTTACTTCGAAAATCTCAGAAGGCAATTAAATACGACAACTTCGACCAAAAATATATTTATTTATATATTTATTGCGTTCACTGCTTGAAAAAATGCCCCAACAAGTGGAAGAACCAACAAAATTTCAAGCTGTGTTGCTGCCTGTAGTGCCTGGAAATCTCAACCTCAAGCTCAATTAGTCTTGCTACAAAGCGAAAGGGAATTTCCCCCTTTCCTTTGCTTTTACAACAACAATAGCGCATCCACTTACATATTTGCACTAAGCTCTGTTATGTTACGCTACATAAGTTAAATTTCGCGTAACTCGTTCTATAAGTAATTGTGGCACTTTTCAAGCTGCACCCCCTGCATGTGCAGTAAGCACATTCCACGTTGGGTGTGCCAGACGAGTGAGTGTTGCAATTACAACTGTGTATTGAGTACCTCTCTGCGAGCAATAAACGTTCAAATTAATTTTTACAACTTGCAAACAAATTATTGGATTTCATCGCTCTTTTGTTTTGTTGCCATTTGAAATCGTTGCGCTCACTGCAACTCTGAAATTGTTGTTATTACCTTGATTATGAACAGATAATTTTTTTTTTTAAATTAATTAATTATGGATTCATTATCAAGAATACTATTTGCGGTGTTTGAAAACTATTCGGTTGATTTCGGTTGGTTTCAGAATTCAGATTAAGAGAAATTAAGTGCCCTTCAGAATTAAAAATCTTTTAGTTTTATCTGGGAACACTTAAACTCTGTAGAAAAGTTCAGGTGGAGACAGACCGGGCTGCATTTGGTATCTCAAATTGGCGCCAAATAGCTAAAAGAAGAATCGATTGACGTGCTGTTTTGTTAACACGACGGTGTCTTCGCCAATAAAGAAGAACAAGATATGCAGATTTCTATATTTATAAAGTTTCATTAGCTCCTATGGCGGATGGAGCCATGTGTAGAAGTTCACGTAAGTGAGGTAAGTATTTGACTGTCATTCACCTGGGAGTGACCAGAAACGATTCTTTTACATATGGTTCAGCTCACGCAGCTTACGACTTCCGGTCTTAGACTAAGTATTCTCTGGGTAGTATCAATATCTCCCGCGGTTGTGCGTAATGTTTTGGGACCCACCACATGAAAATCCTGCCCAAAGAAAAATCTATAATATTTTTGCGTTACATTGTTAAACTAATGAATGAGTTCTATAATTTTAGGATTAAATCTAATTTCAAGTAATATCATAGAAATCATTATATTTTGGGTAATTCCTTAAAAATTCCGAGTAATTTAACAATTATCTTAAATGTAGGCAATGTTTTAAGCCCTCCGTTCCATTTTCTAAAAATTGTTGCCTACATTCAGGACGGTGTCACAGCATGTTTCTAATATTTGTATATTAAAAACACCAAAACGTTGCCTACACTTAGGCTGCTGTTATAAAAGTTTAACTTTTGTTGATATACTGAATGCTTAGCAGATTCTATATGATAATATTCCTTATAAACTAAGCCATTGTATGCATAAGTATATAGTTTTTTTTTGCCTCGTTTTAGAGTAAGGATATACCATTTGATTTTATGATAAAAAATATTATTAAATAACCTCACATATGTGATATTAAGCAAAAAAAATACCCTACTAACGACCACATGTTGTGCTCGACTGAAGAAATTTGAAACATTTGTTCATTCCTTTAGACATTTTTGCTGATTCTAAAGAAACTTTCCATACCTTTCCACTACCACCATCAGCAGCAGCAACTGTGCACTAATCCCGAAAAAACTTTGTTTAAGCCTTGTTGAATCGTCTTCAAAAGTCAAGTGTTGACACAAAAGAACAGTTTTTAGTTTGTAAGCAAACTCTGTAAAAGCTATACACACACATACTTACTCGTATACACATACATACATACGAGTAAATACATTTATTTATTTATTTTTCACTCACTTTTGCCGTTTTCATATTATTATTGTTGTTTATTGTTGTTATTATTAGATATTTTTCTGCACACAGCAACTTTTATTGTTTTCATAGAGGCACTCATACACAAAAAAAAAGAAAGATGAAAAAAATGAGATCAAAATGAAAATGGCACATAAATGTGCGTAGAAATGTGATTTGGAGGTTTGCGAGGTTATGGCTTGTGAGGTTAGCTCACGGCGGCGGCGGTGGTTGCTGTTGTTGGTGGTGGTGCGGGAGTTTTGCAAATAAACAAATATACTACACATATATATATATATAGTGAAAATACGTAAATTTATTTATTTGTTATTTGTTATTTGGTACTTTCGTAGCCATTTCGCAATTGCCTTTTGGCTTTTTATGTTATTACGGCGTCTATGTGGTGTAGGCATGTTGGCGCCATTTAAATTTTTTCACCATTGCCATTGCTACCGTTATCAATATTTCACAAACTGTTATATATTGTATTGGTGTATATGGTGTACAAGTATATATGTATTGTTGTTTTCATTTCATAATTGACTTTGTGTGTGTGTGTGTGTGTGTGTGTGTTGGGAGTTTTTTCTCTAATCCAACCATCCGAAAATGAGGTTAGTTTGAAACGTTGGAGTATCTTAATACATGCCTGCATCTGTATATGTGTATTTCTATAAGCTCGTCGATGAATGTTCTTACTATATGTATGTAAGCTAAGGAGGTAATAAAAATAAAATTAAAGTACCTAATCCTTCAATTGCTCCATGTATGACAATATCTTCTACTTAATTCAACCCGTAATGCCCTGCACACGCCTATACAAACACACATAGATGTTCATATATGTATATGTATGTATGTGATGGTGAATGCCTTGAGCTATATAGCCATTTTATTGATTAGAGTAGCAAAAATTGTTATTGCTGTTGTTGTTGTTGTTGTTGTTGTTGTTGTTGTTGGAAGAAAAAGCCGCTTCAACAAATTGTTGCTTTGCTCTTGCTTTGATATTAACGGCATTTGAAAGTATAAACAGTGAATGACACGAGAAAATGGTCAAAAATAGTTAAATAGAACATACACAAGCACACATACACACACACACCCGTTACATCGTATACACCGCAGCGATTTGCTCTTTACCGGCTCTTATGAACCCCCACCCCCTCGCCACGCTCGTACATTTGACATTTTCCTTTCATCACTCCATATCCTCCATCCAATCAGCCTGGCAAGGTGGCACAGAGTGAGAGTGAGCCATCAATTTTCCACTTCAATGCGTGACACACAGAGCACTTTTAGCTCTGACCCCGCCCCATCCTTTCATGTGCTACCCGCACAGCCGCCCACCCGCTGGCAACCCAATGAAGTCAGATTGTAGGCTATCATCTTAAATTGACTGACACAGAGTGTTTGTGAAAAAGTTTGCGCAAATATACTTGCTGAGTTGCATGGATGGATGTATGTATGAACATATCTGAGGAAAGAAGACAAATAAGCAGTCCGTATGTGATGTTAAGTAGCACACATGCTCCATGGTATACAAGTATACATTTGTTCGTACATACTACATGTATGGTTTAATTTACACAAACACATACATATATGCGTGAGTTGACAATTCATTAGATCCTTCTCAGCTAGATAAATATGGAGTACTTTAAATGTGTGGTATGAGCTCGATCTCTAAATAGGTTTTCCAGTTTTCTTTTTGGACGATGAAGACCTTTTCGAAGTTCGAAGAGAAGAGTACTCATAGTGCTTTAGCAAATTTTTTGAGTGTGTTTCCTGGGAGCTTTTTTTTTTTTAAATTTTATATTGCGTTTAAACTCTTCACAAGATCTGTCCAGTGCGGTTTGTGGGTTGAACTGCTCGTAAGAGGCGTTTGTAAGCAGTGAAGGCTTACTGAGACCAATCTTGGTCATTTAAGCTCCGCTCCCTGACCGGTTTGTGTTGTGAATCTTCTAATTTTTTCACAAAGTTAGGAACCTTTACCTCTTTAACCAATCTCCCTTTCCGAAGAGCATAAATAATTTTACTATTTTACCATTGAGATTTTGATATTTCCTGGTTTGATACTACATTACTAAGGCTGAGTGAAAAAGTCGTTACTTTCAGTTCTCTCTTTTCAATTTCTAAGCTTCCTCGGCGGCATTACAGGATAGCCTCGATCGAGGTTATAACACAGCTCAAGCTGGTATCTAGTCATTGATTTCACAGTGATATGCTTATATTTCGTCGAAATTGTGTAATTTCAATCGAAAAACAGTTACAACCCTAATGTCATCAACATTTAGGCATACATATATATGCACGCGTATTTATACAAATATTCGCATCTACAGAAATATTTCCTCGAGTACTACGCTTTAACTAACATCGTTATTGTTCAAACAAAAGTAATGAGAATTTGGTGGCCCGAAGACTCTTAAAATTAATGTCTTCATTTGCGGATGGCAACTGCGTATAAACAAGTATATTTACACACACACACACACATACCTACACTAACATACATATGTATTAGCTATTTTTGCGGTGAAGTCAAGTCTCGAATCATTTCAAAGATGAATTAAATTGATAATGGAGTTGCAATTTATGGCGATGACATACTTACACATATACATACATACACATTATAGAGAGATTTTTATTATTATTAAATAGTTGAACATTTCATTGCGGTGAATTGTACATTTTTGAAATTTTCTCAAGGAAGATAAAAGGAAATAATTAAATTACGGTATTTGAATTTTTTTGTTTTATTTCGAGTACTAATTTTTGAAACTTTAATCAATATAAATTATCTCTTTTTCGTTTTCTGGACTTATTTTTGCGCTCACTACCTTTTTTAATTTACTACACTTAATTCGTATAAAAATTTAGTAGCATTCCTCTCCCCCTCTCTGTTTTGACGAGCCATTTCTCCAACGACAGTAAGCTTGCAGTGAATTGTCTTCAGGTCACTATCAGCACATTTATTTTTCCTTCTCTTTCCACTTTCGACTCCCATCTCACCTCTACTGCTGTTCTACTACAATTTACTACAACATTGTATCGCCGATTGTAAACATACTTGTTGTTGCGACAATTAAATGCGCCGATGCGTTTAAAGTTGAGGTTGAGTAACTGTTTCATTGTTGCTGCCCACGAATTTCATCGGCATCTGTGGTGTGGCTGCAATGAAGATGCACTTCTCGGCAATGCAACAGTGGTAGTAATTTAAGCTCCAGCAACATTGGTTACATTTGTCTTATGTGCATTTTTAGAGCCGCTTGCATTGTAGTTGCTTTTACTTATAGTTTTATGGCGTCGGTTTTTGTACGCCCGTTTAATCAGCAGTAAATAGAAGAAATGTGGCTGCCCGAATTGTCGTAATGAACTGTGAAGCAGCTAATTAAAATTGCAACAACTACAATATCATTTTTTTTTTTGTATATTTATATTTTGTCTATGGTTTCGACTTGAACTCTGAAAGGCCAGTTGTTCCTTAAGACGGCAGAGGTTGCTTAGTAATCCATTTACATATTATCGGAGGAACAACTGTGGTTAGTGTATGATCTTTAGCGGTAAGTCGACTGTTCTAAGAGAAGTTGTGGAATTAGAAAAAGGTTCGAGGTCTTGTTGAATCCTCTGTGATCCCCTGCTGTCTTTTGCAGAAGTCATGATCGGCAGGTTGGCGAGCCTTGATGTTATTTAAATGGTTGTCTGGTAGTTTCAAGCACTCTAAAAGTGTGGGCGATGTTTGTGGAACTCCGATTAGTCTTAAACTCAGTGTTTTGATACTATGTTTGTCGAAGACCATACAAGTTTTAATTGAGTTGATAAAATAACTTCTTGATGAGTCCAGTTAGCTTAAGTCTTGGCTATAATTTAAGCAGTTTAGGAGGAAGATTCCTCTATTTGCTACGAATTTTGAACCTTCCGCAATCAACTGCAACTGCTCTGACAGTGTGGATGCGGACGTCTACTATTAGCCATAGGATGATGCCATCAAAATGCAATGAGATTGATACCAAAGAAATAGTAAAAGAAAAGCCTGCCATTCTCTATAATTTCTACAGGTAACTAAGAGTTTAAGAGCATCTAAAACTCATTAAGAGTCTTTATGAGTAACACTCAAACATTAAGAGTCTTTATGAGTAACACTCAAACATTAAGAGTCTTTATGAGTATTTGAAGATCTAAATTTTCAGGTTTAATGAGAGGGCGTTGCTGGGAAAGTAGTGCAGAAATAATTTAGCTCGTTGCATCGACGGAAATTGCCAGTGGTAAGAGGTGTAGTAACTGCGTGATCTTAAAGTGGCTCCCGTTTTGTTTTAATGTCATGTCTTCTCTAAAAGATCGAGTTTCAGTGTCTCATCTTCGGGTGAACCTTGAATGCTCGCAATCTATATGGCTCATCGATAAACTATTGGGTTTGGTGGTTCTCTATTAAGTGGCTATATTTTGAAACCTTAAATTTCTCCAAAACTAACCATCAAGCAGTTCAGCTACCAATGAATCAATGCATGCGAAATCGTTTACGCTCTCGCAGCTGTTGAAAATGACATAATATTTAAGCAAATTGCCATTCCCCTTTTTTCCCTTCTCTCTCTCTCTCTCACTCTCTCTCACTCTTGTCTTGTTCTTGAGATTGTCAATGGTCTTGGTATTCATTACTGCTTAGTTGTTGTCGTCGTCGTCGCCTGCTTTTATATTTATTGCCAGTATTGTTCTCACCATCAGCGAAAACGAATAATAAAAAACAACAACAAGAAACACCAAGAAATAAGTAAAACGTTAATGCAACACACTCATCACTTGGCATTACTCTTGGAGCTGCTTGGCTTGGCGTACAGTTCAGTTCAGTTCGCCAATCAGGGGGACAAGTAGAAAGAAAGAGTCTTTTAAATCCTCACTTGCCTCTGCTTGCAAGTACAAATGCCTTGCGCTCGCTTGGCAGGGAAGTGACAGGGACTTCTCAAACGGTTCTAACATAGTTGGTGGCAGAAGAGTTCTATAACGTGTTGGCACAGCGCAGCACAGCGTAGCAGTTCCTTTGCATGTCCCATCTCGTTGTAGCGAGTACCAGTGACATTGGCACTTGAGTGACAAGCAAAATCCTTTAAGTCTTCAATTACTCAAGTTTAAATAGCGAGTACGCATATTTCTTGTAGATATTTACATGCATACATATTTGTGTGTGTGTGTCTGTATGTATTTTTGCATTTAGATTGTGCGATTTTGAAGCAGGGCTGAGACGCAGTTGTCGACGCTTTTTCGTTGGTTGGTGAAAGCAGCGCAGAGTTCCATTTAAGACGCTTTCAATTTGGATTGTTTTTTTAATTTTTAAACAAATTCTTTCTGAACCCATTTCATATATATAAAAATTTATTTTTTAATATCAATAAATAAAAAATCTTTAAATATGCTAAAAGATATATTAAAATTTTTTCACAAAGAACGTAATAAATGAATTCTTCGTAGTAAAGGAGAGACTGCATTACACTGAATAGAGTTCCTGGACGTGGGATTTTTATTAGGCAGCCTTTTTAGTGAACAAGTTTTCCATGAATGTTTTCGAAAGACGTTGAGGCTCAGAACACAAAGACAGAAGATGGGAAAATGAGTGCTGTCTATGGTGGAGATCCGAATTCAAGTATGATATCCGCTTATTAAATTGTATCATCACAGCGAAATTCAGCCGAATAAGGTCTGTTGTCTGACGTCAGCCAAATTTTCTTGACGAAAAAAAGCCAGGAAAATCTCTCAACAAAACAGTGAAATCCCAGCCATTTTGCGTATAGTCTTTTTAGTTAATGACATATAAAACCTCCCATTTTTTCACTGCTGATGCTGGGGATGCGATTTCTTTAGATGAAACCATCAAAAGAGACTCCATTTTAATGCATCTGCTTTTGGATAAATTCCTTGAGCAGCAGCTGAGGTAACGTCCTATTTATGAAAAACTTGCTGGATCGTGCCTCTTTATGACCTGGAACCCAAGTGAAATATAATCTGTTCTATTGGGCCATCTAAATTTTGAATAAAGGACAATACAATTTCAGAGTTCTATGGCTACCTGACTATGACTAAAGATTAGAATATCCTTATCCATGCGGAAAAACACTATAGATAATCAGTTAGCCTGGACGAGAGTTCCATGAATGGGTTCTGTGAGAGAACATTGTGCAGATCTTTCAATTTTATTAAGATAAACATGTGTGGCTTTGTTCACTTTAACCTAAAGTTAGCCTTTTTACCTCAGATTTTACTAAACAGAAAAAGTTTATTTTTTTAATTGAAACACTTAATTTCCATATAAAGAAATTATTTCTCTTTGGAACTCTTCTAACATATTTGCAGTGATGATCCATAGTCAAATCAGTTTGCCTCTTAATCTCATCTTATCTTGTACATTCCTCTACTGTCTCTTAAAAAGTTCGCACTCCTTGCTGATGGCTCAAGTATCAAACGCTTCCTTGCCGTCGCTCATTTATCATTAAATATGAGGCACATACATATCTAAATCAAGGAATACTGGAAAATTTCAAGAAAACAAGGCGACTCTTCATTTCCACACAAATAAAAACAAAATAACGGTACTAAACAGTTGAATAAAATGGAATGATCGTCAATTTACTGCTAAAAGATGCGACGGGGTGCACCATTTTTTGGGGGCCGAAAAAAAAGTAGTGAATTTGAAATAGGAAAAGGCGTCGCAAATCGTGTCAATAGAGCGTTGACAGTGTCCATTAACGTGACAATAACAGCAACAACAACAACAACAAACGCAAAATAAGAAAACTCAATACATGAATGAATGAAGTGCGCTTCAGAGGGATGAGTTGTACGTATATATTTTAATGCGAATGAGCATGACAAAGGAGAGAGGGTAGGCGGTTGCAGCAGGGCTCATTGCTACTTGAATTGAGGGAGAAAAATGAATTTAGGAATATTTTTGGCACAACGGCGCTACGGCAGCGGCAGCATCAACAATGAAGGCGCAACACAATGATTGCTGCAATGACAGCAGCGTCAAAGTTGAATTGCAACATAATTTATCACTGCAACAACAATGGCGCACAACGGTCGAGCTACGCTTGTTTGCTATGAACTCCTTATTATTGTCCTTCCTTCCACTCCTTTGCGCCTCACTCACGAGCACTCAGTTAGTACTCATACTTGGTCATTTTTGGTGCTGCTGCTGCTGTTGTTGTTGGTGGTTGTTGTTACAGCTGATGCTATTCAACGCCGTCGCACGTTCGAGTGCTTCACTTCCCACTTATTGTCTTTTGGTGCTACTATTGCTATTGTTGCTATTGTTGTTGTTGTTGTTTTTATATATAATAAAACTGACGTTGAATAATAGTTTTGTATCCAAAGATTGCTGTGAATATTTTTTTGATTAGAAACGTGTTAGTGGCTTCATATTATGCGCACGTACAAACATACATATATATATACATACATAAGAGTATATAGATATAAACGAAGTCTCTTAGCTGTCTCTCGAAATTCTATTAATTTCTGTCAGTTGCGAATATATTCTTGAGTAATACTTATCGACCAGCTGGAAAGGGCTCTTACATAACTGTGCCACAAGTTACAAATACTATTGAAATTTGATGGAAAATAAAAGGCGAAGGAGAATGGAAGGCGTAAGTTATTGATAAAAATAGTTAAATGTTGGAGCGGCAAGCGATTCACCATTCAAATAAATCTGTTATTTTTCACAAATATTTCTGTGTCTCATAAGCACGAAATATCAGAAGAATCTCCTGACGAAACGACTGCTGTTAGTACTGAATTATTCGCTGAACCACTGAATGTGGATACAGATATTACGACACTCGTTTAGAGACAATTATGCTTGCTATTCACTTCATTTCTTATAAAATAATTTTAAATAGCTTCAGCGAGATCTAGTGACGTTCAAGAATTTTTGGTTAGAAAATCATGGTTTCTACCGCGTTTTCACTGCTTCAGCATATTTTCTACAGTATCAAATTACCACTGTTCGCTTGAAATTCTCTATTCAACACCTCAAAAGTAATTTAGTTGCTCAAGTGATAGCTGAGGACCCTTGCAGAGCTGCACAAAGTGGAACTATTAGGGTTACCCTTAAAATAATCGGTTTGTGCGTATGGTTGGTAGAGAAGGAAGACTGAGAAGAGAGATTGATATTTAAGGCATTTAGTAAGCTCAGTTCAGCCCCGCGTATCTCTCTCTTCAAAAGCTCAACATTAAATTTGCGGAGCGGTCCAGTGAGCTTACCTTTTTCCATCTTCTTCTTTCATTTGATTTTTTTACCAGGGATTTCAGGTGTATTTCAAGGCTTTTTGTTGTTTATTTTTGAAAATTTCTTATGCGGTGGGTTTCAAAACCGTTGCACAACCAAAGGGGGACTCATTCTTAATTTGGTTAATGTCCACACGGAATTTCACTGGCTACCCGGGAGGTGAGAGCAGCAGAAACACGCCTGGCAACTCCCAGGTGAAGAGCTTTCTGTAAATGTCTTTGAAAATTATAGCGCTGAGTTGAAATTTCTTACGAAATTTCACAGCACATTCCTTAAGGAGCTGTTCAATTGCTGATATGACGTCTTGGCAGCTAAATATTGTAATAGCTTTGGAAGAATGCACCTAAAAGTATGCAACATTCACTGCTTGCTTATGTTAGTTCAAGCAAAAGTCCCGAATCAAATGCTGTTTTGAGAAGGAACTGCCCTCCAATTGTACACAGGATACCGCTGTGTCTATAATTGAGAGCTCTTCTTCTCCTTCAATGATTAAACAAGCATTCTCCACGTGGAATGAAGATCGATTTTTGCATAAATTTATTTATTCAAATTGAGCTGCAACGATTTCTGAAACTTGAAAATAATGGACACTAAATATCATCCATACTTTCGTATATTTGAACAGTATTTGCTTATGTGTTGTACTGTTATAAATGCAAACGCATATCAGCGTACATACATATCACTCGAAATAAAAACTAGACAGTGTTAAGCTTGTCAAAATTTCATATTGACAGCAAATGTGCAGCGCACTTATGAGTATGAACATGTCATAATTTATAGACATCCATATACATGACATATATGTAAGTATAGAGAACTCCATCACCTCACCTAGATATCATGCATAAGTACGAATGTATGAATGTCTGTATGTATGTACATTTGTTTATAACGCGAAATCCAAGAATGTTATGGCAGCACTAAAAATGACAGCAGCAGTGTTGAAATCCTTTGATATATGCGAAAAGATTTCATGCATGCAACAAATCCTTTACCAACACACACACACACACACATACGTGCATGCACGTAAGGATATGCAAATGTGAGTTTATAATAATTTAGATATGTACTTATGTACGTATGTATAACCACAAATTTTTCATGTGCGCAACTTCTGCATTGGTAGGTGCTTTAATGTTGGCACTTAACCGCATATGTGAATATACATATATATAATTCTACATATGTGTGCATGTATGTACACCTGTACACGAAGGATAAGCTTATAAGTGAGATAAAAAGGTGGAATAAACTGTGCATGAGTAGATTTAACGTCGAATAAAGCACCTACAGTTGTTGCTGTTGTTGTTGTTATTTTTTTCTCCCACAGTAGAACAGGTAAGCACTTTTAAGACTATACTTGTGTATACAAATGTGTGTGTGTGTGTGTGTGTGCATAAGTTCGCAATAAACTTAGCTTTGCATGCGAACTAATTTAATGCTGAAATTCTTTTGGTAAGCAGTTTATGAGTTGAATACAGACTTATTTACCGTTATGTATACGAATATATGTAGAACAGCACGAGAACCTAAAAATATATGCATTAAGTGACGTGGCCCAAATCGCAGTGGGGTATACGGAGGGCAAGCCATTCGAATTTTACTCGCCTACACTCTCTGAGGAAAGTTCGATATCGAAATTCCGGCAGCAGGTAGAATGTGTTTCTGATCGCCTCACACCCCTTTATTTCCGTAAACACTTATTGTCAAATCAAGCTGCAAACGTACTATCCCTAAGGAAGTAATCGGAAGCTGAATGTTCATTTTCCAGCCAGTTCATGATTTGTTCTCTCGATCTGCATAGTCGTCTTCGAACGTTAAGATAACAGATAACATTCGATCCTTTGTGAGCTGTGAAGAAGAGATAAATGGCTAGACGGCGCCTCCTTCAAGGGAGCCTACGCTTTGACTCCTTGAAGAAAATTGTGCTTTATTCTATATTCTGTTTAGCCAGAATCTTTCATATGAACTCGGACCTTTTCATTTCTGATTTACACAAAAACTCCAGTAGACTTTCTCCTATCGATCTGCTCCTCAGCTAATGGTCAGCTTGAGATCTTGTTTCCAATTCGAGCAGTGCCGATACAACAAAAAATACAAGCAAATTTTGCCTTAATTTGGCACGGCTGTTGCGAGCTTAAGACCGGCAGAAACTGACTTACTATTTGTGCTCTTTTGGTCCGCTTTAAAGAATCAATACATCTCAGAGCACAATTCGAAATATTTTCAATCTTAATTCCAATCAATTAATACAAAAGCTTAAATGCAACAAAGATAATTTGTATCAAAAAGATGCGCGTTCTCTTCCGAAATTCTCGCACCACTTTGCCTAACATGTTTCTTTCTGTCATTTTGCACATTTCACTGCCACAAATGCTACTTTCCACAGACTGACCTGACTGACTGACTGACTGGCTGCTCTCATATCAGAGTTGGAGTGGTGAAAATGCGCAAATTAGTAACAGGTGTTTTCTTTGACAATATTTCAGCAGCACGACGAGTGGAGTACAGGGGCAGGATTTCGATATATCAACACAGCTTCTTGTTGCACAGCTCAATGCAAAACTATGCCATCAACAAGCACTTTCTGCTTCGTCATCGCCAATTCGTTAAGCAGATAACGTTGAAGGCGAAGGTAAGTGGTTGGGTAAGCGAGTGAGACTTCGCTCTTACCTCAGCTTTGAAGACAGCTCAACTCGGCTTTCACTATGGATTTGTCTTTACTTCTGTATAACGCTCCTTTTTCTTTGGGCTTTAGTGCTCTGCTACTACTCCTGCTCCTGCTCTCCTGTTTGCTGTTTTGGCATACAAAAGTAAATAAGTAAATAAAGTCAAGTCACTTACCGTATTGCTAACGGCAACACGGCACAACAACATCTACACGCATACATGCCTACA
Organism: Neoceratitis asiatica; assembly: GCA_030068015.2. Lineage (NCBI taxonomy): Eukaryota > Metazoa > Arthropoda > Insecta > Diptera > Tephritidae > Neoceratitis > Neoceratitis asiatica. The sequence continues at coordinate 91,144,166 of CM061526.1, forward strand.
TACCTCAATGAGTGCTCGCACCCGCCAAAGTAACTGTGTGTCTTTTTTTTTTTTTTTTTTTTGGGGGGATATTTGTTGTTGATTCTTCTTGCCTTTCACAACACACAAATTGGTTCTCGGTTGCTGGAAGTGTGACTGACGGGGAAATTAAGCGTACAAATAAGTCAAAAAGAATTTTCACGTTGAGCGCAATAAAAAAGGCGCATATCTGCAGCTGCTGTCTGCGTGTGTCTGTGCTGGCAGTAAGTAAGGAATGTAAGAGTGTGGCGCGCGGCTGGCACTTGGCATCTTAAAGCATCTTTGAGGAGTATGCCAAGTGTCGAGAGCGCAAAAAAAAGCATAATTTAATTTCATTATCGTTTTATTTACATTATTATTATTATTATTTTCTTTTTTTTTGTAAATAAACACAGTAAAGCACCGCAACGAGTAAGGGAGTCAACTGCGAAAATGGCAGCCGCAAAGCAGATGGAATATCAGCAGTTATGAAGCAAATGGAGGTGGCGTTTGTTGACGTACAGCCCTTCTCCAAATGTCATCACTTGACTGAGGCAACTCAACGCTGGTCGTGCAAATCATCATGCCGGAGCATAAAGAAGCGTAGAAGAGTGTGTCGACGAAACACCTTGAAAAAATCGAAGCTCCGAAAAATAAAGCAGCTGCGCCATCTCTGCATGTTCGTATGAATATAAGTATGTATGTGTATATACACCCACTTATGGACGCGTCTCAAGTATTAAAATATTTCAGTTGAAGCAGATCTGTACGTATGTATATCTGGGTGAATGTGGGTGCTGGTGTGTGTGCGGTGTAGGGTAATCGCAATGCTTGTGGTTGCCAATGACTTTTAACGCCTTAATATTATTTACATTCTAAATGCGCGCGTTATCGCAATTTGTTGGCGCGTATAATTATTATAAAATGAATTTGTCTTTTTATTTGTCAAATTATGTGTTTGACACACCTACAAATATACATATAAAATGGTAGTCACGGTAAGTGCAAAGAGTTCTAAAGGTTGAATACTTATTTATTTTTAGAGAGTTTTCGAAAGATGGGTGGAGTTTCTATAGTTATCGGTATATTATTACTAATAATAAAGGGTATCCATAGGAGGTTACCTATTTTTTTAAAGAAAAAAAGACAGAAAAATCAAATTTTCAGTTGGGGGATTGTTTATTACCATTGGAAAGAACCTTTTTTGGTATTTATTTTCCGAAGATTATCTCTTTCAATTGTTGGCCGTGACTACGTCTCAGATGGTCCATCCGTTTAGTTCAATTTTCGATGACTCGTTCGAGCATTTCGACTGGTAACTGGCGAATGACACGCTTGATATTTTGCTCCAAGGCCTGAATCGAAGCGGGATTATCCGCATAGACTTTAGACATATCTGCACAGGAAAAAGTACATGAAAACGTCTAACGGTGTGATATCACACGATCTTGATGGCCAATCGACCGGCCCAAAACGTGAAATTATCTGCTCACCGAAGTGTTCTTTCAATACATCCATTGACTGATGCGATGTGTAGGAAGTGCTGCCGTCTTGTGAAGTGAAATGAAAACTCTGTTATGTATAGCTGAATATGTTCCACGATCTCGCAAATACGAGCAAGGTGATCATGCAGAGTAAACCTATCAATGCCTAAAAGACCAATATTTAGATATCAAATGAATTAAAACTTCAATTTGAGAATAGAAATGGTAGAGATGTATATAGAGAAGCCACAATCGATAAAAACGGCGAAACCTACGCTCATTGTATTTAAAAAAAAAATAATAAAATTAAAATCTATCGAAGCTCTTCAAGTCATAAGAAACCTAAAAAATATAAGATGCTGACCGGCTGTGGATTTTCATTCTTAAAAGCAAGATAATCTCTGAAATTAAATCCGAATCCGAACCAATCGGTCTTTTCTTCTAATCTTTCAAAATGCAAAATGTTCCTTTAACATCATAACTTTAAGAATTTCCACAACAATTTTCCATAATTCGCACTTGATTAACCACTAACAATACTCTTGTACGAGTATTCTCACACAAAGACAGTGAAGAACAATTGCCGGAAATAATTTTGAGCTTAGGTATAAACACGCTTGTTTGTTTGTTGTTTTTATGTACAAAAGCGAGCCTCAACACTTGAATAACTGAAAATTTCTGAAATTCCAGCAAATCGACCTACCACTTACCCAAAACTTGGTATTTCAAAGAGACTTGATACAGACAGCCGCTCCTTATTTGCTATTTTGTGGTGATGTGGTTGTTGTTTTTGTTGCTGCTTTTGTTGACATTCTGTGGCATACTATAAATTAGCAACAATAACAATATTGAAATGGCATTTATTGTAGAATTTTGATGTAATGTGATGATTAGCTGCCACCAAAAGATGCCGGAGGGAATGAAGGAATGAATGTCAAGGCGGTGGAAATGAGAAATCATCAAGAAAGGAAGTGCTCCAAATCAAGCGACACCACAACTGAAGGCGCGAAGAAGTGCTAATTTGTGTGGATAACCTTGAAATTTGATCAAGTGGCGGTTTTAGAAATGTTTAAATTTAGTACACAATAGCAACTACATTACTACAAAGATACATTATATTTCATTGAGAATTATTTTTTGTTGGTAGGTTTTTTGTATTTAAAAAATATTTGAAATTATCATAAGTTGATACATTTATATGTGTGCATAATATTTATTTATTTTTGCAATTAATAATAAAGAATTTTTAATTAATTTCAAAATTTTTTTTATTTAATACTTTCTCACTTTCTCAATTTTTTATTAAAAACAGATTTAAAATAAGAATTTTGTAAAAATAAATATTTTTTGCATTTTGCAGATTTTTAGAAACTTCCAAGAAATCATTTTTAATAAGTAAAAAAATTCTTTTTAAATCAATTTTGCATAATTTCAGATATTGACCTGGCCTGGTTTGGAACATGCAGTATGGTATCAACTCGGCTACTGTGCCCGCCGTAAAAGCTCAATATAATGAAATTTCTCAGAGAAGAAGTACCTTAACGGCATGCAAAACCACCAACACAATGTCCAATAGCAACGAAGAAAGATACATCCAATAATTCTTTGCAGTCTCGAAGGGACTACAAGAAACTTGAAGCATAATGATGAGTCACAACCTACTGGCTATTACTAGCAGGGATATATGTAGGAAGTTTAAGAAGGCAGTCATGAGTGTGACATTGCCACACCTCCTCTGTATGATATTATTCAGAACATGTCGTAGGCATGTAGAAGCTTTGCTATTCAAAAAGGCTGGAACTAGTTTCAAAACTCCATAGCCAGGCCTTCTTAAACTTTGCAAAAGCCGTTGGCGTCCTCTGCGATGATTACTTTACCTCGTATTATCTCCATCTGGCACTAAAAAGGACGAAAAGGTCTATGTAAGGCATAACAGTCAAATAGTAACACATAGCCCAAACCACGAAATTTTTAATTTTTTGGAATTTTTTTTAATGATTTTTTTAAACAATTTCTCTTCAGTTTTGAAATTTAGCCTCACGTTTGAATCACTTAGAACTAAGAATTATAGCTCTTGCGCACAAATTAAAATGAAAACTTCGTCAAAGCACTCTCTAATGTGCTGATAACCCCAACTCGCGCTCGTAAAATCGGTTAGAAAGTGTAAGAAAAGGTGCACCGAGTCACAGCTGCTGCTGCAGCGAAGCAACAAATTGCAGTGGAAAATGTGTCAAGACGAGTTGTTTTTTCATGGCTTTACTGACATAAGAAATCGTATTTGCAACACTTCAGAAGACATATCCTTTCCAAAGACACACACACACACAAAACTCAAAGGCTCAGTGCGACAAAGGACATGCACACCAAACCAAAAAGAAAAATAATAACAGAGAGTATAAAAAAAAGATGTTGATAAAAATAGATGCTGCGAAAAGGAGCGTGTTGCTTTGGCAAAGTAAGAAACAGTCAGCAGTAGTATAGTGTCTGACATCCTCAAGGACCTTCCGCTTAGAGCATTACAAATTTCATGCCACTGCCAGTTTCAAAAGCAACTAAGGCAGTCAGCTGTTGCCACTTTCTACTCACTCCCCCTTTTTCTCTCTCTCTCTCCATCCCCCTCTCTCCCTCTCTCTCTCTCTCTGTCTCTCTCTATGCAACTGCAAAGTAAGAGAATGCGTTTCCTTTTCGCTGCAGGTATTAATATCCCTGTACATGTATTGAAGTGTGTGTTTTACTTGCCACGTCCATCAGCGCTTTTCCCTCTACTTTGCTATACTCGTTTGAAGCTTCTCGAAAGACATAGTTTCATTTATGTTTGTTCTTTTCATTTTTTGGTTGTTAATGAAAAATGCATTTGTTTAGCGGATGAAAAAAAACTTATTTTCCTTGGCATACTCGTACATACTCGTATATATTATAGTGAGCAATGAGCGGAGTTGTTTTTGTAATAGATTTCATTTATGTCATTGTTAGAATTTTGAATTTGAAAAATGAAATGCTGGTAACACATGCTTAATTCGGTATTTACCGAAAGAAAGCTCCGTAAAATTAATGTTTCAGTGCAGAAAAATGGTTAATTTACTACATATATAAGCAAGAAATAGTTGTTGTTTTTTTCTTAAAATTTACTTTATTTAAAAAGTGAAAATAGAATATTATGAAATTTATATTTAACGTAGAAATATTAATACAAATTTACACGTCTATTTTTTCAAGAAAACTATGAACATTTTTGATTCTGTGGAAAGCTCGGAAAAATACGGAAGAAAGAAAATTTTTAAGTTTTTTTTTCAATTTTCAATGGAGAAATTAACGAAATAAATTATAGGTGGCGCTGTGTCGAGTTCAATACCACAATTGGATAGATGGCGTCAGGCGTTGATTTAGGTTGTGTGCAATTTGACAGATTTCCTTTTTCGCATTGTCATTTTCTATTGTCCTATTTATATTTTGCTTCAATTTCTTCGAAATTTGCGTATTATTACACCGATTCCAAACAATCATTTATCCGCATCACATTCAGAAACAGTACTAACACGTTCCAAGCAATTGAAATTCAATGCGGCATTTATCAATTTTTCAATAATTCAATAATTTTTTCATTTGGCATATGGGCATTCACTACGAAATATTTATTCGATCAGAAATAGCGATGACAATCGATAAATCGTAAGACCAATCGTGTTTCTTGATGTTTTTCCAACAAAATCGCGGATGGATTTATAAAGGGTTTTCCAATGGGGATGATATGATTTCTAAGAGTCATTTTGGTAATTTTTTATATGTCATGATCTGTCGCTTTTTTCATTGTATGCAGAAATGTTTACAATTTCATCATGGCAAGATATCCGCAAGAACAACGTTTACAAATTATTCAATATTATTATCAAAATAATCGTTCTGAAATTGCATAATGTTCAAGTGCCAATAAGACAAAGAACCAGTCGAAGTGATGAAAATACTGCTGCCGTTCAGGCAATTGTTGCTGAAGACCACAATTTATCGATTCCAAGACGTTCTCAAGAATTGGAAATGTCTCAAACCACAGCTTGGCGGATTTTGAGAAAGGATTTCGGCTTGCATTCGTATAAAATTGTTCTCACTGAAAAACTGTAGCGTTGGAACAACTCGAAAACGATAACGATCTTTTTAAGAAAATCATTTTCCCCGATGAGGCTCACTTTTATCTGAGTAGTGCGGTAAATAAACAAAATTTTCGATTCTAGTGCGAAGAAAATCCAAAAATTATTCATGAACAACCATTATATTCACATAAATTGACAGTTTGGTGTGTTTTTGGTCTTTTGGTTTTCTTCTTTCGAAATGAAGCTGGTAGCACCGTTACTGTCAATGGAGAGCGGCCACAGTTGGAAGAAATTGATCTAAAAAACATCTGGTTCCAAGAGGAAGAGACTACGTAGGCTTGTGTCACACAGCGCGTGCAACCACCGAATTATTGTGAGAAAGGTTTGGAGATTCGATTATTTCAAGAAATTGTAATATTGAATCCGAGAAGTTGTGATTTAACACCATTAGACTACTTCTTGTCTTTAGAAATAAACCAGACTCTATTTAAGATTTAAAAGTCATTATTGAACGTGCTATTCATGACATATGACTTGATTTAGTCGTGGAGTTTGAATGATGTCATATCGGTTGTACTTCACATTAAATTAAAAACATTTGTATTTCCTTAACAATTAGTGTGTGTGTGTGTTGTTTTTTAAAGAAATCGTATCGCTTTTATTAGAAACCTCTATATGAGGAGCTTTCATTTCAAGGCATAAGTATACTCGGCGGGGTTGACCATCCCAGCCGAGAGGAGGCAATTAGAAAACCCAAATAAATTTTTTTTATTAATTTTCTATAACTTTGGATGTTGGTCAGGTTAGGACTTTGATTCTTGCTTCAGCTATTGAGGCCAATCTTTAACTGATTCTTTGAAGTCTTCTACTCAACAAGTTTATTTTGGACAAAGGTTTTCTTGGTAACTAAACCAGAGCATACTTGTTAAGAGTTCCATGCTTAATAAGCTCTAGAAGCTTTAAAAAAAAAAAGGAAAAAGTGTAACTTTCCACACTCACACGAATTTTTCGAGATAGTCTGCGAGTGAGCTTCGGACATAAAGTCAACTTACACATTACCACCAAAAAGTATTTATTTCATTTCGAAATGGAAAAAGTTTTTAATTCGTTAAAACAACGTTTCGATTTTTGTGCTTCACATACATGGATACATATGTACATACACATACACCCACTTTGTTTTTATAAAGCTAACACTAACTAGGTGTTTGTGTGTGTTTTGTAAATTTGTTATTGTTCGAATGTGTGCGCCCTTGTTTTTATTATGCTCCCTGTATGGTTTTATGCTTTGTCACACGCTATGAACAGATCAAAGTTCAATAATAACGGAAGTCAAGCCCACTACGGCATGCACAAGAGAAAGCAGACAGAGCCGGGAGAACATAGAAATAGACACAAAAACACAGCAGCGTCTAAACGTTCCTTCCAAACTTCGTTTCAAAGTCGGTAACTTCCAACAGAACAACCAAAAGCGCCGAGCCCCAGCGCCATGTAACAGCTTCGGCCATGGGCAAGCGAAAACTCTTTACAACACACATTTACAATAATGGGGATTTTCCCCCATCCTACGCGACACACATGTGCATATTTGTATGTTTATATATATATATATATATGTATGTGTAAATGTTGGTTTTATAACCAATTTTATGGTTATGGCGAAAGTTTTCGATTTTTAAGTTAAAACTCATTTATGAAACTTCAACAGCAAGGAAATTACTTGGCGAGCCAAAAGAAAACTCTGCCCAAATCAGTAGCAATGAACGAATGTACGAGTGTGTGTGTTTGTGCCTAGTTTGGACATATATTTTTATATTTGTCCTTCCCATTTATGTTTGTATTTTTATATTTGTGACTGTTATTGTTGTTGTTGTTTGCAAAAAGCAATTGGCGAACGTGCCGCAAAAATGGACAAGACATTAAATTTAATTTTCAAGCACCGGCAACTAAGTGCCATAATATTACACATACATACATACATACATACATACGAGTAGTACATAAGCATAATTCAGGGCAAGTCATAATCGTACTGTATGTACTGAGAGTGAGAGAGCAGAGATAGAGACAGAGACAGAGAGCAGTTGAAGGTGGAAATTTGGAGATTTAAAAACAACAAAGTAAATTTCTTCTAAAAGTGGGTATTGGTTTCAATAATTTATTGCTAAGGATGAAAATCTCGAGCAGCTCTAGTTTGTTTTATCATTTTTCATTATTACCGTTAGTGGATTTTACAATAGTTTAGTCTTTCGCCACACTAAATAGTTCTCCCACCCAATATCCATCATCACAGATCAAAGTAAAAGTGTTTTTCCAACATAAAATGAAAGTTTTTGCCATTAACTAGTAGTGGAGTAGTGGTAAATAGTTCAGTTTGTCTTACCAAAGTCGTGAATTGAATCACTGTCCTTGGAATATTAGAAGTCTCTATAATAGTGTCGGTATACATGAAACCTTAAGCTTCTGTAGAATAGAAAACTTAATTAATTTAAAAACATCATCGCTAAAATTAACGCTCAATATTTTCAATATTTAAGGAATACGAAATTTTTCTTGTGCCCAAAAATTCGTTTAAATTTTTTTTTTGTAAGAGTACACAAATCTTCTTTTTTTTTGCTTATGTGCATCTGGAAAAACTGCAGTTTTACTACTATTTTCTTTGCTTCGCAATAAAAGGCAAATTTCTAAACTTTGAGTACAGTTATGATTATCTTTGCTGCAAGTACGTTTTGTACATTTTTTCGTACCCACTTTTTAGTCTCTTCAAAAGTTACTTCATTTCGTTTGGCAATTGCAATATTATGACAGCATTACCGTTCGACCGATGAATAACTCGTTTATTGCACCACTAGGCATCGTACACATGTGTATACAAATATACGTAAATGCATGCGGTCATGCCAATGTTATGGTCAACACTGCGTATGATGAACATTTGAATGAGAAAATATTTTACTTCGATTGTTTCAAGTTTTTGAGTAAGTTTCGAGTAGACTAATATGTTTTTTTGGCTAGTGAATATGTATGTAGTCATATATATGTAGAAATATATACTCCAATGTATGCCAAGGGGTGTTTGTCATTTGTTTTGAAGCAATAAATATTTTGTTAGAAAGTTTGCAGTTTAGAAACGTAAATGTAGTTTATGAATATACAAATATATATATATATATATTAGAATGCAATAAAAATCGATGAAAAGAATAATATTGAGAAGTGACAATTATATTGTTTATTTTTACTACACTCCATTACGTAGAGAAGGTCTTATTCTTCTTGAAGACCTCATATAATTCTTCCCTACATTAACTTGAGAACTTTTTATATAGCTCAGATTCTTTCACAATATATCACCGTAGTAAAAAACTGCAGTTATTGATATTTCATCTAATTCGACGCTTACATGCCATTTAATTATGATTTTATGGAGAAAACTTAATTTTTTTCTTCTGTAGTGCTATAATGGGAGGATCATGTTACTAAAATTGAATTTATTTTCATTTACTGACCTTCGTTGTTGTTGCACACCGTCTGGCAGTAAATAAAATTATAACAAGACTTGAAAATTTAACTATCATACTGTTTGTTTTTTAGAAACCAAAATATGGGGAGGATCATAGATTCATTTTTTATACCTCTCATTAGCATGGAATGGTGTATTTCCTTTGGTCCGAAGTATTTATGAACCAAAAGAAGAAGAGATAGGCTCTAGATAGATTTAGCCATGTCCGTGTGTCCGTGTGTCCCTCTATTTGAACGCAGTTTTTGAGACATATATTCTAGACATTTATAATGAATTGTACCATGGTATTGAAAATCATTGATATTGGTTCAGATATGAGGCTTTGGTCGAAACTCCGTCAAAAAAGCATTAAGGAGCGCGAAATTTGGTATCTTATGGACGTGAGTTCAAGTTAGTATTGACACTGAAAATCAGCGAAATTGAGTTTTGTAATTTCCAATAAATTTTATATGTTCATGAAAGGTATAAGATTTCGGCATGGCCGATGAAAATTCTTCTCTATTGTTTTTACTTCAGATGAAATTCGTATCTCTTCAACTAGTACGCGATCTTTGTTCTTATTTCAAAGGAAAGCAAAAATAAGAAATTTCGCACGGAAAATCATACGCATAGGGGGCTCTCCCTAAACCACGTAGCTCGGGGAGAGGAGGGGAAAGCAAAACGACATGGCTTACTTCAGATAAAAGAAATATTCAGTATAATTTAGATTTTACCCAATAAATGATATATCAGGGATGGACGGGTCAAAGACGGAAGAAGCTGGGTCCTTGTGAAATCTACCACAGCGGCCATTTAAAGGAGCGCAAATTTGGTGTTGGGTTTGTGGTGAAAGAGAGACCTGGTCGCCGAGTCCTGGCATTCACCCGGGTGGATGAGCCTCTAGCCGCAATTCATATCAAAGCGAAGTTCTTCAACATTTCGTTGATTTGCGCCACGCCTCGACAGAAGAGAAAGATGATGTGACCAAAAATCTTTTCTATGAGAACCTAGAACGTGCTAATGAGCGATATCAAAATTGTGATAGGCCTTTTCAACGTCAGGATGGGCAAAGAAGGTATATCAGGTGCAACAATCGGAAAATTCAGCCTTCATGACGATATATCCCCAAACGGGCTGAGGCTTATTGACTTCCCCGGGGCCCGAAATATGGTTATCTGTAGTACCAAATTCCAGCACAAGAAGATCATCAAGCTACATGTCTGTGTCCAGATCGAAAAACACTCAACCAAATCGATCATGTTGGCATAGGTGGAAGACATGTATTCAGTGTTCTAGACATGCCTAGCTTCCGAGGGCCAAATATCGACTCGGATCATTATCTTGTAGCAGAAAAAAAGACGAAAAAAGAAAGAGGCCGAAATGTGCGAATATGAAGAGCTTGAGAAGCTAGCTGGCAAAGGTAACGCCGGGAAATTCTATGAGAAGATGCGGCGTCGTACAGAAGGCTTCAAGACCGGAGCAAGCTCATGTAGGGATCAGGGAGGTAATCTGGTGATAGATGTCCAGAGCTTACTTAGTGCATGGAGGGAACAGTTCCCCAACCAACTAAATGGCAGTGAAAGTGAAAACTCCGGATATGGCGAACCGAAACTCCAATCATGACGAAGGTATATATGTTCTATCACACAATTATGAAGAAGATCGAATAGCGATTGCCCGTTTAAAAAATAACAAAACGGAGCCAGCCGATGACGTGCCGGCAGAACTATTCAAAAACGGCGGCGAAGAACTGACAAGGTACATGCATCAGCTTCTTTGCAGAATATGGTCGGACAAAAGCATGCCCGACGAATGAACCTAAGTGTGTTCTTTCCAATTAAAAAAAGCAGACCTGGTGACTCTTTATCGAGTGATTTCTTCAATTTGATGCTGGAAAAAACAATACGAGCTGCAGAGCTAAATGAACCAGGTACAATATTCTATAAGAGTGTAAAATTGATGACGTATATCGATGATATTGATATCATTGGCTATAACAACCGCACCGTAAGTTCTGCGTCCTCCAGGTTACATAAAGAGGTGAAGCGAATGGGTCTGGTAGTGAACGAGGGCAAGACGAAATATCTCCTGTCATCACGTAAACAGTCATCGCATTAGCGACTCGGTTCCCACGTCAATGTTGACAACGATGTTGAGAACGATAAGCTGAACGAGCTATACGACGACATTGACATAGTTCAGCGAATCAAGAGACATCGGCTACGCTGGCTAGGTCATGTCGTCCGAATGGATGAAAGCACTCCAGCTTTGAAAGTATTCAATGGAGTACCCGCAGGTGGAAGCAGAGGAAGAGCAAGAGGATCAGGTGGAGAGCGACCAGGTATCACTTGGTATTTTCAACTGGCGCCGAACAGCAAAGAGAAGAAACGAATGGTGCGCTATTGTTGATGTGGCTATAATCTTGTAAGCGGTGCCTACGCCAAAGAAGTAGAAGTATAAGAAGTTATTTTTGGTTCTCTACTTTCATCTCTCTTCATTCACTTTTTTTAATAAAATAGTAGAAACCTTGGTTCGAAACACACTGAAGTATCTTTTTTATTTATAATTGTATGGCAACGCAAAGGAGAGTTTCCCAATTTATGAAATTTCAGAAAAATTTATTTTCAGTCCAGTAATTTAGATTGAAACTTCTTTCTATTTGTGTATTATGTATGTGCATCATAAAAGTCCATCAGCCATACGGAGGAGGAGGCTTAGAATAATTCTATGGCATTTTGAAAGATTTTTTAAGTCAATTTCGAAGCTTATCTGAAGGAGCTGAAAAAAAATTGCCAACGGTAGCCATTGTGGACGCGAGACCGCCAACACAGGCAAGGCACCAAACCATATCTCATTGAAGATTTTGTGAACTTCCTTTATAAAGGATTTCAGAAATTTTAACCCTCACATGGCCAACAAAATTTTAGAGCGCTCAATTGCTCATTCAGTTGACAACACTTCACTGGAGTAACAATATTTCGGCCACACCCAGTTAAATTCTTCCTGCTTTGATGCCTTGAGCTAAAAAAAAAAAAAAAAATATAAAAGTCAGAGCAGAGTTGTTTTGTATCTGCTGAAATTGGATCCAACGTATCGTGTTCTCCTCTACTACCTTCTCCTCCGCACCTCGCCCGCAAAATGAATGTCTAAAATTAGAGTATGAGCTCACTATCGAAAATTGTGATCTTGAATAATACTTGGCCTGCTCGCCTGCTCTCATGACATTATGTAAATATCTACGAGTATGTAAATGAAACATAATTCACCGGCTAAGTTTGGCATTTACTATACAAATAAATATTATAAAATTAATCGTATGCGTATATGCCGAGCAAAGCAAACGTATAACGCAATCTTAGGGAAGTACAGTATCAACGCAGAATGCCGACGCAAAGCAATTATGTAGAAGTAGAATTAAGAAGGCAATATTGGTAGACTGAGTATACTTATGGTTGACTGAAAATTGGTATTAGTTTTTTTTTTCTTCTGGTTTTCCCTCTTTTGACTTTGTCAAAGCAATGCCTATTAATGGTTAGGATTAGTAAGGGCAATGTGTATCATCCTGCGAGCGTGTGCATATATATATATATATATATATATGTGTACAATTTTGGAACAATCACAACAATTGAATATTTAAGAAACACATACACGCTACTAAATATATTCATAGGGTGTATGCACACCCTGTAAGAAAATCGGTTCATTGTGAAATTAAAAAAAAAATGCATTTAGTTCCATTAGTTTTCCTTCGAAATAACATAAATTTTGGATAATTTTCTTAAAGGCAATTTGAAAGACTCCTAAGATAATATGGAAGGTGTTCCTTTTATTTTGCAATTGGGAAAAAACTCAAAATATTATCGAAAGAGGTTTCCCTTTATCAATTGCCTTAAATTTCCTATGGGGTATACTATCTGAATTACAAGCCCTTAGCAAAAGCAAGCATACTTTTAGGGCTTAGCCACTACTTGAATGTCTCAACGTTGATTATATTATTGAGACTCTCTGTGTTTTCATTAATGTTCAATGTTGTTATTTCTACTTCCCATGACAAGCAGCAGTCTCATCATCTTGCCTCAGCACATGCATATGCACAAATGTATGAGCACGTATGTGTGTATATTCATAATAAATTAATATATATATTGATATTAATGACCTCCTTACATGCATACATGTTTTAGTATACAAAGTGTTGCTCTCGTAAGAAAATCAAAGCATTCTTCACTCGCTCTTCGATAACACAGTGAAGGAATCTCAACTTGACGCAAATTGATATATGAAGTTAAAATCTAGAGCATACTTCGTTGGATTTGTATTGGCTTGTTGTTGTTGTTGTTGCTACTGTTGCTGCTGTTGTAGTTGGGCGCTACTTAGTGTGCAAGGACTTTTCAATTAACAATCGCATTAAGTATGGCTAACGTGCAGGATTACTCGTCCTACTGCCCTGTGGCAAAATTCATACACTTAATTATAGCTAAATTGTGAACGACTTTGCTTACGAAGACTGCATACACATTAGGGTGGTACATATACTTCGACTTATGCTACACTCCATTTGCATTTCACTTATCAGCCCTGACACACATTCTTAAGAGTTTTATTGTTTTTAATGTACTTAGGGTGTTGTTTTACAGCTTCTTCTAGAGCAAATTTATGATAGTAAAGATCAGCAAAATTATTGGGCAATTAATTAAAAAATATTGCATTGACACAAAATCCGAAATTACAGACTGCTCTTGAGCTCGAGCTTAAAAACATATGGACCATATGGTTCTTTGAAATTTTCAAAACTCAATGCTTCAATCGTATTACGAAAAATCAGAAATCAGATGCCCCTAAATCTTAAAAAATGTAAAGTTGAGTGTTTCTCCCGAAGAGCCACACAGGCAATTACTTAAACTATAAACAATGCCAATTTGGAACAGGTTCACAGTTTTATTGACCTGGGCATCACTATGAACCCGAAACTGAACTTCACACATCACATTGGTGTGTTAGTCAACAAAGCCAAGGGCATCTTGGCTTTTGTAAAACGTTGGTTAAGGGAGTTTAATGATCCTTATGTTACAAAAGCTCTATATGTAACATTAGTGAGACCCATTTTTGAATACGGCTCGGTGATTTGGAACCCTAGGTATCAAATCTACTCTAACAAGTTAGAGTCTATTCAAAAACAATTTCTCCTCTTTGCCTTAAGAAATTTGCATTGGGACTCTCAATACAATCTTCCCTCTTATACTAGTCGTCTGCAACTTATCAATCTCCATACTCTCGCCAGTCGTCGGGAAATGCTTGGTGTAATTTTCATGGTTAAAATAATAACAGGCTCAATTTGCAGCCCCTTATTCTCTCTGAAATCAAATTTAATGTTTCGTTCAGAATGTCCAGAGATTTTTGCCCCTTGTTTATGAAAACTTGTAAAACGAATTTTGAATTTCACGAGCCTTTACATTGTTTATGTCTTGATTTCGCCTCTCACTGTAGCACAGTTGACATATTTGACTCGCTTCTTCATATTAAGAAAACTATTTTGTCAAATCTCAACTAACCGTTATATTACATTTTATATTTTACATAATTCTTAAAAATCAGCTGATGAATTTTGCTCTGTAGCTGAACTCTTTTAGTTCTCGAAACTAAACAAACCTCTCCTCATCGTGACTCGGCATTGATGAAAAATAAAACAAGTTCCGACGTCATGCGGACAGCGCCCTGCGTGCGGATGGGCGGGAGGTGGGTAAACCGATGGGATTAATTAATTAAAAAATTATAACTGAATTGGTTTAATCTGAGAATGTGATCGAAAAATAAACCAAAAAATGCAGAAAAATTTGCTAAGCACCAACAAAGTCATATAACAAGTAATTTAACCCCAAGTAACTGAAGTGAAATACACTGGCATCCACCTAGATATGCTATTGACCTGGAAGAAATTTAATTATGCTAAAAAAGCAGCTCCTCAGACTTAAAACCGCCAAAACTTTGATCACAAAATCCATCATAAAGTCAAAACAGCTGCAAGGAATATAAACAATTGTCGGAACCTCAATAAAAATACACCGTTTTCAATCAATAACGCCACGAAACCTCACGGGCGGCGCACCGTCGTATATGCATGTAGTAATGTAGAAAACCGCACCCACCTTCAAATAGGGGATTTGACAGTTCTTTAAAGAACTATACGATTTTTTTATCTGTCATCTTAATGTACGTACATATATATATAATATATAAGCCCTTACAGTTGTATAAAACGTCGTATATGAGGTTGGTTCTATCACCGAAAATGAGCTAAGGGTAATCTGAGCCTTAATAATACAGCTACGGAAAACACTTCACAGAGATTAAAGCCTCACACTGCGTCTTAATAGCCAAAGCTAATAGAATTTTTTAGGTTAAGGTGAAATATATTATTACTGATATGCCGTAATCCAACGCATATGTTACATACATTCATTCAGGGGAAGATATTATTTTTGACACGGCGACATCCCATGAAAAGTTGCATGATCTGACTTTACGTCAGAAAAAAAACATTACAGCCGAATCCCAACCACTCGGCAATCAAAAGACTATCAAAAAGAACAGATTGTATTTTCTTTCCTCATTCTATCTGAGCGTATCAGAGAAAGACGAAACTGTGGTGTTCTAAAATTTCACACAACATACCAGTGGCGCTCTAATGAAAGTCGCTATTATTTCCGTTACTAATGAATTACTACATATAATAAAAATGAACTACAGTTTATTCTAAGCGGCCCCCGAAAGGCCGATGGTTTTTTATGAGGAGGTTTTTTTAATACACATCAGAAATACATTCGGAGAGCTTGAAATTCCCTGCCGAGGAGCGAGCGCAATTAGAAAAATTAATTTTCTTTCATTTTTGATGTTGGTCGGACCAAAACCCGAAACATGGTCTTACGAATGGTGGTGAGCATTCTCAACAACTCGACTATTGCGGCCGTCAAAATAATGAGCGAACTGTGGTAGTACCATCTTTGAAATACTGGTTTGAAACTAGTTTCTCTTTTCCTTTAGCTTTTCTCTGCATAGCATAATATTCCTTGTATGTATATTTGTAATACACGCGACACGCACAACGTACTTTGCTAATTCCAATTAATTTTATTACTTATTACAATTGTCAATTGACATTTGTAACACAGATTGAGTTGTCAGATACTCCATAAGGGGGTATTAACTTTTCCTAAAACTATAATCTGTGAACTTAACTGCACCAAAGGCACATGTACATACATATGTACGTAGGTAACACATTATATAACATATATGCATACATACATGTATATGTAGTTGTTCAAATAAACTAATATACATGAATAACGAATAATTTTCCATGTTTTCGTTTATAGTTACATACATACGTACGTACATATAAACGTCAAATACAATAAAACGTCAAGATTATGCAAGTAGCTACATATGTAAAGTTGTGTATACGTGCATATGTATTTCGTATGAGTAAAATCTTTTTTGTCGCCAATTAATTAATTGTAGCATTCACATTTACTCACTCAAGCTAAAATGTTGTACACAACAACAACACAACGTGTGCTCTTTCAAAGCTTTTTATCAGGAATATGTTGTTATAACAACAACATTGAGCACAAAAGTGTTTAACTCAGCGAGGCAGACATGCGCTTGAGGAGGTGCGGTGGGTACAACTTTTATAACTATTTTATTTGTTAAAATGCATGGAATAGGAGGAAAAGGTGCGTGAGTGAATGCCAAATTAACTCACATCCACACACATACACGCACACACACACACCACACCAAAGAGTACGCTTATGAGCATCAATGGCATTAATTAACCAAGGCATTTAGGTAAGCTAAGTTGACCGAATGACCAGAAATGGACTAAAAGGACTAAAAGGACCAACTTTTCTCCTCATTGCCACCCGCCTGTCAATATGGTGAACTTATAGTGACATTAAATTCTCCCAAATAACTTAATTCTTTACCATCCGCTATAATTAAATTAAATTAGTACACTTTAACGAATAAACTGGAATTAAGGCGTGCGAATAGATGAAAAGCGGAAAGTAGAAAAGTTTCATACATTACGCTTGAAACTATGGGAACGCAGCCACTTTTGTGAAGTGTGAATTAATGAAATTTCCAAAAAGAAGTTCAGAAACTCAGCGGAAACTGCAATGGAAGGAAATTTTGTCACACTTTTCTTCATCCCCGTTCATTCTTCATACTTGTACTACTGTTTTAAAGTTGCTCCTATAATGATTTTCCTTTCAACAACAACAAAAAAAAAAAAGAAAGAAATAGTAAAGAATTAAGCTCGATCCACAGACCAGCCAAAATTAAATCATTTTAATGATTAAATCAGAGTGAATTCGTTGGATTTGCTGCGGACTAACTCGGGTTGTGTGTGTGTGTGCTCTTGCTGAGCACTGAGTTTAGCAAACTTGCCACAAGCTTAACAAGCCACCACTTTAGCTCGTTACTCAGCTGGCTACTAATGCAACTTAAAGCGCATAAGACTTAATTGTCCTTCATTATGCCGAAAGGGGCTGCTTCTGTGGGGATAAAGGCGATGGAATTTTCAACAACAACAATGTCATAAAAGATTGCTTCAATGTAAATTTACTATATCAATTATGGAGTTCCAGTCCTGGTTCCACCATCATCCAAAATTAACTTTTCTAATTACGCTCGCCCCTCGGCAGGAAATATGAAGCCCTTTCTCTTATGAAATTAAAGCTCCTCATTCAAAATTCCATCGATCGTTCGATGGCTGCTCGGAATAAACTTTTGGTCCCTCCATTTGTTGGGCAAAACATGAAAAGACGCATGCCCCAAATTGGAGGAGGAGCTCAGCCGAAAATCGCTTCAGCAGTTTTTTTTTGTTGGCATTGGTGTCTATTAAGGTAGAGAGAACTTTTTATCCGAGATTTCTTACAATTCTCCCAACACTAGGTGCAACCATTCCTATCTCTTCAGGATTAATTTGAGTATTTTCTAAATGGTTTTGAAGATTGTTTTAAATCTTCTTCTTTGAGTAAATGACGTGCTGCTGGTTATATGTCGTATTTCGACTGAGCTTTTGCTTCATTTAACTGGTGTCTTATAGCGAGAATATGCCTTTCTATATTCTCAGCCCAGCTTCACGACATGGCGAATGAAAAATTCCTCAACCGAACCCTGCAATCTTTCATCTGTTTCGAAGAGCTAATTTGACGTACCAATGTATTCTACAAGCAAGAAGGATTAGTTGGCTAATAAAACTGTGAATCATGAGCTTTTTCATTTGTTGATTACCATTTCTGTGAAAGCTCTCGTTTATTTGCAAATTTAATTTAATTTGTTTTTATTTCTTTTCTACTTAGAATATTCTTCAAAGTAAAAGAAAGTAGCATAATAAAAAGAAAATGGAGAAAACGGAGAAGACAACTGAAATTTAAATGGAGATGAAAAATAAGAACGGGGCTGTGCAGGAGTACTGAAGAACGTCAAGGGTATTCCGCAACCTGGAATATTTAATAAAGATCTTTAAGGTTCCCTTAAAGGATATCACATAAATTGTAAAACTGAAAAGAAAGTAACTAAGCGCGGAAGTGGTAGTTTGTGATATATTACATGGGTATAGAAGACAGAAAACCGTAAGAAAGAAGTCTCTTACTAATAACAACAATTTAGTCACTAACAAAAAGTAAAGCTAGCCCAATAAGCTCGACCGAAATTTCAACTCTAGTATCTGATATCGGGCATAACGGAGAATTTAATACTCTTCTTCCTCGCGGCATTGACAGCTTACCTCATTGCTTGCCTTGTGTAAAGGAGTTTTTTTACAACTTTAAGTTTAACGCTGACATCAAATTAAGTTCTGATTCAGATGTATATGACATTTCGAGGAGCATCCACATTAATTTTAGTTTGACTTGGGCTAAAATCTGGCACGCATTTTTACTATTTTGGGAGAACTCAGCCGGATGTATCCTCTAGAAAAAACATTTCGCCCGTTAGTGGCAAATACGAGACGCTGACCGTACCATATTTTTCATATGTTACTTTTGAAAATTTACATTTGAGATTTATTGACTGTATAAATGAAAATTCTTAACTAATTTTTTTGTTATTGTGAAACTCTCAAATATTTCTCTCAGGCATGACTCTGTTCATGGCATTTCCCGCGTATTCGTAAATAATTTGAGTTTACCTGTTTCTGTTTTCTCTTTGGCATACATTGCATCATTTTCTTAAAGCAATCTTCTTCTCGGTCATCGTTTGAGGACTCTTTGTATTGGACTTCAACTTTATGCAGTGTGAACTGTACTTTTTTACAGCGCACCGCTAGCGTCATCACAAGACAGTAAAGTAACATTTGCAGCGTCTTACAGCGCAGCAAATAGGGCATGCCTTCACCCTTGCGGAAGAGTGGATAATCTCTGCTTTGGCAATCGTACATGAAGTAGTCATCGCCAAAGTAACCGTTACAGGTATCCTGTCCGATGACCACTGCACGCAGATGACGACAATGCAAGATACCCACTTTGTACTGACTGAAGAAGGTAATCAGCCCTTTGGCCAAGTTCATTATTGGCGAGTTATTATCCTCGTAGAAGGCGCCGAAGGCCACCATTTCGGTATGCACTTTGAATTGAAGATTCTCCAATTTGCACGTATCCTGGAAATCATTCAATGTAAAAAGGTACTCCCCAGCGCAGAAACTCCGCAAACTATTACGATAATAACTATCACCACTAATGACAATGGCGTCCATCAGGCGTGGCGTCCAATGTGCTAGCGGATAGAGTTTTGCTGCACAACATGCAACTATATTGCAGGCCCAGGATTGTTTGCTACATACGTTTAGGTTAAACATTTTATCATGTGGATGCAGATTACCCCAGAGGGACCATAACTCTCGAGGTATTTCAATATCGTAAACACCATTTTTGCTTTCGGGTGTACAGCGCAGTATTTTGTTGGTATTGTAACGACTTAAGCGGCTCCACACCGGCGGATAACTGGGCACACTCAGCCAATAAAGTACTTCAGCTGACAGCCAATCCGTGGTGCTATCCAAATCATTCTTCTTACAACGTCGTGACATTGGTTTAATAAATTTTTTTTCCCTTCTGAAAATTCGAGAATTATCTTTGAATGTTTTCAGTTCCTGAAGTAATGCCAAGTTTTTTAGTTGCTTTCTGTTTCATGTGCACGGTGTTGGTCTTTTAGCTATAATTCCATGATTTGGTTTGTTTATAATTTTGAATTTAGTTTCGGCCAAAAAAAAAATTGTTTTATTTTAATTTTTCATATCAAACGTGATAAACAACGATGAAGTTTTAATCGTGAATAGCTTCGAACAGTTGCTTGTTTGATCAGTTATTATTAAAGAAAGCATTTTTGCATAGAATGGGATATGGGAAGAAGATAAAAGGTATGCTTAGCGAATTTAACGCCAGGGAATAGGGAATATATATTTGATATTAGAGAACTGACTGAGGCTGATCAGCCTCCCTATGGTCTTTTATAGCACCATCTCAATCTACACCGATTGGTCCGAAATAGACTGCGGAGTAGTGTCGGGAGAATACTGCAAAGATCTCGAATTCTCCCTATCTTTATAACTACCAAATCGAGCTGGGATCTTTCAGACGGAGGTACTAGAGATTAAAAAGGCCTGCAAAGCGCTAATGAATAACTACAAGGGGATACAGAAGGTAGCTATAAACTCAGATAGTCTGGCGGTATTACTGGCCTATGAAAAATTCAAGCATCGTCAACAATTGAGAGAAGGCTTTAAGCTACCTGACATGTCAACTCGCCAACTAGATTATCTGGGTTCCCGGTCATAGGATTATTTTCGACAACGAAGTTCATAGCATTTACTGATGAATCTGATGATCTAGTGAAGACTTCACTTACAATTTGAACAAATAACACTAAACTGATGGAAATCTATATCCAATCGGAAGATAGAGAAACAGATCAGGACCAGGTATGAAATGATCGGAACAATGTACGAGGAAAACTATATACTATAACGGGTCATTGGTCCTTCCTAAGAGAAAATGTTTGTTTATAGAACCACTGGAATCCACAGGAACGTAGCCGTCAACGTGGAATTCTTCGACTAGTTGTTGTCAAGGAATATTTTTTTCTTTTGTATTTCCAACAAAACAAAATTTTTGCGATATACTTCAAACTCTATGCTGACAATTGTTTTGCTAAGGTCACTTTTATCTATTATTCCTTCTACAAGCAATAGAAATAAAACAATAAAACTTATCATCTTTCTATATTATGTTAACAACGCCTTTTGTCGATGTAGTCTTCATACGCTCACTTACTAATATTTACAACGTTGATTTAAGTTTCCAATTTCATGGCGTATGCTTGGAGATATTCATGTGGTGGCGGGGGTTTGTAAACCACATTTCCCTCGGCATCTAAATAATCTGCATACCTGATAATACTCACACAATCCATGCCGAGACGTTCACATAATTTTGCTGAATAAAGACTTGTACAGTTCACGGTCAATACCGGATAGCTCAGTTGACGAGCTAACTTCTTTACTTCTTCCACGAGTCTCGCCCCAATCGCACGTCCACGTAGGGCCACATCCACCGCGATAGCGTGTATATGTAAAGCTTTCTCCACACCATAACGCTCAAACACATTCGACTCTCGCTCGGAACGCGCTAATATTTGTAGAATCATGCCCCAATTGCTAGAACCGCATTTAGTGGCTTCTTCACTCAAATGCCCAGCTTCTTTTTTAGACTTCGGCCCAGACAGCAAAACGCCTACCAGTCGTTCTCCTTCGTCTTGTAGCTGCACCGCTTTGATGCAGGTACCATTCTCGATCTGTGCCAAATTGAACTCCTCATCTTCGGGATCATGATTACCTTCTTTACTTCCTACATTTAACGGTTCGTGTGGATAGAAATGTTTACGTAGAAATTGTAAAACGTCACCGCTATCCGTCTGTTGTATTATGTGGAAGCTTATGCCATCATCCGCTTGTTTCCTCACACTTACGCTTCCAGTCATTTCCCGTTGAATTCCAGTACTCAAATGAAGGTAATTTGCTAATTGTATGTAAATTTGAAGGTTATATAGTAGATGTCAGTAATATCGTGTGAATTTTCTTATACCTGATATTGCTGCATTTGATAAGATAACGGTCTTTTGTTGATTCGCGGTTTTCCGCTCTTTTGGGGGATAGAATGTTTTATGGTAGAAATTTTGCATTCATAAAAATTACTACTGGCGTAAAGGCGGGTTGGGAAAGGGGTAAAATATAAGATTGCACATATAGTAGAACCAAACATGGCTATAAACCAAATTGATATATGCAAATTTTTTCATTCTAATGCTGTTTCTATAATCGGAGAGCCACTTTGGGGGAGAGCAGCAGTCCTTGTCACCTCGCCAGGGATTATAAATTAGCACAATTTTGATGTTTTCTCTTAATGCAGTTTGAGTTGATAGAATTCGCTAGTTGCCACTTGAAGTTCAAACACAAAGCTTGTCCATGCCATCTCCGGTATGTGTCCTTGATGTATTTTCTAGAAATTGAGGTGCCTACTATTTACTAGCTCCCCTCGAACGTTTGATGCATTGTTATTTGCTGCCATTTTATTTTGTCATAGATAAAATTGGAGTACGCTTTTTTCCATGAAAATGTTTCATTTTAAATATATTATCCAGATGACGCTTTGGATTCCAACCCTTTGGCACAAAGAGGTGGGTAATACAAGCAAGCGAAATAGTTTACAAGAAGATTATTAAAAACTAGTGACCACCAGAGCGCGTAGGAGTTATGTTGGCATTCACTTCTAGAACGAATGGTCAGCATTTCAAGTATTTCAATACTTTAAAGGTATTATCAAAGAAAATGGATATAGGTCGCCTACTCTATATGTATCTATTTTCGAAAATAGTTGAATTGAAACCAATGTATAGGAATCCAATTTATAAGAAATGGAAAAGGAATAATTTTTAAATTTCAAAAAAGCAGTTTCAAAAAATATTTTTCTTCACTTTGGGTAAAGGAAGGGCCACATACACACCCTTGAAGACTGAGTTGAGCACCATCAGTATTTTTTTTTTAATTTTTTTTTTTTTGTGGAGCTAACACACTTTGTTTTTGACATCCACACGTCAATTTGATAAAAAAAAATATCCTTCAAAGACTGAATGGTAGCAATTCTCGCATGGCGAGCAAAAATTCTGAAAATAACGTAACAATTTTCAGTTGACCTACAAATAATATGTACGATGACAGGCAGTTGTAGAGTCTTTCAAATATTAACTACCACTACCATGTGTATGTATGCATGTCTATGTTAATTTAGAATGCTCTCTTGAAAATTCATGTTCAGCCAAACCTATGATTGTCGTAAATTTCGTTTAAAACAAAGAGTAATAAAAATTTCAAAAATTTCTTGGCTTTCAAATTTCTTTTTTTTTTTTTTGTTTCTGTTGGATTTGTTTGGACTAATTTTAAATGCATATATGTATTTATAACAGTATTTGTATGCAAGCTAGTACATCTGTAAGTATGTGTGGGTGCTTTTATGCAGGTGGTAATAACTGCACTTATTATTGTACTTTTTATTCAACTTTTTCGCATAGAATTATTATCAGCACGAAATTTTATTATTTATGAGACGATAAATAATTCAGCGACAGGGTATATAATTTACATATGTACAAACTTAGGTACACCATAGAGCACAACGAATCATTAATTTGTCATCATCACATAAAACAAGAAATGCTCTTGAAAAAAAAAAATTAAAAACATACATATCTATACATATGTACTTAAGTATGCATGCACAGTCGGCTAAAAATTATAATAAGTGGTTAGACTTATTATATCCAGCTGGTTAGTGGTTGAAGTGCTTGTTATTTATTACAAGTATAATAAGCTGAGATTCTTATAGGCCTTCTGTATATATATATATATATATATACATAAGTACATTTATGACCGCCCGTTTTTCGCCACATTATAGATTAAACAAATGAAAAAAAGTCACAGCTCCTCGAACATCAAGACACCTTCGTTTGAAACGAGCTCAGTGTGAATGAGATTTGTTAGCGAAGCTAAGAATGAAGCCAATTTGTAAAATTATAGAAATTAAAATATAAAATTTCTTATAGTTTTATCCCTCACATTGTTTAATATACATATATACGAATTCTGATTTTAAATATCACACTCTTATGCAACCCAATGGCCATTCGAGTGTGCAACTTTGTCGACTGAATTAATATGTGCGACTATTTGCTACCGAAACACAACTGTTTTATATGTTTTACAGTTTTTTGGTTTTCCTTTTTTTATTTTTTGTTTCCTGCGGCTTTGTTGCACTCTTCAATTCAATGCACCCCCGCTGTTCAGCAAAGAGCCAAGAAATTGAATCGTGTGCGCAACTTTCAACGCTCTCAAATAACTGTCGACGCACCCGTCGGCTCGTGTTGCCTGTATCTGGTATGACATAAAATATGGAAAGCAGTAGAAATGGTTTCTTAAAGCTTTCCATGCGTGGCCCAACAATGGGAAAATGGCTGCATATTGTTTACTGCCAATATTGCAACAGCTCCAGCTGTGCAGCAGTGAAGAGAAAAAAATAGAAAAAAAAGGAATACCGCTTCACGAGGTTACAGCCTAGTGCTGTCAGTAAGGCGCAATTTTGGCTTCTGTTGAAGATTTATAGCGATTACAGAACACTTGGCAAGGTCCCATTGCTCATAGGCGGGCTTTTATAAGTTTGTGTGCATGAATGCACGTTAGTTAACACTCGTCCGTTTATACAACCCAGCAGTCAAATGGGCTAGCACACAACTAGCACGGCACTGATATATTTAGATTTGGAACTCAGCTGATCACCTATTAGAGAATTAAGTATTCCTACAGCTTTACTAAAATAAAAAGCTTCTTTTCCCAAATTAATATTATTTTTTTATTCATAAATTTATTGTTTTCATTCGATTTTTCTTTAACATCCTAGTGTGAATGTTTATGTGGAAAAGCGAAAAAAAAATTTATATTTCTATTTAAAGTAAAATACCATATTTCTAGCCAAAACATATTTAAATATATGCTTAAAACTGCATGAAACTCTGTAAAAAAATGTCTGTTAATGTTCTAACTAAGTTGTCTTAAATATGCTGTAGAGCATATGTATTTATTATTTTATGCGTAGGACAGCAATTTCCATTTTACGCCATGAAATACTTAGTGCGCCAAATATCTACATCAGTTTGTAGGCATTTACGAAAATCATAATCACATAATCCTAGACTATATAGGGGATTTGTAGCTTTGAAGAAGTGTAATCCTCTACCGATTTTTATGATATACCCATTACTGAGTCTGCAAATGAAATAAATAGAAAAAGGAATATTTATGAAATGCTTGGATTACGTATTCCTGTTTTGTTTAGTATACTTACACAATTTTGCGGTCATGCAAAGTGTCTTCGAATTTTATGCTTAAGGTCACATTGCGCCTGGCCATATCGGACTTAATCTGTTCCAGGATGTTTCTTTGGTTTTCTGGCGCTTTGGGATCCGTTTTTGTCACTAGTCGCACATATTTCATTTGGCGACAATTCTTCACCAGCAATTCCAGAAAATTCACAAGGTTCTGAAACTTTAACAATTATTCAGTATAATAACTTATGTATAGTTCAAAATGCAATCTTACTTACATGATACTTTTCATGTAGATATGGCTCTTCAAGCAGCACCTCCTTAACATCGGCATTTAGGTATTCTCCAAATAGCGTTTGATAACTATTACCGGTGGAATTGTCAGAAACTGGTATATTTCTGACAAGTTCGCCACGGATAACATGCTTTTGTACACGATCCTTGATTTGTTCGGCGCGGTCGATATATTCTTTAATTCGTTCATAAAAAACTTTCTTTTTGCCCACGTCGGTTTCGTCTGCGAATCAGTAAAATATACACAAGAAGGCAATAAACAAATGCATTTACTTGCATACTCACCAGACACAAGATTCATAAGTATTTGTATGCCATCTTGGTAGAGATTTTGCGCCTCTAAAATTCTGCCGACTTGGTCACACTGCACCGCACGCATAAGTATGTCCTTGGCATTCATTGTGGCCACTGAAATTTACTTAAACAAATTTAAGGAAGCAACAACCTTTTTTCGTTTTTCAAAATTTGTTTGTCTTTTAATGTTTGCGCTCTTTTTGCAAACAAAATTTTATATATCTGACTCTACGACTTTATCAAAAAGGTAACACATACAATTTAACACTACAACGAAACAAAAAAAACACTAAATAATTTTGCGAAATAAAACCGAACTAATTCAATCAATAAACTATTAAGGCAAACAAAAAATTTGAAATAATATTGACAACAAAATTTTCTTTTCTCTACTTATCACTATTTGATGGCAAATACTTCCACAACAGAAAATTTTTTTAACTTGACATTGATGATAAACAAAGAAAGAACAGCTGACATTGGCGTCAGCTAAAGCCGAGGCGTGTTGCCAGATCTTTCGTATAACATACAATTTTAGGTACTTAAAATTAAATTGTTATTCGGACGCAATTGTTTGGCTTAAAATAAAACCCTAGTTGATTACGTTGAAAAGAATAATATAAAGGACATAAAAACTAAAAATTGTAAATTCAGAAAAAGTAATTTATGTGTTGTAGACTTCTTATGGTGCCTGTAAATAACATGGGAAGTGAACTTTAACGAGTTGTAGTGCTGTGTATGGCCATCGCTATTTGTTTTTAATAAAAAAACTTATATTTTTAATTAAGAACAATTAATTTTGCAATCAAATAAGAGAGTTTGTGTGATATTGGATAAAAAAAAGAAAACTAGATAGAAAAACGAATAGACAGACGAAAGTACTGATGACAAAAAATTCATATCTGATGTATTATTTTACTTATTTCTTCAATAAAGCGATTAAAACATTAAAAATTTAATATCGTTAAAAAGCGATATATTTAATTTTTAAGAATAACAGTTATATACATATAAGTGCAAATGTGAAAAAATTTGATAGTTCAACAGCTAAATGAAAAAAATTTTATGTTTTAATAAAAACAATTAATTTTAAGGTTTTTATGAAATTTTAAGTTTCAAGACGTGATGAAATCTCTTCAAAAATATTTGTTCTTATAAAGAGAGCTGCAGCTGTTTATACATCAGGCTTAATTGTCCTTATTTGGGAGTAAACATTACTTATTGAAGTGAAGAAACTTATGCCATAACTAATTCCCTAAAAGCATGTAAATTGTGATATGGCAACTACGGAATGGATTACGCTGCTGCATACTTTTAGGCATGATGAAGCAATAAAAATTTAAATTTCGTATGCATATATTTACAAACATACAAGCATAAAAGGGGAACTAAATTCCCAAAATTTATGTAGGAAGTACCCAAAAATGTCGAATTCACGGTATTCGTTGTATTGGATGTATTTGAGAATCGAAATAAGCCATTTTTCACCTGTCTTGTATGAAGCAGAATTGAAGGAATGATCATTCTGATGATCAATGATCAGTCTTAAAAAATATATTCCCTGTGGGTTTCGTGGGATAAACTGAATTTTAGTGTGATAATTGCGACGAGAGTTTCGAGTAAAATTGCTACTTAGATGCAATCGAGGGCTCTTTTTTAAATTATAGATTCCTTCAGGCTCAGTTAACACAAAGTTCATCACACGTTAATTCCGCACCGACGATATGAGTTGGTTTTGGGACTTGCGAAGTGAAAATCGTGTTTAAGGAAAAGCCAAAAGCAAAATCGGACCGCGTGGATTTGTTTTAAAAAGATTTTCAAGGCGATTTTGTTGGCGTAACTAAGAACTTTACTTGCTTTCTGTTAAAAATCTTTCTTTATGGTAAGAGTCGTTTAACGGAGATCTTCGAGGATTTTCAAAGAAACCCCTTTAGAAATTTGACTGGTGTGCAGGCTCATCTTTGCACCTATACTTCGATTCTGGGACTGATATATTTATCCGAGATTTATAAAGGGGAAAGCGTTTTAATGTCACTATGCTGTAGTTTTGTATGTTCCACACTTCGGTAAACTTTTTGATAAATATACAAAAATTTCACTAATATGCACTTAGCGAAATTATTTTCAGCCGCATCAAAACCGCATTTGTTTTTTCGACAGAAACCACAGATTATCTGACTTCCAAAATTGCATATAAAGACAATCGCTCACTTTTGAGCTGCATAGTTTTCATTTAGAGTTTGGTGTAGTATTAGACTTTAGTTCAAGTGCTGACGAGGTAAAGCTCGTTCGAACACACAAACATGGCGGACAAGTATGATCTGTTGCTACTCCTCGAACGTCCATATGAGCCGGTGTTCATGAAAAAAGGAAGGAAGGCGGTCTTTGATGTACCAGAAAAGTTTCTCACCGATCGCTACCGAATGGTTAGCGACGAAGTGCTGGAACGTTCTGCCAAAGATGTTGACAGGCGAATAAGTGTGACAGATATTGCTGTACCTGATCTTCATATACCAATGCAGCTGCCACGCATCGCTCAATTTTCACTTTGCATACCAGCACATCGTTTCATGGCGAGACGCCTGATAGATATATTTATGGGTGTGAATGCAATCGATGAGCTGCAGAGTGTCGCTACTTACGCGCACGATCGTGTCAATCCCTATCTTTTCAATTATGCGCTATCTGTGGCACTTTTACACAGGAAGGATACCAAAGGCGTCGGTCTGTTGTCTCTTGTACAGAGTTTTCCCAATAAGTTTGTTGATCGTCAAGTGTTTCGACACTTACGTGAGGAATGCACTATTGTGCCCGAAGGTTCGCGGATGCCGATCGTGATACCACGCGATTATACCGCCTCAGAACTAGAGCCCGAACATCGTTTGTGGTATTTTCGTGAGGATTTTGGTGTAAACCTGTATCATTGGCATCGATATTTGGTGTATCCGTTGGAAGCGGCTGAGCGAAGTGTTGTGTTCAAAGAACGTCGAGGCGAACTTTTCTATTATATGTACCAGCAAATTTTGGCGCGATATAATGTCGAGCGCTTCTGCAATAAATTGCCACGAGTGAAGCCTTTAAGCAATTTACGTGAATTCATTAAAGAGGGTTATTTCCCAAAAATGGAATGGCCACCACGATTCGATAATACCAAGCTATCCGACGTGAAACGCTATCAAGATCAATTTATCTTGGATATTGAATGTTTGGAGAGGTGGATGGACCTAATTCATGAAGCCATCTCTGAAGGTTCCGTCATAGATGTAGGTTAAGGGAATTATACATATTCGACTTTCGCTACTTCAAGTTTCTAATAATTACTTTGCGTTCTTTCAGGAAAGTGTTAAGCGCATACCGCTCGATATTGAGGTGCTCGGAAACATAATTGAGTCTTCGGAAGCATCACCGAACCGCAGTCATTATGGAGAGCTACACAATATGGGCAACCTGTTCATCGCCTATGCACACGATCCCGAACATCGTCATTTGGAAACGTTTGGTGTTATTGGCGATCTTTCGACGGCAATGCGCGATCCTGCCTTTTATCGATGGCACGCAAGCCTCCAGAATATTTTTCAAGCTTATAAAATTCGTCTGCCACCATATACGAAAGAGGAACTTCACTTCGAAGGAGTCTCTGTAACAGGTGTGGAAGTCGCCGTTGAAGGTGGTAAAACCCCAAATGTTCTAAAAACCCACTGGCAAGTATCCGATATTGACTTGTCGCCTGGTTTGGACTTTACACCACGCAGCAACGTCTACGCGCGTTTCACTCATCTCCAACATACTCCATTTACCTACACAATCAATGTGAAAAATGGGAATGACATTCAGCGTTTTGGTTTGGTGCGCATTTTTCTTGGACCTAAGACATATGAGCGTGATCAGGGCATACATTTAAAAGAACAACGTTTACTGATGATCGAGTTGGATAAATTTAATGTCGCTTGTGAGTAGAAATCCGAGTATATTAGAGCGTCTTGAAGAGCTGACTTTAATGTTTGCAGTACAACCCGGTGAAAATGTCATCCGTCGGCGATCAAACGAATCAAGTCTCGCACTTCCCATTGAACGCAGTTTTCGGGTGCAGGATATGAACCATGATGACGTTGAGAAATTGGAATATAATGTCTGCGCTTGTCGTTGGCCACTTCATATGCTCATTCCCAAAGGTTTACCTGAGGGCTTGCGTTGTGAACTTTTTGTCATGATCTCCAACTACGATAAAGGCGACGTAAGTAAATATTTGACTTGATTTCTATTTGTTTCACTCTTATCGTCTTATTAGGTTTTGGTTAAAGGAGATTGTAGTGACAGCGCCGTTCACTGCAACTTACACGAGCCACCGTTTCCGGATAGTCACGCTTTGGGTTTCCCATTCGATCGTTCGACGCGATCGGGTGCTGAGCATTTAATTGACTTTCTCACGTCAAATATGCACGTTGTTGAGGTTATGATACAGCATGAAGACCGAACGGATCACTGTTGCTAGCGGTAGCTAGACGATTGAATAGATAAGCCTAAATTTTGTCCAATGCGTTTATTTATACTCATATTTATTTAAAAAATATGAACAATTGGCTAGATTCTGGCTAAATTGGCTTTGTTTTTTTTGGGTTTGTGCAATTTCAGAAGAATATTAAGCAGCTTATTTCCAAACTTGCGATGTGTTCGCAAATTTCCAGATCTCTACTACACGAAACTATCACAGAAGCCCCCGGATATCTTAAACTATCCGAGAGATGAGGTTGGCGGAAAATTACTTTGAGGAAGGCATCAAAAAATTGCTACCCCTCCTCACCACGAATATGTCGAACAAGAGCTTGCATTACGTACTAAAGTGGCGGCCGCAATAGCCGAGTGATTAGTATTGTCTACTACCATTCGGAAGGTTACAGTCGATTCCAGGTTCGAGCAACAACAAAAATTATAGAAAACGAAATTTACTAATTGCGGGCGCCTCTCGACATGCAATGTCAAGCACTAGAAGTGAATTTCTGGCATTAAATAAAAGCTCCTCATACAAATCCATCGAGCATTCGGATGCGATTTAGAATAAACTGTAAGTCCCTCCTTTTGTTGGAAAAACAGCATAGCGCAAAGCTACAAATTAGACGGTGGGCTAAAGCATCGCGTATTTTTTTTTTTAGATTACAGTTTTCAAAACCTAGAAAAATCAGTCCACTTTCTTCTTAGATATATCTCGTAAGCGTAGGTTTTCGATGGGAAGTTCTCTTAAATGAATAGTTCACAAGTCCCAGTTTTTGTAATGATTGTGGATCTATTGTAAATTTTAGTGAAGACTTGCACTCTTTTCGGCTACCTCCTCGTCCCACTACACATATTTTGGCAGACCAAAACATTGTTTTCATTGTCAAGCTCATTTTCGTAGGGTTTGACCAAGCCACGTACATACTTGATACGAGTTCTCCTGGGAATACTTAATATAATCTGCAAAATGAGCTGCTTGTATTTTTGCAGAGGACATCCTGCTTATTTCAAATAATATTATAAATGCCAGTCAATACAAAGAGATGAGGGAATTGTGAACACCCAGTTTCCTTCTTTCACAGAAATGTTGAAATATTTTGAGTAAGACTGTAAAAGAAAAAAAAGCAAAACAATATTTGGTTCAATAAATTTACATAATCGGTGGCATGCATTGAAATACGACTACCGTATGAGTGAATATGGGAAACTCTCTCTTAGTTGGACAAAGGACAATTCAATTATCCGCATACGAAGGGCTGAAGCGTATACCAGTGAAATAACGGTATACGCTTAGCAATAACAGGGTGTCTAAATGTCACACTTTAAAGGGATTAGTGATGTTCAATTTCAGTTTATGCTTTGGAAAACTCAATTTGCCGCATTACACTTTTGGCCAAGAAATAAAAAGTGAAGACCAAATAAATGCCAGGAAAGTGAAAAACAAGTTCAAGGTGGTAGGTAGAGGTTTGGGCTTTTGCATTTGTGTGTCTCACTGCAGATAGCTTAATATGTTAATAACATAAAAAGGATTTCAAATACATATTTCAATTTAAAGATGATTGTGTCTGAGGAGAGTGGCGTAAGAGTGTTGGAATTCAGTGTGAGTTTTTCACTATTATTTTTTAAATAAATGTTACAGTCACTTGTGTATATGAAAATTGAAATTACTTAATTTTAGTTTTTGGTAGGCAGAAAATCACATTTGAGCTTGGTTAGCCAATTGCTGGGGGATATCACTCGCAACTGGCAAATCCCAACGATTGAAATAAGTTCTTATTGAATTGCTGTTAAATAGCTGTGAGAATATCGAGGCATTTAAATGGATTATCCCTGGAAATTGTGATTGGATGTGCATATATATGTATTTTTAAATGATAAAATTCGTTCGGTGTCCTTATAGTTTAAGTACCATGAACCGCCAGTGTATGCAGTATAACTAGAATTTCTGTAAAATACATGCTTGATTGAGTTTCTGTTGTTTAAAGGACTCAACCTTGGAACTTGATAGCCGGTGGAACCTAATAGTGAGTGGAAAACCAATTTTCGAATGTAAAGAACTTTGAAATTCTTAACTATTGAAAATCGATAAATGATGCAAGAAGCATTATATCACAGAGGTGTCCACTTAGTGAGAAGATCCATCCCGCCTTGACCTAGATCTTATAAGAAGTTGACGAAATTCTATGGTTTCGGGATTTGGTATCTACTTCTTGTCTGTTCCCCTAGCTAAGCTGGGCAAGTTTGCTTTCGTTCCGGCCCCTACTTATGTAGAGTGCAACTACAAGAGCGACGGTGACTGCACAATATTGTCAGACATGTGAGGTCGCTTCGCTGTCACCGGCATTAGTTTGCCAAGTCGTTATGACTATCGTGAGCAACAGGCCAACCCGGAGACCATCACCGTTGGCCGTCAGCTATTCCAACGTTGCTGAGAACCAACTGCCGTGTTTCCAGTGCACTTACTGCCGCTCATCAGTTGCCACGGCAACGCTGTCATTGGTTGCTCACCGTTATCCGCTTTCAATACGACCAATATATGCAATATCCTCTTTCCCTCTCTATCTTTTTCTTCTCTTTTCTTGGACTGAGGCTGTCATCCATCTGGATATGTGTATATGTACTCAAATTAAACATATTTTATTTGGTTAGGGTTCATGGGACTTTCGCTCGACGCTAGATCGGCCCTTGACAAAAACCACCTCAGACCCTTATTATTGCGTTGAATTGTACACGTGCATTAATTTATATCTATTAAAAGTCGAATTCACTGCCCATTGACTTTTTAGCCTTAATGTGAATGTACATTTATATGTATGTATGCACTGTCTGGTACTGTGTAGTAGTAGTGACTCTTGCTCGCACATTTGCTCTATGAAAATATGCTTTAACGCTGGATATAAAGTATTATTTTGTACGAATAGATATTTATTATTCTTGCATTTTATATATATTTTTTACTTTAATGTGTATTTTCGTGCCTAACGGTGTTATTTTTTAAGGTCTTGTTGCTATTTTTCATGTCTCGTAAACAACTGACGCCACTTGCCTTTCAACTGCACAGTACAAGTGTGCGTATGTGATATATGCGTGTAAACGCATATGTATGTATTTGTATGAATAAATAAAAAAAAGAAATACAGTTGTTATTGCCCTTTTCACCAAATTTATTTAATGTATTTATCGGCTTAGTACTTGAATTATAGCCCCGGCGATATTTTTTATTACATACCCACATACACTCCGTCGTCAGTCCATAGACGAGAGAGAGAGAGAGAGAGTGTGTGTGTGGGCGCTTTCTTCAAGCGCCTTTAAATAGTCCCAATTGCATTGAAATAAATATCATCGGGCAACAACAGCAACAACAACGCAAATAAAGTGGGGTAAACATTTTTTTGATATTTTCTATACTTTTGAGTGAAATGTTTCTATATAGGTATATATATACATACATTTGTATGCGTTTTAAGGGCCATGACTATTCCCTTGGGCATGCATGAGCATCCTTACTCATATATCTATGTGCGTTTCGATGCGTGTGTGTGTGTGCATATGTAATCATATGTGGTTATCTAATAAAACAGAAAAGAACGCAAAAACAAACTTAATTGCAATTTCAATTTTGCGATTTGTCAAGTGCTTGGCAAGTTAATATTTATGTAAAAACGTATGTATGCAACTGTGTTGTGTTTGATTCTTTTTTGTGCCCTGGCGGCTCGCTCATTGATGTTTTCTGTGTTTGAGTAACTACTGTATTTGCTTGTTTACTGTTTGAAATTCGATATTTTTCCAGCAAAAAGTTGGGGGAAAAAGGAAATCATAGAAACTCAAACTTTAGCAAATCCTTTTGTTACAACGATCTAAGTGGTTCTTTATTCATAGAAACCCCGATAATGTAATGGAAATTTAAATTGCTTGGCGCAGTTATGTGTGTGTGTTTTATTATTATTATCGAAAATGTAATTGTTTGTTATTTGAAACATGTTGGAAGGTGCATTATGTTGTCCATGGTATAAAGAATGAAAAAAAGAGAAAAAACGAATTGCAAATAAAAAGCACATGCTCTTCAATTCTTTATTTTTTTTTTTTTTGAAGTTTCCTGAGAGACGAAACTTCGAAGCCGACTAGTTCTAGTTCTACTAGTTCTACTGCCCATATTTGGATAGGTACTGACAGACAGTGCAAGAAGCAATTGAGTTCTCTGGATCGAACACTGAATCGTTAAAACCTCTATACATATTTCGCATATCGTTCTACTTAATTTTCGTTCTTCAACTTGAGTAACAACACTGTAAAGCTATTCTTTTTTTTGGACATACCGCGTTTGTGATCTTTGAATGAATAGACCGACTGAGACGGAGAGAGAGAGTAATTAAATTTTCAGAATTTTAATATTCTAAAACTTAATAATTATAAATATCTTATTAAAATACGAAAAACAGCTACACAAAATCGTGACTCTCGCATTTCATATAAGGCAAAAATGGCATCAAAGGTTGCGCATACACAATCCACAACACAAACAAGACACTTTTCGTCGATTCAAGTATCCTCCGAAGGCAATGTCTAGTATTCACGGGGCATTTAAGGGAGTAAAAGAGTTTCAGATTGAATTATAAAACGAAATTTTACAAAGTAAATGCAGTGAGAGCGGGAGACGGGGAAGAGAGTGAGGGAGAGAGAGAGAGAGAGGGAAGAAAAAGGTATAGGGCAAGAAAAATTAAAAACAAAACTTTAAAGAAACATCAGATAAAAGTCCTTCTTTTCAACAAATAAGTATAGCTAAAAGCCGCTTTCACCCATGCTCTACTAGAGATCTTGCTTAAAACATAGATATTTCGCTAGATGGCGCCTGAGTCGTGTTATTATCGAAAGTGTCATCTTTGCTCCGAGTAGTTCGTTTTTAAAATTCTCCTAACTTTGGAACACACCTTCCCTAAGCTAACCACATATAAGCACAATCACTCAAATATACTAGTAATTTGTATGTGTGTGACAGTGAAATGTACACATCGCACCATTAAAAGTATTGAGTGCAATAACTTTAACCCATTTGTGCAACCAATACTGTGGTAATTCATAGTAGCAACAGCTGCTACTACTGCCACCACAGCAACAACAATGCCTGCAATGACATTGACGCTGACGTCAACGCTACCGACAGCAACAGTGCAAAGTCAATATTTGCACAATAATTTAAGTGAGAGAGAGAGAGAGAGAGCGCTTCCCAAGAGGGGTCGCCAAAATAGTTGAGGACAGAGAAATATTTTTAGAGTCTTTGTCGTCGACGTTGCTGCTTTTGATTGGACAGAGAAAGTTGCAGGCGAACTTTTTGCATCGAGTCAACATATAAATTTGTTGAAATAACAACAAGAGTTACGAAAACTCTCAAACACAATGGAAAATATTTGGGACACAATGCATTGCAGCAATGTTGATCATCATCGTACTTGTTCCAGAAGTCAGCAGCAACAAAATATTTTCTTTTTTTTTTGAACAAAAACAACAGCAGTAATGAGTGTATAGTGTCACAATGTGTGAAACGAAGTTAGTTTTGTGGGGAAAATCCATCGGATGCCACAACAGCAACAAAATACATAGTAAAAGTAGTAATCAACAGGAATGTAAGGCGAAAAGTACAGAAAGAGCACAGAACAGGAGAGAAAATTTAGCGAATATGAGAAGAAACTAATATTAGTTGCTAGAAAAAGTCATTACATATGCTGGACCTGAGCTAAAAAGATAAACTGCGAAGCTCTAAAATAATTGAGCAAATAAAATAAGATGCCGAACTTCTTATAAATAAATGCAACTGAATGAGGACGTTTTGACCTGCGGATATACCCGCAATCCTGATGAGTCAGTAAAACACTCTCATGAAGATATTTTTACAGTTTTTGGAAGATTCTATGTATGAGTTTTCAATTATGTATTTTTAGCCGCAACAGCCGAGTGGTTGGTATTGCGTACAACAATTCGGTAGGTCTGGATTCGAATCCATGTTCGGGAAACATCCAAACTTGAAGAAAATTATTTTTTCGAATTTTGATCGTTCATCAGCAGGAAATGTCAATCCCACCGAGTGTATTTCTGACATGAAATAAAAGCTCCTCATAAAAATTTCAATGGCTTAGAATAAACTGTAGGAGCTATAGGTCCTTGTAGGTCCTCTTTACGTCACCGAGTTCTAGAAAGGCTAAAGACTATATTATCCTACATAGGTATCACGCAATAATAAAGATTTTTTTTCAGATGAAATATTCTCATGAGATTTAAGTCTTCACAAGCAAAAGACCCAAGAGTGCAGATTTTGCGAAAGGCTTGGAGTGTATGAAAAGTTCTAGGCTTCATGCCGAAATGCAATCGAATTTATAAACATTAATTATATTATTTTGTTAGATGCTAGCTTGGCCTATTTTCGAACTCATATACTGGGTTATCCATTTTGAGGTTTGCAAAATAAATGTAAATAAAATGCATTTAAAATAATTTTTTTTTCATTAATTCCTACATCATTTACCACCTCGTGAAGTTTTGCAAACTTCGATCCGTTTGAGGTAATTTTCCATCACTTTTTGGCACTTATTCGGGCGGTATATCAGCCATAACTTGACGAAAGTTGATTTTCAAGTGTTCAAGGGTTAAAACTTTATCTGCATAAAGACGGTATTTCACGTAGCCCCCCAAAAATGTCCAACGCTGTTGAATCGCATGATCTCGGTTGCCAATTGACATCGCCAAGACGAGATTTTACGCGGTAGAGAAATTTCTTTCGCAATAAAGGTATTTTGCTTGTTTTTGTTGTAATGGCCTTCCTTCAAAATTTTGAGAATTTTCGGAGACCCGAATGCGACAATTTTGCCAATTTACGTATCCACCGAGTGTTAAATGTGTCTCGTCGCTGAATAATTTTTTTTTTTTTTTGGAAAAATCGCGCTCCACTGATTATTGTTCAAACACCCAATCGTCGTAACTACGGCGTAGTGAATGGTCAGCTGGCTTCAATTGTTGTGTGAGCTAACTTTATATGGATTTACATCATACTGAGCCGTAAGAAAGTCTCAGCTTTTGAGAACATTGAGGAAAATACACATTCGGGTCTTCGGCTTCGCTTTCACTTAACATACAGCAGAGATATTTGAGAGGGAACAAGCAAACCTACGATGCACAAGCCTTACAATATCTGTAACCCATCCAGTATCTTCAAATTTCTTTAAAATTTTACCATTTGCTTGAGTAGTTGGAAGATTATGCTCACCATAATATCCTCTTGAAGAACGAAACGTGGCCACGTTCGAATCACCATTTTTGTAGTAGATTGCAACAAATTTTAACGCGTAGTGAGGTTGGTTTGGTTTGACAGTTAGGTTCGACAGATGTCAAAATACAGCCCTGCACTTTCGAAACCACTAAATAAATAACCCTTTATACCGTGTACTACAAAATTTTTGTATTGGCTCAAGATACCTTCAAATTTCGCGAAAAAGATGGAAGTCGCTCTTTACCAGTTACTAATTGCCCTCTTTTGTCGAGATCCACTGGTGATTCTATTCAAAGCTCCATATATTTATCAGAATATCTTTGAATTTTTCTCCTATAGGCAATATTGCATACCGCTTTTAATTGATCAGTGCGCTTAAGACTTATCTATGGGGAATCAATAAATTTTGTGGCAAAAAAAAAAAAAAAAAAAATCGGGTACGCCTTTAAATCGCAAATTTGACATCAGCTTTGTCTTCTTGTATTTTCGGCTTAAGGTTACTTTATAACTAGACAACTTTTGCGTTACGTTGCTCTGCATAAATTCAACAATATTTAATTTATGTGTGGCATGAGTATGAATGGATCTGAATGGCTGGCTGCCGGTTGGTACTTTGTTTCACTTAACCACAAAAAACAAATGATTATCCTGTACATTCACACACACACACACACACAAAGCAACTAACAAAAACACACCAGACCCATGGTCGTCTACCCATCTCTTCACTGCTACTCTCGGCATTGAGTCGGAAACTTACGTCAATGACGAAATGAAGGTGGGAAAAATCGAGGACATTGACTAAAGAAATCACTCAATTGCGCTGCGAAAGCAAAATACAAAAAGTCAAATAAAGTATTTTACAAATGCCAAAAAACAAACAACCGAGAGAAAGAATCAAGTAAATACCAGCGACGAGAAATTGAGTAAAAACCGCAAAATTGATGGCAGAGACACAACTTTGATGCTGTGCATACAGGATTAAGCTGATGCGCCACTGGTGCCAACAACTGACAGATAGACAAACAACCAACCATCAAAGTAGCGTCCAGTTGGTGGAGTTGGTTGGTTGGCTGTAGCCAACGAACGAAGTCTGAGAGCGTTGAAGAGATGTGTCTTTGTGGGTAGTAAATTGATATGGTTTGGATGTAGGACAGCAATGAATTTGTCGAAGTGCAACAGTATTGCAACGAGTTGAACGGAATGTTGCCAAATAAATATTTTTTTTCCATTTTGGAAATGCACTCCGTGCTACGGCAGATATGACAGAAATTAACTGAGATTAGCAAAGTTTTCGGAAGTCAGATTTCTTATTGTTCACCGGCCATCATTGAAATTACGAACATTCATTTGATGCACATCTGTATACTCGTATATCCAATATATATAATTCTCCGAAACGGTTGGGCCGATTATTCTGAAACTTTGTGTGAGAATCGGTCAACATGTATTAAGTAAACAGGTAAATGAACCAGGGACTGAACCATTCAAAAACAATCGTTCTTATGGTCCGATTTACTTGAAATTTGGTATATAGATAGCTTTTTGCTTAGGTTAGCAGTAACATACTTTCCTTTCTGCAAAATGGACCATAAACCGACGTATTCGAGAAATGGTATTTATAGTTCTTTTTACTTGAAATTCTTTTTTTCCAGGAATTGGGCCGATCTTTTATATTATATGCCTGAAAGGAAAATATTTTTTTTTGCCGGAAATGGACCAGGGACCGGGAAGAGGATCACCGACAGGTTGAAAAAAGTTAATATGATTTCGATATAAGCATAGATCGTACGTAAGTAGCTACGCACGATGTTTATTCCGACGTTAAATTTAATTTTGAATAAGTATAAGTCCGAATGGTGAGTTTCGCAGCATTCATATTACGTGAGACTTTGAGTATCAAATAAGGGACTCACACATACAAATTCGAAGCTGAGTCAATAATAAACTAAAAAAGTTATTATTTTGTATTAGATAATACTTAATTAGGGCTTTTTATCATTCTTTGCAATACCAATTGGAATTAAAAATTGGCTTAAATATAGAAACCACGATCTTCGATCTAACCCATTCTCCATTATGTTGTGCGCGTTTTAATGTTTTTCCAACAAAAGGACGGACCTGCGGTTTATTCTAAGTCACCTCGGAACGGTTGATGGATTTTTATGAGTAGCTATTTTTTCATGTGAGCTCCGAGGGCTTGATATTCCCTGCCGACAGGCGATCGCAATTAAAAAAAATAGCTATCTATAACCAGGCAGGGTTTTGAAAACACTCAACAATTTCCACCATTATTGTATTTACTGTATTTATTTGAACTTATCGCCTACATCAGGAGGTTGCTGGGAGACGTCTTAGGTTAAAAATTGACTTTAGTACAAAATTTCAAAATTCTTTAACTCAGGCAGAAGAATATATTTTGTTGGTACTAACTGATTTTTATGTTTAAAGTTTCAAGCTATTTACAAAAAATTAGCTATGAAGTGTGAGAACACCAAGGTCAATGTTAACCCTCAAATTGTTAAAGGTACAAACCTCGGGAAGAACCAGTAAAAGTACTATAACTAGCACCAGGGCTGATTTTTTATGGTAACCGTTACAGAGTTTTCACCAAGTTAGAGACTTTCTTTACTACAGCAAGAACACTTCCATTCTAAAGAGATGTTCATACGAATGCGAAGATGGATTAGCCCATCAGTTATAGGCATTAGACCTAACCCATTTCTCCATAAGACACTTCTTCAGAGCTGAACTCATTATAATATTGTGATGGAAATTCCAAATACGAAGGACAGACAGAAGGAGTAGCAGTGTGACGAGATTTCCAAATAAAATGGACAGACGAAAAGAGCGGTAGCAACTACTACAGGTAGACGAGTTAGCGCTGAACGGAATTTTTGGAGTGTCGTTAAGGATAAACGGAGCGGCTGCAGCTATCACAGGCAAACGAATAATCAGCGTATTCTTGAGCGCGTGAACAGGATGTTTGGGTGGTCATATTCAGGTATAAATAGAGCGGCAGCCGCTATCATACAGGAGACAAGTAGAAAACACAATGACGATAACATTTCTGTGAGCTGTGTGTGTTTTAGAAACGGATAAGCTGTGTGAAACAGAAAATAAATGTGTGTTATAAAGAATTGTAAAAAAAGCCATTGCGTATAGTAAAGAATTGTAATTATTGAGGACGAAATAAACGTTAAGTAAATTCCTGACGATTAAGAGGCCAAACCAACAAATCTTGGACTATTATTTAGCAATCTAGTGATCGGAATCGAAAGATTTGGGAATTCATCGAGGGTAGCTACGAAAAACGTTACAATATTATATGAGCCCTCCAAAAACGCCAATCATTATCCCAATTGCCGATTCTCACTTAGAATTGGCAACTCTGTTCTTGACATTAGCTAACGTAACGGGATGTGAGTGAGTGAAGGAGTGAGTATATATTTCTTTTAATTTCGTTTTCCGCATTTCATTGTTGCTTTTGCAAAAACGGGATGGAACTAACGGTATTGTTGTTTATTACTGCATCTTAAAAATTGCTTCGGAACTGGGACGAAGGACTAGAGGAGAAGGGGAGTATTTATCTCGGTTTCGGTATATATGTATGTATGTATGTATGAATGGTATGTGCTTAATTTTTCTTCTTCTACTTTGTTTAGTTGCAGGCAAACTTAGTTAGTTGAGAATAGCCATCGCTCGATTGTCGTTGAGCTGAGTTGAGTTGAGTCGAGTTGAGTTGGCATGAAATATTACACACTGCTTTTAGCACAACAATTAATTAGGCGAACAAAAGCAACAACAACAACATTCATTGTAACAACAACAACAACAACAACTGTTATACAAATGCAACATATTTTGAAGATGTTTGATCAAGAGATAATCCTAAACACATATTAAAACAAATACAACATAGATATGTATATGTCTAGTTAGACATATGTAAGTAAGTAAATATGTATATCCATTGAGTATGGAAGAGCTTGTCTGCCGGTTGTCATGCGCTATTGGTATTAGCTGGAAAAGGTGTAATTTATTTGATGATTTAACAGAGGCAACCCGCAAGTTTACATACATGCCATCAGATATATGTACGTTTATGTATTTATATTTTCAAAGAAAAATCTTAAAGTTCATTCAGACTTGTCTGAGCAGCTGCAATTGTAATATACTTATATATAGAAGTTCAACCACTTTCTTCGAAACTGATGAGTAGATTTTAAGCTCAACAATTTGGGTAGGCTCTCTCGGCACTCAGTTTGCATAAGAACGAGCAGGTTATAAATTTATGAGGCGGATTTGGATAAGCGCTCCGCTTTTGGTGAAGATCGCAATTGCATTGGCTAAGTTGGCCTATCTGGGGCTAAGATGAGCTGTACAATACAATACATACAGCGACTTGGATGTAGCTGTGTGAATTAAGAGAAAGCAGCTACGCTGGCTATAGGAAAGCCTTTAAGGCCCAGAATCGAAGAGAGTTTACGCATGAAGCTTCTGATCTTTTTTGATAACTACGGTCTAATCTAAAGGTAAAAGTAACAAAAGTTGTGGGCTGACTCTTGTTTTCATGATAGAGATGAAATTATACTGAACTATAATCGTATCCCAAACTGGATTAGTCTCTTTAATCATAACCGATTCTAGATAAATGAGTCGTGAAAAGTCCTCCGCCAGACTAATGTCGCTAAAACATTATTGCGGTTAATAGATGTGGAAAAATTACAATTTTATCTATTAGAGCTCTAATCAATGGTGCTTTTTTTAAGCTAGATAAACTTTTTTTTTTCAAATTGCTACATGAATAAATAGAAAACTAAGGCCCCGGTCAAAAAAAAAAAAAAAACAAATCCCCTGCATATCAAATGTGCCTGAAAAGGTCCAAAATTTAAAATTATAAGAATTATTTTAATTAAAAAAAATTTATTTTCAAAAATAATTGTTCATATGTTCTGGAGCAAATGGCAAAAAAAATTAAATAAATAATAAAAATTAAAATATGACACACAAACATACATTTTTACAGGCACGTACATAGATCTATTCAAATTTCCTCATACAAACAAACACACGTACACACACACACACACACACACACACACACACATAAATACCAATATATTCTCGGCTGTAGCCAGAAGATAAAATTAACAACAATCATACAATAGTACACACACACATACTCGAATGAATGTTAGTATGTGTGTATGAATGTATAAGTGTCTGTATGCAACATAAATTCGACAGCAGTTAAACGGCCACATTTTTCCAATTTGATTACTTGACTGCCGGCCATATTGGTTACTTCATTGGTTGTTTGGCTGCTGGATTGGCATTACCACAAACACTTAATTCGTACTTTTATGGAATTTGCCGTTAAAAATCGAGCATTCGCTCAATTCAATAAAAACGACCACAATTATTTCGAACGCAAATCAATCAACTTAGCATTTATGCGGACGACCATTAAGGATGAGGCCAATTGCCTGAGAGACATTTGGTTTTCCATTTCTCTCATTTTTTTTTATGTTTGGTCGGCAATTTTCTGCCTCTGTCTATAAACTACACACATACATACATACATATTTATAAACGTCATTCTTGGTATTTTATTTTATTTTAATTTTGTCTTTACACATTTATAATGCCACATTAAATGAAATAAATATGTGTTGGTTATGTATAAATATGAATGTATATTTGTATGTAATTGGTACTTAAACATTTGGTCACTTATTTCGTCGCTTAACTTCCATGTTTATTACAAGGCTTAATTTCTATTTACTGTCTAGGCTTACAATCTAATGACAGCGAGCAATGAAAAATTACATTATTTCCACTTTACTACTCTACTATTAAAATTTCTTTTATTGAATGAAGACCTATGCAGGATCCGAAGAATTTGTATATCAGTCATTTGAAAGAGCAGCTGGCAACTTTCGCTGGGTTCTGAAAAATATATCCTCAAATAGAAAACAAACATATATTTGTAATAAAGAAAGAAAAAAATTATAAAAAGCGAAGCCGTAAAATTCGGGAGTGGGATTATCGATGACATTCCAACCATCTTGAAGGAAAAACTTTCAGAAACAAGAAATATTGGGTTTTTGTGAAATATTAATGTAAAACTCGAGAAGTGTATGAATCGACGATCTAGAGAAGATTTTAAGAAGGAGATATCTACCCAAACTCCATTTAAGCTCTGAATTGTGAGTGGAGTAAGAAGAGTTTGACTAGATGACTCTGCACGTGTT
Organism: Neoceratitis asiatica; assembly: GCA_030068015.2. Taxonomy (NCBI): domain Eukaryota; kingdom Metazoa; phylum Arthropoda; class Insecta; order Diptera; family Tephritidae; genus Neoceratitis; species Neoceratitis asiatica. The sequence continues at coordinate 91,188,271 of CM061526.1, forward strand.
GTGGTTGATCGCGGTCTACTTTTTTCTCACTGCGAAACGGCAATCTTCATCGTATCAGTCGCCCTTTTGACCTTTCCGAAAACCAATAGTTTCGCTTGCAACTGTAAGTAGGGAGTTCGATATGCCATTCCACAGTTCTCTTATGCAGAGTTGCTGATGAGTGCTCTCAGAGAGCAGGAGTGCAAGTCGAGTAGAAAACCGTTCGGCTGTCTATTGTTATTGCAACCTTTCGACGTCGACCTTTCCGGCGTTTGTTGATGGACGTTGTTTGCCGCTACAATATATTTTGACGAAAATCTCAAATACTTAGGACAAATGAAAGGAGCGACAGCAGCTGTCGTTGGCAGCTTTGTGTTTTAGAAAAGGATAAACTGTGCGCAGCGGAATCTATACATATAAATATGTATGTATATAAAAATCAATGCAAATTTTGATGAACGCTTATAACTAGAGAACCACCAGATCAAATTGCACCAAATTTTTAGGAGTTATACAGGGACATTAGGAGAAGGTTAATGTGTGTGCTTTTATGAGATATGACCATTTTAGTGAAAATTGGTCGCTACCCATACAAAATAAATACAACAACAACAAAAACATGTAAAATTCCAAAACACGTCCATTACGTTGTATGTGGGGTTGAAAGAGAGAGAGAGGAAGAGTGAAAAAATGAAAATGATAAGCAAAGTTTTTTTAAATTCTGGTTTTAGAATACAATTTTTTCGATGAAAACAAATATTTTAACATTTCTTCATGCAACGCTAGCAGTTTACATTAGTTTGTCTTGATTTTTTATAGGTGCAGCAAAGCACGCTGGGGTCCGCTAGTATGTTATAAAGAATTGTAAAATAAACCATTTAGTATAATGAATAGTTGAGTAAATTCCGGCAATTAAGAAGCCGAACGAACAAATCTTGCAACTTTTATTTAACAATCCAGTGATCGGGTTCGGTCTCGAAGGATATATATATATATATATTTATAAAAAATGTAAAATTGTTCGCCTAAAAACAGACTGAATGCGATTTGAATTTGCGCCATCATTTTGATAAAGTAATTTGCTTTTATCTATAATAATTGGCGCTTTGTAACCAATCCGATTCATGGTATGCATCTTGATGTTATTCCAAAGAATGGAAGGAAGGACAGTATATTTTAAGCTGCTTCCCAACGGCAAATGGATATTTATGAGGAGCTTTTATTTATTCAGAAAGAAATACACTCGAATGACTTGACATTTAATGCTGGGGAACGGCCGCATTTTGAAAAATATTTTCTGTAATTTCGGATGTTGGTCGGTCCAGCAATCGAGCCTTTCGAATGGCTCACTCGGTTATTGCGACCGACAATACCACTAGTACAGATGTTTAGACTAACTGGTTTATCTTCTTCATTTTTAATTTTGGAGACTGATATTTCGAGCACGGTGTAGTTCCAAGAAATATTTAATCCTGTAACTGTGTTACAGTTTCATACTAGTTAAATACTAGTTCATTTATGCATGTTGGTTTTTCACTTCTCAGAATAAAAAATAAAAAAATTGCCTACAATGGGTTTTTAGTCGTAAATTTCATGCTGGTGAAAATTTTGGTGTTTTCTCTTACTAGTGGTTTGGCAACTAATAACAAACTGGTATTATTCTCTCTTAAAAATACTACTTTAAAACCAGATTGTAGACAAACCACCTACTATAGCTTTTCACTGCACGGTGTTTGTTTTTTATATTTACAATATTTTATTAACATTCCATTTCTGAATTAGAAGCTAGCAACTCGTGACATGCTGTAACCGCATCACACATACGCCTTCATGCCAAAAATTCAAAATTATGGCATAATTTACGAAACTATGATGTCTTTCAAACAGTTCAATAATATTTGGAGCACAACTTTGGCCTGCATATAAAATAGCTATGGAATACATCAGAGATACATATTTCATATATGTATCTAAGTAAGCTCACACAAATTTGGCAAAAAGAAAGTAGTGAAAAAGTTATTCGTGCCTGATTGCGCAACTGGTGTGCCACAGATGCAACAGTGCGCATTTGAAATTACTTTTATTTAGAAAATGTCGTGCAGAATTCTATTTTATTTTAATTTTTTCTCATAACTTTTTATTTATAGCCAATGGCTGGCGGAAGTGCAAATAAAAGAAACAGGCAATAAAAATGGGCGAATACATATGAAGATGGGACTAATGTACATATATAAATTCTGCCTTGAAAAAAAAAGAAAATAAAACAGAGAATGGCAGGCTCATGACTAAGGTTCACAGATATGTACAAATGTCAATCGCAATGGAATAATAACTGCGCCTTGTTTGCCATTTTAAATTTATGACCATAAAATAACAGTTCATTCGAATTTTCGCCATTTGACAATTTGCACAGTAAAGCAAAGAAAAGAAAAAAACTCGAAATTACGGCAGCAAAACTTTCGGCTTTGTATTAAAATTTGTTTGACTGAACGAGTATGGAAGCGTCTGTAATTTTTAATGCCAAATAAATATGTATGTGTACATACTCGTACATATGTATGTACAAATACATGTACTCAACATATGTAGTGAGTATGTATGTGCATTTGTATGCTCAAAATTCTCGTTAAAGCCCAAATTGTATTTCACTTTATTGATTTTGGCAATTTTCTATCGAATTTTTATTGCTGGCATAACGGCAATATGTGCAATTAGTCTATTTGCCAATTTGACGCATCGCGACTCGCTCGTGTAAGGAAGGAGGATATAGAATATTATTTACATACAAATAAATGTAGATATATGTATACTCGTATAGCAATTTGATTTTATTTGCCCCAACTTACATGTTGCATGCATCATTCTATTGGCTTTTGTATGTTGTCGTATCGATTTTTTGCAATAAAACATTATTAGATTTTCTAATTTTCAACGAACTACGCGTCACATAATAATTGCAATGTCGTGAGCGCTGAGTTTGGAATTTGGCATTGGCCAATTTTTGTTTACATTTACAGTTGCATTAATTTCCAAAAATCCACAAAACATTTACCATCACGCAATCAGTACGTGTTGATATTTAACCTTGTGACAATGCGGATGGGTTAAAGTGGCTCTGACTATTATTTTAGTAATATTTTAGGGGCCTGGCTTTTGCTGAGTAAAATGGAAGCTAAGCCTTTGCGTGCGCTAGTTTGGATCCGCAATATGTTATAAAGTAAACGATTTTTCAAACGATCTTTCATGAAATCCTTCCAATTTTGAAACCTTTTCAAACCATGCATGGATATTTAAATACCCCACATTTAGATATTATATTAATATAGTATAAATTCAGTCTAAGATATATATTCAAATGCCCAGTAGTCTAGTATGATTTAAATATTATCCCTCGAGATTTTTGGCAGGAGCCAGGGCTATTGGGTATGTTGAAGATATTTATAGCTGCACTGATGTGTCTTCTCGCCCAGGACACGCCCAGAAGTAAGATTTTTCTGTGATCCTCTCCAATAACGAAGGCAGCTTCGAACTCAACGACCATAACTCCGTATTTTAATTTCATAACTGAAAGTGTCAAAAAGCAATCGAATTAATAGGGAAAAATACTAGGTTTCTTGTAGACAGCCATGTCGCTATTAATATAATTAAATACGCCAATACAAAGTCCAAATGTGTGAAAACATAAAAAGAGTCAATTAACATGGGCGAAATTCAGTGAACATCATTCAGATCAAAGGTGACGAGACGGTTCGCGTTGTCGAGGAACTCACCGGTGACTAGTTCGAATATTCCAGCGCCTCCAAATGTTGCCCATGCAAGGGATGCTTGAGAAGCAATAAAGATCCTGAAGTATTTCCAAACAAAAATTTTGCTAATCAATTATTGCGGAGGTGCCTGTACAGCGCGGGTAAGGTGCTCAGTATCCCCCTTTTCAATCAATCAATTAACCATCTAAATAAATCAAAATTCTAAGTGATTTCCGCAGAAAATATTTTAAATCAGAGGAAAGAATCTGAGCTATTTACAACAATAATAAATATATATTTATTTATAACAATAATATTGCAAATAATCACATCTGTCTTTGTTAGTACAAAGTCTGTTAGAAAGATCCGTTCTCTAACACACACAACAAAACCAATGACCCCAAGTCTGGTTTTATTTTGTATGAGATTACATCAGCACTAAAGAAGCTTTTTAAGAGAGGTTTCATCTAATAGCACGGGTCATATACACCCCTGGTGAGTTAAGAATATCTCATATGTCATCATTTTGCGTTAAATTTCTATGAGAACTTAATCCAATATAAATTTAAAATATCAAAATTCAGCTAATTAACAATCGAGTTAGATGTGCAGATTTGGTTGCCCATTTCATTATGTATGTACGTACGATTATATGTATGCATGTGTACATGTATCCATGTATATTTTGAATTTTAGTGGCAGCACAGCAACATTACTTGATTAAACATTTGCCATGGTGATGCACTCAACTAAATTAATTTTATGATATTTCTGGGTCTTTATGCGTGTATATTGGTGATGACATGTAGAATGTGCCTAACTCAAAACTTTTAAATTTTACTGAAAAAGTAAAAAAAAAAGGAAAAAACTATATTGAATGCAACTTTTCTCGAAAGCTTTCTTTACTCTTTATCACATTTTTTTTTCAATTCCTCTCTAAGTTATATATTTATATGTAAATATATATTATGGTCACGAAGATATGTCTTACTTTAGAAGATTTTTAGCAGCGAAAAGTTATATTAAAAAATAAAAAATGTTTTAGTTTCACCTTACATGTACATGTATATGTTTCAGCTACAAAATCAATATCTGTATAAATTCAACCCAAAACTCATAAATCGCCGCAACCGAAGCACAAACAACCTCCATCGGTTTTGTATGGAAAAATCCGATTCACGCACAATTCAGATTTTATACATTTCAATTAAAAAGCACAAAAAGTTCGACGCAAAAATACATACATTACTACGCAACAAGGGCAAGAACAAAAGCGGACAAAAGGACGAGCTCTGCCATTCCATTAAAGAATGAAAAAAAACAAAAAACAAATTCAGTTGGCCTGGCGCACCTGTCGAACAGCATGTGGCGTCCGGATGTTGTCGGCGGACGACAAAACAAAATGTTGGCAATCACATGTTTGCTTTCCTGATTCGTTTTTGTTGTTGTTGCAGTTGTTGCCTTTGACTGCAGTAATAGTAGTTAAATGTATGCATTTTATTATTATTATTCCTGCCGTACTCATTTGTGCCGGAAATTAATTTATCGCAAATAATTCAATTGCATTTTTCAAAACAATAATTTATTGTCAATGTGTGCATACATACACGCATATATATACATATTTACAATATCTGTGCATCGTATAATAGGGCAGGAGCACAATGAACTTGGCTGACAAAAACACGCAAACACTAGCAATAACCGGTCAATTGGAAATTCCTCGGCCTGACACACAGATGACTCTACTAGAATTAAATCCATATAGATTTTTAGTTGGATTAAAATGGATATCGCGTGTTGATAAAATATTGCTATTTGAAAGGGAAAAAATACAATAGAAGCAAAAACTTGGCTTGATGACGACCTTGCGGGCTCTGCTCCTAGAAAATCAATCATCAAGGATTGGTAGACTAAGTTTAGATGTGGTGAAACGAGCACCGAAAACAGTGAATGCAGTGGACGCCAAAAAGTGATTGTTACCGACGAAAAAATAAAAAAAAACCCACAAAATGATTTCACGGATATTTTAATATGACAAAGCTCTGTGCAAAAAGGGTGCCGCGCAAGCTCACTTTCGACCAAAAACAACTACGAGTTGATTATTCTGAGCAGTGTTTAGAGATGTTAAAGCGTAATAAGACTGAGTTTTTGCATCGATATGTGACAATGGATGAAATATGTATCCATCATTTCACTGCGAAGTCGACAGTTATCCGAGTGGACTGTACATGATAACCCGCTCCAAAGAGGGGAAGACGCAACAGCTCGGCTAAAAAGGTCACGGAGTCTGTATTTTGAAATATGTATGGAATAATTTTCATTGACTACCTTGAATAGTTGATGGTCCCTCAACAGCGACTATTACAACGCCGAAAAACGGCCGCATTTGAAGAAAAAGAAAGTGCTGTTTCACCAATACGCCGTGTCTCATGCCAAAAAAACGATGACAAAAATCTATGAATTGGGTATCGAATTGCTTCTGCATCCACCGTATTGTGCCTACTTCCTGTTCTCAGATCCCAACGGGGAATGAAGAGTTGAAAGCCTAAACTGAGACCTATTTGAGGCAGGAGGGCCGCCATAGTCAGTGTATCACCCTTGAAGAGAACTATGTTGAATAAAAAAAATAATTTTGCCAAAAAAATGTGTCTTACTATGGAAGACCGGAGACTTTTCAATTGACCTGTTATATTACATATTTACATATAGACAAAAAAACTGAATGGTCGCCATAAAAATACTCATCCGGCTTGTGTATGGACGAACATGCGACATGCGTCGGTAAATACACATGCAAGCGGATGATTTTATGGTGGTTTTACATACATATCCACTTATATCGGGACTTACAAACATATAAACAGTAATATAAGATTAGGGTTGTACTAAATTTTCAAAGAGATTCACTAAATTTAATTTACTACTCGAATCAAAGATAGAGGTTGAGTTTCAATCAGGCTTGGACTTGTCATGATGCATTTCAACCGAAGAAGTTTTTGAGAAACTTTAAAAAAAATTTATTTATGATAAAACCGATAATATGCCTCGAAAGAATTCTACAAAGAGCGTTCTCGTGTCAAATCAGAGGCTTCACAACTCATTAGACTAAAATAGTATGAAACGTTGCCTACATTTAGGCGTTCTATTGTTAGCCAAAGTAAAGTATATAGTAAAGTAGCATACCTAAACAAGTATATGAGGATAATGAATCTCATTTCATTTATAAATATTACAAAGATAGAATTGAAAAAAATAAAATTAAATTAAAATCGAAATCCAGGGTGTCATCAATTAAGAACATAATATTTTACTTCCTCATATTCAAAATCCATACACTGAACTGTGCGTTTCTGCTTTCTTCAAGCATGCAGTGTACGTATTTATCCAATTTCAATAGCGTTGCGCAATATATCAATACATACGTATCTACGAACATAATAACCATATTACTTTCATTGTTTGCGGCTGCAGTATGTCCGTTTTTTCGTTCCGATTTTTCATTAACATTGATTTTCGCATTTTGCCCACCGACTCATGTCGCCAATTGTAGGTAAACATTGTTTTTGTTGTTGTTTTTGTTATTGTTATATTCATTCTCTGTTGTTTTAATACAGCTGCAATGGCGTTTGTTATTAATAGCCGCAAATAAAAATGTATGCGCAACACACACAGAGCAGCAACATGCCACTTACATGCCTACCCCCCCTCCCACACTGACTGTGGCAACATTACGCATAAACAAAACAGTTGACTTTAAATAATTAAAAACTTCCAATTGACAAGCTTCAATTAAAAGCAATTAAAATTCAAATTGAAATTAGAGTTTAAACGTCCAAGGTCAAACACAAACACGCCTACACTGATATTAGTCCGATGTGTACACTAAAAGCAGGTCCTTGCTGAAGGGAAGGGAGGTAGGGAATGGGGGGGAAAGGGGAGTTGAATTTGCTCATCCAATAAAATAACGTTAATTGCGCCTAAACTGATACCAAAAAGCCTGCACGACATCATCTGGTCCTACAGTCGGACTAAAATCAAAGGTCTTGGGGAAAAAATTTTGAGTATAACCGAATGCCGTCGTTTTCTAAACAAAATAAATCAAATCAGCATTAATATCTAATCTTTTAGGAGCGTGAATTTTGAAATAACACAAATCATTGTTGTCATACATTCCGTTAGAAATACCAGAAAATGATTATATAAAAAACCCTCTTAAAGGAATTATAAAAATTCCTTTTGTCATTGGCCCCTATACTGACTTTGCGTTTGAGTGCGATCTGTCATTTAGTTTGTTTACACTGCTCGGTGATGCTAATCAGTTCCAATTCTTATCGCGACTTCTCTTTTATGCCTTGTATAGTGATCCTCACAGTTGAAAAAAATCGGCTGGAGCCATATTGGGAGAATACAATGGTTCTTCGGTGGTATTTGCTGATTTTTTGACCAGAAATTTGTTTAAGAAATTTATGGGAGAATGTGATATCGTGGTGCAAAACTTTCGAGTTTTTCCTCAACAAATTTGACCTTTCTCGAGGAATTACCTCCCTCAAACCATGCAACTCCCTCAGTTAATAATCTTTAGTTACCGTCTGGCATACTGTCAATAATTCCAAGTGCACAACACCAGAGAAGATAGTCAACATAACCTCAACGTCATTCCGAAGCTTGTTGACAGATTTGCATTCTGAATTCGCCAAACCATATCTCATCTCCAGCGACATTTTACCGATTAAGTTTTTGATGAAAATTAATTTAAAAGAACTATTGCGAGGAAATAGTTCTTTTAAAGTGGTGAGCCAGTTTAACATTCTATCGTATTATCTGTGCAGCTGGAAAAAATATTACTAGCCGGAGCAACACTGATCAAAGCGAGTTTGATAGTTCCAAAAATTCGAAACATCATCTCAAGTTTTTAGTGATATCTCAAATTTCTATTTCAAGGATCGCAACTATCGTTAGCTGGTCAAAAAAGAAAGTACTCGAAAAATTCGCAAATATTGCGGAAATTTTGCTGTAGCCTTTCATATCCTAACCATCAAATATTTTTTAGAATATAACGGCTCTTCAATAGTTCCGCTAATGCGCTGTATTGGTTTACGGAAAGTTTCTGAGAAATATGCCTTTTGCTCTTTTTGCCTTTCATGAATAGCCATACGGAATCTGAACTTAAATGAAAAAAGAAAGAAATAATTTTAAATTAATTTAGGTAATGAATTGCTGTAATTGGCAGCTGGAATAACAATAAGCGAATAGAAAATTCAACAACAAAAAAAAAAATCTATAAAAACCAATAAAAACTATCACAACTTTTTATACGCGAAAACGCCATTCCAAATGCCAGAGCTCGCGTCAACTAGGCAACTTTAAGGGTCGCGTGTATTTATTTGCTTCGCTCACCTTGCCACACAAACACAATTTGAAAATAATGAACTTTTTATTTATTGAATGCCATCAACAAAATCCAATTACATTTATTTATTTCTAAAAAAGAAATAGTCATAAAACTAATAAAAATTGAAATGACAAGCGAACACACGAAAGGTCAGCTATAAACTGCCGCACATAAGCTTTGTATATATATATATGTATATACATTGTACATTATATATATATATATATATATAGAAACAGTAAAGGATGATCAATTTTGAGGTTTCTTAAATTTTTTCAGAAAAAAACACATAAAATTCAAATTTAATGGGGAATTTTTATTATCAGTCGAAAGAACATTCTTTGGAATTTTTTTTTTTGAAGATTATCGTTTTCAAATGTTGGCTGCAGCATGGCTGGTTCATTCGTGGAGTCCAATTTTCGATGACTCGTTCGAGCATTTCGACTGGTAACTTGCGAATGACATGCGTGCTGTTTTGCTCCAAGGTCTGAATCGAAGCGAAATTGTCCGCATAGTCTTTAGACTTTACATATCCCTACAGGAAAAAGTCCAGCGGTGTGATATAACAATATTATCTGATCACCGAGGTGTTCTCTCAACAAATCCATTTATTGATGCGCTATGTGGGAAGTGGCGCCGTCTTGTTGAAACCAAATGTCGTGGAGATCACGGAGTTTCACTTTGAGGTTTCAAATAGTCAGTTATTATGGCGCGGTATCGTTCGCCATTTAGGGTTACGTTCTCACCGGTACCATTTTTGAAGAAATATGAACCGATGATTCCACCGGCCCACAAACCACACTAAACCATTGTTTTTTCTGGATCAAATGGCAGCTCATGAATCTCTTCAGGTTGCTCTTCGTCCCAAATGTGACAGTTTTGTTTGTTTACATACCCATTGAGTCAGAAATGGGCCTCATCGCTGAAAAAAATTTGACTCGAAAACAACGGATCTTCTTGGAACTTTTCAAGAGCCCACAGAGTATAGCGATGTCGCTCGGGAAGATCGAGCGGCTTCAGTTCTTGCACAAGCTGTATTTTGTACGCTTTCAATTTAAGATTTCGATGTAAAATGCGCCAAGTCGTTCCATACGTCAGTCCGAGTTGCTGTGAACGGCGCAAAATCGACTCTCCGCGGTATTCGTGCACACTCTCAGCTACGGCCGCTATATTTTCTTCACTGCATACTGGACTTGGTCTATTCGGTCGAATATTATCCAGTAAGGAATGCTGGGTCTCAAGATGGATGATGGTGTTGCGAATAGTATGCTCAGTGGGCCGATTATGTTCACCATAAGTTGAGCGAAGCGCGTGAAACACATTCTTTACAGAACGTGAATTTTCGTAATAAGTTGAATGATTTATAAACGTTGTTCAGGCTTGACACGACTCACGCGTGATCTGTCAAAAAGAAGCTATTGAAAAAAGTACCTCTACTTGGATCACCCTTTATAAATATATGTATGGTGTATGCACTTTTTATGCAACATGTAGTAAATTTGTAAATAAAAATGCTTATGCAGGTGTTTAAATGTTTGTGAAAATACTATAGAGTTAAAGTCAAAGGTGAAAATATTCAAAATGAAGAATACATTCCACGGCAAATATTGAAATTTTTTAAAGAATTGTTGGGAGAAAAGGGTTAGAGGTAAGCAAATAAACAATTAAATTGTTTATAAATTTTAATTTAGATAATTACTTTTAAAATAAGTTATGAGAGAAAGGAGTTCTTTTTCTGTGGTGTGACTGGTAATTTGCTATTTAAGAAAATCTTGAACAGCTTGAGCTTGAACAGCCTGAAGAGATTTTTTGGCCTCAAATTTGTGATGTGCTTTGTAATGTTTTCCAATACATGAAGAAACCGACGGACTATTCTCTAATTAAAGTTTATTTCTGAGTCCTTCCGAACATTTGATGAGTATTTACGAGGAGCTTTTAATTTTGTGTCAGATATTCACTCAGAGGGGTTGAAATTCTCTTCGGAGAGCCAACTGTAATTTTTATAATTCTCATGTACAAGAAATACGAGGGCTTTCTGATAAGTCAGTGATTTTTTTAATTTACCGCGCCGTTACTGCAAATATAAAATTGCTGCTGTTTGGGAAGTTTAACTCAAATGGAATAAAGTAAATTTCGTTCGCTGGTTAAGCAATATATTTTGTGTAAAACTATAATCACAGAAACCAAGGACATTCTTGATAACTACTATGGAGATAAATATATTGTGCTCGTACCAGTACAAGTGACGTCGAACATTCAGAACACTCAAAAGAGATCGCCACGCAAGAAATCATAGATAAAATCAATGGAATGATATTGGATGATAGGATATTGGCTGAAGCATGTAAGAAGGAACATCACATTTTACCTGAGTATTTTGACATGAAAAAGCTAACCTCGCAAAGGATGCCGCAATTGCTCATACACGACTATAAGCGCAACCATGTAATCACTTCAAAGGAGTGTTTGACGATGTTCAACCGCAATCAAAACGCCGTTTCGTTACCGTAGACGAAGCATGGATCCACCACATCATATACCAAAGAACAATCAAGGCAGTGGCTTTCTCCGAATGAAAGGGCAACAAAGAAGACTAAGATGGGCCTGCCGGCCAACACCTTGAAAAGGATAAAACGATCACCGGCGAATATTATTCAGAGCAGTTAGACAGATTGAAATTGACTTGAAGTAGAAACGACCGCATTTGACGAAAAAAGTGCTAGTCCATCAGGATAATGCACTGGTGCAGACGTGTGTAGTCACCATGGCAAAAATTCATAAATTGGGCTACGAACTTTTACCCCATACATCATGTTCTCCTGATTTAGGGAACATTTCTTGTTTCCAAACCTGAAGAGAAGGCTGGGCGGTAAGAGATCCGGTCGAATGAGAAGGTCATCATAGAAACAAGTGCATATTTTGATGGCCTTAAAAAAGTATTATTAGAAGGTATACAAAAATTTAAAAAAACGCTGGACTAAATTTATAGAGCTAAAAGAAGGCTATGCTGAGAAACACGACGCTTATTTGATGAAATAAATATATTTTAATCAAAAAGCCACTATCTTATCAAACCACCCTCGCAATAACTTTGGTCCGAAGTATGTAACTACTAGAAAGAAAAGAGTTAAACCCACCAAAATTTAATATTTATATCGATCGGATCGGACTCGGAGTTTAGTTGATCCAAACTCGGTAGGCAGGTGCACCTATACGTCTAAGCGATTATTTGTCGGAACCAGAACATATATATAATAGGAAAAAGTATCTAAGAGCGTGAAATTTGGTATTGTACACAAATCAATTCATATATTGTTTGGTACTGAAAATCATTGAAATCGAAAGATTATATCAAATTGTCCCCTACAACCGATTTTTCAAATATTAGATAATTCTTAAATGCAATACAATAAATTTGATATGTTCATAAAAGGTATAAAATCTTCGACATGGCCGAACACAGCATTTCTTTCTTGTTTTTCTATTATTTTGGATATTTTTATGCCCAACATTTGAACACATAGCGGAGGGTGACACAGATGAAATGGAAATAAAATGAATGAAGAATAAAACCGAATGGACGGTCATTTATAACATTTATCCCAGCTTGTTTATGACGGCTTTTACCGATAGGATTACATTTTTGGTGGAAGAATGGTACTAGGCTCACGGTTCATTTATTTTTGAAAATACTAATGAAAAGTTATGGAGGATAAAATCTCAGATTTGTGTTTATACTTCTATAACCGCCTCTGGTGAGCATCTCTCATGGAATATTAAAACAAGCAATCCAAGCTCATGTTTCATAGTATTTCTGTAAAAAATTTCCAAAAACTTTTCAATTTTGAAGCCTTACCTACTGAAACTATTAATTTTGGGTTGCCAGATAACCCCAAATATCTGAAGACATCCAATTTCAAATCCGTTTTCGAAAAATACGCTTACATTGAGATTACACTCCCACAACAATCGCCCCTTGGCTCGCTCGTAAACAAAATGTTGTAATGCGATAGGGATTATGTTTGTAAGTGTTATTGTGTGAGAGCATGATAGGGTAAAAACAAATACGCTTGTATGTGTGTGTTTGCATGCCATTCAACTGCCATTGTTTGCATGTTTGCATGTTTGCATCTGTGTAAGTGTGCGTTAGACTAAGAAAATGAGTTTTACGCACATTTTACCAAATAAGAGATTCCTCGTCTGTGGCAAGAAGGATCACATGAGAAAACAACCAAGCAAGGACAATGGCAATTGTATTACAATGTATAGTTGTTTTCCCAATGGACATACATACGAGCTGGTTACATACAAGTATATATTTGTAGTGACAACAACAACATTAAGTTGCCACAATGATTTTGTAGTTGTTTGTTATTGTTATTCCAAGATTTTCACCAATTGTGAAATATCAAGAAAACACTTGAAATGTTTGTATGTATGTATATATGTACATATGCATGTATATCTACTTATATTTGTGAAAGGGTGGCAACTCTCTGGATGCGTTGATGAAAACTAGTTAAGCTCGTTTGGGTGCTAATGCTAATGTTTTGGGATTTTTGCCCATTGGCGGAGTGTAGCTTGTTTTTAGAAACCAGGCTTATCGGTACCAGATCTACCGTTTATGAACGATTTTATTTGATGAAATCTTTTTCATTTATACATGCCATATTCGCATTCAAAGTGATGGTAAGTCATGAGATTTCCTTATACAATGATTGCCCCCAACAGAGTGGTAGTATTAGAAGCTCTGTCGAGAAATCCCAGTTTCTGCTTCCTATTTTTCATCGCCTTTTACCTACCGTGCTATTCTCTCTTTCTTCTATTTAGTTAATATAGATAGCCAAGCTCTACATCGAGTACACCCTCTCTTAATTGCTACGCTCTTCTACGTAAAATTTTATAATGGAACGGTGCTTCTGACCAACTCCAAAGGCCATGATAATTCTGATCTTATTGAATTTCAAAAGCCAGCATGAAGTTGTTGCACCGCTTTCACTAAAGTTTTGCTATTTTACTTTGAATCGATTTGGTGGCAAAACCTCATATCGTAAATATGGCAGACGACAACTTAATCTGCAACAGAGAGTATAAAATAGTGCAGAGACCATCCAAATGATGAGCAGAGTAGTGGTGAACGAATCACGAAGTGATCCCCGAAGGTTAGTGCTTATCAGTTATTTAACACTCTAGACAATTTCTGGCTTTCTGTAATAGAACATTGAGAGTTGAAAATTGGATGGAAGTTCCATCCAAAAACCTTTAACGGCTCCTGGTACGAGCTGTGACCATGTCCGTTACCCTACAACGGAACAAACTCATTGGGAGAGCATATACGACGTTGAAGAGTCATCTGCTTAGATGAGAGTTTAATTGTATTGAAAAGAAGATAATCGTACGATTTGCAAGGTAATCCATACTTCTGACGATTCTTAAAAATTTTAGAACATAATATTGCCATGCCCATGCCAATACCCTTTTCTTTTAAATACTGACTGTGTACGCGTTAAAATCGAGATAAGAATCTTTCAAAAAAGTTTTTAATAATTTCTTTTTTTTGAGTCTCTATATATCTTCGTTTTTTCTCGTTTGTCTATAGAATTAGTGGCTTCATATAAAATTTCTTTATTAACCAACCTATGACTTTGCAGAAATGACCAAATGGTAATTAAAACTTTCATAGAAATGTATGTATGTACATATGTGTAAATGCATTGGAGATAATAATTTGCTGAAAGACGTGTGAACCCCTTCTACTTACGCGTACACTTACTCGTATGTACTCGTATGTATGGGCAAAAGTGTGATTCAATTCATATTTAATGATATGTATTGATAAGTAATCAATAGCTAAACTACCCAAGTTTCTAACACTAATTCATACAGTGGCCAAAAGTTTCCCCATGCAATTGTTCCCAACTAATTAAACCTGTCAACTTCATTAGTGATTGGTCGCTTTCAAACAGTTACGACTAATAAATACGATATTTGATCATACATACTCGTATGCATGCATGTATGTACATACGTATGTATATGCGAGTATGTACATATGTGTATATCACATCACTTGTCCATGTCCATTAGCTTTTACTGCCAAAAAGTGTTTAGTAATTCATTTGACTTATTTCACAGACGATAAGCAAAAGTTGCTCTTGCTCTTGTTCCCGCTGCTCTTGTTCTTGTTCTTGTTGCTTTATTTATCGATACTCGTGTAATACTACCTGATCAATTAAATCTGTTCGCTGTCACAGAAAACATATTCGTACATATGTATATAGAAAGTGTGCTGTGTGCTAAGTTGTTACCAACTATCATTAGTCTGGCTTTTTGATTACATATCTATTGTGTAGGTGCATGCATACTCGCATGCACATACATGTGTCTGTATGAGCTGACATTTATATGGGTGTTTTATCATATATATATTATTACATGAACAAATACATAATTAAAAGTGTTGTATGAAAGCCTTGCTATTAGCTAATATATGATCATAATACGCATACACATACACATATATAATTGGTGCTTTATAACCGCAGAAGCGATGCTGGGAAGGGTCGATTTTTTCCGCCGAGGGGCGACCGCAATGAAAATATCCGTATGATAGTACAAAATACTAGTTTCAAAATGCCAGCTTTTATTGCTTTCCCGAATATTATACTAGTTTTAAGCAATACGCAGTTCAACGTTGTTCTTGGTGCATATTACATAGTCGGTCTCCATTTTTTTGGAGTTATTCTAGATAGAACTTAATTCTCTTCTATCACTTTGTAGTAACCGTCTTCTTTCTCCAACTCATTGGGCCGGATATGCGCATGCATTATAAAGGGTGATCCAAGTAGAGATACTTTTTTCAATAGCCTTGGTCTCGAGTGTGGATGGTAACGAAAAGGCAGACGATATGACTCACACTGGCGCCGACACTGTCACTTTTGGTAAATCAGTGAATGCTAGAGAAGCATTTAAGGTCTTGGAGCACCACTAAAGTACTGTGAGGCAGCATGGGTTGTAGACAGACCTGGTTAAAGACGCTCAGTATTGTAGATTATATTTTCTTACCCATGTAGAAGTAATCTTTGGTTACATCGTCTTCTGTTCGTTTGAAGCATAAGCTCAAATCATCGTCCTAAATAGATTTGGCAGGGTCATCTTTTGATGTGGGAAAGCCCCGACCACAACTGAATTATACTTATTTTTGAATTGATTTCTTTCACTTTTCTAAATTAGATAATGAAACTACGACACGTACATATAAATCGATTATTTCCATTAAGTCATACTTCTTCACTAAAAATAGCCTAAGTAAAAGTAAAAGTGAAAGTGAAAGCCAAAATGAAACAGCAAAAAAGTCCAGAATAGCAGCAGTAGCCGAAATAGTTGATCTGCTTTATGGGTGGATGGATGGGTGGGTGGTATGGTAGTCGAAAACAAAAGGGAATTGAAATAGATTAATTGGCGTCTGGTTAAGCAACAACAGGAGAGGTTTTAATTCTCACACAGCTTATTTGTTAAATTGCAGCTGTGCGCTAAGTACAACAACAAATATTACAAGCAGCGACACTGTGTTCCAACGGTTTTGTGATTGCGTGACGCAAGCCTGTATTCGCTTGCTACTACCGCTTCCAGAGTGCCAGAAGATTAATACATATTAATATTTATTTTGCGTGTAGGCATAAAAAATGAGCCAACAGCGCGTTTGATGGAATGCAGCCTTTTTCGTGAATACTTTGTTCTGTCACTTCTTACGCGACCCAACTACCCTCTCCCCTCGACCACAAGAACCTGTCGCGTTTGTTTCTTTTCACTTGTACAACATAATATTGTGCATATTGTACATTCATTACATTTTTATATTTTATTGTGGCATATTAGCGAAAGAAATAAAAGTTTTTAACTGTTTCCATTATGCGCGGTTTGGATTTTTTCTGTTTTTGTTGTAAATAATAACGCTTAATACTGCTTATGGTCTCATACTTAGCGATAATAAGTTTGCTGACATTGACATTTGTGGTTATTGTTTCGAAATGTTTTTTCATGCGAATCTGTACATATATGTATATGTATGGGAATTCTCACAAATAAAATTCAGAATTATTTGACTCTCTTTGTGGGCAATTAGATAAAAAAATTATATTTACACTGGGAAAAATTCGCACTTAATTTATAAATGACATGCAAATCAGTAAAGAATATTTGTTAAAGAAATACATTTAAGAGTAATTTATTGAATTTCTTTGTTAAATTCTTTTCGATTTTTTTTTTAGCTTCTCTTGCTCTCCGCTCAGTGTATCAGCAATGAAAAAGTTTTGACACATGCATATTCATTTAGAACATATGACAAATAATATGTATTTGTCATAACTGTCACACTAGAACAAGCCTACAGGCGACATAAATGAGCGTGTGCGTATGTTTTTTTTTTTTTTTTGTTTTTGTTTCTGTTTAGAAATGTGGTTGAGGAGGCATAGATAAATGCCATGAGCGATTTCACTTGATTGTGTTGCTTGGATTTCATGTAATCGAGAGTATGTGTGAATGGAATACTTTCAGGTGTTAAACGCGTAGAGAACTCGGCGCCATTTGGGTATTTAATGCAGCTGAAATGGTTCGCAGTTTGTGTGTTGGCAGCTTTTCTTTTTTTTTTTCACATGAAAATTGAGTTCCAAATTTTTTACAACAGGATATTTATGCACCACCGGATGGAAGAAAACAGCACAGATATATTAAAAGCCATTCAGAAATTACAGTTTCCATAAGAACGCTTCGCTGCTCTGCTCTCTCTATAGATACCAAGGATAAGTAAAAATTGATAATTGATTTTACTCAGAGCGATCTTTGAGCTAAATTTTTGTATTGACCAACGTACAAAATTATAGAAATCTAAATTCAATTTATCCGAGTCAGAGTGCTTCTGACATGAAACAAAGCTCCTCATAAAACTCTATCCGCCGTTCTTAGGGCTACTATGATACTAATTAAGTGCAGATCCCTATATTTGTTGGAAATACATTACGACGCGCACAACAAATTAGAGGATTTGCTCAATCGAAAATTGCTTCATCGTTACAAATTGCGGCCATTCCCCTTTAAACGTTTCAAAAAATGCTGATTTCCAGCGAGAAGGTTTTCGATTTGGCTGAAATTCGTGTCGTTAAGTCGCTTTAAGAATAACGTGAAAGCTAGCTGGTCTGGAAAACGTTTCAGAAACAGACAGATACGTTTAAGTGAACAAACATCCAGGGAATGCGTTCGAACGTTGGAAGGTTGTTTTAGTGGGAGACTAATGCAGCAGTACATGCATTTTTTAATCTATCCTGAAATATATTTTGTACTATTTTTTTATCATAAATCCATTAAAGATCATTTGTTCAACATTTAGATCCAAGGCTTAAACGCTTATAATATTAGTACTAAAAGTAAATTAGTAATCAAATAATCGAATGAAATGTTCAATTTGTTTCAGAGTTTATTCTTCCTTGCAATTGTCATATGCTTTTCCTTTCGAAGAAGTTATGTTGATTTTCTTTTTTATGATCCTAAATGTAGGCAATGTTAGCAATTTCTAATAATTATACATATAAAACGTTGCCTACATTTGGGCATATTTCAAAATTCATCATTACGCCTACATTGTTGCCAAATACTACCTCCTTCACCACTTCTTTTCTGCCTCGAATGGTAGTTTCTATCAAAATTCAAATAGTTTAAAGTTATATCTTAAATACGTTAATTTTATACTCTACAGGAAGATTTCGCATCTTCTTTTCTGGCTTGGACATTTATGTTGTTATTATATAACATATATGTGTATATAATAATTCAAATAGTGTGAGTATTTAACTGCGGATTAGCTGGCATGCTTGCCTACATGCCCTTTTTTCCCAATTTCTCTGCAATTTTCTCTCTTTCAAGGACCAGCCTTAGTTATATTTATAAAAATAATTTTTTTAAAGTTGCGCCAATAAAAAAATACCACAAAAATTTTGCAACTTTTGCTGTTTTGTGCGACGAACTTTCGCTCTTTTCTCAAAACCACCGATTCTCAGCTGCGTACTGTTGCGCTCCTTTGCCTCTATATACGAGTATGTATGTATGTACTTGTATGTTTATATATTTTGCCTTGCATTACGCGATCCTCCGGGGTCTGGCGCATTAGCAGCTTTAGGTTTTCTGCTTCAGTGCATCGCACAACACAAACCATTCGTCTAACGGTATAAGGAGTCGTCGCGTCGTTGCTTGCAGACATTGCCACGCACACTCACACACACGCGCACACACTCACTTAAAGCATTTGGAATGGTCAATTGTTATTGTTGTTGCTCTGTTTTTATTGCATGTAGCTGCAATCATTGCTACTGTAATTGTTGTTGTTGCCGAATCGGGACACGACTTGAATTTCTTATTACGACACGTTTCAGGGAGCGAGAAAAGTTTTGCATGCAGCTTGCTTCATTGCAACATTTACTTAAATACTTACAAACATACATACATACATACATACATACATACACAAGCACACATACGCACACAATTGCTTGATGCCTTTAATGATTGTCTGTGTGTGTGTGTGTGTGTGTGTGTACACATTGCAACAAGAACAAAACTGTTGCCTGCATTCAACAGCAACTTTTCTCTACTCGCCGCACGCGGCACATTCAACTCCAACTCGCCTGGCATTAAGCTGCAATTGTTACTTTTACACTAACTGTAGTTGCTGTTGCTGTTGTTGCCTTTAACGTTTGACTGAAAAGTTTATTGCTTTGCAAACGCTCCGCACAATTACAATCAAACAACAAACCCAAAGCTCGCCACCCCACCTCTGCACCACAGACACCTTCCGCCTCCGCTGTAGCCCGCGTCTTCACCATTTGTGGCTGCCGATATGGCGCGGGCACTGCACTCAGCCAATGAAAGACAGCTAATGTTGTAATGTGGCTGCGGCTGTTGCTGATGCTGAAGCCGGCTGTTGTCTGACGTCTGTTTCCTGCTTTCTGCGTTGGGGTGTGGCGGGGGCTGCTTTGGTTTGGCTATTACGCATGAAGAAGCAACTAACTGCAATTGCAAAGCAATTGTTGCAGTTTTAGAGAAGCTGATGATTGTGGTGCTGGTGGCGATGTAGACGGTAAGGCATGTACACATATATACAAATACATACAAACACACATCTACCAATGACTTTTTCACGTGCATTTTTGTTGGTAATGGTAGGCGGATGTGTGTGTATGCGTCGACAAATTTCCGCGCACTTGCCTCTTGCGAAAAAAAAACAAAAAAAAAAAGAAATGTTCGCGCGGCCTAAGCCAAGCCAATGCGTAAAGCTGATAGCGCCCGTCGCACTTGTACTTTGAGTATTTGTGCTGCGTGTGTGCGATTGTTGTTTCTATTCGCAAAAATGCATTTATTGCCATTGCCGTAAGTTGCACAAAGGCTCGGCTCACTGAAACTTTGTGTACTTACTCACACGTACAAACGTGCAGGAAAATGCCAAAACTTGCTTTTGTTCAGAGAACTTTAATCTTCAAGGCATTTTAAAAATTTTCTACATATACTTGTACAATTGCCTTTTACTTCTTCTGTATTTCTATTAAACCCCATTTCTATTAGTAACCGAAATGTGCTTACAAGGGCATTTTCCATGGGAAAAACAGAATGGAAGACCGTACATCACGAGGCACTTTTCAGTACGTAGACTCAGTTGTTAAGTGGACTTTGGTTGAATGAAAGTATGTCTGACCAATAGAATCTGAGTTTGCTTTGCCCGGTTGGTAGGACCTCAGTACCGCTGATATCTTATCTTATCAGTAATGGTTTAGGCACAGAAAGAATAAAATATAGAAGATAAACGCTTCTAGCTTTGATTCGCCTCAATTACTGTGTTCTCGAGAACGGATCCGGAAGCGAAGCGAATACATCTGATAATGAACGAGAACTAGACAAAATATCTCTCGTCATCAATTAAATAGTCGGCAAATTCCTGACAATCATAATATTAAAGTCATAGTTATAACAATCCAAATCTTGAAATGCAGCGCGGATTCACTCAACAGATGCTTCTTTGGACGGAAAAGTGAAGTCCTATCTCGACGAACAAAGACCAAGACGAGATGATTATTATTCCTGTCATGCTCTACGGCGCAGAGACTTTGCCGAGGACAAAATTACGAGATTCCGTTAGAAAGGTTTTGCTCCAACTTCCGAATATTTGGATATTATGATTTTAAATATTGCAGACGATGGAACGAAGAGTTTTATGAGATATAAGATCACAGAGTCAAGCGAATTTTTATCCGGTCGGATGAGAAGCTGGAGTGCTTTGAAAGTATTCCTCGTTTGAAAATAGAGAAATAGAAAACCCTCAAATCCAATATGCGAACAGTGTCGTTTATCTAAAAAGAAGAAAATTAAAGAATTTTTAACTGAAAAACAAATTCATATTTCGGTCGCAGTGTCTCTATGTTGAATAGTCGCTGGGACTTCATTTAATCGCACAAAAACATCTCTTAAAGCATCTTTCACTATCTCTCACTCTCTCTCTCTTTCCCCTTATTTACTCATCTAAAATGTGCTACCTTCATTTGTTGCTTCAACTCCTCGACAAAGTGTTGCAGCCGAGTATAACCTCAAAGCATAATTTCAAATATTCCTGCATATCTTCACATATACATATAAACAAAACCACTAAAGCTATGCACACATGCCTTCGTAGCATTGTATGTACATATATATAAGTATGTATGTATAAGTATTTGACCAAAAACAAACATTTGCTATTACCGCATTTTCCAAATACGAATCTTTCCACAGCTCTCCAGCCTCTATGGACTACTGCGCTCACTTTGTTCAGCCAGATGCGACTGCCCTGCGGCTGGCAACTCAGCTCGTTGAAATGCTACGTTGCTGCTGAAACCCTAGCTTGACTTTGCTTCTTGCGAACCATGAATATTGTTGTTGTTGCACTTGTTTTGTGCAAACAAGTGTAAATGTGTGTATTATTAGTATCCCAGCTGAAAAAAATTGTATGCCTACAGAGAGAATTCATGACGTATGTATATATATATATATGTAAAAGCTCGAAGAACTCGTTAAAAGCTGTTTATACTTATTATAGTTTTCAATCACCACCTCTGCATAACATCCGAGTACTCTTTGGTGAAATGTTAGTGAAACAATATATTTATTATACAAATTTAGCAGTAATTAGTAATGCGATTTTTTTCTTCATTTTCTTTGCCATACACATATAAGCTCCAATTTCCAAAGAAACCAAACTGACTCAATTTCAATCTCATTCTATCTCAGTATACGAGTATAAAACTTATCGTTAAGACACGAACGACGATCGGCTAACAACAAGGTGATGAGGAGACGTAAGTTAGGCCAACGCTAACCACAATGGATTAATTCAATAGGCACTCCAATGGACCATATGGTTCACAAATATTTACAGTTTTACATCTGTCATTTATACCACAAGATCTTCCGGAAATTATTGCGAATATGACCTTCGAATTCAATATTCTACAAGAGTGTGCAATTGTTGGCGTATGCCGATGATATTGATATAATTGGTCATAACACCCGCAATGTAAGTTCTGCGTTCTCCAGACTAGACAAAGAAGCGAAGCGAATGGGTCTGGTAGTGAACGAGGGCTCCTGTCATCACAGATGCACAGTCATCGCATTCGCGACTTGGCTCCCACGTCACTGTTGACAGTCACAACTTCGAAGTCGGAGATAATTTCGTGTATCTGGGAACCAGCATTAACAACATCAACAATGTCAGCCTTGAAATCCAACGCAGAAACACTCTTGCCAACAGTTGCTACTTTGGACTGAGTAGGCAATTGAAAAGTAAAGTCCTCTCTCGACGAACCAAAACCAAACTCTACAAGTCGCTCATTATTCCCGTCCTGACATATGATGCAGAAGCCTGGACGATGTCTATATCCGATGAGTCGGCTTTAGTAGTTTTCGAGAGAAAAGTTTTGCGGAAGATTTGTGGTCCTTTGCGCGTTGGCAACGGCGAATACCGCAGACGATGGAACGATGAGCTGTATGAGCTTTACGACGACATTGACATAGTTCAGCGAATCAAGAGGCAGCGGCTACGCTGGCTGGTCATGTCGTCCGAATGGATGAAAGCGCTCCAGCTTTGAAAGTATTCGATGGAGTATCCGCTGGTGGAAGCAGAGAGGGAGACCTCCACTCCGTTGGAAAGATCAGGTGGAGAGCGACCAGGTTTCACTTGGTATTTTCAACTGGCGCCAAACAGCAAGAAGAAGAAACGAGTGGCCCGCTATTGTGGACGAGGCTATATTCGCGTAAGCGGTATCTACGCCAAAGAAGAAGAAGATGATGACCTTCGAATTACGGATAGAAATTTGCATATGTTAATAAGAAAAATTGAATTAAAAAAAATTTACAAAATTTTTTGTGCATCTCTCTCATTACTTTTGATTGGTTAAAGCAAGATCTCTTAGGTACTCTACGTGTAAAAAAGCTTCTAACATCGATGTTGGTTGGATGCTTACAATTTCTACTGGGATGTAAGTATATGAGTATATGTAAGTGTGTATGTGCATAAGAGATTATTTGTGTTTTAGTAAATGAGCCTCAATAACGCTCGCACTTGTTGTTGTTACTATTGTTTTAACTAGACTAACGCCTTGCTTTCGATTACACGCATACGCACACTTAGATATGTAAGGACGTAGATATCATGAATTTGTATATTTTCTCTCAAATTCACTACCTTTTCCGCTCCATTTCGTGTTGATTCGCCTTCATTTCTTCCATCATTAACTGACCAACTTGGCTCGCCACGGTCTAACTGTTTCTTTCGGCTGTCTAACGGAAAATGCATTTGCGGTCTCTCGGAAGGCCGAACCGACATTTTTTAAGCTCATTTATGTTCCTATGAATGTGTCGATGTGTGTTTGTGTGTTGTGTGTGTGTGTAGTCGATGGGGTTTGGGAAAGGCGGAGAGCATGTAATGCTCGTGTTAGTGCGTAAGTGGTAATGGCGTTTCTGTAGCCATTACAATTTTTCCCATTATTATTTCGCTATCATTGTTGCTTCGTTCCATTTGCTTGTTTTTTTGTTGTTGTTGTTGCATTTTTATTCTTTCTTATTTCTACTTTTTCTCTTTTTGTGCTCATAAACGCATTTTCTGAAAAAGCAAAAAAAAAAAAAACAAATTACTTCAACGAAATGGCGGTGCGAAGGAAATTAAGAGGATTAGGCACATTTATTGATGTCCTTTCGAGGTTGCTATGGTTGCTTGCACAGGTCCAAGCTGTTAGCGTAAAGAGTTTTTAAATTAAATACATACAAATCGTATTCACTCTGTGTTTAGGCAAACAATTTTACATTAATTGACATTAAGGTTGTTGTAATTATTGTCAGGAAACGGTTATTCATATATATATAGGAAAATACCGTTACTCTTACCATTTCCATTTAAGATGACGTTTAAGTAAAAAAAAAATCCCTTAGAAAAGTTACTCAATTTATTGCCGAAATAGATCTCGATAAAATGCGAAGCGTTCCAGCTGCGACATTATTGAATGAAAATTTAAGCTCTTCCGATGAGAAAACTCTAAACCTTCTAGGCAATTGCAATGAATTTCGCCTTGAGACACGATCGACAGCTCACTGACATAAGATTCGTTAACAAATATTAAAAACCTTCCCTTCGGAAGAAATCAGAAGGCAGTCATTTTAAAAACATAACGAATTAATATTCAAGACGAAAAATCGCTTTAAAATTTGACATTCCATACCCTTTACAACTGGATCCCTTCCTTTTACCATTTCTTGAATGACCGGCTGATAGCCCATAACTCAACAAAACGTTTATTGTACACCGAATTGAATAGTAAGTAGCTTGATCCACAGGATATTTGTCTGGTGGTGGAGGATGTTGCAATCTTACATAAGCAGTTCTCACCTCTAGGGGTGACACTTGGAAACGAGAGGCTGAGAGCTTTTTTACGGATGGATCGAGATCAAGTGGAAGGAAGCAGCAGCAATCAAGGAAACGGCGGGTATACTGTCCCGCAGCGTCCATTCAATAAAGGATGTCAATGTTTTTTCAGACAGTCAAGTACCTGTCCAGGCTTTGGTGCACCCCTGACGACCCCTGTTGTAAATCGCAACGGAATCTTTGAAAACTACGAAACTGATAAGCTTGCGAGAATGGACTCTTTTAAGTCGATATCACCGACAGGAATCGGTCTGGAATATTTCTGGCTACATCTTCCTCAAACATAACATCATCAATGATTCAACCACCTTCCTTAGCTAATTTTATGTAATTATATTAACCCATTCATAAATACATAAATTGATTGCCATCATTTGAGCTTAGTTCATCCTTTTTCTGAATAAATAACATTTTATTTGTGCCATAATCAATGACTTATTTAATAGTAATTGAAATTACATTTGAAATTGTCTTTATTGAAAAATCCATTATCCACATACATTACATACATATTTAAATGAACACTCCCACTCAGGTAATATTCCACTGCACACATTCAAGTCCATTTAAAAAGCCTCCTGATAGTAGTTGGTCAATAATGGCCTTAATTTGTCTTCTCTCTTTGAGTGGAAATCAACACGTAAACGCACAATTACCATTCCATACATACAAGTAAGTGTTACAAACACCTGAGACCCCTTTACCCTTGTTAGCAATATCTTGGTATTATGTGTGTATGGGTTTATGTATGTAAGTCAATTTGTTCTACTGTGTTCAAATAAGAACTTCTCAGTTCATCAGCATAGCCACTTAACGACTTCTCTGACCATCGTTAACATTGCAAACATACATACATACATATGTACTTGTACGCACGTTGAACTTCGTGCGTCGTGCTTTATGCTTTGAGCTCGTGCTAATTCTCCTCACAGTAACAGAATTTGTTTGGCTACCTTTATGGCATACTTAATTACCTGATGGCAATGACTTTGCAGCTGATTTCAGTAGTTCGATTTGATATAACGGCACCTGTTGTTTACCTTCAAGTTCAATAATATCCTATTTGTTCACTTATTTGCTGTGCGAGTGCTGATAACTGTTGCTTCCGTTCCCTATTTATATTAGATTAAAGGATAACTGTTGTTCGAGTACGCAATACGTTATTACCGGTGTGTTGGTATTAGTGAGTATGTGAATGGTATACAAATGGAGAGATAATTTTATTGGTTATTATTATTTTCTAAAATGACTAAGCCTTTGGTAATAATACATAATAATATAATAATGATAATAATGGGTACAACTGACCTTGGGAGTTGCTCAGGTAGGATTACATACATTGTGTGGGCTTAACCTGTGCACGTGGAGAAATTGAATAGGAAATAATACTAATTCCATTGTTTGTTAGGCATTCGACTTACTCGCTGTAGTTAAAAATTGGATAAAGGTTCATTGGAAACGCTCTCATGGTAATGTTTCCGCTGCGCACTTCGTAAGTCTTAGATGGCAGCCTTGACTACCCAATTGCAGCCTTCAATTAGTTAAGTTTTCGATAGTACCTAACATATGCGTAGCCAAGACTTTCGTTTTTCTTACCATTCTTCCATTTTAAGAGTTGTAACGCTTGCCTCTTTGATGTGTATTCAATCCTACGATATTCGTTGGACGAAATACTCTTTCTTAAGGAATATATGGAACTCAACTTTAACAATAGCTGCGAATGAACCGTGAATAACTTGAAGATAGCGCTATGGCTTGGAAGTAAAATTGAAGCAGACGCAAGTGTTGATGACGACTGAAATGACCTTCGATGGGCGAATGGACTAACAAAGAACAAAGAAGAAAGAAAGAACAGGCATGGAGGAAAGTGAGAGACGCTGAGGCGTATTATGTAATGAAAACCATGTCCTTGGTATAAATTTTGCTTTTATGATAGTTATCGTAAAAATAGATAGAAGATCGATTATCCTGACCTCGCATTCTTCTTCTCCCTCAATTGCTCAGCAAGTGACACCTCCAGTACCTGAACACAGCTGAAAACTACGAAAATCTAGTTAATGGTATGCTAAAAAAATTTAAAGCTGCTTGCTCACTTAGGAAAATTTTAATTTAACATGGAAGCTTATTCAGAAGAACCAGGAGAGAAATACAAAAGCAAACTTTTCACATCATAGATATTTTTTTCGTCTAATTTCAACCGAACATATTGCTTTAAAGTCGAAGTAAATTCTTGTATGTGTTATAGGCTACATTAAAAGAATCAACAGGATGTTGTAGATGTAATTTCCAACATTTTGTATTAGACCTCGCAGGCAGCTGGAGCGTGGAAGTTTTCTTGCCAGCTTTGCTATCACAAGGGTTCATGGAGGTGCAATTACCTAATTATTAGATCCTTGGCGGTTACTAAAATCTAAAACCTATCCGGAGTGGCTTCAGCAACATTCTACGCATTTTCGCCTAACCGCAACATCATCTATCTTTTTGTTTCTTGTTATTTTCTTTTTTTTTTTTTTGAATTAGTGTGTGTAAAACCAACTTCAATCAGATCCATTTCAACTCAATCTTTTAAATGCAGATTGTGCTTCCCGTTGTTAACAATTGTCAATTAATTTCAGCAACTAAAGGTAGTATTCCACAGCCGCAATCGTACTTGTACTTGCGCTGTGAGAGTTACATATATTCATGGTACGAAGAAATGCTCGGCCAGGAATAGTTAGGAGGCTGCAGCAGCTTCCAGTCAACTCTTAAATTTTGGATGTTAATCATTCCCCGAACTGCCAAAATCAGATCTCCTCAACGCATCTACGGATAACTTTATGATGCTCAATGCACATAAAATCTCTTGACGATAATAAAAATAGCATTTAAATGGATGTACATGTGTGTGTGTGTGTGTGTGTGTATATAAATATGTAGTCACGTTGTATGTGTAAATTCATACAAGAGAAAACAACAGACTTTCGTATGACCTTAAACTTGTTCGTTACGAATTTTTTGCTCTTGCGATTGTGTGTGTGTGTGTGTGAGTGCGTGTGTGTCGCTGACATTTTATGTATTTGTTATGGAGTGAAATAAATAGAATGAAAACAAATGAAATAAGAATAAAATGGCACTGAAGAAAATCCGTTCGCAGCAACTGACTACCAATCTGAAGCCTCTGTGTAATCTCTTCTATTAAATCAGTAGCAATTTTTCGAAGGGCGTAACGACGCCAAGCTGGCGGGAAAACCCAACAAGTGCGAAAAAAATGAAAAAAAAATGTAATAATGAGAGTAATAAAGAAAAAGGAAAATGAAAATGAGCCGAAAGGCAACACAAAATACCAAAATAAACAAACAAAAAGTTGGGAAAAAATATAAATAAAATAAAAATTACAACAAAATGCAAAAGTAAGCGATTCCACGCTCCGACGCGCCCACTCTTTAGTGTATCTTTTTGTCGCAATCTTTTTGCAGTAGCCATTTTCTTGTTGTTTCTTTGTTTTTACTTTTGTTGTTTTGTTCCGCTTCGTCGCTGGTAACGCACTCAATTTTCTTTGTAAATTAAAAATGCTAAATTAGGCCAATTAAATAGAATGATGCTACTCTGGCTGATGCGACACACACACACACACACACATACACGCACATATGTGCAGAGCCACTTAGCTACTTAACTACTCCGTTGTCTTATTCGACGCCTGCCAGTATTTGTTTAAGCTACATAGCAGAAGCTTAATGGCGTGCAGTGAGTGCTGGAGGCGTTGATGCCATCGAAAAGCTGTGAGCGCTGCAACAGCTGTTGCGAGACACAGAGAGCATGCCAAAGGCTTTCGCCGTTTTGTATTTTGATGCTTTTGGTCTGGTTTCGGCTTTTTTTACTGACTTTGTGCCACTCTTTAGGGTCCATATGGAAGGTGAGCGGCTCATTCATAAACTGCTTAATACTTTTTACAGCATACTTTTTGATTCGGGAGTCTACTTACGTGTTATACACTCTTCTCTCTCTCTCTCATTTACAACTCTCTCTAAGCGAATAAATTAATTTATGGCCACACTCGCATAAGACGAAAAAAGCAGTGGGAGAGGCGGAGCCCAAAAAAGACTAAATTATTCAGTTCCTTAAGGTGCGTAGAACCGGCTGCTGTGAGAGTTGGCTGGACTAGGCGACGTACAGTAATCGCTACAAGAACAACAGAAGTTCCTTCAAACATAAGATATGATCGACATACTTTTCTACTTTACCGAGACCGTCACAGTATTCTGTTCATAGTATTAACTCCTCATACAGCTCCTGTTATTGGAATATGAACAGGAAGATTTTCTCAATAAAACTTCAATCTATAGGTTTGGTCAGAAGAGTATAAGAATTCCTTTCTTTATTCGCCATAAAGTCTCCTTAAAAAATAAATCCGTAGGTTAGAATGACAAGCAGTTTTTTGAAGGCACAAATTCACGGAGCTGGGACCTTTGGGAAACTTCTCAGACTCCTCAATAGCTCTAACGTCCAGCTTTATATGTAAATCATAACCCTGTCGCAGTCCACACTCTCTATGTTTGTTTGCAGTCTTGCTGTTTCCATTGCTCTGTCCACTTTGGTTGATGGCATTTCACACCATTTGCTATTTGGTTTTGTAAGCTAAAAACAAAGTCCATTCGCAAGTATCTTCCATAGGACAGAAAAAAGCAGAAACAAAAACAAATGCCGCAACCTCCTTAACTATCGTTAAAACGAAATCAACTAATTGCAATGAATTAAGTGAGCCCCCACGGGTAATTTCTTTTGTTCCAGAGGCGCTGATTTCATTTTTTTTTTTTTATCATCAACTACTTCTCTTCTTCGCCTTTGCATGGTGGCAGGGAGGGGGGGTGGGGTCTTAAGCCGCCACGCACTTAGCCCTTTTTTCACTTGCTGCCTTCGTCAATGTTGACACAACTTTTTGGAGAAAAGACGTCAAGAAATTGAATAACAAAAATAAAAAATTGCCAAATGGCATGCCATGAAATGGGTTTGAAAAACAAAGCAGCCAAGTGAAGAGTAAGTTAGTGCTGGTTCTTTGGCAAGAACAGCTACAAAAATAACTATACACAGACACTCCACCCCTACATGCACATACATAACATACATATGTACATATATCTATGCAAATTGCAACAAGCGCTCCACACTTTTTCTCGCCTCGAAAGTGGGGAAAAAAATAGTACCGTAACTAGCAGCTCAATCTCCCGCCCTCCAGCTTGTCCGTCCGTCCGCTATAAAGAACCCAAAGAAGTAGAAAAACAATTTTGCTTGATTGCTTTTAATGGCCAACAGCTTAAGTTCTCTTATCGCTGCTCAGTGTGTAAGGGTCTAACAAAACAAACAAACAGGCGTAAGCGTGGAAAAGGACTAGACGAGGTCGGTGTGTACGGCGAGCGCTCCATGTTGCTGCTCGTGAAATTTGTCGAAATTGTGCGGAGGCCGTGCTGCTTTTGCTACAAATTTGAATATTTAGCCTCGAGCCAATTGACGCCAATAATTTGTACTTCATACTCGAGTGTATCTTCGTATCTTCATATGTATGTATGCTTGTTTAGATTCTTGAATTAAATCCAACTTAAAATTAGGCGTGGAAAATTTCACTTTAAGCAATTTATTTTGAATTAAAATTTTAATATTCATTATTTGAATGAATGCATTTAATAATGTATGTATGTATGTATGCTTTAATGTAAATAAAAAATAATTTCAGTATAAAAGAGATCCAGGCATCAATTAACCACTAGATGGTGGTTGCTCGATCTTGACGTCTGGCTAGGATATTTGTACACTTTGTTTTTAGGCAAACGGCTTTCTCACGGTTGATGTAGAGGCTTGAATTGACCCATAAATTGAGCATGTCGCTGTGGCTTCTCTGAAGCTCCCTCTCTTTTAGGCGTAATGCAAGGCTCCACATGCGTGATTCACGTTGTCTGCTGGAGGATGACAGGGTGGTATCATCACAGGCTTTTCTTTCCGATTATCCTGTTTTTGGGGTAAGATGTATTTTGAAGTATTTCTGCTTTCAAACCTTGATTCAACCTGATTTGGGATTTTGGATTGCCTTTTATTTATAAACTTACAAACACTGAGTCGTTTGGAAAATGTTTCGCTTGGCTTTCTTTAATGAAATGCATGCGCCGTGTTCCAGAATCATCTGCACTAACTTCCCCAACTGCAGTCACTACTTTTCAAACTGTTTTTTTTTTATATAATTTTGAATTGCCAATTGAGTTCATTTGCGAACAACAATGAGGTCAGAGATTTCGGAAAGGGAAAAATAATAATGAATTAAAATTTAATTAAATTTTCATCAAGCACATAACCAGGCGCTCACAAACACTTGCCTATAAACACTTATACAATTATATATATATTAATGTATGCATGTACATATGTATGTATGTGTGGTAGCTATCATATATGGCCACAGTCAGGCATTGGAGTGTGAAGTTGAATGCATTTTTCGCTTTTGGGGATTATCATTTCGCTTGGAATTGCTGAAACGCGAAATGTGGTACGTAAAAGAATAAAACACACACAGGCACAAGAACAAAAAAAAAAACAAAAAAAAAAACAAGAATAAATGGGAAAACAACAAAAAGCGAATAACAATAATTGGCTGCATGAACGCATATCGCAACGCCATCGTTCATGCCACGCAACTTGGGTGCGAGCTCACACAAGTTGTAAATGAGTTTCCGAAATTTTAAAAGTTTATCCCACCCACTCACCACCGCTGCCGCCACGGTACTTCCAAAGGCTGAGCTTTCGGCAAAATCCACTTTTCTCCACACGCCCACTTATAGCCATGCCTACAAACAGTCACAGGCAGTCGCACGGCTCGCGCCCAAGTACACTCAAAAACTTCCTAAATTGCTTTTATTATCGTCATCAACATCTTCGGCAACTCATTTGCCGAAATGCGTACGAGTAGCGGAGTGGCAGGTGTACACCTTGCGTTGAGCTGTGCTGAGTCGAGCTCAGCTATGGGAAATATGTCGAAATGTTACGTTAGTAAGCGAAAACAACAGGAAAATAAAGGAAACGATGACAACAACAACAACAGCAAGCCAGAGTGAGACTCACTCGACGTCACGGCTCTGTCTACGCCAAGACAAAAGATGAAAAGTTTCTGTTTTCATTATGTAAGCCTAGGCGTGTCTATGTGTGGGTGTAGTGAGACGTTCACGCCAGTTACCGTAATCCCATTCTAGCTATTTCAGGAACCACCTGTAAATTCGTTAAATTTAAAATTCCTCGAAGATGCCAAACGTAGTTGCTTGTGCTTGTGCGTATGGCCTTCCAAAGCGTTGACTTCTGATTTTTGTCTAGAGCTGAAAAGTGAAAGATTTTCGCCAACCTTCCACAACTTCCCCCACCACCCCTGCTAAGGTCTTTTGTCACTACCACTGCACATATATATACACAGTTGCTTGCGTTGGCTAACTGAAATCATCTCCGTGGTAAAGTACGCACAGCATTCCGGATTTTGGGCGACTAATCACTTCGCCAGCTACATACATACAAACAGATGCGCATCAATTCGTATAACCACTTCTTCTCGTTTAGGATGTGCGGTGAAATGCAGAAAATGGCTATTGATTTTATTTGCGGTCACTCAGTCTACCTACGCGCACCTTGGAATTGATGAGTTTTCAAGAGACCCAACCACAGTAGTTAGTCGCATTCGGTGAAGCGCAAGATAGGCTTTCAATATTTGCCGTCTGGCAAATGAAATATTTTCGCAACAAAGTTGAAGTGGGTGCGGGCGAGTTGGCGGTTAAGGGGAATTTTAACAGGAAAAAAAATAGCTCACTTTTCAAGAGACGGAAGATTAATTTAAGCGCGGAAGGTATGCCCGTTTAATTAAAAAAGGAGGGAAAATAGATGATGTTGGTATGGGAAAATTTAACTTAAGAGAAGAATAACTCTTAGACATTTCTGTAATTCTACTGAATGCGCCTCTATCTTTTTCTAAGGGGATAATCTTTCATTTTCCGATTGCTAAGCCCGCCAAATCGGAATGAGCCTGTCAGAAAATTTATTTACTTCCTTAATTTAAGGTCGTGTGTACTTAAGCATGCTTCCAGCATCAACTGTCTAACACATCCTTTGATTTTTACTTCAGTACAGTTGTCTTCGAGGCTCCTCCGCTTTAAGATTTGTCATATATTCTACATTCCTAAGTTTTCAAGCTCGCCTAGCCTGTGTCTTACAATCCAATGGTCCAACGCTATATTTATCCAACACATGCAATAAAAATAACATCCCTGCAGGGAAAAACACTACTTGTCAACTAGACTCCTCTAACCACTCGGCTATCGTTGTGATATAACGACTAACTGCGCACTTCAACAGAGCTTATTAGGAAATGCAACTCAGTCTCGGCATACTACAAACAACAACAAGACATGAATGGCGTGGTGGTGGAAATTATTATTGGATTCCAGTTAGCAACTCTTTTCCCCAGCAGGGATAATTACTCCGGTTTCTTCAGTTCATCTCTACGTCCTTTTTTATATCGTCGAAACATCTTTTTTGAAGACCATATGGGTTTCCTTATCGACTACCTTTTGGACTCTTTCATATGTTTAATTATTTTAGTCGCAGTCTAAGTCAGCGTTCCGGTTATCTATCTTTATTCATAAAATGTTATTTAAGTCTCTTTGTTCTTAAGCCCCCTCGCCTTTCAGACAATCCGTTTAGATAACCGCAAAACTAGCAAAATCCATTCGTCTTCTGGCTGAGTCGATATGTCTAACGTAGAAGGTCTATGTGAAGAGCATTGTATGTATGCCTCACAGGTCCATTTATCATGAGACTCCGTTTCGTCTTTATTCTATAGCGCTTTCTGAGCTACCAAAGATTTGTTATCCAGAATTTGAAAACACAGAAAGACTTTAGCTAGAACTTTGAAGCCTCTATCTCTCCATTGTATTATGAGTTTATCCACTTTAAACTGAGGTTATAAGTCAAGCGACTAAAAACTTAAAATTTAATATTGTGTTGAAATCCATACCTTAAATAAGACACAAGACGAAGTTCATTTCATCGCCAACTCAGCACCTTAATATTCACATATTAACCATAAATAATCGGCTTAATTACAAAGCTAATAAAATACTTTTCTCTCTCTCTCTCTCACTCTCTTTCTCTCTTCCTCTCTTTGGGTGTGTGTGTGGGTGATGGCAAGCCGAAGAGTAGGTTTACAGTCGATTGCATTAAAAAAGAATTTAAAAAGTGGAAAGTGCAAACCCGTTAAGCCGTGGCCAAATGGAAATACATTGAGCAAGTGCCGCGAGTACATCTTTGGCTGCGGACCGCGCTCAGGGTCGGAGGCCAAATTAGTATGCAAACATGCAGATAAATAGATAGAGTCGGCGGTTTGCGCCTAAGTGTATGCTTGGCTTGCCATCATCAGTTGGTTGGACGGACGAACGGTTTGTTGTTTTTGTAATACAGAAACCGCAAATTAACTTAGGAATTCTTAATTATGTTTGGTAATGCCGTTTCGTTGATTTTATACTTAAACTTTCGACTTTGCACTTCTTGTTGCCGTTCGTCTTCTTCCCTGTTGTGTTGTTCCTTGTTCTCGTCCGCTGCTAAAGAGCGGTCTAACTGAGAAATTCGATGTGATTAAACGCACGAAAACCAGATAGTTCAACAGTTCAACAACTTTAAGTAGTTTAAGTGGCTTTCGCGTTGATTTGTGACGGTCAGAGTTTGTAATTAGCGTTTGCCGAAAGTGGAGGAAGATGCAAATGCAGGTCGCATGCTTGAGCTGGAGCAAGCAAGGAATGGAATGAACAACATAAAGTAGGCATAGGAAGAATTGAATTTCCGCACACTGTGTGTGTGTGTGTGTGTGTGTGTGTGCGTGTGTAGGTGTCTGGTTGTTGCTATTGGTTGTTACGCCTGCAATGAAAATTCGGCATTAATTGCGACCACGAACAGCAAAGAGGCGTGCTTCCGCACAAATGGCATTGACGATGGTCGCAATGGTGGCGATGATCGTGCGCGTTACCACCCATTGTCAGTTGCAGAGAACACGCGGCCAAAGTTGCTGGCAACAAAACCAATTAACATGTACACACATACATGCAGACATACAAACTCAGCCTGCTTACATCTCAAGACAACCCACAGTCCACTAACTATTACAGTTAGCAGTTTGCAAATCATGAAAATTCGGCGTAGCTCGCTTATTAAAACGTTATAATTAGGACTTGGCTGAGTTATTTATGCCTCAGCAACACACACACACACACACACTTGCAGACATGCATACATACAGACATTTTTTGCAAACATCACTCTGTTAACGTCAAGGACAGCAATGAAGGTGGAGCTTTATCTGTGAATCATCCTTTTTACATGTGCCTCTTTAGGCTTTTTTGCAGCGATTAATGTGTGTGTGTGAAAATTGGTTGGTGAACCAGAAGTTTTAAGTGATATTTACTCCTTCAGTCCTTTTCTAAGTGCAGTTGCCTGCCCACCAGCTGCAGAAGTCTACATGTATAATGCCCTTTTTCTAGCTCTCGCTTTCTGTATTCTCCCCATTTTACATTTTATGGGCGGTCCCTGTAGATCCCTCGCTATTGTGTCCAATGTGGTAAGGACCTCACCTTGGAAAACTTCTTCTTTCTTCCTAAAGCCTGAAATTATGCAGTATTGCAAAAACTCACCAACCCAACATTAAATAAAATACCGGATAAAAATTAGCTCAATTAGTAGTTGCTGGTTAGTAATAAAGGGTGATCCATTTCAAGGTTCCCTACATTTTTAAAGAAAAAACACAAAAAATTCAAATTTAATGGGAAATGCTTATTACAATTCGACAGAACATTCTTTGGCATTTATTTTTTGAAGATTATCTCTTTCAAATGCTGGCCGCGGCTACGTCTCAGATGGTCCATTCGTTGAGTTCAATTTTCGATGACTCGTTCGAGCATTTCGAATGGTAACTGGCGAATGACACGCATGATATTTTGCTCCAAGGCCTGAATCGAAGCAGATTGTCCGCATAGACTTTAGACTTATATATTCCCACGGAAAAAAGTTTAACGGTGTGATATCCATTATCTTGGTGGGCAATCGATCTGCTGACCGAAGTACTCTCTCTTCAGGCATCAAATAGTCGGTTATCATGGCGCGATAACGGTCGCCAACCGATCATTCCACCGGCCCACAAACCACACCAAATCGTTGTTTTTTCTGGATGAAATGTCAGCTCTTGAATCTCTTCAGGTTGCTCATTGTCCCAAATGCGGCAATTTTGTAATTTACATATCCATTGAACAAAATTTTACTCGTAAATTGTATTTTGTACGCTTTTTTATTAAGTTCTGTACGTCAGTCCGAGTTGCTGTGAATGGAATCGGAACCGAATCGACTCTCCACAGTCTTCGTGTACACTCTAAGCTACGGCCGCTATATTTTTTTCACTGCGCTCTGAACGTGGTCTATTCGATCGAATATTATCCAATAATGAATGCTGGGTCTCAAGATGAGTGATGATGTTGCGAATAGTACCCTCTGTAGGCCGATTATGTTGATCATAAGTTGAGCGAAGTGCGCGAAACGCATTCTTTATAGAACGTGAATTTTCGTAATAAAGTTCAATGATTTGTAAACGTTGTTCAGGCGTAAGTCTTTCCATGATAAATGCCAAACAATACTGAACAAAAATAAAATAACAGCTTGACACGACTCACACGTGATCTGTCAAAAAAAAAAAAAAAAAAAGGCAATTGAAAAAAGTAACTCTACTTGGTTTACCTTTTATATTGAATATTACAACAACAAATTACATGGTTGATGGTAGAGCACTCGCCTGTGTTGCCAGGATCCGTTGGTTCAATCCCTGCCATAAGAAATCTGATGATGGAGTGGTGGTGATCTCAAAACAGTTGTCACTTCTACCATTTTTCTTTGTTGCATAACTAAATATTCAATTCAGAAACAACAAAATTGGCCTTTGAAATTATTGTTTATTTTTTGTTGTGTATTTTAGAAAAAACCGAGATAAAAAATTTGCTTTTATATAGGCATTTTCGACGTTTTTACTAGACATAATCTTTTTAAGATAGATTCATCCAAATTCGAATAAAACGGTCTCTTTCCTTTTAGACAATAAAAGTGTCATATAAAGTAAAAGCTTAATTCAGCAATGCGGAGGGATCTATTATGCTGATTTAGGAGAGAGTATCTCATAGAGAGAGTATATTAGAGAACATAGGAGAGTGTTTTTGATTTTTCATATGAAAATTTAAGCGTTTATATATAAATGCGTGTAGAAAAGCAGGGATGTTAACACTTTGAAAAGGCCAAATTTGATAAAATGGCAGAAATATTTCTTCATACGCGTTGAAAAGATACTTCCAGACCATTTTTGATGCTTGCTATAAAGTAATTTGTAGGCATGTGTGTGAGTATTGTAGTTGTTGCTCCACATTTTATTTGCTCATTGTAAAATTTAACGGTTAGTGTTGTTTTCATTGCTTCATTGTTGTTACAATAGTTTTCGGTGACTTACTATGTATGTATGTCAGTTTGTTTGTTTTTATTTTTATTTATTACCCATGTGTGCTTGTGTGCGTGTGCAATACAGATAAACTAAAAGTTAAAAACTTTTGTTTTATGATTAAGTCATAAAACAATGCTGAAATTAGCCGTTATCAAGCAACAACAACAGAAAGAGAAAAAAGCTATAAAGCAAAGAGGAGCAAACTACCATACACATACGCACACACATACATAGTGCATATACACCATAAGTAGTTATTCTTCAACATAACATACATACATACATACAAATTTATGAATTGTAAAATATTATGAAATGTGAAAGTGTAAAGGTTAACCATAAAATGTACAGAAATCTGTTATGTCACATATATTTATGATATTTATGTTGGTATATACATAATTAACCCTAAGGGTGTGTGCTGTGTCATAGACACGAGTGAGAAAGAGCTCAAGAGCCTTCTTTATATATATGACCTTCAAGAGAGCATATAGTCCTTTTTGTTATTAGTTGTAAGTCGCTGGAGAAGCTATCCTAAAAGAGATGTCAGAATGAGGTACGCGGTGCAGCAGTCTGATAATGGCGTTGTGATACACCTGAGTACGCTTGCAACCAGCACATCGCTCGTCGGATTCGTGTGGAATCACACCCCATCTAAAAAAAAAAAATGGCAAGGTACAAAGTCACCATACCCTCTCATTTCTCTCTTCTAATGCATTTATCTACCCGTCCGCCCATCCGCCTTTCTCTAACGCCATCGTATATGGCTTCGTCCGGTCTAGAGATTCGCTTCCATAGAATCAAGGCGGGTGTATCTGACCCTAACGTTCAATGCTGATTATAGCCCGAACAAATCAGCCGTTAAGCCGGAAAGGTCTGTTCACCTTACTATCCGTTCATTCAAAAATTTCCTTCGTCACAGTTCATCTGTCCTGTCCGTTTATTACCTTCACCATCGCTTGTTTCCCTCATCACACACATATTTCACTCAACTAAACTCTTTTCACTTCTTTATCTCATACGATGTTTCACATTATTTTCAGTTTAAATTACAAAT
Source organism: Neoceratitis asiatica (assembly GCA_030068015.2). NCBI lineage: Eukaryota > Metazoa > Arthropoda > Insecta > Diptera > Tephritidae > Neoceratitis > Neoceratitis asiatica. Next base: position 91,226,965 of record CM061526.1, read on the forward strand.
ATCGTATCAAATATCCGAATGTGTTTGCGATTATGTGTTTTTCAGTATTAGCGGTGAAAGGCAAAATCATATTAAATAAATATACATATAAATGATTAAAGACGTGAATGCAAAAGAGTGGTGAGACATTAGGACTCTCAACTTACCCTTACTGAAAGTAACAAACTACCTTTCATCGTGTTTTCTAAGGCGCCTTTAGAATCAAAGTCAAGGACTTGTACACTTCTTCAACAAAACTATTTGCCCTACCACCCTCCGATGCACTCCCCAATATTGAAAGTTTATCAATTCCTTTCACCGCTTTATGAATAATTAAAGACTAAACTTCATTAAATTTCTTAGATCTAATTTATGTTCTAATAATCTTAAGCTAATGTAACGGTTTCATTACTGGGCGCCTGAATTTTTATTCTTCACCTACGTCCAGGATCAGTGTACACGTGTTATCCTTGATTTGCTGCTCAAGCCTAGCAAGTTTGCTTCGTAACCACCATAGTCGAGCGGAAAATCCAATAACAAAATAAGAAATGTGAATTCACAACAGAGAGATCAGAACCTTCACATGTATGGAGTTCCTTGTTGTATGGGCGTCAATATCAATAAGTTGACGGGCGACCGATACGACTTCCACAATGATAATTGTTTGTTCCACCTTAGTGATCCTAAGGTCACGATATCTCGGTGACGAGCTGTAAAACCTCATATTTCTGCAGCCGCAAGTCTGTAGGTTAGCCACAAGTTCTTCTGCATAAAATTTGTAATTCTCTTCGCAGGCTTCACTTTTTCCATGATAATGATAATTAACTTAAAAAACCTTTCCAAAGGAAGAAAGCATACCATTTGTTAGCAATATCAAATATCTTACTCTGAGTTTTCTATGCTAACTGGATTATACCCGATACAAATTCCTTCTTTTTCTTATTTTTGTTTTAAATTTTTAACAACGAACTATGCCGAAACGTCTGAATTCTGCTGTGATCCCATAGTAGAAGAGAACGGACATTGACATGTTGTGTGCGATTTGCCGGTAGTGGGACTTGTTCGGTAAGCTCAAATAGGTAAACATGCACGGTTGTATTCTGTACCTGAATAATACACTCGAATCATATTTTTGGTAATATCGCAAGCGAGATTTTTTTTAAATTAATTAATTAATTTATTTTTTTATTTTTATTTTTTTTTTTTTGAAAAAGCTCATCATTCGCAAAAGAAGGTTGAATGTTCTTCTATTGCTTCTGCTATTGCTGAAAGATTCTATGCTGCGAAGTCTCCTAAGAAGCTAGATAAACTTTATTTCAATGACTAGATTAATGGACATGCTCATTTGAAGAGGCAAAGAGAGAGAGAGAGAAAGAGAGACGTAAATAAATGCGTAAATATGAACATTATAAGGACATAACCAATAATAGGAATGCTCAGAAATTCCACAAGGAAATGAGTTGACTTACAAATCGTTTCCAAACCCGAATATTTTCCCATAGGAAAGGATGTTGACTTGGTAATTAGGTTGGGTTTAGAATATTTAACAAGCTGGAGATCCTGGAAAATAATACCCAATAGAAAGGGACTGACACACACAACTTCTTCGTCGGCCATAATTCTCGTTATATGTATGCGTATTTGCGACTTTGATTACTACAGAATTCGGCGTTATTGACATAGTTCAGCGGTCCAGTGAGGAAAAGAGAACACAACCTACATAGCTTCCACTTTCTTACTAGTAATTTGTTGTAGTTGGAATTATAAGATGAGGGGCAGGTTTTTTCTGGTAGAAAAAAAACAATGATATATTAACCAAAAGAAAGCTAATTACATAGATTCGTTCCAAGAGATTTTAAGGAGAAACCATATGTAAATGCTGAGACTTCTAATATTCTCTTGCGTACCAGATGAATCACAGAAGGTTAAGAACGTTGCTTGCTTGAATGTTTCTCTAACTTTTGTGCTTAGTATGAAGACAAACCTTCGAGTGTTACCCCCGCCGATAAGTCAACGTTATTTGTTTATTTTTCGAGGTCATAATAAAAATTAACTTCTTGGAGTTTGGTAACTTTTTAAGTGAAGTTCGAGCAAACATAGGTGAGAGTGTCACACTTTCACAGCCGACATAATGAGTTATTGAATAAGAATTGCGGCCATATTAGCGCATACGCATGTCTACAACCTCAGTGTCACTCATAAAAGACAAAAATTTATGCTTGGCAAATATTTATAGAAGGCTTATTCTCAGCGTCAAATGCCAATGTATAAGTTTGTTTGTTTATGAGTAGCTTTTCGAATGTAAACACTCTTAGGACAAGCGACCAACAAATTACTACGCAGCCTAAAAATCAATGGGTTAACGGTATTCAGGTGGCCGCAAACCAAAGAGGCATGAATGAACTTGAGTTGTTAAGTTAAGTGGAGGGAGGAAGGGGTGTGGTTGAATTGGTTGAAGGAAGTGGCAATTAAGTCTTACAAGGAGTGCCAAATCACACCCCAAACAAACTAAATGCCGAAAAAGGTATACAAAAGGCAAAGGCAAAAAAGCGGAAAATAAGCCATGAGAAACAAACAATAAAAACAATAAAATAAGTTACGAATAGCGCAAAAGTACTGGAATATTTTGGTTTTGAGACAGACACATCAATTTGAAAATAACAAAACTTTTGTGAATAAGAACAAGAAGAAGAAAAGGAAAAAAAAACGTAGAAATGGAGTACACATTTAAAATCTCTTTGGCGGTGTTTGGTCGGAAGGCTGAAGGAAATGCAAGAGAATTCGAGCAGGTGTTAAGTGTGTAAGGCGAAAAGCCGCAAGCAATTCAAATTTCTGAAAAGACAAAAGTTAAAAGATGAACCGAAGTGCGGCATGGTGAAGCGAGTTTAAGTTAAATAATAAAAATAACACAGAAACTCGGTAGGCTCAAGTCAAAACCGGTAGACAATGGTTCGAACATTTGTGAAATTTAAAATGGAAAACAAGTAAAAACGTAAAAAAAAACGGTATTGGGCGGCACGAAAGCCATCAGATCTTGAATTAAGATAAAACTTCCGATGATGATCAAATTATAACATATTCAGAAGGTGGACATTCAAGGGAAAACATACTCGAAAACAGAATTGGGTTTATTTTCGGCTTACAAAAATACAACTAATTTTATATTTTTAAGTATTAAGTTTTCGAAAATTACAATTTTACAATCAATGCCTATATACAGATAAAAAATTTCAAAACATATTTCCTTCGACTGTAGTTTGCGTGGGTTGCTCGTAAAATCCAAAATCAAAACTACACACCCTCAAGTTTCCAAAATATGCAGCCAACCCTCAGAGCGCATTGTAAAACAGTTTCGAACATTTTATTAAGGATATGTGCTGATTATTGGCCCAATTCATTGAAAAAGTTCAATTCAACGCCTCAGATAGCATTTAATGTTTTCGCCACATGCCACACACAAACATAAATACATACAAACAAAAATATATTTCGATGAATGGATAGAAGCGGATGGAATATTTCCAAAAGCTTTTGATAATTTAAATCATGTCAATGTATTTGAGTTCTTTTGTTGTTGGCCATTTACGGGTTGGGCAGATAAATTGAAATAGCCCATTGATAAGCGAAGGCTAAAGTATAAACATACACATACGCATAACACACATGTATGTTGAATCTATTGTAACTACGTATATACGAAGGAATGCATGTTGAAATTTATATTTGGCTGTATGATTTCCAACAACACCACATCCTTTACATTTGTTCTTAATACATTCGTATTCAACATGTTCGAACCATTTCTATTCTTTTGCATACAAAAATGTGCACATACACATATCTGCAGTGTCATAGTGGTTTATATGACTCAATAATCTGATTTGTCAACACTGATAAGAAAGGATTCATCCGCTTTGTGTGGAGTGATCAAAATAAAGGATGATACTCTCTTCATTTGCTTAAATTTGTGTAACTTTTGCAATGTCGAATTATGTCATTTTCCTGTAAAGCAAAATTTTGTATTTTTCGCTGGTTATGTCGTAAATTTTGAAGTCAAGTAGAGGAGGATAAATTTGAGGAATATTTCGCATTCTTTATATTAAATAGAAAAAAATGTCTTAAAAAATATAAAGAATTTCGAAAGTTGAGAGGAAATAGAAACAGAAGATACCAATGATGATATCACACGATCTTGGTGGCCCAAAATGCGAAATTATCTGCTCACCGAAGTGTTCTCTCAATAGATCCATTGATTGATGCGATGTGTGGGAAGTAGCACCGTCATGTTGAAACCGAATGCCGAATGTTAAGTTCTCACCGGCATCAATTTTGAAGAAATACACCAAACCGTTGTTGTTTTTCTGGATGAAATGGCAGTTATTGAATCCTTTCAGCTTGCTCTTCATCCTAAATGCACCGCATTTCAGTATTAATGGCATGCTTGTTTATATACCCATTGAGCCAGAAATGGCCCACATCGCTCAACAAGAGCCCATAGAGCGATGCGATGTCACTTGGGAAGGTCGAGCGGCTTCAGTTCTTCCACAAGTTGTATTTTGTACGCTTTCAATTTAAGGTTTCTATGTAAAATGCGCCAAGTCGTTCCATACGCCAGACCAACTTGCTGCGAGCGGCGCCGAATCGACTCTCCACAGTCTTCGTGTACACTCTCAGCTACGGCCTCTATATTTTCTTCACTGCGTGCTGAACGTGGTCTATTTGGTCGAATATTATCCAATAATGAATCCTGGATCTCAAGATGGGTGATAGTGTTGCGAATAGTACGCTCGGTAGGCCGATTACGTGATCATAAGTTGAGTGAAGTGCGCGAAACACATTCTTCGTAATAAAGTTGAAAGATTTGTAAACGTTGTTCAGGCGTAAGTGTTTCCATGATGAAATACCAAACAATAGTGAACAAAATTAACATGACAACTTAACACGACTCAGGAGGGATGTCAAAAAAAGGCTTTTGAAAAAAGTACCTCTACTTGGATCACCATTTATATATCTATACATTAATCAAGAAAATCAAAAACAGATTTAGTTAAAACGGTCAGATGTTATCAAATAACTCCACAAATCGATAAGAGAGCCCTTTTGTTTATAATAGAATTAAAATTTTATATATGGCGGGTGGAAGGTACGGCGACCAAAATCACCACAAATAATCCAAAAAAGCACAGCACGATTTAACGCAAAAACAAAGAACGAACACTGTGAAGCTCCTTTAGTCTGCTTTGTAGAACACAGATATTTCCTGCTTAAAATTACACCAAATAATATATACATCTAAACACGAATTATTACCAAAATAGGCATAAATATTTTATCAATAAAACGAAATGAACGAAACATGCCAAGAACTCGCGAATTGACATAATAAGTACTTTCCATGTTAATATTTAAATTTTCTATTGTCCAAAAACTTTCTTTCAAAGAGTATTTTAACTTTCACCTTAATTTTCATGTTGCTCACACTGCAAATCCAAATTAGTATCGTTGTCTGAATTTTGCTGCTATTCTTAAAAAGAATATATTCGCATAGATAGACATATTATGAGATAGTTTTGATATAGGGCAGACTTCTGTGCAATGGTTACCTTCTCCCACCCAACCGACACAAGGAGTGCCATCCGCCTGACGTACGGATTTTGTCGAGTTCTGAAAAGAGTTTTTTTAAACGTTGGTATGTATTTTTCGATACGAAAAGTGTGTCTGTCAAATCAAATGTGCTGGAATAACATATGAAATCTAGATGTAAACAGCGAAATGATTCATTTAGTTCAAAATTGATTTTACGTGATTTTAAAAATAATGGTATGAGCATCCGATTATCAGGATGTGAACATTAAAATTTACTTCACCTAAGAGAAATTTCCAGCAAATCAATCTATTTAGAAGCTTGACAAAAGAAATTGCCCTTAGCCCTTCTCTATAGCTAGCAAAGTTTTAATGGAATAGTATACAGGGGAAGATTTTGACAAGAATTTCATTGCAAACGACGCAAAGCAAAGCATCAAAAACAGCTTTTGTTTTTCAGTTGAAACCATTTTGGTAATTTTTGGATAAGTGAAAAAAGTTGTATTTCATATTCACTAATCTTTCAGTGTCGCCGCAGTAAGCTCTGGTTTACACAGTTCAGGATTGAAAGGGTCTAAGTTGCACTAATTAAAACTGTCGCCGCGATTTTGTATGGCTGATTCACGTTATCAAGTTTTGCAGATCCTGCATCGTCCGGTTAAACCGTTACATCTGTTTATTAATTAGTGATTTCCCTTGTAACAGTGAGCCCATGAACACATCCTCAGCAGGTGGACATTGTTTTGAGTTTTAAAGCTTCAATTCTTAATTTTTTGATGAATATTGGAACGAGTTCCCGTCGTCTTTTGTCAAATTTGGTTTTTGAGGCAAACCGGTTTCGGCTTTCTGCCATCTTCAGTGTCGTTGAACAAAACCAATCCTAATTTTTTCTTTAACTGCATTGAAATCTCGAAATATATAAATTTTCTTTAAAACACTTGATGTTGTTTTTAATTTCGAAATCAAGGGTAAAGAAATTTAATAGCAACAAAACTCCTAGTACAATGCCAAAGTAGCCTGGACACATTACCTTACTCAACATTTCTTTACTACTAAAGGAACTTTACGCAAATTTAAATATTCCTTTGCTTTCTACTTATTTTTATATTCCTTGTTGTCGTCCTGTCGGTTGTTTTTCGAACGCCTTTTGGCGTGAATGCAATTAAAAATTGACAAGCGTTGATAATTTATTGGCGAATCCTGCTGGCATTGGCACTTCAGTAGAGTGGATGGTGAATGCGAAGGCGATAGTAAAAAGAGGTGCCGTGATTTCTTGTAAGACTGTGGCTGTAACAGGGAGAGAGTGTGTTTGTGTATGCCTGCGTGTGTTGTTGTGCAGCTCTGCAGGGAGTCGCATCGCATGCTGTTGTGATTTTTGGAATTCTTGCTCGCCTCTCTATGATATACAGTTATATGCAAAATAAAATAAGAAATCTATATATATGTATGTATGTCTATGTGTGTGTGTGAGTGCAAATGTGTTTGTAAATTCTGACTTTTATGGAAATTAAGCAGACCGTCTTTCGAAAATTGTTCTTTTTTTTTTTAAATATTCCATTATAGCGATTTTCCACATTTTTCATCTAATGTTTGTGTGTATGTGTATGGGGGCAACAACAGTTATTTTTCTCTTATATTAATTTTTTAGCACACGTTTGACCAGTCAACAAATTAAAAAAATAACGAAGAGACACTGCCTGTATATATATGTATATATATATATGTCTATAAATATCTACTCATCGCTCTCCAATTGACGGGTGTCATGGTTTTTGCGGCTTGACTTTTGTGCCTGAGTGCGTGTGTGCGCATCCGTTGTCCAGCCGACTATTGACCGAACATCACTCAGCAACCGCTGACCCTGCGTTGCTTGCGTCTTGCGATAATCAATTCAATTTTTTAATTTGCCGCAATACACACACCCCAAATTGAACATCCATACACACACATGTACATGTGTTGGAGGGCGACGAGCCGCAGTTATCGCGCCTGAGCTGATATGTCTGGCCTGTGGCTGCGGCTGCATTGGCGGCCAACAGGTAAGCAATATTCGGCCATTTCATCGTGTTTCTTGGTCTTTTTTCGGCATTAATTAAAATTCATCCACATTTGCACACATACAAATAAACAAATAAACCGTAAAGCATTGCGAAATAAATAAAGGAAACTGCAACAACAACAAGGAAGTTGGTGGTGGTGTATTTAAAAAAAAAGTTGCTCATACGCCCTGCGGTCTTGTAGTGGACACCTGTGTCCGCGGTTACAGCAGCAAATAAACATGCTTGTATATGAGGGATTGAACTGCCAATATGCATGTCGAAGTGGATGGTTCATATGAAGTGTTAGCAATGAAAAAAAAAATACAAAAAGAAAATATTGAAAATATGAAAATGAACTGGGAAGCAGTCAAACCACTCTTGGTTGAGTGAACAACACAATTTAGTTACTCTATTTCAAAACAGTGAGTTGGCAGTGGATACTGTTGAATTATCAGTGTGTGTAAACTTCATTTATAAATCGAATTAGATTTGAATGCTAATATCTAAGTTTTAGGCTTTAGAAAAATACTTTATTTTGTATTGGAGGAATTTGCTGTTGTTCCACATTTTTTCCCCTTTTCACATAAAGCCTCTTAGTGAAATTGAAAAATTTCGATGGATTTCCAGCCCATGGACGGGCATTTAATATAAAGATGCTGTGCAGTTTAATTGGCTTTGCTATAAAAAGCTCTTTTCGAAGACATGCTTCTGTTCGAGAATTTGTGTTTCCTAACTGTAGTTAGTGCGTAAATATCGTTCATATTTCCATTGCCAAGTGTCTGTTTCGCTTTAATATCTTCTAAAGCCCTTTTCCAAAGCTTCCAATTGAAGAAGTAGATTTTTTGTATTTTTCCGTAATTCTTTTATATATTTTTAAATAGTTTTGAAAAAGAAGGTGATATGCTTTTTCTATAAGCATCTTCGATAATATATATTTTATTCATTAAATAAATTTTAATCAAACATCCAGGTACTGTGTAGTTCACAGAACTTGAACAAATCTCAGGGCGCTCTTAAACATCCCATAGGATGATTGCTACACCTCAAATTATCTTTGAACTCAATTTTGCACTATAAAGGACCAAAATTAACAATAATTTAGTCCAAAATTCCATACCATTTTTGGAAAATATTAAAGAGGTCTGTACATGCAATAAATCGATCGAAAGTCGCTCAACTCATTATGAAGTTAATATATCAGACCTTTTAGAGCCTCTTCAATCAAATAGAAGTACTGATTGATAGTGAAGAGTAGAGAATACTCGAAGCATAATCTGCGAGTAGTTAAACAGAGCAGTCTGCTTCTATGTCTGCATATGAATGAAAAGATCTCTCAATAACTCAGCTCTCGTGAAAATCATCTAAAGTACTAAGAAACCAAAACAGCCCACTTGGCCCCAAACCTGATTTTGCTGTAAATTTTATCTTGAACACTCAATTCATTGGCCCACCTGCCATTTGCTGGTTGTGGCTGAAAACCGCCTTCCCTTGTCATGAATGCAAAACAAAAATTAAATAAATGCATATCAAAAGCAAAAACAACAATTTACCAACGAAAAGCATAAATATGAACACGACGAGGTGTGCAGCGTGTAATATTCATGCGACAATGTTAGCGGTTACCGTATCATGCAGCAACAACCGGCCAACATGCTGTACTGATGCGCTCTCCCCACATATGCCTTTACCCGATAGTAGGGATAGGTAGTAGTTCAACTGACAGTAGTCGACGTATTGGTGGTCGATTGGCGGTCTACTAATATGACTGCGACCCTGTGCACAATGTGTATTTATGTTGTTGTTGTTTTTTGTTTCGTTCTTTTTTTTTGTTTCGCTTTTCTACGGAAAAAGATATTGGTGGAACTTGCCAATTTCTAGTACGTTCATGTTAAGCAGAAGTTGGCATGCAGCGGAACGGCTTTATATTTTTGCATGGCAATATTTACGCGTATGAATAGGGTTGTAAGGAAATTCACATAAAGATGTATGGAAGTATGTGTGACTGGTCGTTTTTTCACTTTTTTTCGGCTGACGCGCAACAATTTTTAAACAAATATTTTTCGCAGCTCGTAGAAAAATTGTCGATTTTTTAGCAAAAAAAAGGATGATATTTTTTTTTTGTTTTTATTGTTTTTTTTTTTTTTGCATTTTTTTGTACATTTTTTTATTGCATTTTTTCCCTGCGACGGATGTAAACAATTTCTATTTTTGGTGGAAATTTTTCATTGTTGAAATTTTACGAATCGCTACTGTTGACTTTACACACATACAGACAACAATATATGGATAGCATTTGTGTTGCATAGTGGTGTACATAGTTCTTTTTTTACCGTTACCCGCGACCGCAGCTACAATGCTGACCCGCAAAATCGCCATTTGGCGGCTGCTAACCAATTTTTCATGTGTGTTTCGTAGCCGCCGTCGCTTCCGTTGGCAGGCAGGCACAGCAAACGCATCATGTCCGCTTACACGCACACATACATACATATGCACTAGAGTGTAATTATGTAAAAACATGAGTATGTTTGTATGTTTGCATGTATGTGACGGTCGGCCGGTTAACGACAATAACAGACTCAGTGGCTCAATGCCAACCAACCAACATAACTTTATAGGCAGCGAACCATCGCAACAACAACAACAGCTAACAGTCAGCTACTAGCTCTACAAGTTATTCAACATGTCCCCTGTGGTCAACGCGGCGGCCACGTCGACGGTTTGCAACATTTCAAAGTTCCAAAAAACATTTGTTGACTACCGCCACCGTCGGCGCCGTACTTCTGCCATCCATCCGAGGCGTGTTGTCCTTTGCGTTGTCCGCGTAACGACGCATTATAATTAAACAAACGCCTGCGTTGCTCCGGCTCCAGCTCCGGCCAGTGTGTATCCTCATGCGCTACGATACTCCAACCTTCGCCCAGCCATTATTTGTAGACAGAGCAGACAAGCTCGTTGGCCATCAGCCTCCAAGCGGCGACATTCATTGTGTATTTCTTGCAGCAACAGGAAAACAAACGCAAAGGCAAACGCAAAAGCAAACAACAAAAATTTTTATTCATACTTTTTACAACAAAAAACAAAAGCGAGAAAAATTAAATTCCTCATGAATATGTATGTATTTGTATATTTATTACTTTGCAGTGTTTTATTGTTCACATTGAAATGTTGACCGCTGCAGTACAGCGCGTGCAACAATCAGCATGAGGGTAACCCTAAGGCTATATGAGCAAACAGTGGCAGGAAGCTTTAAATAACGAGCTGTGTGTGACCCAACTTTTGCTGGAGAGAGGGTTGGAGGATTTCTTCGTTTTTGTTTTATGTTTTAATGAAAAAAATCTAAATGAAGGAAGAGGTTATGTAAACGAGAACGCTGCGCATAATATCTTCGTTCCTCAGTAAATTTTTGGAATTCTCTCAAAAGCAAAATTATTCAAACACTGCAAAATTCTCTGCTTCAAGATTGAAATACTTAAAAGCGTCCTAGGGTCGATACTATTTTGAATGCTTCCCTTTTGCTGCTCGGCTGGTAGATATTTATGCCAACCAATATGCATTTATTCGGTCGACTATGATTTCTATGCCTATAAAAGTCAAAATTGATGACTTTATTTCGTTTATTGTTGATGCACATCGTCATGTAGACCTTCATACGGATTTTTTAAACTTTGGACATTGATTAGCTACCAGAAACTGTTTATTGCTACTCTAAGCAACCAATAAAACAAACTAATTCCATGTGAACTTTTGCATCGTTTCATTTGAAAGCAGGTTCAGCTTGTATCTACTATGGAATAAAATTAAATTCTCTTTTGCTTAACCTGGCCGCTCTTTCTATTCACCAAATCGAGGTAAGACTAACCAAATATCTATGATTTTTACGTGATCGGTTGCGCAGAATCTCTTAAGCCTTAGCAGGTAACATTTTTCAAGATACTCTTTTCCTTTGCAGTAACTTTAAATCAGACTTCAAAGTGAAATGATTCGAGTAGATGTAAATTTATTGTTTTAAAGGGTATTTTTCTGCCCATTTGCTGCTCCTCGTTAAATTTTTCTTTACTTTTTCGTCTGTGGCAAACGTTTGCCAACTGACACATCGGCCAAATTGTTAGCTTTTTACTTTGATTCGTTTAACATTGTGTGAGCCTAGTATTTTGCGCCGAATTGCGTTGAATGCTACGCGCGACACAGCCACACACATTTCTGTTTTTTTCCCTTTTGTTTATGCAAAAGTATTGTCTATGTAAGTATTAAAAAACGCAGTGTGATGTGCGTGTGTGCGTTTACAGTAACAATTTGTTGCTTTGCCATAAAAAATGTTTGTTGCAAGTTTTTTTCGACATAAGAAAAAACAAAAATACGCATACATATGCACTATATTGCATTGAAAACACTCATACATGGAGCATTCCACACTAAATAGGTTCTTTGGGAGGTTTTTTTGGTAATAAAAATTTCAGAATATAGCTGAATGCTTTCGAACAAATTAAATACGACCAGTTTTCTTTCAAAAAAATAAGATATCTTGCATGGTTTGTTTGTTTTCTCACTCTACTGAAAATTTCTAGTGTAAATTTTCCTAACAGTTGGCCACGGATTAGTGTACAGAGGCGCTTCGAATTTTCCCTTAATTATATCCTTACTGATAAATTAAATTTTGAGCTAAAAAAGAAAAAGTGAATAATCTCACATTGGAATTCCCCATCTGTATGGGTAAATATACAGTCAGAGTAAAAAGTTAATATATTTCTTAGTAATATTATTGGGTTATTTGATAATTAATATCGATGTTTTTGAACTTTATATTTCATTTCAAGGTACTGACATACTCGTATTATACAGAATTTTAAAATATTGAACATCAGAGCAATATTCTGAACTAAACCTAAAAAAAAAAATTGAAAAAAAAACCTGAAGCTATGTATGTGAAGTTCATGGTTACGACTTGCCTTACTGAGCTTTTTTCGTGGCAATATTGACTTTTCAATCATTACTGCGCTTTATTGGTATCCACGATTAGAGCTGAGTCAACCCCAGTCGTTCGTTCTTTTCACTGCTTCCCGCCAATTGGAAATATCAAGTGACAACAGGTAGCTCTCCATCTGATTCTTCTAATCGAGTGGAGGTCTTCCTATTTTATAGTGAATTAAAGCAAATCCACCCTACATTAAAACCAAAGCGACCCCATTCGATAAAAATTTCATTAGTCACGGTGAGATTCAAAATCAATAGTTCATTGGTGGTCTTCAGAGCTTATATTTGGGTAAAAAGATCTTCGTTTTAAAATATCCCAAAGATGATCTGTCGGGTTTGAGTCTGGGTACTGTGAAGGTCAGTGGAGTAGTTTAATGTCATTCAATGCAAGAAAGCCATTCCTTCGTTATTTTTTGCTAAATGTTTCGAGTTAATGTCCGGCGTGATTACATCATCTTGTCCATCCTTAAGTCCAAATATGTCAAGACTTGGAAGATATGAGCCCTCGAGGATGGTGATATAATCCCTTGCACGTATTATACCATCACTGCTGCATTCCAAAACAAACATTCCAACGCCAGAAGCGATACTCCACCAAATTTCATTGTTTCTGACTACATCCATATGCGTCCATCTGGCCCTATGCGGTTAATTTTAGTTTCATCTAATTAAGTGGCTTTCAACCAGTCATCAAAGTTAAAATTTTCATAGTTTTTAGCAAATTTTAAAAGGGACCTACGATATTTCTCATTGAAAATTGGCTTCTGTATTATCGCTTCGTCCTTAAGACCGTCGTTTTTGAGAGATCTTCGGGACGCAGAATTGCGTTTAGCATCGAATTGAGATAACACAAAAGTTTATAGTGGAAAATACTGTTTGCACAAATCTTTTCACAATTTCATTTCACCAAAATTGATAAAGTCCCGCTTTTAAAATTCGGATGACCAGAGGAATGTATATTGGTGAGATTAATATTCACAATAGACAGAAGTTACCAGATTGATATAATATTGATGAAGCATTATTTAAACATGTTTGTTTCATATTTTCGTGAACAGTTTAGTCCTTTACTGATTATAATTAGATTTTAAAAGAATATTTTACATTACTAAATTTTTTTTTGCCGCGTTTTAGATTCAAAGTCATACATCTGAACAAATCTTTTGTACGGGAACTATATGATATAGTCGACCGATCCTGCCTGTTCTGTCTAATGTTTAATGTATTACAAAAATACGATAGATAGGGACGAATGGACGGATATGGCTAAATCAACGTAGCTCGTCATTCTGATATGAGCGGTATAAATCGAGCTAAGGCTAACTGGTACTTGCATACATACTTTGGACCCCTTTCATGTACATGGAAGGTATAATTAAAATGCCTCACAAAACAGTATGCCATCAAAATTGTACAGCATCTAAAAGCTAAGCTGCAATTTTTGAAAGAGATCTTAAAAATTATTTCAATCAACCAGTTTGTGTCTTAAATTAAGCGAATTTGTTAAATTCAGAAAGATAAAATAATATTGCAAGAATGATAATATAATATATATGATATTTACCTACACGTATACGAACTTTTTGCTCTGAGTGTACATATACCTTTCGCTGTGCGTATACGAGTATTTATTTATATAGAAATGTTTATTTTGCAGTCCTTTTCAATTTTTGCAATTAATAAATGTTGCTTTGCTTTGATTTTTATTGTGTTTATTATTGTTGTAACGTTATTTTATGCGAATTGAATAACAATTGTTCCCATGCCACCTACGAGTAACGAACATACTTATACATACGAGTGCATATACACAACTAACGTCGTTTATTTATTGCAGCATGTGGGTGTGTTAACTACATGTGGCATTCGCAAAAACACACACACACATATTCACAAGTATACACTCGTATATGTGTGTGTGTGTGCATGCGAATATAAATAGAATCCAGCCATTAACCAATCAACTCTTAATTGCATACACAAATTGAACAATAAAGCTTTTCAACTGCAAATTAAATTTGCGGCCACATTAAAGTGTAAATATGCATAACGGTACTAAGTGAGATGAGTTTATTTAAGCTAAGTATTTAGTACATACTAGTGGTTGGCATAACGTACGAGTACCTTTAATAAGATGATATATATACAAGAGTAGGTTCAGTGACATGAGATTAAATATTTGAAATTATTTGAGGGAATTTAAATTGTATCTCACCACTCTTCACCATAGTGCAGTGGAGAATGGTTGTTTATTTCATTGATATGGGCTTGTACCTCTGTACGGTCTGTTGCCGCTGGGCATTGAAATCACTTTTAAACAGAGAGCTGACTACAGAAGTGTAACCTAAAGCTTGGTTTAATAGAGTTTTATCTGATATTCTTTAAGATAGTCTGCTCAAAGGGTCGAAGAAGGAGACGCTCATGTTAGAATTCATAAAACCGAATTTTCGTCATATTCCTTAGACTTTCGATATTGTAATAAAAATGTTCTGCTTTTTTAAGAAACAAACTATCACTATGAGGAGTAATGCCATTTAAACCACGGTCGCCCATTCGAGATCTTTCTGGTCTAGTCTGAAAGCTAATCATTTTAATTTAGAGTTTGTGATCTGAGTCATATTCTGATCAGACTTTGCGAAATAAGTGATTGATATAGAATTTGTACGAAATAAAATGTCGAACTTTCTAACTGAACACCTTTTAGACCGACTCGTGCTTAAGAGGTTAAGATATTAATGCTTGCACTCCTTTTAACACTACCACCTCTAACTACGGCGATTATAAAGTGAATTTAAGAGTTGCTGGCCCGTCTACGAGATTTCAAAAACTCTTTTGTAAAATTCTGAAATTTGTATTGCTCATTTGTGCGTGTATAATCAAAGTTATAATTGAGTTTTCACTAATCGTTGCTTAATTCAAAGTTTCCAAATTCACAATTTATTAATTTAATTTAATTCTTAATAATTGTCTTATCAACGATGTCAAATACCAATTAGATTTAGCTATACAGAGACGTTTACACCTACCTACATATAAGATAACCACTACATACATATATTTAGGACGTGCGAATTGCAATCAAGTGAAAATCAGAGTCAACGCTTTGTTGAGTTGCTGAGACGTCGCATACAAAACTACAAAACCATTTGAAAAACTAAAATTGCTAATAAAGTTTTTGACAACAGACGGCATGACGTACCCTAACTCGTATGCTGCAATCACAAGGACATGCATACATTCATATTCTCGTATATAGCAAACCACTTGAGCAGGTGAGGTCCTTGAGCCATTTGAAGCTCAGTTAAAATGCATCGCATGTAAATACACAATTATAATTTGCAAAACTCACTTTGAACGTGTGATAACCCAATCCCTGCCACATTGGGTTCGAGTTTCAACTTCTCTACGATTTGTATAATCATGTTTTCACTTTATTGTTGTTGTTGTTATTGTTGTTGTTCATGTTTTATATGACGTTTATTTGCTGTTTACGTCTTTATTGTCAATTAATGAAAATTTTACAAAATTGCTCGTTTTTGCATCACTTCTCATGCTTTTTCATTTAGTGTGTGTTTAGTGTAAATGTCAAACTCATATGTACATATGTGTGTACGTAGGTGCGGTTAGAAGTGCTTTGGCACGTGTGCTAAATGACAATTATTCACAACTTTTAGATAGCGATAGTCGTACTGTTATATTCACATGGTTAGTTAAGCCTCACGAGTAGTTGAGCTATCGGACGAGCATTCCATGTTGCGGTTTGCTAATTCAATTATAGAAATTTTCCATGATTTTGCTAAATTTTATTGAATTGGGCTCTTTGGCGGATAGAGTGAGGAAACCACATTTAATTTGAATGCTGTTATGAGTCGAATTTTCATAATCTGAGAGCTCTACCAAGAGAGAAAAAATGCAAAAAATAAAAGAAAATTAAATAAGTATAAAAAAATAATAATTAAAAATTAATAAGGAAAATTTAACAAAAAAAGTAAAATTAAATTGATTTAAGTAACATGAATTAAAATTTAGTAAAATAAAATCGTATGAAAAAATAATATATATATAAAAAAATTAAAAAAATAAAATAAAAAATAAAATAGATATAAATAAAATAAATAAAAAAATAAAGTTAAGTAAAAAAATATACATTAAAATACAATTTTATGAAAACGAATTAAAATTAATGGAAATAAAATAAAATTAAATAAAGCTTTATAAATAAAAAATATAAATAAAATAAAATAAATATAAATAAAAACATAATAAAATAAAATAAATATAAATAAAATAAAAATGAAATAAACTAAAATAGAATAAAATAAATTACATTTAAGCAACAAAAATTAAAATTTATTAAAATAAAATCGTATGAAAAAATAATATACAAAAAATAAAATAAAACAAAATAAGTTTAAAAAATAGAATAAAAAATAAACTAGATATAAAAAAATAAATAAAAATAAAATAAAAGAATAGAATTAAGTAAAAAATATACAAGATACAATTTCATGAAAAAAATTAACTAAAATGAATATAAATAAAATAAGATAAAATAAAGCAAAATAAATAAAAATAAGAAATTAGTTTAAGGAATATAAAAATAAAATAAATAATATATATATATATATATATATATATATATATATATAATATAAATTAAAACAAAAAATATAAGTAAAATAAATTAAAAATAATAAAAAACTTAAATATAAGAAAAGAAAAATGAAATATATGCAATAAAATAAAATAATATATTATATATTTTAATACATCCCTCTCACACAGCCAAGACGTTTGTATTTCTCAACCGCATATAGTTTTACTGCAAAAAAATTATGCCTGATTTCTCCTCTGCAAAATCACTACACTTATTGGAAAACTGATTTTTCTGCAGCGAGTGTAGCGGAGGGAGTGAAATGTGAACTGCTTGCGGTTTAACCGCAACACAAGAAATGAACATGTTCTACATAACAACAAGAACAACTTGTACAAAGTGCATCAAAAATCCATTGACATGACGAAGACTTGTCTATTACTCGAACACGTACATACAACAGTATTAAATGTAAATGAATGTGTGTGTGCACTTCCAAGTAACCACTTGACAAACCACAACCTGTTCTTTTATAGTAAAAGGAATACTGATATGATTTGGCAGCTTCTGAAGCCATAAGAGAGAATGCTGCCTGTTGTTAGAATATTATAAGAATATTTACTTCCCCTCCCCACGCGCGTACCTACTGCGGCTTAGAGTTTATACTTTATATATTGCTCTTTCACATGTGCCAACCAAATTTAGTAGTTTTAGTAAAATTCCATGGGAAGAATCTTCAGAAACAATACACTTTTCTTCCATAATTAGGGGTCTCAGAATAGTGATGCAGGCCTGAAGTGCGAAATATGAAATAGAATAAGACCAAAACCTAAGCGTTCAACTTGCTGTACTCTATCCTAACATTAACCTCTCAGCACTTTTAACAATTTTCCCAATTTTTCATATTTGGTAGTTTCGAAGTGGCGTTAAAAGATTGAAGTTTTAACATTTCTTGTATTTTCTTTTTGAATATATGGTCTTCTGGAATAGGCTTTTTGATGAACAATCCAGGAGCACGGAAGAACTGGTATCTTACTAGTATGATGCTGATGCCCTCTGCCGGTTAGGGGTCCAAGAATTTACCCGCGGTAAGGCATGCCTGTCGTGAGAGCCGATTAAAATCCATAGTTCCCGCGACAGTCGGGTCTTTATAGCGGAACGACCCGGATTTTTATCCGGCCAAGGACTGTCACTCCCGCAATGTTCCCCCAAGCCCCATTTTGGAGAATTTTCTGCGGCTACAACAACAACAACAACAACATGATGCTGATGCATAGAATAATGATTTTTTTGCGTTTCGTGGCATATTGCCATGGAAAAATTGAAGCGGTAGAATTCCTTGCGGGATAGGTCCGAAAGTACTTACATACGCTCACATACGAGTATATATGTATTGTGTTTTACATCGTGCCGTGCATTCATGAATGAATGCATAAATGAATGAATGAATTAGGATGTATATAAAAGAGCTTAGCTCTCCAAACCTGCAAATAACATCTTAAGACGAAGGTCAGACACTCGAAGCATACATACTTCTCGCAACTTCTTCTTCATTACATCTAAAAAAACATTTTTGTGTAGATTTATACTTGAATCCGTAAAGTCGTGGTGGAAGTCGCCGCACGTGTGTCATATGTGTATGTATATCAGTGCCAGCATCTCAAGCCCAATCTTACTCGATTGTATTACAATGTTGCTAAGCAGCTGAACTGCAATTAAGCACGTCGAAGTGCACTTCAACTAAATAAGAACAAAAAGCATATGTATATGTGTATGTATATTCGCATTGTATAAAATCTGTATGCATTTCCTTTCTGCATTTCCTACATGCGCGTATGAGTGCTTGTGAAGAAGGTGCAAAGTGTCGTTTTCGCCGCCCTCACCGGCGTCAAAGATTGAGCTATCAATTCTAAGAGCGGCGGCTGTCGCAATCATTTGGGAGACATGCTCAAGCACGGCCAATGCGACAGCTTTTAGAAAACTGTACAAATAAAATCAGTTTCAAAACTTTCAAACTCAAACTTTTTGATCTGGTCCCATTTTTTGGCAGTCAATGAGATTTAAAAATGATAGCGCTGCCTGCCTGTCTTCAACTTATTGACAAATAGCAAAAAGCATTTAATTTGTTGTTGTTTTTGTAATCTCCGACTACAACAACAAGCAACACTTCGCCGTTTTCACGCGCTTGATATCAAAACGTCTCATGTTTCTGACATCTTTATATGCAGCTCAATGCTAATATACGCACAGCCATACATACATACGTACATATGTGGGAAGATCTTAGAATTATGTGAATGTGAATAAATACGAGGACGTGTTGCAAGGATTTGTGATTCTGATACACTCATGCGACGACCCTCCTTTGTGCTGTTAAGTGTCCGCTGCAACAATCATGTCGCTAAAGAGAAGGCAGGCAGCGAACAACAAGAATAACAGGGGGAGAAAACACAATTTGAGAAATGAAAAAAAATGTTCTTTACAGAAAAAATATCTGCCATTTGTTGCTCCTGATTCTTTACCTTTCGTTTTTCTTCTTGCCTCTTCGCCTTTTGTTATTATTGTTATTGCATGCGGACGGACGCATTCGCTGTCAGTGGTACTACTCGGCGACATTTTCACCGTCTCAAAAAAAAAAAATAGAGTCTACGTGTTTCCGGTTCGTTTAACATATTGCCTCACGCTCTCGATCTCGCTGAAGCCAACAACAACCCGCTGCTTTCTTGTTATTCTTATTGTTGTTTTTGTTATTTGTCTAACAGCTAGCTATGCGGTATAAAATGTATAAAATGAATCACTGGTGACAGTGAGTGGGTGCGAAAGCAGCATGTCTGACTGAGTCTGAGGCTGAGTGATGCTGTCATGAATATTGTCTACTTTTAGGCGCATTCTAACAAAAAAGGAAAACCAATACAGGTGTGAGTAGTACACCTGCACTCATACATACATACATACATACATACTTAAAGAAATATGTACTAACTTAAATGAGTAGTGCTTCCTTGAGTCTACATGTCTACATACCTACATACATACAACCACTTTGAAGTACTCTTCCCTCCTGCGAATAGCAACAACAAGTGCCTGTTTTCATACATATAAACAGAGGTGGGCATGTGGGTATGTAGTCACCCCTCAGGCATGTCGACCGTCAGTGTCACACGTTTTTAACAGGAACAGGATGCAATCGTTAGTTGGAGGATGTTGCTTTTGTGTTTGTCTGTATGTTTGTCAGCATGTATATGCGCATTACTACTCAGTCTGTCGTCGTCTGAAGTGATGTTGATGATATGGCTCGGCATGGAAACGCTTGTAAAAATCTTCCACAATTCATTGCAATGACGCGGCGTCCATACATACGTACACAACTGAAGACATATATGTACGTATACACGCATATACCGTATAAACATATACTTTTGGGGTAAAAAACAACGCTTGAATGAATATGTTCATATGTACATACTTGTATATATATTGTACAGAGATGAATGAATGAATGAGTTGTAAAATGCATTTCGCTAACACTCTGCTACAGTTGTTGTTGTTGTTGATTTTTATTCATGTATGTACTATGTTATTCAGCCAAAGAAATGTACTTACAGAAAAAACAGAAAAGAAAGAAGTAAAAAATGATTGCGCCTGGCATTGTAAGAAGATTTTAACAAGGCTCATGCTTGTAATGCAATGTCTTCTCCCGAAAACTCCACTGCAGCCCCAACTCTTCCCTCGGTCTTTTCACAGGTACACGAGCTGCTCACAGCAAGTGCCCTTGTGCACAGGTTCTTTGGTACATATGTATATTCGTGCATTTGTATTTGCATACATACTCAGACACGCAGACATCTAGTGAGGTGTCGTCTGTTTCAATAAAAATTCTGGACATAAATATTTATATGACGATCCTGTCGGAATACGAACAGACAACGAATTGTATTTTTCAAGTTGCAAAAACCACTTTCGAATCTCCAGGGATTGCTATTGCCTGCGGCCGCTTAGCTCTTTTGTAAATTTCCATAGTCCGTTGAGCAGACGCAACGTAGTCCTTGAGATACTTAGAGATAGACTTTCTACGAGAGTTGGGGTATATATTTTGGGATTAAGATACAAAAGCAAATATTTATCTTCGAAAATCGCTTTATTGTGTTTCAAAATATTCTCCATTAAGATCTATACACTTCTACATGCGTTTGAACCAATTGTCAAAACACCTCAGCCACTCTGATTGATGTATCTCTAAAACATACGTTCTGAACGCTTCAACCGCCTCTTCAGGTGACGAAAAACGTTGACCTCTCAGTTTATTTTTTTTCGTACGGGAATAAAATGAAGCCATCCAGTGTCAAGTCTGAACTATACGGTGGATGCCTCATTAAATGGATGTTTTGAGGGTCCATAAATGCAATTGTTTCAGTTGATGTGTGAGAGCTCTCCTTGTCGTGATTAATATTGATCCGTCTTGGGGGGTTCGTTTTCCTGATTTCTTTAAAAACACTCATACAATAGACTGTAGTTTACTTTCGGGCGCCTGCGTAAATCTATCTGCGAATCAATCAAATCTTCATGCGATTTTGAATGTCTCAATCTCACGATATATCACATGACGATCTGGCAATATCAGTTTGCGCACAGCATCAATAGTTTATAGAAAACAAACAGCTTATGAGCTACCTTCACGAAATTCGTCTTGGAGTGATCTACGAAATCTATTGAATTCACTATACTATCGTTAAACACTGGTCCTGGATAGATAGCCAAAAATTGAATTAAGTTCATCGATGCACTGTTGATTAACTCAGCAAAAGTTGTAAAAAATAATCGGGCGAAAATGTTCACGGGTTTATTCTATTTCTTGGCCAAGATGAATAAAGTAGGTTACTGTAAACAGCACAAATAACGCTTGTATGTCAAAGCGTTCTGAGTTTGTATAACACCAAAAATATCGAACTTTAGATGAAGTTGTCCGTTGCCAGATTGCAATACTAGGGTTGACAAATCGAGAAATATAAACCGTAATTCTCGTAACAACCTATCCGTAAAATTTCAGTCTCTCCATGAATACAATAACTTTTATACTATTTAATACGTCCCTGTTTTAGTCGAAAAACTAAGAGTTTGATGGTACGATTCACCTAACCTTTACTAATTGAAGCAATTCTGGCGATCTAAAGTTTCTATCAAAGCTCAATTCACTAAAAATTTCCATTCAACCGGTTAGGCTTAGACGATAAGAAGACGAAGTGAGCGGGTGGGTAAGAATTTAGATGAATAACTGAATTTTTTTGTTTGCAATTTTTATTATTCGTTCTTAAAAATTCTCTAGGAACTTCACACTGATTCGACATAAACTTTCAAATAAACTGCTCAATAAGTTTCAGGACTAATATTCATGGGTAACCTATTGAAATTGTCTAAATCGGGTTCAGTACTGGCTCAGCAACTGCAACCTAATCTAACACTGTAACATCAGTTCCACGATCCAACTAAGTCTCTCTTAGAATGAAAACAGTCATCATTGACTAAGAGTTGAAAAAAATATTTTTTTTCTTCTAATATAGACTTTTTCCACTCTTCACTTTGAATATGCGCGTGATAGGAAATCATTTTAGATTTATTGATTTAAAGCTTTTTTTTGCCCTTTCTAACCAATTCCAGCAACGATAAATTCAATAAACCAGATTCGCATATTTCAATTTCCATCGCTCGTTGTCCCAGTGGGACACTTGCATGTGCATACTCGTATTATATATATTTACGCGCATATGTCGTGTTTGGCTCGTGTTGCTGACAGTTACATTCACGCCTTTCACTGGTTTTGAATTTGTAATTACACGCACAGCGCCAACAGGCAATAAGGATTTATTAAAAAAAAATATACTAAAAACAGCAGCAACAACAAAAATGGCAAAAACAACATAGAGCACACCTAAAGAATATGTACTTTGAAATAAAATAAAACATAAAAAAACTGTATTGCAACAACAATTGTGTAACTACAAGTAGGTGCAGCTTGATGTTGCAACAAGGACACCTGCAACAGCCATAACATTCTTTGTATATACATATATATATTATGTGTTGCTTGTATGTTGTGTATGCATGTGTGCAGCTGTCGACAGTAATAAACGCAAATATCTCAAATGAATGCAGGGAGGAGGGCGCAAACGGAAGTCTGTTGAAGTATGAATTTGTAAATGTGGATTTATGAAGTCAGTGCAAAGTGAAATGTGTACATATTGGACACGTGTGCACTTGGAGATTGATTTCGCTCGCTTTCGCCGTTAAAGAATTGCATTATTAACTTTAATTACCTGCGAAGGGATTACTGAAGAAGACACTGTAAACTTTTACACCCGAACGACAAAAGAACATCCAGTTGGTTATTAATAAGCATGGAAAGCAACAATAAAAAATAGTTGTTGGTTAGTAAAAAAATTGAATAATACAACAACAGATTACATGGCAGACGTTGGCTCAGTTGTTAGAGCACTGGCCTGTGATGCCAGAATCCAGCGCTTCGATCCCTGGCAAAAGAAGTCTGATGAGGAGATATGGTGTTCTCCGAAACAGCTGTCCCTTCTACCAATTTTTCTTTGTTGTATAGCAAAATATTCAATGAAAAATAATTTTTCTAACAAAAATAGCCAAAGGCCTATACAGCTCATTTACTTATAACCAAAAAACAAAAAACAAAAAAAAAACGCAAGTTGAGCTGGCAGACCACCAACTTTAGGTTTCATTGGCAAATTCCCTTTGAATATCGATATAGAATAAATATCTGCACAATTTCTTATCAAAATTCCAACTTAATTCAAGAATCTATTTTTTTAATTTTATTTGAAGGCAGCCTAAGGAACAGTAAGCGTATATGAGTCCATATGTAAATGTTAAAACTAAAGCAGCTGAAAATAAGCATTTTGCCTGTTCTTTTTTAGAATAGTAGCGAAAGATAACAGAATGGGTAAATTCCGCTAACAATCATACAATTAAAGTATAGGATGAGCAGCAACCTCCTCAAACTGGAAATACTCTCTGTTCAATTCAGAATTTCTATCATTTCAGCAAGAAAGACTGGGAAATCACTGCCCGTCTCATCAATACTAACAATGATAATATACATACATCTATCTGTGAAGTGAGATGATTACTCGTAATCTCATAGTTCATGATTTTCTCCCTGCAAAAGCCAGTGAGTTTCGGCCGAAGTTAGCAAGTAGTACATTTCATTTGATTCTTGGAAGATGTGACGTCTCAGTACTGAGTTCACAAAGGCAAGGCTCCAGCGTTTCTTCATACTCCAATACTACCATACCTAACAAATGAAATTAAAAGTGTTCTAAGTCCTTAAGTGTTGCTCTAAGTTGTATTGTTCTATATAACATTTGAAAGCTCTGAAAGACTTAAAGCCTTTGGCTGCCACAGTTTCTCCTGTAGTGCCCATCCAAGACCGTTCGTGTAACTTTGCATCACTTTCTATCTCCGGCGCAATATGTCATTATATCTTTGACTTTCAGACCATGTTCCTATGGACATTTATTCCCACGGAGTACACAGATAGAAGCAAAGGCTCTACAAAAAATTTCAGTATGTCCACCTGGCTCAAAATCAGAGATAGTCTGTCAAATCAAATGATTAAATAATATCGAAAGTCCTACAATATTATATTACTTAATATGTGCCTAGAGACATCTACAGTATTTGGTGCAATAAAATGTGTAAAATTTATTATTTACATAATCATTTTCGACTTTAAATTACAGCTCTTCAAATTTTAATCTACAGCAATAATACGAGAAAATAAACATTATATTTTAAGTGCGCTTTTGTTGCGCGATTACACATAGACAAATCTCTACGTAGCATTTGTCGCTTATCTTCTTCAAATTCAGAGCCAAGCAGAGCCGCGCACCATTCATTGTCGACGCACGACGCGATGCTGCCTCCTCCACACCAACCACACCAGCCGCCCGCAGCCGTGGCAACCATTCATTTTTGCGCGAGTTAATTCATTAGCGATGGACGATGGGAAAGGAGCAGGAGAGGGAGTTATGTATTTGAATGGTTTGCAGGCAGGTCACACCATTAACCCAAACCCCGAAGGAGATGACACCTTTTCCCAATAGTGCTCTGCGATGCTATGCGACACAGCACGTGCGGTGAGGTTATGAGTAGATGATGGTGGCAGACAGTGTACGCAGCTCGCAGTCGAGTTCACGAGTAGTCGACAGTTGGCTTGTAGGCTTGTAGGCTCGACAGTGTGTTGCGCAACCATTACGAGCCGCTGCTATTGCCGCAGATAAGGCGTTAATTATGCCGCCATTGCGCAAATGTGCCACATTTAGTTGTCATAATTTTTGTTTTAATTCAACTGGAAAAAAAAAACGACGAGCAAAGCAACAACATAAAGGGAAAATAATTTTGCTTGGTAATGAATGGACCGCACCGCACAGCGAGAGGAGAAGAGTGAAAGATGATTTGACTTATAATAAAATCCTCGCTTATGGCAACACTTTGATTCGTTTCACCTGCCCCTGTAGTCTACCTTTCCCTACCCTCTCTCTACCCCTTTCCTGTCTAGTCGGCCTTTTATCATTACCTTCGCTCGTCTCCATTGTTTGTGCGCAGCGAAGCAATAATAAAAAGTAAAACATAAACGACAGCCAGAAATACAACAAATAATTTTTTGCATTTGTGTGTGTGCTATGTGCGATTCTATGTGTATGTTTGAGTAGACAACGTCACAGTGGGGAATTTGTAACGGACGTGGCCGCGGCAAACAAAGATAGCCATCGCTCAAAATGTGCCGCGAAAACTTGCCCCCTTCCAAGGATTTCACGCACATGCACACATTGAGAATTCCAACTCACACACATGCATTTTACCGTTATTATCTAGATTTGTGTAGTCGCAGAAATCTGCAGTAACATTAATTTTGCAACTGTCGCTACCATGAGATGTAGCAGCAACAAACAGCCTCCGCCATTACAACAACAATAAGCCAAAATTTAAGCGGCACAATCACTGCGAGAGTCTGCTCAGTCAGCCATCCATCCGACTGCAGCAAGCAAAGGATTTGTTGCATGAAAAATAGTAGTCCAACTGTCTGGCTGTCGGAGGGATGAGACTGGCGTTTGATAAAGCAACAGTGCCTTGAGATTCAGCACAGCAACAGCCAATACTCTACACAGTACGCAAGGACTATACGTTGTGGAGGTTCAGAACAGCATAAGTATCAAAAGTCACTTAGCAACCTAAGAGACGGACTACACGTTTTGACGGGTGGAAAGTTGTGTGACAAATGAGACGATTGCGAAGAGTTTGCTTAGTTGTAATTTTTCAACAAGAGCAGAGGAAGATGAACTTCTTGCCACTAGCCAGGGTTGTAGCCATCAGATCTCTTTTCACTTGATTTTTGGATGAACGGTTGAAAAAGTCCCCCTATTCTCTACAGCTTTTTCCAAATTAGTCTTCTAAGTTCTCATTTATCTGCTGTAGCATTTCTAAGAGGTGTTTATCAGTGCTTCAGTTCCGATTTCTGACTTCTCGGTGAATTAATTTTTCTTGATATCAAGAACTGGAGTATACTTGAAAGCTTACGAGGCACCTTTCAAATGTAGATTCGGGAAATGGAAGATCAGTTTTGTTGGTTGTATTAAAATATGAAAATAAACTCTGCTTAAGCCTTCCGTGGCAGAAAGTCTGTCTAGCTATAAGGCAGAGGGAGCAGTAGAATTATATACATGCTCATTCGTGAAAAAATTTAACATTCACACTATTATTCTGCTCGCGACTAACCACGTTTGGCCTAAGGAGAGTTATTTATAGTATTTCCAGGAAAGTCTAATCTTCGTAATTATTTTCGTCCTCTATGGTTTTATTGTTGTTGTTTTTTCTAAATTTCCGTTGGGAGTTGTAGCTACGCACTCATTTAAGCGTAGCTACAACTGGTGGATGAGGCCCGCAGCCGACTACAAAAGCAGTTCCGTCCATAGACCAGAGCGAGAACCATTGGCTTGCGAGCCTCGTGATTTCTCCAGAGCGTTCCCTCATTGATGACAACAGTATCAAAGCAAGCACACATGAAAGAGTTGATAATAATTAATAATTGCATTTGAAAATTCATTCCAATGAAACGAACGCCAAATGAAAACATTAACCGAGTTATTCGTTTCGGCACGCACGGCACGCACAATGCATTCGAAAAATGAGTGATAAATAATCCTATTATGGTGTGTCTACTTCATTAGTGTTGCAGGATGACTCCATTTGAGTTGCTGTTGTTGTTACATGGCGTGGCTTGGCTGTCATAATCACTCATTATTGCTATATTCCGTTAATTAACCATTCAGGTAAGCAGCGAAAAATCACCACTTGTGGCTATTTCCAAATACCAAGCACATCGTTTTCAAACATCTCCTTTCTCCCCCCTCCGTCGTCCTCACGCCACATATGCCCGTTGTAAAGCTGATAGAAATTGCATTTGAACGCGTCATTTTCGATTATCAGTATGCCATTATCGGGCGAAATTATATTGGACTAGCCCAAAGTAATAATAAAAGCAACAACAACTACAACAACAACAACAACAAGAATGAACCCAAAAATTATACACTTTCTTAATTCTTATTTCTGCCAACTTGTCGGATAGCAATTTATTGAGTCCAAACACGCATCGCAAACGGCGGACCTGGCGCTGACGATTATGTTAGAGGGATTCGTGCCTGTGTAAACGACAACACAATCAATGAGCGATAATGCGGCGGTGACTGGTGAAAAGACAAATAAAAAATTTAAGACGTGAAATGTTTTTCAGCCTTTTGGGGCAATGCGTTAAAGCTCTGGACATGAAGTGTTGCTTGGCCTCGTTTTCTAGTTTTTTTTTTTTTAATTTTTCAATCACATAATATTGTAAATTGGCGCAGTCGAGATGTGTATGAGTGTGGGTAACATCATTTTGATGGATCTTAGAGTGCTTTCGCCGCACCCACGTGCTTCTCATATGCCCTCACCGCTCTCTGGAATCAAATAAATTTACTCGGAATACGCGCACACACATGCGTGCTGGTGGTGTGGGGTGTGTATCACAAGTAGAGGCGTGCCTTTACGCGACGTAGTAATACATAGTCAATTCCGTCCTTCCGTGCGTCTGCTGACTTCTTCTAATGAATACATCTATTCGCTCAACTAAAACATAAAGGAATTAGTAAAAGAAATCAAAGATAAGCGAGCGGCGAAGCCAAATGAAACATAAATACAACGTGAATGTGGGTTTAGCCAAGGAGGAAGGAGGAGTGGAATGAGACTGTCAGACGTCTTGTGAGAAATTCGTATGAGAAAAGGCAATTCATGTTTAATAACCATTCTCATCGTCAGATCATTCACATTTTTAAAGCACGGACGTAGACGAAGTGAATAGGAGAGGGTGATTAAAATTGCTTTGGAAGAACGTCTTTTTGTTACAATGTCCACATGACAGTAAGACCTTGCATACATTTTATGGTCCTGACTGTGGCGCTTTTTGGATTTTATGAAATTTGACGCAAGCAAGAAAGGATGTTCATTAAGAAAAAATCCAAACAACAACATTAAATCTTGAGTGGTGTTGCTTCTGCTGAGTATTGAGCATTATAAATACTGTCAGTGCGATCCCAGATTGTTTGATCCTTTAAGCCTTAGTCTTTTAGCGAACAATCAACAGCTGGGATAATTTTTTCAAAGCTCTCACTAGATTACTTCCAGCATTAATCTCGATATCCAACAGAGAATCTCTCTTGCCAGCAGAAGCTACTTTGGGTTGAGTAAATAATTGAAAATCAAAATCCTCTCTTGACAAGCAGGGACCAATATCTACAAGTTGCTCATGATACCCATGCTAATATATATCGTGCAGAAGCTTGGTCGAAATCGACAAACGATGAGTAGGCTCTAGGAGTTATCGAGAAAAATGTTTTGTGGAAGGTTACGGTCCATTGCGCGTTTGTAACGACGAATACCGCAAGCGGTGGAACGATGAGCTGTACGAGTTATACGGCAACATTGACATAGTTCAGCGAATCAAGAAATAGTGACAACAATGGTTCGGTCATGACATCCGAATGGAGCAAAGCTTTCCAGCTTTGAAAATACGCGATGAAGTCGCCGCTGGTGGAAGCAGATGAAGAGGAAGACCTCCACTTCATTTGTAGAATCAGGTGGAGAGAGACCCGATTTCACTTGGTATTTCCGACTGGCGCCAAACAGCCAAAAGAAGGAACGAGTGACGCACTTTTGTTGATTCAATGAAGTAAGATCCATGAAAGGGGGGCTAAATACGTCATAGTTTACCGAATAAAACTGCTCATCCCAACCTCTCTCGCCGCTGCTCTTCGCCGATACTAACTTTTTCGCTATTCTTCCTTAAAGCGGATATGAGAGTCGATTTGTTATTTGCCCACTTCCGTTCATTCGCCGATATCATTTCATTTGTTGCTACTTTTTATTACAATTTCTGCCTGTGCCATAATGATTTGAACATGGCTTTCGTACACAAAAACACACAAACACACTCATATGTATAATATTTCTATATATATGTATGTCCATATGTGTGACTGAAGCCATATGAAGACTGAAAGTAGTAACAAATCACCAAATTTGTTTGCGCGTCCATTTTTATGATGATGTCATATGCTATTTACAGCAAGCCATAATAACAACAACAACAGCAACAACAACAACCGACAGCAGTAACAGCGGTTCTGCCTGCCACGAAGTCTGTCGCCTAAACATGCATGAAAACTTTTCGAGGGGTGATGGGTGAGTTCCGTTTTTGCATTGGTTATTATGGATTTGAAGAGAGAAGAGGAGATTGCGATTGCCTATTGCCACGTGCCAGTAGACGATTACGTATTTGATATTCCTTCGTACGGATGTTTGTATGTATGTGTTGAATGTATGACTGTTGAGCTCTGTTTTGGAAATACCAAATATATGTAAACATGTGCGAGACACACACTCTCCCTGGTTTGATTTATAAGTTAATATTTTAACTTGAACTTATCTTGTAAAATCAAATGTGTCGATAAAGAGAAAATTTTCAGTCCTACCATTGCGTGTACTACAGCGCCAGGAACGATGTATTTACCTAAAAAACTTGTGAAATATAAGACTCAACATTTTTATACTAGACAAATTTCCGCTCTAAGACGTCTTTCTTCTTCTTCTTCCTTGGCATAGGCATTGCTTACGCGATTATAACCGAATCAACAATAGTGCGCCACTCGTTTGAAATACCAAATGAAGTCAGGTCTTTCTCCACCTGATCATTCCAACGAAGTGGAGGTCTTTCTCTTCCATTCCATACACTATGTTTATCCATTCCGACTCGCGCAGCTCTTCGTTTTACCGTCTGCGATATTCGCCGCTACCAACGCGCAAAGGGCACCAATCTTATCTCGAAAACTCTTAAAGCCGACTCATCGGATTTCGATATCAACCAGGCATCTGCACCTTATGTTATGACGGGAATGGTGAGCGACTTGTAGAGTTTGGTTTCGGTTCGTTTAGAGATGACTTAACTTTGCAATTGCCTACTCAGTCCAAAGTAGCACCTGTGGTCAAGAGTGATTCTGTGTTGGTTTTCAAAACTGCCGTTGTTTGTGTTATTGATGCTGGTTCATAGATAGATGAAATTATTTATGATTTCGAAGTTATGACTGCCGACAGTGACGTTGAATCCGATTTGCGAATGCGATTATAGTTTATTTAATGACAGGAGATATTTCTCCTTTCCCTCGTTCCCTCTACCAAGCTCATTCGCCTAGCATCTTTGTCTAATCTGGAGAAAGCAGGGCTAACCAACTGTTTTTATGACGAATTATACCAATATCATTGGCATACGCCAGAAGAATGTGAAATTTTCTTCTAAAAATAATGGCCTAGAAAGAAGAAATTACTCGATAAAGGATTACCCTGCCTAAAAATACGTTTGGTATCGAACGGATTTGAGAGGTTCTTCCTACTTCTGTCTACGATTCTGGAATTATCCGCGGTCAGTTTACATAACCGTTTGAATTTTCAGGGATGATTTTGAATCCTGGGCAAAACTATGATCCAAAATTATAAAAAACATATTTTCTGAATGCGGTTGCCCCTCAGCAGGGAATGACTAGCCCTCCATAAATAAATGAAATAAAAAATTACTCATAAAAAATTTTTAGTTGCAAAAATCTGAAAATAGTCACTACACTTTCGGGAAAATTCACTGCCATTTTAATTTAGTATCATACATAGATACGTATATGTGTATGTGCAATTATGTATTTTAAAAGTATTTCAAGGCATTCCTAAAACCACTGCTAACAGCGCACTTGCCTTCGTCATCGTCATAGTCGAAGTCATTCCCATTTTAGTCAGTGGTCTGTGATATCGTCATTGTTATCACTCGCCATCAAAGCCAAGACTTTCACATGTACGGAATGCAGTCGTTGGTCGGGCTAAAAGCTTCGCTTCCCACATTCACATTCACTTTTTATTCTAACTGTTATTTACTTGAATATTTATGTTATTTACTCGTACTTTGGTAAGTCTATTTCCTTTTTGGACATCCCTGACTGGTTCAGTTATAAATCTGATGGATTGACGAAGAGCGTGATTCAGAATATTTTTAGCTGTTGACGGTTACTTTAGATTTCTTTATTTAAAGCAGAAACGTTTTCACTTGTGGCATTTCGCATTTGTTGCTTCTACTCTTCCCATCAAAGGCTATTCATTTTTATTATTTATAACTTCGTTTATAAAGGATAAAAAGATACTCGGAAATAAACGCTTATATCTGAGTTTATTAATAGAAACCTTATAAAGGGTGATCCATTTAGAGGTTCCCTACTTTTTTAAAGAGAAATTCACAGAAAATTCAAATTTAATGGCGAATGTTTATTATCAATCGAAAGAACATTCTTTGGCATTTACTGTTTGAAGTTTATTACCTCTTTCAAATCTTGGCCGCGGCTATGTCTCAGATGGTCCATCCATTGAGTTCAATTTTCGATGACTCGTTCGAACAATTCAACTGGTAACTGGCGAATGACAAGTGTGATGTTTTGCTGCAAGGCCTTAATCGATTTGTGGGAAGTGGCGCCGGATATTTTGGAACTTTTCTAGAGCCCATAGAGCGAAGCGATGTCGCTTGCGAAGGTCGAGCGGATTCAGTTCTTGCACCAGCAGTATTTTGTATGCTTTCAATTTAAGATCTCGTCGGTCCGAGTTGCTGCGAACGGCGCCGAATCTACTCTCCACGAGTGCACTCGTGTACACTCTAAGCTACGGCCGCTATATTTTCTTCAGTGCATGCTGAACGTGGTCTATTCGGTCGAATATTATCCAATAATGAATGCTGGGTCTCAGGATGGGTGATGGTGTTGCGAATAGTACGCTTAGTAGGCCGATTATGTTGACCATAAGTTGAGCGAAGCGCGCGAAACACATTCTTTACAGAACGTGAATTTTCGTTACAAAGTGGAATGATTTGTAAACGTTGTGCAGGCGTAATTCCTTCCATGATAAAATGCCAAACAATATGGATCAAAAATAACATGAGAGCTTAACACGACCTGTCAAAAAAAGGCTATTGAAAAAAGTACCTCTACTTGGATCACCTTTTATTGCATAGTAACTTAGCAACAACCAAGTAAAATGGTAATTAACAGTGTCCGTTAAACATATCCATTGTATGAAGTGGTTAAATAACGGTTTAATTTAGTGAATTTAGCACAGCACTCAAAAGATAACTGGAAAAAGCTAGCTATGAAAAGTTCATGTTTCTGAAGTCATTGTCTTCCCAATTCTGAGAACTCACTTCGAATAGCGAACTTAAATATTCGTTTATTAAAGCCCATAACCAGAGCTTAACTGTTGGTATTTGCAGTATATTAGCGGTAAATTGCTAGTAGCCAATGTACTAATCAGGGCTCTTTGTGTTAGGTTTCTTTCATCTCGAGTAAAGATAAATTTAAAGTTACTCGTAACTTGACTCAAAAAGAGAAATTGATCTCGGAAATAGTTACCGGAAAGCAAAGATAACTTTTTGTTCAACAAACTACCTTGCTATACATGAGTTATTAACTACTAACCAACTAGAGGGGCGAATGCAAGCTTGGGCAGAATAACTACCCATTAATAGCAAAAAAATCCATACACATAAATAGTTTAAATTCATGAGGAAATGAAATAAACCTTAAACAGCCTGGACTGTACATAATTTCAACTGTATATTAACCCACTGAAATTGAGAGTTGGTTTGATTGCGTTGAATTCCACTTTTACTCATCAAGCTTCCCTAGTAGCAAATCAAGAAAAAGGCGCAACACCGAAACACAAACAGCAAAAATAAAAACACAAAAATAATCTGATTGAGATAACAGCAACGGAAAAGGCAGAGAAGTGACTTTAAAGACACCGTAAGGCTTTTGACGATGATGACGATGGTGTCGCCGATGCTGAGATGCTGACTGTGAGTAATGCCATGCCTTGTCGTCTGCGACAAGGCAAGTGATTAAGGTTGACAGCCGCTGATGTGCATAAAGTTGTTGCTGTTACTCACCTGCCATCACTGCTAACACTAAAAAACGACAGTTGTTTTATTGCCACTCTCCTCCACCTAGACACCGAAACACAATTCTGATGCTAAGCACTCTGTCGTACCCCTTTCAATCTGGTATGAGCGGTGTGTTTGTGCGTGTGACAAAATGTCAACTTTCTAATGCAGAGCACGCAGTGGAGGGTGAGAAAGACGTTGAGAAACTTCCAGCCTACCGACCTACTTAACTTTTCATAAACCACTCTAGACTCTACCTGCTGACGATGACGCAGACCTCCATCCACCATCACTGATGTTACAGTTGATGCAACAGTTCGGCGGAAGACTCTCACTGACTGACTGGTGTTGTACAAATTAAATTAAAAAACCCTTCCAATGAATATATTGAACTTGAGTTGGTATGTTTGTTGAGTTTGTATGTATGTAAAAATGTAAATTATGCTGGAATCAAAAAGTTGCGTGTAAGTATGTATATATGTGTTTATTTGATAATGAGCACGTTGGTTAATTTATTTTCTTTAATTTAATTGCAAATCTTCAAGGCAACGTACAACATCAGCCGGCATCAACCCTCTCTTATTACATCGAACCAAAACTACGCACGTGTGTTGCGTTATCCTAAGCCTCCGAAGCTGTTGTGTCGTACTTCCGCTGATTTAAGACGGTCTTGGATTTGAAACGGAGTATCGTGGAGTGTGTTCCATTTCGGCCTGCATCAAACAAAATTTCGAATGCCATACAAAACGATTTCTACTGCAAAGATAACAGCAATTATTTAAGGACATCTTCAAAGCTTGCAAACTAATTGGATTTGCATAAATCGCAAATGGGAAGAATATTGAAAATCACAGCGCTGATTTCATCATTAAAAATTTCATTTGAAGATATGCTCGCTGTAATATGAGTAAGGGCTGTGTGGATGACTTTTTTCCCACAACGTTTGCTAGTTCGTCACACACCCTGATAATGTGAGCAACTCTTATGGCCACTGCTGAGAAACGAGTAGCATCAGTGCAGTGACTGTAAGCGTTGGCTGGATACCGAATCGCTTTATAAATGTATCTCATTTAAAGATCCTGATAAAAAAGTGACAACCTACTCGAATGAAAATTCACAGACACAGTAGTAAGCAGAGCGATTGAGGGTATGCACCTGAAATTACTATTCACAACACCATTATTCAGGAAATGGAAGGTAGTTTCTACAGACTTTTATCACGTGACCATATAAAATAGCGCAGGTTTGGTGCTGAATTTGTGGCGGAAGATGCTGTCATCGTAGTACTCACTCATCTCTGTGCATGAAGTCTCCACTTCAGCATACAAAATTCATTAAGCTGCTCGAAAGGCTCGTAATCGAATCGACCATTTCGTGATAAACCGAAGACATGTTTCGTTCTAATACTGAATCGAGCCGCTATCTCTTCGCAGCCATGATAGAGCATCCTCTATATAGTGAAGTACGCTAATCAACAATGGCTTCCTCAAAGTCGAGAGAACAGCTGGTACGATGAGAAATGTCGAACTGCGGCAGAGACAAAAGAGACAAACCGTGAGGGAAGAACACCGAGAGTTGAAGAGGAAAGGAATATGCCGGTGCATACTCATGCTGATTTTGTGGGGACATCCAGTCTGCTCAATTCAGCGATGATATGGACGTTTCACTGGCAGGATTATTTCCTGAACTATTGCTGGCTACGAACTAACTGCAACCATAATCGTGGGTCCCTCAATATATCTTATAAAGTGTTCTTAGTGCGCAAAAGATTAAGGATTAACGTCAGCGAGCTGTTAAAATCTCTTCAGTTGTGACTTAGACTTGGTAGGCTCGACCATAGAACACATGTTCATCATGATATGCGAAAAAATAACGTATGCATGTGTCATCTACTGCTTCAAAGTATTTTATCCTGGCTGTAAAGCAGAAAACTACAGTAAAAATCAAATCAAAATCATATAAAATTCGTAATATTACCGCTTAGAAATGGCAGACTACCAGCCGATCAGCAGTACTTATGTGCAAAAGGATAATGCCCTCCCTACTGCCTGCGGCTAAGTAACTTCAAGTTATTAGAAACAGATATCCAACTGAGTAAAAACACAAAAAAACAAAAAATAAATAAATTACTTCATTCTCGAACGCACTTAATTTTGCATACTTAATGAACATGGCTTTAGATAAGGACTTTAAGGATTTAATACTACATATGCTTGCAGGACATGCATGCATGCGTAATTTGAATGTTCGAAGGCAAGTGAGTTGCTCAAGTATATCAAGATGAGTGCGACGTTCCTATAACGGTTTCGCGCCCGGAGTGTGTGATACGCAACATACGCAACGAGTATCATTGGCTATTAATCTGCTATACGCACAATGGTCGGAAAGCTATCTCACCACCCATGGCAAGTGGACAAGCGTAGCGAATATATCACAGTTGCACAATATAAGCTACAGTCAATGTGTACGTGTATAAGTATGTATATGCTCGCATGTGCGTATGTGCGTATGTGTTTTGACGTTAGGCTACACCTTGTTGCGATTCAACGGACGGCTTGTAAACGTGGCTAATACAAGCAGTAAATATTCAATTGCCTTGCTAGCTAACACACACACACACTCACACACACACAAACAAACGCAACCAACTTACAAGCCTTTACCCACCCAAACCATAACGGACCAACAAAACGGATGTTGTGTAGATTTACGCACACATATAAACATATGTACGTACGGGTGTTTTATGTATGTATATATTGTATTTATAGTATACGCAATGGCTTATATGACCTTTGACACGCTTGAGTGCGCGCATTATTGCCACAATACTGACCGCACACAGACCTTCATGCACTCATACTCATACATAAAAAAGTCAAGGGAGTGAGAGTGAAAGGATGTGCCGGTGCGTTTGTGTGTTTGAGAGTGTATGCGTGCTCGGCTGTGCGGAGTACCGTTTTAATTTATTGCAATCGACCTCAATCACCATGTGCTTTGTAATTTAATTTTGCTACTTTATATCCAACAACAACAAACGACAACATATTGTATATATGTATGTAGATCATATGTATGAATATTTGTGGTCCGCATAGCCCCAACTGAGCCCAACTGCGCCCAACACATCCGCCTTTTCGACCAAACTGTAAGCGATTAAATCGACAATGCGAAAATTCAAATGCATTTCGATTTTCGTAGGCGGTGTCTCTTTCGCCCGGTGGCAGTGTTGTTGTGTGAGTGCGCTGCGTGTATGTGGAATATTATTATTTTTTCTACACACAGGTGGCTGGTGGCTGCAGCAGCAGCGCTTGAAGCAGAGTAGTAAGGTACCCCTGTATGGCTGCGGATGTTCCGCTTTACGCTTTAGCGCTCGCATTGATGAATGCTACGGTGGTTCCGGTGCTTCCTTCCGCGCTTAGCTACTGCTCACACTCCCCCACGTACATTCATATTGTAGTTGGACGCTTGCGTAAGCGCCGAGCGTCGACTACTATTTTTTTCCATTTCCTTCGTTTGCAATGCGTTCCGGTTTCGATTTTTCGATTTTTGTTTTTTTTTTGCACTAAATTTCAGGGATTTTTTTATAATTTTTATTTTGTTTTACTCGTGATTTGCATATGTGTTATTTTTGGGGGCGTGCCTTATTTTACACCTCACACACTAGTGTGCAACTATACGCACGCATAACACACACATATATACACGCTTTGAGTGATATATATCGTGCTCTAATATGTTTTTGCCAATCTACATAACTACACGCTTTTCTAATTCTTTTCTCGCGTTTACTATGTTATGTAGTCTCTAAGGCTTTCTTCGAGCGAGATTGGTCAGCTAGATAGCAGTTGGTAGGTCAGTGCGCAATTCACACCTTAGATGCGAGTAAGCGCTTTTGATGTGCTAAATAAAATTGGAATGCGTAGGTTTTTTATGCGATTACAATATGCATATATTTTACATATCTACATATGTATGATAGGGTGTGTAAAATTTGGAGGAGAAATACAAAAAAAAAACATAATTAATATTTGTTTTTATATAATTATATATATATATATATATATACGCATATATATAATGGGTGATCCATTTTGAGGTTCCCTACTTAAAAAAAACACAGAAAATCAAATGTAATGTGGAATGTTTATTATCATTCGAAAAATCATTCTTTGGCATTTATTTTTTGAAGATTATCTCTTTCGAATGTTGGCCGCGACTACGTCT
Source organism: Neoceratitis asiatica (assembly GCA_030068015.2). Lineage (NCBI taxonomy): Eukaryota > Metazoa > Arthropoda > Insecta > Diptera > Tephritidae > Neoceratitis > Neoceratitis asiatica. Next base: position 91,264,931 of record CM061526.1, read on the forward strand.
CAGATGGTCCATCCGTTGATTTAAATTTTTTGATGACTCGTTCGAGCATTTCGAGCGGTAACTGGCGAACGGCACGCGTGCTGTTTTGCTCCGAGGCCTGAATCGAAGCGCGATTGTCCACATGGACTTTAGACTTTACATATTCAAATTGGTGGTCAATCGACCGTCCCTAAACGTAAAATTATCTGCTCACCGAAGTGTTCTCTCAATAAATCCATTGATTGATGCGATGTGTAGGAAGGGGCGCTGTCTTGTTGAAACTAAATGTCGCGGAGATCTCGAGCTTCAATTATAGGCGTTGGTGGTTACGTTCTCACCGGCATCATTTTTGAAGAAGTATGGATCGATGATTCCACCGGCGCACAAACCACACCGAACCTTTGTTTTTTTCTGGATGAAATCTTTTCAGGTTGCTCTTTGTCCTAACTGCGGCAATTTGATTGTTTACATAGCTAGATATGGGCCTCAACGCTGAACAGAATTTGGCTCGAAAACGTCGGATCTTCTGCCATAGAGCGAAATGTTGTCGTTTGAGAAGCTCGAGCGGCTTCAGTTTTTGTACAAGCTGTATTTTGTAAGTGCGCATTTTGGAAGTGCTGCAAGCAGCGCCGAATCGACTCTCCACCATCTTTGTGTACACTCTCAGCTACGGCCGCTAATGTTTCTTCACTGCATGCTGGACGTGGTCTATTCGGTCGAATATTATCCAATAATGATTGCTGGCATCAAGATGGGTGATGATGTTTCGAATAAAACGCTCTGTAGGCCGATTACGTTGACCATAAGTTGAGCGAGGCACATTCTTTACAGAACGAATGATTTGTAAACGTTGTTCAGGCGTAAGTCTTTCCATGATGAAATGCCAAACAATATTGAACAAAAATACCATTACAGCTTGACACGACTTCGCGTGCTCTGTTAAAAAATGGCTATTGAAAAAAGTACCTCTACTTGGATCACCGCTTTATATATAGTTTTTTGGCGCTTTTTAACCATTGAAGCGATTTTCGGACGAGTTCCTCCTCCAGTTTGTGGTTTGTGCGTCGTGATGTTTCTACCAAGAAATGGAGCGAACTACAGCTTATTGTAAGCCGCCTTCGAAGGTCCGATGGATTTTTTTATGAGGAGCTTGACTTGCCCTGCCGAGGAGTGGCCGCAATTAGAAAAGTTACCAAATTAATTGAAATATTGAAAGTATCTTTGGTAGTCCATAACAAATTAATGTGTTTCCAGCTCTTCTAATTTTGGTATTTAAAAGATGATGATTTTTTTTTTTGATGCCGAACTGACAAGCATCCAAATTGAGAAAAATTAATTCGGCAGGAAATGTTAAACCCTCCTTGTGTATTTCTGTAAAAGAATAAAAATGAGGTAGAAAAGAACTGTGGATTCCGCCATTTGTTGGGATGCACACGACAAATTAGAGGAGGAGCTCGACCGAAAATCGCCTCCACGTGAATAAAGTGACAAGTATGTTATGTATATATGTATGCACTTATAAAATTTTTTTATGATATTAAAATTATATTTTAGCAAAGGGTTGCTTTTGACTCAAAATTGTAATTGAAATTTTTTAACATGTCAAAATTTTAAATTTTTTTCAAGATGAAAGATGAATAAAATTTTTTATAATCGAATAAAAATTTATCCCATACAGTTTTTTTCATATAACTCTTCCTTTAATTATTTTTTATTTGAATGAAAAGTATATCAAGAACTTGTTCGAAAACAACTGTAGATTTTTTTTTTAACTTGGAAAATTGGGAAATGAATTTTAGCTAGATTTCTGCTAACCTAATTTGAGTTTATCTACTACTGATACCTAAAAGCGTGAATAAATTTGCAAGCACCTCATTATTTACATATATCCCAATATATATATGTAATCTATATATATGCTAACTAATGCCCATAAGCTTGTGGTATTATCGCCATTTAGCAATCTTGACTGCGTTTTTCATGAGTTTTTAAATTGTCGGATTGTAAATAATTAAGCTGGACAGCCCATTTTTCGCACGCACGCATTTGATTTGTATACATGCGAATATTACGCCTCGTACGCACCTTCGAGGCGCATAAACACCAATACACATACACATGCATAGATATGTGCGTGTGCATGCGTGAGTGGGTTTAGTGTCTGCTGTGGCATCTACTAATTGCTTACGCAAATTTTTCATAGTCACTTGCACACCAATTCGTAGCGGCGCCATTACTGGCGGCGCAGTATTTCCGGTGACCCGTAAGCGCAGATTGCTTTCGAACAACATTAATCGATGTTAGCTTACACCGTTAGCCGGATGTTCGAAGCTACAAGGCATGACGTGTGCATTTAAATTAGCATTCACTTCCTTGCCGTTAAACATAAATATATTATACTCACACACTCAGACTATATATAAGTAAAGGGTGTTTTTTTTATAGAGGTATAGAACTTTAAGTTGGCATTACTTTTCAAGATGGCGACCGATTTAACAGCTGTCAAGTGCAATTTTATTTCGAAAATAATGGTTCTGTGCGGAAAACGTATCGCGCACTACGTCCATTTTAGCGATGTTTAGCGATGAAGCGCACTTCTGGTTGAATGGCTATGTCAACAAACAAAACTGCCGCATTTGGAGTGAATGTAATCCTCAAGTGTATGTTGAAACTCCAGTACATCCAGAAAAACTGACTGTTTGGTGCGCTTTATGGGCTGGTGGCATCATTGGTCCTTATCATTGGACGTAGTGCGCAAACTGAGAATAAATCACTTGACAGCTGTTAAATCGGTCGCCATCTTGAAAAGTAATGCCAACTTAAAGTTCTGTACCTCTATAAAAAACACCCTATATATGTATGTATGCATGTGTGTATGTTAACGAACGCACCTTCTTATGTAAGTGGGATTAATGGGAATTAAGAGTATTGTAAGCCTGCAGAGCAATATATTTTAACAAACCTACTCACACTACAAGCATTGGCTTAACTATATTTTTTATATATTTTTTAAAGGAGCAGAAAGCTTGGTAAAGTTACGTTTGCGGGTAAGAATATTTTCCAGTCCAAACTTTTCAGAGCAACTTTGCAAAAGGTAAAAAAAGGTTTCCCAAATCTGGAGTCTTTCTTCAAGAAATCTTAATAGCCCCAAGCACATTCTTGATGTGAAATAGCATAAGTCCTCCGATGAAAGCATAAAATTTGAGTATCCAATATTTCGCTAAAAAACCACAAAGCACATACACGACAAATCGGTTGTTTGTATGCGTGTGCAAATTTTTTACATACTTTCCTAGCTGTCAACGTATTTTTCGTCGCCACAGCTACTAAGTCAGACTATCAACAAAAAACTCAGAAGGAAAATATAACAAAACAGCAAATATTTCAGAAAAATCAAAAAAAAAACTCTTTCAGTGGAAGAACACTGCAACCGACAGCAACAAATGTGGGAATAAAGCTAAGGATAAATAAATAACATTGAAATAGTGGCGATTTGGCGTCATGACATAATAACGGCGCCGAAAAAATCTCCATTGATTTTAACCAACTCATTAATTAAACAAGTGTTTTGTTCTCGCTCGTTGTGAAGGAAATCCCCATGCTTGCAGGCAAAGCAATAGCAAATGCCATAGAGTAGTTGACAACAAAAAAAAAAGCATAAAGCAAACACAACAAAAGTTTTCCCTAACTCAACATGACGACACAGCGGAGGTGTAGCTGAAATTATAGTAAGAAAAAATCATATCAAAAGCACATCAATTTATAATGGAATAACGCATACAAAAATCAAGAAAAAAAAAACAAAGTAAGAAAGACTAAGTTCTGTGAGAACCACACAGCTTAACTGACTTCCTCAGAAGAACTGAAATCATACATATCTCACATAGGTAAGTTTTTTAACAGATGTTTATAATTTTTGGCAGATGTTTGGAACTCACTGTAGCTATCACATCCATTAAGTAAGATCATGATTTCCCGATAAATTTCTTAAATACTCAATCTTTTGTGCGAGGTCCGTATATATCAGCTAGTTTTGGTAGGACTTTAGGCCCCATTAAGGTTGGCAGATTGGTAGAGTTCTAATGGTCAAAGCATTATCTTGTTCTCCGTTAAGTCGGAGGGAAAGTTAAAAGTCCATTATACGGGACAAAGGGACAAAGCGTATTTATACGCCGATCGAGCTTATATTTAATACGTCTTATGATGTATATACTTCTTGAGTAGCCCCTAACAAAAATTATTTTAGTTAGTTATTGCATTATCTCGACTTTTATACTTTTCAATATTACCATCATATTTGGCTTGGGCGAGAATTTAGTGTGATTACACTCCCTTGCTACCATTATTGTGACCCAAGGGCTGTGTTACTCAAGTTTTATAAAAATATTTTAATACTTCCATGAAATGTCGTCGGAAAGGCCCATTTCTAACTCGATTATTTTATGTTATTACACTCAACATAAAAGAAACCCTAATATACTCACCCTACATACGTATGCAATATTGACGAACATAAAAATTGAAAAATTATTGCCTGAACTATTTTGCTATTAGGTTTCTTCTGTTGTTCCTTAATCCAAAAAAACACACCCTATATCATAATATAGCTTTTCCATGGCATCGTAAATTGCACTGTTCGCTCTCTCAATCATTAGTCGCGTATTATGAAATTCACTAATTTATTTGAAAATGGAGGGAAAGGGGAAGTTTTTTTGTATAATTTATAATAAACTGAATTAATTCGATGATGTTTTCACTAATTTTACTTTAATTACCATAAAAAGTGCCAGTAAATGTGATCATGGCGAACAGCACCTGGGGAACAGAATGACAGAATTATGGAGTTTGAGGAAAAAATTCACTTTCTAGAAGAAATGCTATCACAATTGGAGAGTATTTAATTAATTTAAGCGCTCGATATCGGTGAGTATATAGATGCATTAGAATCGATTTAACTTCCATTAAACCAATACATTCCATTTGTAAATGAATATTTTATAGAACAGAGAAGGAAATGTATGGAACAACTGGTGGTTCACCATCAGAGTGAGTCCTCTTTCAAACCATGCAGGCATTACTGGCTCCTTTTAAGGATTATCATACACAAAAGGTAAAAATACTTGTTTTTAAACCAATTAACAAATCAAGTTCATAGTATATTTGATCCTTCTTTGGCGAATTAAGTAAGTAGGCTGAGAGAGCGCAAACAACTAATTGGAGTACCCGGCTGGATAGAGTATTGGATTGAGCGCAGTCACTTGAAATTATCGTGGTAGTAAGATATTTTAGAAATTTTTAGTTGATATTCCACAAGTAGAAGTAGTGAATAAGGGCCTGAAATAAGTAAATCAATAAAAGTAAATTAAACAAATAATAAAATTAAAAAAAATAAAATAAAATAAAATAAAGTCAAAGGAAACTGGATAAAATGCAATAAAACTGAAAAATTAAACGTGTTCTAATAAGGAGTTTTCCAATAGGGATGATACTATGATCTCTAAGTGTCGTTTTGACCATTTTTAATATGTCATGATCTGTCTATTTTTCTCATCATTCAGCAAATTATTCAATATTATTATCAAAATAATCGTTGTATAATTGCAACTTTTTTAAGAAAATCATCTTCTCCGATGAGGCTCACTTTCATCTGAGTGGTGCGGTAAATAAAAAAACTGTCGATTCTGGTGCTAAGAAAATCCACAAATTATTCATGAACAACCATTACATTCACCTAAATTGACAGTTTGGTGTGGTTTTTGGTGTGGTGGAATCATCGGTCCGTACTTCTTTCGAAATGTAGCTGCTACTGTCAATGGAGAGCGGTATAGATCGATGATAACCAACTTTTTATGACCACAATTGAAAGAAGTTGATCTTAACAACATCACTTTCCCACAAGACGGGGCTACGTGTCAGACAGTTTGTGTAACAATAGAATTATTGCGAGAAAGGTTTGGAAATTCGATTATTTAAAGAAGTTGTGACATTAAATGGCCTCCGAGAAGTTGTGATTTAACACCATTAGACCACTTTTTGTGAGATTATTTGAAGTCATTGGTCTTTAGAAATAAACTAGACTCTCTTCGAGCTTTAAAAGTCAATATTGAACTTGCTATTCATGACATACGACTTGATTTTGTGGGAAAAGTGCTCAAAAATTGGGTTCATCGAGTTCGTACCTGCAAAAGAGGTCGTGGAGGCCATTTGAATGATTTTATAATCAGAACTTCATTGTATCGATTGTACTTCACACTAAATAAAAAAACATTTGAATTTCCTTAATAATTAGTGTGTTTTTCTTTAAGAAATCATATCACTCTTATTGGAAAATAGGGAGTTGCGATTGATAATTTTATAAATATTTTTCTTTTATTAACATTTGTGTTTAATTACTAAGTCTGCTTCGTCCTGGGAAGCTTCGCAAGCAGTAATAAAATCTTAAAACTAAATTAAAACATAATAGCTCATTAGCAGCAAAGGGTTGCTGGCTGAACGTTGCTCTTTAGAAGGCTTGTTTGTCTCTTCTCTTCAGCCAGGTTTGACTTGTTGCAGAAGCGTAAGTGTTAGGCAAAGTGTTCGGATGCCTACACAGTTTTGTTAGGTACTTTTGCTCGATTTCTACCTCTTTTTTTCTTAGAATTTTAGACTGGAATGCTTGTAAAACATCACTATTTGCTGAGAAAGCTGTACTCCATAGCTGAATTCCCTACATCCATATAGGCTTTGTGGTAGTATTATAGAGGAGAGCTTTATTGTGCAGACTGAGCCCTAACGGAAACGACCGTCTCCAAGTTAATCGTCCATCCAAGTAGGTAGGTATATCATTGATTTTCACACTAGACACATTTACTTACCTTTAACTTTAACCTCATTGCGCCATTTTGCTTGCCATTCTTAAGTCAATTTCAGGTGTTGTTCTAATAGTTTTGTGGCTTTAATGGGGCATTTGTGTCAAGTTATTATAGCAGTATTATCTGCCATTGCCTTGTCACTTATTTTCAGACAGTCTCTGAAGTATTTAATTATGCCAAAATCCATTTTAAAGCAAGTTAAGCGTTTGAACTATTTTGCACACTTGTGTGCGTCACATACATATATATATATACGAGTATAACATAAATATTTATCGTGTAGATTGTCATATTTAAATAAGAAAAATTGTATAATTATTTCCCGCTCTTGACACATTTAATTACACAAGTAAAGTAGCACTTAAAACAATGACTACGTGTGTACTTACAACTACATCTACACATATTTACATAGTTACAAAACGTTTTATGCCACATTTGCCTAACAACATTTTACAAGCCCATGGCGACCTTACCTCCCTGCTTGTGTTATGTTTTCATACCCGTATCAACCGCTATGTGTTAGTGTGCATTATCTAACACTTTTCCCCAAAAATCTTGAACGCAACACGCCCGCTTCTCTGCTCTCAACCATTCTAAACTCATATAATTTGCCATTAATTTGAAAATAATTAATTACCCTAAAGCGTTGGAGCGAAAAGGTGGATTTTGTTGCTGTTGTTATTCTTGTTTTTGCTTTTATACTTGTATATGTACGAGTACGCCTCAAGACACTAACACCCTTTTTAAATCCAGAAAATTCAGAAAAACCAAATCCTCTTTAGTTTTATGGCAGTTATTTGTATACCGAAAGCCCTGCTTCTTCATTTTTGAATGCTTGTTTGTGGATGTGCGTATATAGGTATAGGTATAGGTGTGTGTGTAAGTGCGCCACAAAGTACAACACGCTTTATTCGGTTTCTTGTGTGTGCGTTTGGCGTTTGTAAGCGAAAATATTATAAAGTATAGTAAATGAGTAAATGTATTTATGCTCATAGTAGATGTAAGTATTTGAAAATTGTACTTAATATCTGCACACTTTTCACAATAAGTGTCGCAACAGCTACGAGTATTTATAGTGGCTCATTTTATTAGCTGTGTGTGTGTGTGTGGTACAAAAGGCGTAGGCGAAAGGGGTAAGGGGTAGATAGAAATAATATTAATTATTTTCAAAAATTAAAAAAAAAGTTTAACGTAATTTTGTGAAGTAGAAGGCTAGTTGTTGCAATCTATATATTACAAGGTGACCCATTTCGAGATTCTCTATTTTTTTAAAGAAAAACACACAGAAAATACAAATTTAATGGGGAATGTTTATTATCATTCGAAAAAACATTATTTGGCTTTTATTTTTCGAAGATTATCTCTTTCAAATTTTGGCCGCGGCTATGTCTCAGATGGTCCATCCGTTAGTCCAATTTTCGATGACTCGTTCGAGCATTTCGACTGGTAACTGGGGAATGACACGTGTGATTTTACGCTTCAAGGCCTGAATCGAAGCGGGATTGTTCGCATAGACTTTAGGCTTTACATTTCCCCACAAGAAAAAGTCTAAGGGTGTGATATCACTCGATCTTGGTGGCGAATCGACCGGCCCAAAACGTGAAATTATCTGCACACCGAAGTGTTCTCTCAATAAATCCATTGATTGATGCGATGTGTGGGAAGTGGCGCCGTTTTGTTTAAATCAAACGTCGCAGAGATCACGAGCTTGGATTTCGGGCAGGCAGCTCTTGATTCTCTTCAGCTTGCTCTTCGTCACAAACGCGGCAATTTTTCTTGTTTACATACCCATTGAGCCAGAAATGGGCCTCATCACTGAACAAACTTTGGCTCAAAAACGTCGAATCTTCTTGGAACTTTTCAAGAGCCCATAAAGCGAAGCGATGTCACTTGGGAAGGTCAAGCGGCTTCAGTTCTTACACAAAGCTATATTTTTTACGCTCTCAATTTAAGATCTCGACATAACATGCACCAAGTCGTTCCATACGTCAATCCAAGTTGCTGCGAACGGCGCCGAATGGACTATCCACGGTCTTCGTGTACACTCTCAGCTATGGCCGCTATATTTTCTTCACTGCGTGCTGGACGTGGTCTTTTCGGTCGAATATTATCCAATAATGAATGCTGGGTCTCAAGATGGGTGATGGTGTTGCGAATAGTACGCTCAGTAGGCCGATTATGTTGACCATAAGTTGAGCGAAGCGCGCGAAACACATTCTTTACAGAATGTGAATTTTCATAATAAAGTTGAGTGATTTGTAAACGTTGTTCAGGCGTAAGTCTTTCCATGATAAATGCCAAACCATACTGAACAAAAATAACATGACAGCTTGACACGACTCATGCGTGATCTGTCAAAGAAAGGCTATTGAAAAACGTACCTCTACATGGACCGGCCTTATATTGGTTCGGATTTTATTTATATTTAGAATTTTTTTGCACCTTTTAAAGGCTTAAAGCAATAGCTAATAAGTTACCCGAGCGCAAGTTTTTATTTCTGGCCCGACCAACATACGAAATTATAGAAAATTAATCTAAATACAAAAATTGAATTAGTTTTTCTAATTCCGATCGCCTTTCGCCCTCCTGTTGCATTTCTGGCATCAACTAAATAGCTTCTCAGCCTAGAAATAGCCGTGAAAAAGCATCAAGACACAGATTCAAATTTGCTTGAATTTTACAACAATATGAACACGCCATTTTCATAAAAAAATATAATCATGCCTTTTAAATTGCCAGTTGCCCCTACCTCTCCGACCCAATAAAATTTTCGTTACACCCGTGCATTTAGGCTACAACACAATCACCTCGGAGCGTAGTTCAAACGCTTTCTTAATCGTTTACATTAAATAATGCTACTTAATAGTTGTTTTTCTTTTTTGACTGTACATAAACTTCACGCACATACATACATACATACATACCGGTATATACTACATAGTTATTATATAGTATAGGAAAGGCTTATTTATATAATGACACACTTAAGGCGGCAGCGAAAATTCTAAATCTACAAGACACTCATGGCTTATATTTGCCAGAGGACTAGGTCAATTCACACACACACACATACACAGACCGACAAATCCAATCTTACATAGTAGAGTATATGCATGCTTGCCTCCTAAGCTGAGAATATTGTAAATAGACACTTGTAATTACATAAAAGTCTTGTTGCGAATTTCGGGTGTGAGAAGTCAATTAAGCTGCAATGTACATTTTTGACGCTCAACTTTGGTGTTGAGTTAATAAATTTGTTAAATGTGGTTTTTCGATTGCTTTCTAGATAGACGAAGTGCTTGGATTAACCCAATGTAGGCAGATAGATTGATAGATAGATGGATAAATGGATAAATGGATGAATGGATGAATGGACTGTATTTTGAAGTTTAATGGAACCAAATTGATTGATGGTACTAATTTACATAATCTGCGGGATGGCAAGGAAGAGAAATTTCACTAATTTAGTGGTATTATAAAATTGAAAATTATCACTGGGTAGTTGGTTTTATGTTAACATAATTGGAACTCGGCAACAAGTAAATTATAAAGATGGACACCAGAAATATCTTAAAGTAAATGAGATAAACATGAATGTAGGCGTAAAGTGAAAGAAATTCGAGTTGTATTTATACACTTTGGTAAGGGGATAATATATAATTGATTGAGCGCTAGGCATATAGAAAAATGAGATTAAACTCAGCAGTCTATCACTTTGCCTCTAAGGTATCCGATGCTGCATTTTATCAGAATATTAGTAATCCGATATGGATCCAAAAGTACAGGATTGTTAACATAAATAAGCCTTAAAGTAGCTCTTTAGGGGTGCGACTTTGTTATGTGTAAGAGATTTGCTTAAATGTAGGCAACATTTTCAACCTATCTTCCAAGCATCTGTTGTACATATAGCAATTACGTTGCCTACATTTAGGAGGTATGTTCTTTAGTAACAAAAATAAAAAGAAATAAGTTCTATTGAATAATGTTTTGCCAAATCTAAGATCTTTAACAGAGCTTTGATTGGTGTACACCATTTTAGCAATATTTTGGATAATGGAAACTCTTCAAAAGAACCTGTTTGCAAGGCTTATTTCTGCTATTACTTGGGCAAATAATTATTTATCGAGACAAGTCTTCTATGTCCTTATATCATGGTCATAATTGTTTTGGTTAAGCCCATATGAAAATATGGAATATCTCAACTACTTGAGAGCAATATTGGCAAAAGGACGGGAAAATTTAGAGAAAGCCGGAGTTTCTTTTCGACCATCACTCTGAAACTCTCGATCCACAAAGCCTTTAAAATTTGAAAACTCTGCCGTTGTAAGGCCAGGTCGATCAGTGGTCGTGAGCATTTTGGTGAATTACATGAAGAGAGAGAGTTAAACAAGCTCCAATTAAATTACATCGCATCACTTCTGCTGACTATTCACAACACCACATGATATTGAAGATCACTTAACAACGAAAGCGTCGGTCTATCTACATATCACAACAGCAATAGGAACAACCGGCAAGTAAAGTGATAAAATTGCATTATTGCATTGTTTTGCTTAACCGATGCCAGGAATTACCAACAGCTACAATGCAACCAAATGTGGCAGCAGCAATAACAACAACAAGAGAAACAGCCAACTGTACAGAGTTTCAACTGCAGCAGCCACAAGCACTCGCCACTCACAAATGAGTTTATCTGGTTCGGGCTGGCCCTGACTGGCTCTGACTGGCTCTGACTGGCTCAGGAGAATTGTTGTAATGGGCTGTGTGTGCTTTTAAATGGGTATTAGTGGCCGAATGCAAGACAGATAAATCAATTATTGCAGCCAACTAGTTGCAACAAGCGAACAACAATAGCAACAACTGTATAACTGAACAACACACATCCAATGAGCCAATGGTGAGGAGTGAGTGAGTGACCAAATAACAACAAAAAACAAATCGCTTTTGGACGAAAAAGTGTCGCAGTCAGCATAATTTAAGTTCGAAGCGAACAAAGACCAAACAAGCATAGCACGCCTGAGAAGAGTTAGGAGGAAAGAAGAGGTAGAGGGAAAAAGAATGGGGAAAAGGAAAGGGTAAACGTGGTGCAGTGAATTTTTGCTGACGACCGGAACAACAGCAGTTTCAACAAAGCCATACGAACGGATGGACCAGCAACAGTAGCTGTCCAGGCAGACAGACAACCAACCACTACAACATTTATTGCTCTACACAGCTCGTTGAATGGGAGAGATTGCAGGCGGCGGGCGACAGACGAGTTGGGACCTTATTGCTCGTACAGTTAGGAAGTGGTATTGCAACAACCTTTTGAACGGACAAGGACTACGTGTCAGTGGGTATGAGTATGCCACTTGTCTGACTTCCTGTTGAATGAACATAATTCGTTTTCACTTTTTGTATGTAAGCAAACACATACTCGTACAGTTATGTATGTATGAAGAAACGCACTCTCTTCGAATTGCATGGTATGTTCAGCCTGTAAGATTATTTGAACTTCTCATATGCTTAGTTAGTATTAGAACAACAGCAGCTGCATAAGTTTCTGCATTGTTAACTTGACGACGCAAAGCGTCAACTAAAATGCGAAAGGAAGTGCGAAGAGTATGTGAAAGACATAAGATAGTGCAGTCAGATGGGATCATGGGATTATAGCATATGAGAACAAAATGGGAGAAACAATGATTCCAACTTCAAAAAGTTTGGATGACACATATGACTTAAGGTCTTCATCAGATCTGATCCGATTGTAAAGAATTCACTTTTTCCGGTTGCATGTAGCGACTCAAAAGGAAATCAGTCAACTTATACACAAATTGACTGGAAAAGTAAGGCTTTAAACATCCTGACTTAACATAGTTTTATAAAACAAGGCAATTGGCGAAGGCCCGTCAAGAAAGAGCGCCCCAGAAAACGATAACGATAAACGATAAACGATAAGCGTACAAAAGATGTTCACTTAGGCTCACGCATTTCGAAGATCCCCCTTTCTAAATCCCTACTGCAGCGTTTCAATTATAGAAGATGTGCCATAGGCTATCGAAATTTTTATTTCCAAGCTTTAGTCATTGCTTAGCTGAAGTAATGAGAGAATCCAATTGAACTTAAGTCAATCAAACTTCAATTTTACTGCAAATTTATAAACTGTGGACAAAAGTTCAGCCTGAAGCAGACATGGGCATTTGGTGAGATCTGTAAAACTTTGGTTTATTAATCACAAAAAAAAACAAGAATCAGAAGAAGAAGACCTGAAATTCGTGGTATTTGTTCAATATTTGAATGAATCGAGTTCAGTAGTTCCATTTACACTTACAAATTTCAATTTTTGTGTTAGTATTCATTTATGTGTATGTGTGTAGTATGATTTATGTACACAATACGCATTTGTGCCGTAATCGAAAGGTATGTTTATTTATGTGTGTGTACGTGTGTCTAGTGCACATTGATTGTACTATTAAGCAAGTTATTGCCACTTTCGCCCATTTACAAATCTTCATTTTTGTATATTTGTGGCAAGTATTGAGGAGAAGAATCAAATTGCATTTTATCGCTATTACTATTGATGCTGCTTCCAGCGCTTTTCTCTCTCCCTCCCCCTTCGCCGCATTGGAATGTGAGACATTTTGGTATGACAAATCAATTTCCAAAGCATAAATTGAATGATTGCAACTTTCGGAATTGTTGTAATAACTAGATACCTGTTTATTGATTCATATATGACTGCACATACATACAGACCTAAAATCCATTAATACATACGCATATGTATACTTATATGTACATACGAGCTATGTGTTGAAAAAGCCATTGAAATTGGTAGTTATGCCTGTGGCTTAAGCCAATTGGTAAAGTCATTCCATATACATGCACATGTACATACTGTCATAAATGTCTACATGAATTTTTCGGACTTGGATTAGTCATGGTGTGGTTTGAGGGCAAAATAAATTACGTGTAAATGATAATAAAAGGAAGATTAAAAAATAATTTTGTTATGACAATAAAACAATATTTCTGAGTGTCAAGGAAAAACTGAGAAAAAAACGATAAGTAAGCAATGGAACTGATAATGACTATTCAATAGGCTTTCTCTAACTCAAAACTGATAAACTCCGAAGGTATTGATAGTCTAATGTATTGAATATATCCAAGTCGCTGTATATCTCACATAACTTATCGTTATATCATCTGAGGTATTCATGCTTTTGTTGGAATTACCGCTTTCTTCAAGGTAGACGAAATATCTGAGAAGATATACTACATTTCATTTTGTTCCATTAGAATCCATTTAAAGAGGTACACCTCCTTCTCCTTGTAAATATTTGTTTGAAAAATATGTCAAAAGTATAGCTGAGTCTCATTGGAAACAATCCTCGAGTTGTTCGATAAGTTGTTTGCTTACTTGTCAGAATTCAATACAGGCCATTGAAATTTGACGTGAAGTCCCCTATAGGAGTGCTAACAGATCACTGTCGTATTGGCAGATACGCCATTGTACTAGGGATACCATAATATGATCATTAAAGAAGAAGAAGAGACTTTAGAATTCATCAATGCGGGTGCTAGGATTTGTATAGAGTTTTGTTCGCAATAAAATGTCTCGGTTTTCTTGGCGATATCTCGGAAGTTGTGCATAACATATACTGTTGAAACTAAAGTTTATCAAGACCGCAGGGTGGTTCAGTCCCATGGGTACCACAATGCTCTGGCCTTTTCAAGTCAGTTACTAGTTCATGAGATATCTAATTCAATTAATTTAGAAGGTCCATTTTACCATCGTGGGTAAGTTGTCTCCACAGATGGATATGTTGACTTGGTAGGAGTGTTGTCAAAAAAAGATATTAATTTTGGGTCTAACTAGCGCAAGTTGCGTCATTTCGATTTAATTACTTTTAAGACTAACTGTTTCTGTTATCACAATTCATCTCATCTTTCAACTTTCCTTTATTGAAATTGCTTAAAGACTGACTCTTTACTGCGAAAATTGTTGATTATTTCAATTTCGCCACTACGGCAGCGACTATGGAATGGCAATGTACTCGTTTTTTTTTTTTTGTCTGTAAGTCTTTATATACATCTCCTGCAACTATTGTTCTTGTCAAAGGTCACAGATGTGTTTATTCAATAGTGCCTTATAGATCATTAGCATTGCCAAGTACTTCCACTAGGAAGGAATTAGCTAACAAAACATACTCTAAACACTCTTTTAGTGAGCAGTTGTGACAGATTATATGGCTGATGTTGGCTCAGTGGCAGAGCACTCGCCTGTCCAGTAGGGATCTATTGTTTCGATCCTTAGCATGAGAAGTCTGAAGAGAAGATGTGGTGATCTCCGAAACACTTGCCACTTCAATCATTTTTTTTAATTTTTTTTTTTTTTTTTTTTTTTGCTGAAAAACAAATTTTAAATACACATAAATATATAGGACTTCCGCTCACTGACTCATAATAAAAATAAAAATTAATAGTTGAAGCCGCAAAACCAATTCAACTAAACTTAAAATTACTGAACTCAGTTTAATTTCGCTTAATTCAGCTGAACTTAACGGTACTCAACTAACCTATAAAGAAATATGTATGTGTTTTACTCTCAATCTGGCAATAAAATCCATGGCGTATGAGCGATTTTAATTTCTTTAATTAATGAACATTTTTCACTTTTATGCCCATTCGAGACAGACAGGCAGACCCAGGCATTTTTAAACTTATAAAAATAAAAAAAATATAGAATACAAAGTTAAATTACATTTATTGTATCGTTATAATGTCAATGAGAGAAAGTTAAATTGAAATGCCGTCGCTGATGTGGTTTCGCTTAAGTGGAGAGACGCGTTAACTGACGATTCGCTTACACGGCATACATACATACCTATGTGTATACATACAAACATATGCATTCATATATATAGTATACTATTTATCAAACAAAAAGTTAAAAAGTGTAATCGTCAGACTATACATAGATATATATGTATGTTTATTTCAAGGAGATTACATCCTTATATGAATACATATATTCAAGTATATACATATATACTCGTATGCTTGCCAGATAGTGGTCATACTTGTCGATTTGTATGCCTGCCTGTTCAAGTATGCACATCGTTAATATTTATATAATCCATTTATTCTTACATATCGAATTTCGTCCGTTTAACGAATCTATAATGTATGAGTAAATACAGATGCACACGTTCACACATACACTCATATTAAATTGAACAAAAGTATAAATAAAGTGAATGTGAAGGCAACAATAGTATTTATAAGAGATGTTTGTATGTAATTATTTGTTTGTGTATATGTAGATATACATACATGTATGAACGCAGAAAATGGCCAACAACACTATGGCGACACAGATAGCCGCAGTCCGTCGTTGAGCGCAAAACTTTTCCGTATGTGAACTGTGAAGCTGTCTTGATTTCATGAATGGCACTCATACACATACAGAAAATATCGTATGCGCGTGTTTGTGCGGGTTCATGTGTTTGGATCGTGCATTGTTTCCCTTCAAATGTGCCATACATTTAGCGCAACGGGTCAATTTACAGACAAAAGCAAGGACAACAACACACATGCACTAATTGTATATGTATGACTAGGTGTATGTACTTACTTACATACATATATCTGTGTGAGAGGCAAGGACGAAGAATGCAAGCAGCAAGTATCGATATTGAAAGACGCACCACGCCACCAACCATCGATGAAGCTCTGATGGCAATTGCGATACGAAAGATAGCAATGAAGATGATGATGGCAGCAAAGACCAGGCAAAGGACGTGGAAGATGATGAGAACGATGATGATGTCGTTGTGACCGCAACGCTTGAACTATTTCTAACGCACGAATGAAGCTACAGATAATAGTGTCGCGTCGTTGGCGGAGAATTCAAAAAAGGCAAAGAAAAACAAGCCAAAGTTAGACGCGACCGCAAAGGTGATGATGTTAAGAAGTATAATGATTGGGACACTGAATGGCTGCTGGAGTTGGGTTAGGTTTGGATATGTTGCTCTTGTGACTAGAATGTTCACAGTTGCCTTAAATCACTACATGGGCACGAAGTTACACATACGCCGTCAACATACACATACACATTTACATATATATTCATTCATATATTTTAAAAAGACAAACACTATGGCAGATGTGGACGGAGAATATAGAGTCAAATAAATGCGCAAATCTTCCTTTGCTGCTATCAGCTGCTGCTACAGTGTCTGCTCCTCACATCACACACTCATATGCATGTGCACACATATACTTGTATACGAGTACACATATAAATTAACCGCGAAGTAAGAAATCAAGTCGACGAAATTCGAGCTCTTTCCCTTGTCCTTGTATCCCCCCCCTTTAATGGCACAAATGGGACGTACCGTGGTTTTTGTTGTTATTTTAAAAGTAATATTACTATCTTGTTTTCATTCAATTCAAGTGCTCTTCCCCACTCTTCTCCATTGTTTTGTTTCGTTTTTGGTTATTTGTTGGCGGTGTGGCTTTTACAACTAATTGCTATTGTATGAAATTGTAGTCTTTTTTCCTTTCGTTTTGATTTGTTGAATTGCACTCCATTCTATTTCGATGGTATGATCACCAATTATATTGCTTGAAAAGTATTTCGAATGCTATCGATTTTCGTTGTGGGAATAGTCATGTGCGTCTTCTAATGCATGGATTGTCCTGTGGAAAAGGAGACGGCTCACACAAGGTAACATTTTGTTGGAACTGAATAAAAACTTTTCAAAATAAATGAAAATTAACTTCGAAAGTTTTTCGTCTTTTTTATTGATGTTGGCACCGCTTACGCGAGTGGATATACGAAATGAAGCCAGATCTTTCCCCACCTGAGTGGAGGTCTTCATTTACCTGTGCTTCTAACAGCGGATATTGCATCGAATACTTTCAAAGCTGGAGTGTTCTCATCTATTCGGACAATATTAGCTAGCCAGCATAGCTGCTGCCAATGTCGACGTATATCCACATCTTATTATTCCTTCGTCTGCGGTATTTGCCGTTACCAATGCGTAAAGAGCCATAACTCTTCCGCAAAGCATTTCTGTCAAAGACTACCAAAGCCAACTCATCACTTGCTATCATCTGATATCCATATAGCAGGACGGGAATAATGAGTGACATGTAGAGTTTGGTCTTTGTTCGTTGAAAGAAGACTTTACTTTTCAATTGTCTACTCAGTCCAAAGTACTCAGTCCTGTTGGCAAAAGTGGTGTTTGTTCTGTTTCCGAGATGAACGAACTTAACTTCGATTGGGAATGCATTTCTCATAGCTTAAAAAGAGGAAAACAGGAATATACCAACTCGAAATCGACTTTGCGATTGACCACGACGAAATATTTAGCAGAAGAAGAGGTACCAAACTGCAAAGGTACGGCAGATTTAACAGTCGGTCGAAAGAAAATATTGGGAGTGAGTGCCCTAAAGGTGGCATGGAATGAAAGTCTCGGTTACATTGCCAAACTCATATACAAAAAATATATAAAAACTGGTTATTTTTGATGCTGAATGAAGCCACAATTTATACCCTTTCGTTAGTAATACTGAGCTTGTTAGAAAAAGACTGACTTTATCCTAGGCGATTCCTTTGCCCAAATTTGAATCTAATTTAGCAATTTGACTCCAAGAGATCTTATCTGACTTGCCGTCGCTCTGAAAATATTTGTACGAATGTCAGCTCTCATACGCTTCACAACTGCTACTTTCACTTTTTCTTTACCAAAATTCATCCCCAAAATCAAATTCAAAACTTGATCTAATAATATTTGTAGTCACCCACCCCTTCATCTCTATCATCTTGATCCGATAAAGCGTTGAGGCACTAAAGTGAAAGATAAACGAAACAACTCAATCCTCTGCTTTTGACTTCCGCCACCACCACCAACTGTCGCCCCCATCCACCAAGGGCAATTACCGCCGCCATTCAACCCCGCAACCCCGCTTCGGATGCTCGTACATTTGATTTTTCACATAATGTCAGTGTGTGCGTGTGTGCGTGTCTGTGTATGGATGTGTGTTTTGGTGTGCCGTTCAACGTCAGCGCAAACAAAATTTAATAACCAACATAAAAACTGATGACATGTGAAGAATTGAATTATAGAAACATAAACAACAACAATATCCAACTATATTGTGAACAAAAACAAAGCCATTAGTACCACAATTTCTCTATTTGCGAGTTGGAGCGAGATGAGAAAAAGTACTCACAACTAACTCATGCCACTCTCCTCCTCATCTTGCGTCCTCCTTTTCAGCTCCACTGTGTGTTGATAGTGCCTCGCGGCGGCGATTACAAAGCCTGTTTATAGTTGTTGTTGTTGTTGTTGTTGTTGCTGGTTGTGTGTTTTTTTAGTAGTTCACTAAAAATCCCCACAGTGTGGCATAAAAGTGACATTTGAAAAGTTATTATTTATACACGAGTGCTATAGCATACATGCATACATACATATGAGTACATATACTCATATATAGTATGTACATATATACGAGTATACATGTGTTTATTGACTTTAGCATGGAAGCGTAAAAAACTATTTATGACTCTTACCGAAATATTTTTTTGCTGAAAAATCTGATGTTTCGCAAAACGTTTTATGAGCGAATATAAAACACAGAAGAGAACAAGAGCTTATTTAGCGCATTGAAGTGCGCCTACTATGGAATTCATGGCTCTTTAGTAAGAAGTTTATCCTTCCATAAATAAATATATCTCAAAATATTAAGCTTCTGAGAAACTTAAAAAGAGATGCGTAAAATTATCTGCACTAATGGTTAATGCCAATACATAAAATAACAAAAATAAATGTTTGAAAAAATAAGTGAAAAAGTTATTTCTTAGATAAAAATATTTATTTATTAACATTTCTTCAAATAAACTTTTTTGATAGAATTATAAAATCCCCTTTCTTTATAATCAATATTTTCCATCAGAAAACTCAGAGAATATTTGTTTGTGACACGCCAATTTCCAGACATTTGTTGACATTAATTAAATTTTGAAAATATGTAGAATCCAAAACTATTACTTCTAAACATCATATTGATGTTCCAATTTGACTGATTTCATACAAAAAGTAAGGTCAACTTTTATTTTTCCCAAAATTTTTTATTTACTTTTTTCCATTCTCAAAGCGGCTCTAATATATAATAATATTTTTTGTATGCTTGTATGCCCTCAACCTTGGCAAAATGCAATTATTTTCAAAATTTTCAATCTTAGGCACTGAAAAAAATAGCAGGATCTGATGAATACGGTGGTGAGGACACAATTACGTTGCGGTTATAGACTAAAAAATTAGAACTAGTATGAAATGTGTTTTCGGAGTCATTGTACATTGAACGAAAGTCAAAGTCAATATTTCAATTTTTGAACATTTGTTATACATTTTTCCAAAACACTAGAAAATCGCGGAAAACGCAAAACTCTCTTAACCAACAATTTATTCTAAGTCGTCTCCGAACGGACGATGGATTCTTATGAGGATTATTTCATGCCAGAAATACACTCGAAGGGTTTGGCATTCCCTGCCGTGGAACGACCGCTATTACAAAAAATTAATTTTTATGATTTTGGATGTTGGTTAGATCTGGACTCGAAGCTTGGCCTTCCGTATGATAGTACACATTGCTTACCACTCGGCTATTGCCCCGCCAAAAATAACTAAGCTACATAGATGAAACGAACATATGAGAAAACTGTACTAGCATAACGAATAATAAATAAATCTCGTATAATCTCGTAGCTCGAGACATTTGCAAATTCATATTTTTGTGACCTCATGTCTTCTTCTATATTGGCGTAGGTATCGCTTACGTGATTACAGACGAGTCAACAATAGCTCGTCGATAGTTTCTTCGTATCATCCCATCATCCCTCCTATAGATGGCGTTAACCTCTGGAACAAGTAACAATATTCTTCTAGCCTCAGATCATACTTATATAAACCCACAAAGATTTGATTTCTGCCGAGCTGCAGCTACGTAATCTATGTTCATGCACGATTTTGGTTGTCAATTGTGCTCTCCTGGTGTGGCACTCTTGTTCTTAAATGTCTCAGTATTTTTTCTGAATTGTGTGGTTTCTTCGAATCATTATGCTGCATACTTTGAAGCCGATATAGTTTTATACCTTTTGATAAACATGAAATGATATATTAACTTTGGTCCGAAGTATGTAAGAAGAAGAAGAGATGGATTTTTTAAAATTTTACCGATATGATCGAAATGACGAGCTGAGCTGACTTAGACGTGTCCGTCTGTCTTTCTAATTGCCTCTCTATCCGTACGTATGTTTGAACGCAAACTATTCTCTCATTTTTGAAAGTATTACAACGACACTAAGCGCTGTATTTCTATATGTATCATTTGTCGGAATCAACCAGATCGGTCGACTACATCATATACTTCCCCCATACAACCGATTTGTTCAGTTGTAGGTTTTGGGTGAAAAATCCATGAAAAAAGCATCCAAGCGCCTAAAATTTGGTACCATATACACGTAATTTCAAATATGTATTGACGCTTAAAATCGTCAATATCGAATTTCGCATTATGCAATAAATTTTATAAATTCATGAAGGACATACGGACTTCACCATGGAGAGACACAATGCTTTTTTCTTGTTTGAACTAAAATTGGCGATGTTAAAGCTTCTGATCGAGAACGAGAACTCCCAAGCATCATTCTGCAAGCTTCTGAGAGACGGCTTGGTTAGCATCCTTATCTCAACTGCTGGCGTATATAACATATTTACTTATACATATCTATATTTTAACCTCATCATCACACCGTTGCTTCAAATGGTGGCCATTTTATTTCATCACCGCTATTTGATAACTTATTAGCCCTTTAACTACACACATACAGTCATACATTGAATTGAATGGAATTGTTGTTGTGAATAGTAAAATTTTACCACCACTGTGCTGGAGAGCGGTTTCCAGCTCTAACTAATTTCCAGCTATTTTCAACCGCTAACACACGAGTCCGTTGTTTACGTTGTTTTTGTTATTGTTGTTTCATGCTTGGGCTGCACTCAAAGATTGCATTAAGATAAATTTAACTGAATCAATTTGCTTAATAGCCAATTCGGGGACTGTTACCATTTCAGCCGTAATTTATTTCAAATGCCAACACTCGCTGCCACTAACGGTATGTATGGCTTTGTATGCACGAGGCAGAGAGCTTGCGCATACATTTTCCAGCGGATAATAGTCGAGGCAGAGATTTTGGCGACAAATAAATGAGCATTCACTGCCAATGTAATCCTACCCCCGCTACCGATACAACCGCTTTACACCCTCTCATTACCTCGCTGCCCCACTACTCACAGCTCCCCTCCAAATGAGCGCTCTAGCTGAACGTTTACGCTTACTTTACTACAAGTATATCCCAACACGCTTACGGTCGCCACTCATTCGGGCATCATTCATTTGCTCGTTCTTTCATTCACTTAACTGTACACTATCGCTGAGATAATTTATAAATAAATGTGCCAGTATAACGGTGTTACGGAGACCGGTTATATGTATGTAAATATTTGCTCCAGTTTTCGCTATTAAAAACACACAGCCACAGCCACAGACACGGAGTTAAACCAATATAAAGCGACTTAATATAAATACATACATACATATATTTTCATTTGGACCGACATTCTCGCCATTCAATTTCAACATATATTCTCTTATACATATATATGTATATATATATATATACTATAAATATTTAATTTGATGTATTTTCATTGCTTTAATTTCAATTTCATTGCAGTCATCAGGAGCGCGAATAAAAACATCATGAAGAGGAAGAATATCCAAATAATCTTATTTATTTTGCGGTTGAATTTCTTGAATAAAAAATACGATTTTCCGTTGGCATGTTTTTCAATGAAAATTCTTTAAATGAAAGCATATTAAGGAATTTAATATCATTAAAAACTTCAATACAAACCTGAATTCTGAAAATTTACTATTCTAGAAAGAATTTTCTAACATTACTTGATCAGTTTTATTCTAATACCCAAAAGACCCACATGGCTACCTTGCGGCTTTAAGTTTGCTCGACTTTCTCATACTCAAAACAAATATATCGTGAAGACAAAAATAAAAGATAGAACTTACCTCAAAGCTAGTTCAGCAGACAAGGGCAATTAGTTACTAAGAACTGGTGTTTTTAACACGGCAATGTTCTTCTAGTGACTGCTCACCGACTACTCGTCAGTTTCATACTAGTTAAATACTAGTTTATTTATTCGTGTTGAATTTCTACTCCTTAGCTCTGACTAGAGAACATACAACTAAACTGAGAAAGTAAGTTATGCTGTGGCAACTCTAGCATATGGAAATCTGTTCTGATTATGGTTCACCGGTTTCTAACGGTAACGGTGGTGCTTCTATGATGTTTTTTCCAACAAATGCCGCCTCCGTACAGCCGAAGGATTTTTATGAGGAGCTTTCCATTTCAAGTCAGAAATACACTCGGAGGGCTTGAAATTCCCTGCCGAGGAGCAATTGGAAGTAGAAAAATTATTTTTCCAATAATTTTGGAAGTTGTTCGGACTAGAAAGTCACGTACTTAGAGCCATCTAAATCTCTGAACGTTAAGCCTCTACTCTAGCCTACTCTAGCCTAGTTTTCTGTTCGATTGGTAAGAAATTTGTGATCACTTAAAGATCCTACGCGGAACAGACTTGACTTTAATTGTAAAATTTGACAACCAGAAACGAGAATTTTGTATTTTAACTTTTTATTGCCTTCGAAGCTCGTCATGCCCACGCACAGCTCCACAATGAACATAAACTTGAACTTGTCGCCTTAACTATAACTTATGTCCACAATTTGACTTAGACTCGAGATGCCCAATAAGGCTTAGTGCGAATATGATGCCAACAACAGCGACATTGTCAGTGCTGTGGTGTTGCACAACTGTTGAGGGCACAATCAACATAAACGTTCAGCACGCTGAGCCGTTATGAAGTCATATACGGACAGACATACCTGCGATTGCGACTAGACACCGTCAGGCATTTAGCCATGAGGGCGTTTTAATGTTGGTCGAAGCTCATATGGCTTCGGCTGCACATGCAGACTTGGCAAAAACGGCCGACAAGTGGCCGTAATGATGGTCACGACACAACGCGTCATCCCTCATTTTATTTTTAGTGTATGCAACTGTTGCACGGCAGCTCGAATGACGAATTGAAATTGCCTACCGCCTAAGCATTAGGCTCAGCAGCTTTAGTTTCACGAGTACGACTGTCATGCAATATTTAATTTCCAACTTGTTGGTTGGGCGTTTTGTTTGTTTAGTTGCTTAGAAAAGGGATGGGAAGGGAGGTGAGGTGGTGGAAAAATAAGCCGATTGTTGTTATCTTTAAGGTCGCATATGTGTTTTTCTTGCAGGCAGGGTCATAAAAGCACATGGATTCACACCCTCCACTTTGAGAACTATTCAACATTTACATATTTACTCGCATAAGTACATACAAAGCTGCTGTTATTCAAATATACTCTTTTATATCGTCTTTAGAATGATGTATGACCACCGTCTACGGTCATGCATATCGCTTCTCATACATTCTTTCCGAAATGTATCCACAGAAATCTAAAAAAAACGCCTTTTCTTCACTCACAAGGTGCTGGTTGATTGCTATTAGAAAACTTCTAATATTTGTCGAGTCCTCTAGATTTTGAACAGACCCCTGCAAGGCCAAGTTCATAAAGCCATTACTCTATGCCGCCATTACTGGAATAATTCCTTCACTTTTCTACAATCTATAATCTAGGGGCTTTTTTCGGTTGTATCTCAGAGACGAAAACAACAGTTTCTTTAAAAAGTTCTGTAAGCTCTTCACAGAAGGTTGGAAACTGTTGACTCACCCTTTACTATTATCCTAAACTGTCTTCTCACATTTGGTAAGATCGAATTCACTTACGCTATGGACTGCCGTTGGGTAGATGCCTCACGAAACATGCTTAGTAGTCTTATGGACCGACTAGGTAAGATGATCAGTTCTTCTAGCTCTATCTCAATAGGAATTTCAATGTTGATCACATTACTTTGCCTCGTCATCTACTTATTTAGTGAGTTTTTAAGTAGTTTGTAGTGACCTCAAAAGTGTGGTATGTGCATATGTACGCTTCTTCCTAATAACTATGTTTGTTTGTTAGTTAGTGGACACATACATGCACACTCCTACAGATATATGTACATGTTTTGTACAGCTGTGTGAGTGAATTCACATTTACGTTCGCCATGTTTACTCTTGTTTGTCATCGCATTGACATCGCGCATCATTGTTATGCAGATGAGTTGAAAGAATAACTTTTCCCAGTACCGGATGCACTGCCACACCCCCTTTCTTCCAGCGCAACCCAACGCATCGCCTCTATAATTTGGAGAAAATAAAACGCGTGTAAAGCGGAAGCACTGGAATAAAGTTAAACTGACTTGAACGGGCACCATTTGCAATGACAGCAGTGGCGATGGATGGAGCGGGTGGGATGAGGAGAGGTGGGAGGGCTGCTGCTAAACTGTGAATAGCTGCATTTCAACAACTTTGACAACATTCACCAACTCTCGTACGAGCTCAGAGTTAGATGTGTGCTCATTTCGCATGTGCGGAAGCTTCAAACGGAAATTATTCAATTTGGATAATTATGCGCAGACAATGTGAAGAATGAAGAATGAAGAATTGAATGAGTGCAAGCAGTTGAAAAAGTTCTAACGCCACTCGCCCGAAGTTAGACTTGCTCGTATGTGAAGATATGCAGAATTATATTTGCTTTAGTCCGTAGTAATATTAAGGAGGATGCAATGAGTGTGTAAGATTAGAGTAACCAAGTTCATCACAAGTTACTTCCAATCTTTTTTGTTTTTGTTTCTGAAAGCATGACAGGTGGTCCTCATATTGGATATCAATTGTAGACCCTTAGATTATGTCTCGTCAGAGTACAAATATTTTTTCAGCGCTTTTCCCATTAGGTCTCGAGCTGCGAACTTTTGCACAGTAGTTTCAAGCGCTTTGGTAAGATATTTTCTCATAAAGAGTGGAAAAGGGGTGAGAAAAGGCAGGATAATTTCAAACACGGGCAAGAACTGTATTCTTTAATTGCGTACAAAACTTCATGTAAACAAAAGCTTCCCTCAAGCGACTAATAATCTAGCTTCGAAAATATGTCTATTCTCCATATTATAGGTTAAGCTAACTGTTGGCTGTTCTGACTTACTTTCCCCAGGTCATCAGAAGCCTCCAAATTCTGCCGCCCTTTGAAATTTCGGAATTCCTTTTGTTTTGTGAAAAATATGCAACTTGATTCTAACCGATTTCGAACCCGCTTTAAAAGCAATACTTTCATCAAGTTAACGGTGTTGCTTAAAGCTCAAGAATATCCTGGTCTACAGGACCTGCAACGAGTACGGAATCAATCCAAGTAATAATAATTTTTAGAAAAGTCGGAGGTAACGGAATCTCCTTTGGGAGATAGTTTTCATATTTTCAATCTCTTACTTTCATAAATCATAAGTTTTTCCTATCAATTTTGAATTATTTTAAGCTTTCCATTATGAACATGTGTGTGTGTGTGTGTGTGTGTGCGTGTACGCATCTAATTGTAAAAGTGACAGTTTTATTTGATCTGAGCGCCGACACTGCGACAGCAACAACGCAATTCCATTATAATTTCAAGTGCAGATTCAAATATTAGCAAGGGGTCGATAAAAATTAACGGTAAATGTCCAACAGATATGCACGAGTGGGCGACATGCGGCGGTGGAGGCAAACGGTTGATGGGTAAATGTTAAGTGATTAACGCCAAACGCGCACGCAATGCCATTTGATGCATACATACATATGTACATATGTATGTATAAGAGACAAGCATGCGAGTACATACATCCGCACATTTACCGTAATGGAGTATTTCAGCAATCAACTGTCACAAAACTGACAACTGACAATTGACTGGCGCGCGAGCTCCAACCTCGCAAAATCAAATCAGCGTCAGCGCGCTTAATGCAATACACCGTCACATGCACACAAATACATACCAAATACATGCACACATATGCATGTCCGTATGTCAATTGCAACAAAGCACATTTTCAATGATTATGCGCCAATTTGAGTAATATTGTTGGACAAAAGTACAAAAAAAAAACTTTGGCGAATTTCCGCATTCAGTGCCTAAATGGTGTGTTTGTTGTTGCATGCTAAATTTGACGCAAAGCCGCTGATAAAAAAATAGGTACACAACAATATATATATACCTACATAAATGTGTGTATATATGTGCGAGTATGTGTCTGTATGAATATATGCGAATTGTGGCGATTGAGATAATTTGATTTCGGCGCGTCCCCTGGCGATGGCGGCAATTAAAAGCTAGCGAAAGCGAGGCAGCAATGAAATGATAGATGAATAAATTGGTTGAATGAAGAGAGAGTGTGTACTTCTGAAAAAGTATACCCTGCACATTCACTAGACTAGACGAGAGATAAAGCGAAGAAAACGGAATAACTCAAAACTTGATTGAGATTTCACTTCCGAAGATGAGGGAAAGTGATGTCAATAGAAAGGTGAGGCGATAGAAACGAAAAATATTTCCTTGGTCCTAAATGATTTCAATAATTGGAGGTCAAAACAGGACATCAAAATACAGGAGAAGAATCTAATTTTCTCCAAAACCTCATTATTCCACGCTATCAGTACTATATTTTATGTCTGAAGACTTCAATGATAATATAGTTAATTTAGATCTAAAATCGTATAGGTTATATGGCAGGCAAAAATTAAGTCGAACTCTCCTCCAGACAGGTTATTGAATTCGAAAACTTTAATGTCCAGCCAAAGTTTTTATATCAGTACACAAACACATCTAAAAATAGACGACAATGAAGAGGCTTTCCACGTTAGAACATTTTGATATGTGGATTATCATCAACCAGTGGTTGCACACTGGTTAACTTTGCTGCCAGCATACGTCCGCAACCCCCGTCGTCAAAATGGCATTGCATACATTTTGGCACGTGACAATACAACAACATTGCCAATCACTTCACTAAATGCACTTTCATGTGGATCTGTATGGAAAATGAAGGTAAAGTGTAGTGGTGATGAGGTTGACATATGTTTTTTGTGTCGCGCTGTCAAATAGAAGAAACGTAATTGGTGTACGAAAGTTACTCATCTCCACTTGTCTTTCGTGTGTTTCTCTTTTTTTTTTTTTTTTGCCATATGCACTTTCGCTGCTGGGGGGAAAATGTCAAGGCAGAGACAAGGGCGACACGGCATTTTGTAAGTATTATTATTATTTATTTATTTCTTAAATAATTATCATTAAAATATTAAAAGACTCACTTCGCTATGTCAAATGTCCTTTCAACCTTACAATAGTAAAAAACTGTATGCAGAAAATGTTCAAAGCAACATTTTGTACTTTAGAGTGCCAAATAATAATTGAAAATTTTGAGATTAAGAGAAAAGGGAGAGCAATAGTTTAGAAGAGAAGCACAGGACTAATCTATGAGGGTCTGCAGAATCTGTCAAACATAAAGACCTACAACTTATTAAGAACATTTGTCCACATAAATATTCGTGCTCTCCAGCTTTTGTTTCATCATCTGGCTTACTGGCATATGAGAGATTAATTAAGGATTATCAGGTGGCCACTTTGAAATCGGCTCAGCGTAGAGTATGTCAAGAAAAGGGCGAAACGCGGCAACCCTACCATTGTGAGTATCCGTCCTTCAGTCAGTCGAGACGTCAAATCTTTCGCGATGTTCCCAGCTACAGCTTTATAGAGATAGATAATGGATGGAAGAAAATAAATCAAAGGAACTCATCACATCGAGCGAACTGTTCGCAAAAACATGATTATGATATGTAGAGGAGCATAATAAGTGTACAAACTCAATGTCTTAGGTGAAAGGCGCGCAGACAGATTTCCAACCTCCACTTTCAACCAACTAATTTAACAGTAAGATGACCAGTACTATGCGGGGATTCACTGCATAGCGGACTTATACAAATTAAGTACATCGATGTCCAGTCGGGATAGGCAAGAACGTAATCTCTACGTTATTATTCGAAAGAAAAGTTGTGATGGGTTGTATGGAGGGTTTAAAATGATTAAGGAGGTCCTTCTCGGAATAACGTGATGGGTATACAAGTATATCCTAAAAATCTAATCTTCCATTAGCCACCTCAAGAAGTTGGAGTCCCATAAGACGCGATTTTGTCTCTTGAGCCTAAGATTATTTTAGCCTTAGTTTAGAAAATTCACCGAGACAGGATTACAACTGCAGTTGACGACTCCGAAAAACCATTTAGTATGTTTGTTAAAGCATTCCCATCATAAAGGGTGATCTATTTTAAGGTTCCCTACTTTTTTAAATAAAAAAAAACCCAGAAAATTCAAATTTAATGGGGAATGTTTATTATCATTCGAAAGGACATTCTTTGGCATTTTTTTTTTTTAGATTATCTCTTCCAATTGTTTGCCGCGGCTACATGTCAGATAGTCCATCCGTTCAGTCCAATTTTCGATAACTCGTTCGAGCATTTCGACTGGTAACCGGCGAATGACACGCGTGATGTTTTGTTCCAAGGCCTGAGTCGTAGCAGCTTGACACGACTCACGCGCGATCTGTCAAAAAAGGATATTAAAAAAAAGTAGCTCTGCTTGGATCACCCTTTTAGTATTTTACATCCAGCTGTGATTTTGTGTCGACATTACTAAATGATGAGCAGATGATTTCTAATCGCAGTTTTAGTGCTTAATTCTAGTATAAAAAAACTTAATAGTTATTGATACTGCACATTTGGTTGGTTCACTTGATTCGATCTCAGCCGCACAGCCGTAGAATAAACCTAGAGATCAGGCCGCAACTGGTTTGCTCTTTACATTGAAAAGTTTAAAAAAAATTTAAGAAATTCCAGCAGTAAAGTTTAAAATAATGTGAGTTAGCGGCTTATTAATTATGTCAAAGCCAGTCTCCCTTTTCTTCTTCTCTTTATTCACTTCATTTCGGACACTTCAAATACCTCTCATAATTACGATACAAAGGAACAAATCCACATCACTTATTGTACTTTACGAAAAACATCAACGAAAATACCGGAGACCAGAGTAAAAAAAAGTGACCACAAAAATTCCGTTTACCTTGAACAGCAAGAGCATGAGCTCGGACATGAAGAGCATCGATTTTGTCAGCAATCAAAACAAACAAACTGGCAAACAGGTAATTTGCTGGGTGGGCCGGTGTAGTCACTCGCAGTAAGTTTTTTGAGATGAAGCCAAAGCCAACAAGAAAGAAAGAAGTGTCTGCAAATGGCCGGAAGCTGTGGCGGAAGATGTTGTCTCCCACTGTCACACAACCGTAACTTACCAAGTAGTAAGAGGATGTTTTTGTGCTTATTTTATTAGCATTGATGATGCATACACATACATACATTCACACGAGTATACATATACTGAAACACCTTTATGAGTATGTGTGTTTGTATGTGGCTTGATTTCTAGCCTCTGTGTGGCGCCTCTTTGTCCATTGGCAATAGCATTGATGGTGCATCAAAGAACAGTTAGCTGAGGCGACAACAGCGACGACGCTGCTACGACGACACAGTGGCCCCAAAGTTTGTTTTGCTGCGGTGTGTTGTTTTAGTTTGCCAACTGCCACCAAAAGTAAACACGCAGTGCCACCAGAGTGCTTACCTACCCAATCCAAAAAATCGTAGAACTTTTCCGAAACACAAACAAATAATTTCTAGTGTGTGTGCTCATATGCTCATATACTTGTATATAGCGAGCCCTGTGGATGGGACAGACAGACTTGTCTTTTACACTTGAGCCGCCGAGCTCGCCTCCGAGTTGTCTTTGTGTCTTGTTGTCCATTGGGTGCAGTAAAAGTGGAAATATGAAAGAAAAACACTTGTGGCATTCAGCATAACCCTGAATCGGTTGTAAACTTGTTTTAGTTACCGATATAAATACACACACTCATACACAGCTACATATGTTTGTGCTTAAATATGTACAAATAAACAAGATGTATGAAAAGGCTAAGTGTTTGTATGTGACCAACGTGACCTCTGTTGACCGGGTTGTTGGGCGCTTAACACATACGCATACTCAGGTATGTATGTATAAGTATTTCTAGTATCCCAACAAACCAGGAATGAAAGATTTCTCCGAACTAGCAATTCTTTAGTTGATAACCAAACTCATTTTTCAAAACTTTTCTATAATCCTAGAGAAACTTACACATTTTTTCTGTAAGCTATAATTCGTCAAATTCGGTTGAAGATTTAAAAAGGTCGTTTGTTTCCAATTTTTCGCAAATCCAAATGTTTATTGGGTTCTTCGTCTTGTCACTTGCTTGTAGAAATATGTATCAACTACTACGAAAAAGTCAAACTAACCATTCGAGCTGTGATCGATATGCTCACGTCGAGTAGTTGACATTGTTTGCTGTACGACCCACCTTTTGCCTGCTCCCGCGTTATCACTTCGCCCCACCTTCGGTGCCTTAATCGCCTTAGCTATTTACCTGTAGCTTAAATTTTCTTTTATTGTTCTCGGCTTCCTAAGGCAAATTGCTGTCTGACATTCACTTTCCGGTAAATTGCGGCTTATGTACCCATGCACGGCCCCTACGCTTCCAACGCGCCCTCCCTCTCTTCAGCGCTTTCTCTTTCTTGATTTTTTGCGCTATTTTTTTACTTTTATGTCTAATTCAAGGCACGTTTCGCACGTTTTGACGCGTTCGCTGCAAATGAAATGCAATAAGCCACAAAACGTTGCGCCAACAACATTGCCACACTATAGAATGCCACGCCACGCCACACTATTCGTTGGCGACAATGCGTAAAAAGCAGAGAACTTTTTGTGCAAAAAAAAAACTGTAGGACGCAATTATGGCGCTGGCTCAACTGTGGTTCAAAGAGGAACAAAAACTTTTTCACACTCTTTCGGTTAGTGTTGCGCCAACAGCTTCGCGCATTAGTAGGAAAAACTTCCCATGCACCACATAACCGAGGAGAAACGCAATATAAACGTATATTTATCTTTGATACCACAATGTTGAAGCTTTTCTGTCACTGTGGATAACAGTTCTGTCCATCAAGAAGCCATAGTAATTAAGTCCATATTAAAAGCGTTTAAGGCTCCAAGAGTTTTTTTTACCTGTTAGAGGAAATTCGTTGTAAGCTTATTATATAAGGCGGAGCTGCTTATCATCACGAATGCTTGTTTTGAACCCAACAAATATTGTATATTTTACCTAACGGGTGTATTCTTCTGCCTGTTACATAACCCATATAATTCGAGTGTTCCGAGGTCCGAGCCAACTGAGCCCAGTTGCTTTGGATTCATAGACTAAGCTTACACAGGGCGACCTTTGTTGCTTCAACTCTAAGTTTCTAAAGAGGGTGCTACGAAGAAGTGAACCAAAATCAATACAGCAGTAAAAGTCTCACGATGTTTACACAGTCCTGTATATTGTCAGGGAATGGTAATATTTCTTCTTAATTTTTTCACAATTATCCCCTCCAGACGATCTGATAGTTATTGAGTAAGATTTGGTTAAATTGGTTGACTCCGTGGAAAATCTTTATAGGCGATTCCACATCCATAAAAATGCTAGATACACTACCAAAACATAAAAAAAACCTTTTTGTTTCCTTAATAAGTTCAGGTAGACGTTTTGGGCACTCACCTATTACGTTCCCTATTGTCCCCGCACGTTACGCACATTTCCAGCATTTATTACCTGCCCTGATTTCAAGGCATGGTACGCCAACGGACAAGGCTTCGTTAATAGTCCTCCCAGCAATCTGGAGTCTGATCCCTTGGCTTCTAGTAGGGACTTAGTAAGCTTCGCGTCATATATTTTATACATAATTAATCCCTTTATTTCTTCCCAAAGTCCATTAGGTTGTCTTTACAAGAGCGTTTATTGTTCGCGTTCCCTGTTTTTGTAGTTAAGAAAATTATGGGAGGCTTTGCGGAGGAAAACATTTTTCACTCAATTACCGGGATCTTGCATATGTATAGTATTTCCTTGGCGTTGTGTGTTTCAAGAAAAGGCTGTGTTATTTAAAACTTTTTGGACAATTTGGCTGTATTTGAACTCCTAATCTTTTTAAATTATGTACCATTTGTATGCTCATCATGGAATCGCGGATGACTCTTGAGATATAATACATTTTCAAAGTTACATTATTTCTGAACCCAAAACATTGCATTAGTTTTAATTATTTTTTAACTTTTTAATTTTATTTAACGGTCACCGTTTTAAGTCGAAATCAATCAAAATTTGATCCCTTTCAAAGCTCTAGTCCACAAAAAGCTCTCTGACAATCATATTTTCTACACTCGATTTTCACAGTGTGTACCAATAGTTTCCATGTAACTATATATATACATACATACTCGTCTATAGGATATGTATGCATACTAACTTTTTCTGACGCGTACATATATACATATTTAGCGTACCGGTGGCTTTTTTTTTTTTTGTTGCTTAGACTTTTTTCGATTTTTTTCCATTTCTTTGCCGAGTGTGACCTCCTGTTGATTCACCTTAGAAACGTTGCTTGGTGATGAGCAGTTGGGTCATGAAATTGTTTGTTCAATGCGCGATTTGAATGTATTTACAAGTATATGTGGTGGATATATATGCATGTGGGTGTGTATGAGTATCGGCTGTGGTATGGCTGCTGCCTCGTTAACCATTTATACGCATTGCTAAGGTATAAATTTATCAAAATTTCTGAATGCATACACCTACCTTCATGTCTGTGTGTATAAGTTTGTAATACAAAACCGCAATGTATGTTATTTCATACAAAATGCCAGGTTTTTAAGTTCTGAGCCTTCGGTTTTTAGAAAACCTTTCAATCCCGAAATAGACGGTGAATCAAATGTGGGAAGCAAGTGATTTTTGGATTGCTGCGTTGTGCGTAATCTTCCGATTAGTTCTTGACAGAAAGGCGTGAGCTCATACTGCGGCCACAGAGATTTGAGATGCAAGAGTTTATAAATGGTGATCCAAGTAGAGGTACTTTTTTCAATAGCCTTTTTTTGACAGAACACAGAGACAGATCGTGAGTCTTGTCAAGCTGTCATGTTATTTTTGTTCCGTATTCTTTGGCATTTCATCATGGAAAGACTTACGCCTGACCAACGACGTTTACAAATCACTCAACTTTATAACGAAAATTCACGTTCTGTAAAGAATGTGTTTCGCGCTTCGCTCAACTTATGGTCAACTTAATCGACGTATGGAACGACTTGGCGAAATTTACGTCGAAGTCTTAAATTGAAGCTGCTTGACCTTCCCAAGCGACATCGCTTCGCTCTATGGGTTCTTGAAAGCTTCCAAGAAGATGCGATGTTTTCGAGTCAAATTTTGTTCAGAGATGAGGCCCAATGGATATGTAAACAAGTAAAATTGATGCATTCGGGACGAAGCGCAACCCGAAGATCTTCAATAGCTGCCATTTCATCCAGAAAAAACAACGGTTTGGTGTGGTTTGTGCGCCGGTGGAATCGTCGGTCCATATTTCTTCAAAAATGATGCCGGTGAGAACGTAACCGTCAATGGCGATCGTTATCGCGCCATGATAACCGACTATTTGATGACTGAAATTGAAGCTCACGATCTCCGTGACAAGACGGCGCCACTTCCAACACATCGCATCAATCAATGGATTTATTGAGAGAACACTTCAGCGAGTAGATAATTTCCCGGGACGGTCGATTGGCCACCAAGATCGTGTGATATCACACCGTTGGACTTTTTCCTGTGGGGATATGTAAAGTCTAAAAACTATGTGGACAATCCCGCTTCAATTCAGGCCTTGAAGCAAAACATCAAGCTTGTCATTCGCTAGTACCAGTCGAAATGCTCGAACGAGTCATCGAATATTGGACTCAACGGATGGAACATCTGAGACGTAGTCGCGGCCAACATTTGAAAGAGATAATCTTCAAGAAATAAACGCCGAAAAATGTTCTTTCGAATGATAATAAACTCTCCCCATTGAATTTGAATTTTCCGTGTGTGTTTTTTATTTCTTTAAAAACGTAGGGAACCTTGAAATAAATCACCTTAGCAGAAAGGGGCCGGATTAAGTCAGTTTATGCATACCTACAATATAGAATATTGTCACCTCACCTCATTATTTTTGCTATATTATGATATATTCACAAAGTGCTAGCCCTCTTTGAGCTGATTGAGTGCGGCTGACGAATCTGCTTAGGCTGAGCTTTCGGAATTGCTTGGAAGATGGCGTCATCTTTGCGCTTCATTCAAATCCTCCCTATGGGATAAAGTGCTCTTAGCAAAACGACCGTGAGCTGTTCTTCAAGCACTTCTACTAAACTAAAATCAACTTTGACTGACACTGTTGTTGTTGTTTTTGTTTGATTGACACCCACAAATCCACAGGTAACTAACACAATTCAGATTACTGTCAGTTCCAAGTATTAGATAAGAGAGGAATAAATGCAGAGCTGTCCGTAAGTGGATATTTAATCATAAAAAAGTGAAATTCACTTGACGAAGATGAAGACGCGTTAGTATGAATGTGGGCTTGTGTACGGTGTTAAGCAGTTTCCAGGCGAATTTAGCTGTCAATCAAAGGTCAGTTAACTAGTTCAAGATGGCGTCAGAAAAATCTCAATCGAATTTTGAGGGTAAAAAATAAGAAAAAACGATCAATGAAATATTTTTTCTATTGTTTTTGGCTCAATGAGCGTGCAGAATCCGTTATGCGCTCCACAACTTAAGCGATTTACGCCAAAAACATGCATGCCACCCACCAAAATGGGGACGAAAGTTCTCCCAACAAGTGAGCAAAAGAACGAGCGGTCAACCTGAAACTAAAGCAGGCCGAGTATGCGGACAACCAGCAACGGCGGAAGCGTGAGGCAATGTGTGGCGACCAACTCAGAAGTAGGCGTGTGTGAGTCTGTCAGAAACACGCCCAAATTGCCATAAATCTCTGTCTCCTATAGTTTTGCTGGTGCGCACGTATATACATCTATACCTACGGGCGTACGTAACGTAGAGAGACCTGGTCACCATGGCGGCAGTCGCCAGTGTTGGCATCTTCGAATATACAGCTGACTGATGCTGTGTGTATGTGATGTTGGCTCGATTCGATTTTTATTCTGCCATGCCTTAAAAACTGTGTATGATCCGAATGAGTGGAGAGGGTGGGAGAGAGAGGTAGTAATGAAAGCGGATGGTACGAACACTTTATAGTTTTCATAATAAATCATTACTCTACAATTGGACACATACACGCGCGCCCATTTAGCACAAAAACCCATAGCGCTTATACATATGAACAAACAAGCATACATATGCACTCTGTCGTCCTTTGGTGTTGCCCTCCTGGCAGTCTTCATCCTTCGTCTTTTCGCTGTGTGGAAAACAAAAGACAATCGACGGCGCCTCCTCCGCAAGCAACGGCCACCTTTGCCAAACAGTCAGACATAGTGTCCGTCCGTCCGTCCGTCCGTCCGTCCGCCTGTCCGTTCTCGCAAACTGCAAGTCAGCGAAAACTTTTTGGCAATGACTCTTCGATTTTGCTTCTTAACTTTTCATCGAACTTTCCTTTTGTCCTTTTTGTTCTTTTACGCTTTCCTTATTTTTTTCTCCCCTGCGAATCTGTGCCTTCTATGGTATCTCTCTTGTATGTAGTCTTTATTTGAGTTGAGTCGAATTAAGTTGCGCTGTTCGTTGCTCGGTGCCCCGTACACGAACTCAACGTTCGAAGAGCCGAAAATTGTTGCTCAGCCAAGTGGAAGGCGATCCAATGAATCATATTTTGACCTGCAAGTCATATTGATTGAATTTTAGATGCGATTAGAAGATGACTTAAATATTTAAGTGAAGGCAAGTAGTAGTGAGTTTGTGAGTAGTAAGGCAAGTCGAAACGGATATAAATAAAGTCCCTTCTACAATGAAATATGGAAGGAGGTATCGGTGTTGTCCCTCAGCAATCTCACAGACTGGATGTAATAGTTTTGGCTTCTATCAAAATAACTTTATTTGCTGTGAGTGTGAGTGATAGTCCAGTTATGTTGTCCTACATGAATTGTATTTTTGTTGATTGGTTGTGGAGGAATTTATTATTTTCGCAGCAGCAGAAAGTTGTTTCTTTACTCACCAACCTCCGAACTGGTGCATCCTTTTTTATTTGAAGCAAAATCAAAACATTACCGTTAATTCTCTATATATGCGTTCATTAATAAAGAACCTGAAAATAATCTGTTGCTGACAGGTGTGGCATTCCACCGTGGCGAACCCTTTTTTGAGCAGTTCAAGGTTGCTGACTAACTACTGATGGCCCTAAAGTACTAATGCCAAACGAAAGTTGCTGCAAACCCAATCTCTACAACTTCTTCCAAGCAGAGGTTTTTGGCAGTATTGAAGGTGTCAAATAGGCATTTTTCTTCAAGCGAGAATTCAGACAAAATTAAAATGAGGAATTTGTACACTGAAGGAGCTCGAAAGGTCCTGATAAACCACCTGGTTACTTACACTACACAGAAATGAGATTAGTATTATTATAGGTGTATTGATGAGGCATCTAGTCCTTATATGCCATCACCAGCCAGAATAGAATCCCCCGAGACCAGAGAAGGCATACCACAGGACGAAACGCTGGAGCACTATCTTATGTGTGTCATCTGATTGAGACGTCTGCAACGTCTGCCTATTACTCTGCTCCCAGTTCCAGCTTTAGGAAGATGTGCAAACGTGAATGGGAAAACTTAACGCAGTTCAGCAAAACTGAGATGCACGGGATAGCATGAGGAGACAACGTTTAATAGTTTAGGTGCGGCCGGTATCGGTCATGCACTCAACCCTTCCAACTAGTCAACCAATCCACTAACACCAGCATATATGGAGTGGTCTCACCTACGGCTTCGTCATCCCAAAAAATATTTTCTCGACTAAGCAAAATTTAATGCCCAAAACCTTCGAAAATGTTATTCAGGGCGGGTTCGTATAAAGCAAATGTTTCAAGACTCTTTCGGTTTTTATGTTGCGCTGAACTGTTGAAATGTGTAGAAATATTTTCATTTTAAAATTACTTGACTTTCTTGCACTCAATTATTATTCTCCACCCTGAGTAGTGGCTTTAATCCTAGCTATTCTTTTTCATGCTCGGCCTCATTAGCAGTCATTAATGCAAAACTGAAAAACGTCAAATCTCAAAATCACAAGTTAAATAGTAATATTGAACCATAGTACCACACATTCTAATACACGCTACATCAAATACACACAAACATATATATATATACATAGCCATGGACTTTTAATGCCATCACTTCCTTGCGGAGTTCATTTAATGGGTTCATAAGTGAAATTAAGAAACTTCATGAGAAGAGCATCGCCATTTTTAATAACTGCCAACAAACTCGATAAACGGATGTATACTTATATATGTGTGTATGAGCTTGAGTACCATAAGAATAAATTGGTGGGTTGTGAGTACGGTCTCATCAATGCCAAAGTGAACACTCATTAACAGGTGGAAATTGACACACGTACATATGTTGTAGACGCCTTCCGAGCCCCCTGCAGCTGGAGCCGCATTTAAGACTCTCTGTGCGCTGAGGCAGTTTTTTGGATTCCTAGCGCTGAGAGACGGGGTGATGGCAATAGCACAAGGCCGACCGACCGAGACAATGCACAAAAATCTGAAAATAAAATAAATGTTCTGTTAATTTACGATAATGTTTATTGCCAACACATGACAGACAGGTAACGTGCGTCTCACGGACGAACCCCAACGGCCTCTCTATGTTACCTTACAGCCACCACCTCCCAACCCACTCACTCACGCTGTCGCTCTTCATTTGTGTTCGGTTGTTTGGAGCATATCAAAAGCAAAACGTTAACGAGCTGCCGCGTGGCGCACGCACCAACGCTGCTGTTTGTTGCTGCCGCGTCGCCACGCCACAAATACATTAATCGTAAAACAAGCAAAAACAACAAGAACAACCAATGTAATAGCATTTTTTTGATGATTCCTCTTTTTTTCCTTTTTTTGCCATTTCAAAATAAAAGGTCTACCTCCGGTAAAATAATAATAAAAATAAAGGAACGCAGGCAAAGAAGTCAAGCGAAGTATAATTTTCATAACGAGCTCACCACAAAGCGCTGGTAGCGCCAATCGGCATTGGGCAAAGGTAAAGGTAGTAAAAATATCAAAAGCGAAAAATAAATGACACCGAAGCATGTCGCTGGCAAATGCCAAGTAGAGCCCGAAGAGTATGTGCGCATTGCCGGAAATAGCAACAGCTACTCTCTGCCGCCGACCAGAATAATGCCTGTGGGAGGATAGAAGTCAACCAATTCATCAACAACAATAACAATGACAACAATAACAACTTAGAGGGCACTTGGCTTTGTTGAAGAAATACATGACAGATCTTAAAGATGAGAAGAATATCCCACAATAAAGTCAAGAAGAATGAATGAAGAGCGTGTCAAACAATCAAAATAAAAAATGACACTACGTTGTAGGCATAACTAATGTCACGCTAAGCGCCCAGTTTGGGGTATCAAACTATGTAAACCCGTAGAAGTGACGGTGGAGTGGCTGCGAATAATATAAAATTACTTTGTTTTAGAATTTTTCAAGTATGGCGAAGTTAAGATGCGAAGTTGTAATCCTCGGGGTAGTTTGGATCTTACTGGGCTCCTCAAAAGTTGTTGCTTTCAGTAGAGAGTTCTCTCACTGCTGTTCAGAGCTAATTACTCGAAAATTTACGAAGGCGAGCTCGAGCATTCTATGGTCATTTACTTATCGGAAGTCTTAAATTATTCAAATATAAAAGAAATTTAGAGTTGAATCAGATGGATGCATTCTAATGACTTATACCAACCAAGAGCAGCCCAGCAGTGGACAGGGTGTCTTCATCTTGGAATTTTACCTCAAAAAAAAAAAAAAAAAAAAAAGTACTAAATGATCATACCAAGCCGCAGTATAAACTTACAACTGTAAGATGACCAAGTCGAAGGAATCCCAGATTCTAGTAAAACTATATTGCATTTTTCCCCTGTAATCTTAGACTTTATCAGAGTCGCTTAAAGGCCATTAAAATAGCTGCACTCCTACCTACTCTTGAATGCTTCCAAGTGTAAGTAACCTAAAAAAACATTTTTCTAATCCTATTATTGAACCAGAGCAATATTTAGATGATAATGATTTCACTTTAAGCGACGCCATTTGTACATTTGCGTAGGATTTATGTAATAATATATCGAGATTCTTAAGTACTATAGGCACTTAAGGTCCAAAAGGGGAAATCCAATTGTATGCATGAAAACTCCAGCAACCAATTGAGGCTGGGAATGAAAAAATACTTCAATTACACATTCTATTGGACTCATTATCATACTGTCGTCCGAGGAATGTTTACCCTGCAGTCAAACGCTTTAATATTATGTGAAAGTTCTGGTTTTAAACTAGTTGGTAAAAGATGAAATCAAACCATTTCGTCCGCTCTAAAATCCAATCTCTGCTGAAGGCAATTTTTTTGCATTTCCACGAAATTGTTATTCCACATGCATGCATCAACTAGTATTTAACTAGTATGCAGCTGATGTATTGTACGACAATTGAGAGGCCCAGCCCAGTTTCAAAAACATCGTCACTGACGTAGAAAAGTCATGTTTGAAGAACTGTTTTTTTGTAAATATGCAAAATGGTTACGGCCCAGTGCTTAATTAGTATTTTTCCTCGCCAGGCTCATAACTATGTACGTTGGTATTTACAATATGTGTCTACAAGTACATTTGTATGAATAGAATAGAGGAGCAATAAAAGTTGCTTCGTTGGTAGCTGTGATGCTTTCAGACACAAAATAAATACATTAAAATAGCAATCGAAATTTTATGCAAGCAAAAGTCAAACTAACATTACATTTTACACACACTTATACACACACTCATCCCCACACATACACACATACACATACCTTTGTTCAGTATCCGCAATGATTGTTGCAAGCTAAGTGAGTATGGGTAGGTTTGGTTGAGATGATGACTTGGCCGCATTGTTTGAGTTTTATTGAACCGGGTTCAACTAAACACAAACGAATTGAACTGTTACACCGAAATGAAATGAATTCAACAGAGATGGAGTGGAGTGAGGCGTAGTAGGCACGCCGTACCAACGACGAGCTCATAGTCTCAGGGTGGGCGTGGATTCATTATGTATCCTTATTTGACTGTGGGCATGTCTAAGCTTATACAATTGGTATTTAGCTGTTTCATGCTTCGACATGCTCTCAGCGCGATATTAATAGACACAAACATACCCACATCTACGTGCCTACCAAAGCAGGAATTGTAGAATAGTTTGATGAGCAACAATACTTGCCAGTGACTGGCTTGTGGGGTATGGGGGCGTACGCAAGTGTAAATTTGTATATATAAATATGTATAACTAAACACACTTTGCCTTCGGCTTTGAGATGCAAGCGAACTGCGATGTGTGTCAGACGAGTCATTGATGTCTATCGAGCGCCCCATGCATACATATGCATGCAGGAATGTGTGTATATGTAACATTGATTGGGTGTCTTTTGTGTTTTGAAAATTAGAAACTATCGATGGCACATTAAATGCTTATGATGGCAGTCAATGGCTGGAATACTCAGAGGGACTCCAAACTTGTCTTGCAAAAGTAGTCAGTGGCACATCAATTTGAATTAAGTCTAGCCGTGTCTTGTCTGTTTCAGACAGTTTGCGTGAGTTTTTGAGTTGGATGTTTTTAGACCTCGCTATTAGTGCACATTTTACTTGACATATTTGGTTGACAAAAGGATTTATCTTAGCTTTCATACCTCTCCAGAAGCCTTCAGTACACTTAAAATTGTCGCATATTTTTTTGCGCCTTCCTACCAAATTCAGTACCAACCCCATTGTTACCAGAATTGAAGGATTCATAAAGATCAAACGTCAAATTGGTTGAAGTATATTTTTTTTTTCTAATCTTGATCCGTCTTCCAAAATGATCCAGTTCGAAGGAACATTGTTTCTTGTCGAGGTTTGAATCCTTCCTCTTGAATTCCGGCAACGGGGATCGGGGGAGGTGCCAATCCTTGAGTAAGTTGAAAGACTAGAATTTGCCTACTCTGTGTACTTCAAATCCTCAATCTTGACAGCAGCGACATCTCTTGGTGAATATGATGACTGCCCAGGATTGCATACATAAACAGTGGATATTGCTAATTATTATTTTTTCTGCTCTTTTCGATTGATAAGTATTCGATTGAAATGTAAGCTCGATTAATGACTAAGCTCGAATGTTCGATTAATCGATTAATAGACCTAAATCACATATCGCCTTGGGAAAAGTTGTTCATACGTACTTCATATTACATGATGAAGCTATCCTTACTTGTGTTTGTGTGTGTGTGTGTGTGTAAGTATTACAAACTATGGTACAAAACAACCGAATACCATAGAACACAGTATTCCTTCTCTGATTTAGCTGTGGCTAAAATATTCACTCGAATAAATTACTTATAAGTCAAAAATCTAAATAAACATACAAACACACATATACATCCGCATATAAATAAGTGAATGTATTACATAAATATATATATATATATAAAAAACGGCAAGCAAATTGAAATGCTAAAAATTCACTCAGTTATGTTTCTGTGAATCTGCTTTTTGTGTTTTGCTGTGTTGAGAAACCACAATGCCCCTGGAAAATGGAAAAAAACTTTCAAAAAATTCCGCTGCTTGAATAAAAACAACAAAAATGTTGCTAAGGTTTGGAGATTACAGAAAAAGTTAAAGAGCATTAAAATTTGAATATGCCAAGAGCTCCTCAGAAACAAAGAACCAGCAGGACAAACAAGTACAACAACAAAAGCAACCAAAATAACAATGGACAAACGAAAAACAAAATGTGGGTGAATAGTTATGAGATGAAGTGCAAATACAACAACAAATATAGCATCCAACAAAAAGTGGCTCAATTTCAATTTGCTGAGAAGGAAATTTTGTTAATTGAATACATTTTTCTACATAATATGTACATATGTACATGTATGGCGATGTGTGCATGTATGCACTTACTTAAGTCTTTATACCTTTCACGAACAAATCAGATTTATTGCAAATTGCTAAATTCGATTTCGATGATTTTCAGTGTCAATATTAACTTGAATTTACATTTGTAGAATATCAAATTTCAGGCTCCCAGATGTTTTTTCGTGGATTTTTGACATAAAACCTCATATTTCATATAAGCCTATAGGTACATCTGCGTACCAAGTTTGGATGTAATATCTCAAAAATTGAGAGACTAATTTGCGTTTAAGCAGGCAGACGATCTGACGGACAGACGGACAACTCAGCTCGTCATTCTGATACGATCTTTAAAAAGTTTGATGGGCCTATCTCTTCTCCTTCTGGTACTTACATGGTTTGGACCAAAGTTAATAAACCATTTCATGTGCATGGAATGTATAAAAATAAAACATTACTTAAACGAAATAATACTATTATATAAATATTTCTTTTTTAAATGCAAATAAGATAACACTGAACTAATGATTTATGCTTGAGTGTTATGAAGTACGCTTTGTAGAGCCAGAAGAGGATTTGTTATGATATTTTGTTATCTCTCGGTGAGTGTTCTTTCAATTAATTCTAAATATTTGGGACTTTTTAACTGGAATCAAAGAACTTCCACACCTCCTCTGATTCAACTTCATAACTCCTGCCGACCTTCCGAAGGACTCATTAGCTGTAGGGAAACTAACTTTCTGTCATGAGAAAATAATTTCGGTGCATTTCTTTTGTCCTAATATTCTGCTTCCGAGTTTTTGTTCCTGAGAGCGGTATTTCGGAACTCCATCGCGCTAGATTATATCCTCTTTTATTACATCTACGACCATAAGCTATTGTGAATATAACGAATATGAAAGTTGAACTGTTTAATAGTAACATTTGCTAAGGATTATCTTAAGTAAAGTCGGAAAAATCTTCTTATATTTCAACTTATTTAAGGGAGGTTCCAGGTACCACTGTGAGCTCAGAAAAGCAATAGAATGAATGGACAATCCTTTTGAAGTCACCCTTTTCGATCATATTCAGCTTTATTCAATTCATTCTTTATTTCCCTGAAAATACGATTTTGTGCATTGAGAACACCCGCTAATGGCAGAAACACTATTGTCGAGTGGTCCACAAAAGCAGGTCTCACTGTATATTTATTTTTCTAATAAATCCTTTTAACTGTCATTCATTCATTTGATCATTTAGCCACCTGGTGCTGCTGGATTGGTCAACAAACATGCAATTTAACTCGTCTAACAGTAAACTAACTAACAATCAAACACACTAACACACTTGTACACCTGCATAACTGTAGTTAAGGAAAATTGAATTAGAATTGATTGGAAATTAAAAATTAACACGATTACATACCAATGATCGCAAAGTGAATACATAACGTTGTAATGAAGGTTGGACATACATACATACACATATAAAACTTACATAGAAGCGATTGGTTAGATATAAGCAGTAGGGGGTTTTCCTCCTTTCGCATGGCGTTCCTGGCGTTCTTATTGTTAAGTTACACTCGTCTTTATTATTAAAGGCTTGATCGGCCTTTCGAGTGCATGGGAATAGGCCAGCTAAATCTATGTGGATAATGCGTCGCTGCGCTTACCTTGTCCACCTCTCCTTACCATGTCACTTAATACAATATTATGTCTCCGCCGCTCTTTCGAATTGTGTTGAGTATTGAGTATTTTTTGTTTTGTTTTTTTT
Source organism: Neoceratitis asiatica (assembly GCA_030068015.2). Lineage (NCBI taxonomy): Eukaryota > Metazoa > Arthropoda > Insecta > Diptera > Tephritidae > Neoceratitis > Neoceratitis asiatica. The sequence continues at coordinate 91,309,613 of CM061526.1, forward strand.
CTCAACACTTTGTGGGGTCCGAGTTAATTCCAATCAAACAAACAGTTAAATGTTCTTCAGATAGAAGCACTTATTTCATTAGGGTGCTCCTTATATGATTTTCCCAGAATTTTCAGTATTATATGTATTATATGTTTTATCATTAACGCTTCCTTAACCGCAGAAGCGATTTTCAGCCGAGTTCCTTCTTCAATTTCCTGTGTGCGTGCAGTTTATTCTAAGCCTCCTCTCAATGAGTCACGGATTTTTATAAAGATCTGTTATTTCATGCCAGAAGTACACTCGGAGGGATTAACACTCCCTGCCGAGTGGTGATCGCAATTTGAAAAATTAATTTTCTAAAATTCTGGATGTTGCTCGAACCGTGACTCAAACCCTAGCCTTCCGTAGTACGCAATGCATTCTTTACTTTATATATATATATATATATATATATATTTCCAAATAAATAAATAAATATATATAAATAATAATTAAAAGAATCACTTTTTTAAAATATTGGATAAAATTTTCAGACCGCACGTTACTACATCTATAACTTAAAAAGTGGAGCTATTTCTTTAAAGTCTTCTGATACACTCACCGTGTGTTATGAGCCAGAAGCATGTCAGATATGGTGATCGCTAGATGAAAGCTCTCAAAATGTAACCAAACCTCTCGATGATGTGAGATGGTAACAACAATTTCATACGGTCTCCAGTCATTTCATTTCATTCATTGCTTCCTTTGTTTCATTTGTTAAAACACAATCTCGTTATAACTCTTCTCTCATCTTAATCTCTTTAGCGAGCTGTGAAGTTCCTTGTTGATTCTATTGATTTCATAACAGCTGATAATGTACTCTAAGGCATAGATTCCGGTATTCGCGGCTTACATTATCAAGCTTGAAGTGGCCTTCATCCTCTTCTAATCTACCTATTGGTAGCTAAATCTAGTAAATAAAACTTCTTAAGGCGCGTTGAGTCAGAGCTTGAAATTTGTTGTGTCAAAAATGCAATTAACTTAACATAAAATATGGCTTGACATAAATGATTGCTTAACATAATTTATTATTAACATAAAATATTACAAAACTTGAAATAATTTTGAAAAACAAAAAATGTCTTCAAACATAAAATAAAGTTGAGCATAAAAAATGGCAATTGCCAAGATCAAGATTATCTCTCGGACGGACTGTACATTAAGTGTATATCGAATTGAGATACTTTAGTAAATTAAATGAAAACTATATGTAAATTCATGTTCATGTAATAAAAAAATATTCCATATAAATATATAATATGCATATGAGCAACACACATACATACATACTTACATTTAAGCCATAAACAAGCAAATTTACATAATATTGTCATACTCCACTTTCGCTCGTCGCATTTCATTACTCGAATCCGAATCAGCATCATCGACACAATTTACAAATGAAAATGGAAATTCGGATTGGGATTAAATCATTTGGCTCAATTGAAGTAGGGCAAGTCAATGTGTGTGTGCTGCAAACATACATACAGACATATGTACATACATATATGCGTGCGTTTGTGTGTCATTTTCGATGATATTGATTTTGTAAGCCTTGGCGGCTTAATTGTGCCTATGGCTGAGCCGTCACGTATTATTTAATTTCAAAATTTAATTTCCACAATTCTTAAGCCAATCGATGATGGCGATGGCGATGGCGATGGCATTGGCGTTGGCGCGCCAATCTCAATTGATAAAGTACGAGTATACACAAACACCAGCAAAGTAAAATGTACCATAATTTAAGGAAATGGAACGCAATACTACCGGACTTTTTGACAAGAAGATAATTTTTTTTTACACCGCCACACCCCCTCCGCACTTTCAAACCATTTTGTTTTCAATAACGCCACAGAAGGCAGGCGGCAAAAAGCGGGATATAATGCAAAATGGTCTGTAAAAAATAGGCAGAGTAGCTTTGGGTCTTTGAATAAAGAAAGTAAAAAAAAATAAGCATGAAAATGGGCATTGCGATAGGCGGACAGTCAACCAAAAGGGACAAACACGAACGAGCCGCCATGGAGCAGGGCACAGCCGGCGAGGAAAGCGAAGCGGCAAGCGTACGAGCGGCAAAGCGGTGAAGCGGGTGACTGAATGAAAAATATACTTTTTGATTTAGCTTTTCGGTGGCGCCCAAAATATTTCTGTTGCTGTCTCTATGCCGTCACGCTAGAATACCGCAAACCGCTGGGGCATTGCACAGCAGAGGGTGAGTGGGCGGTTGGTAGCGTAGCAGTTTAAGGGGGCAGCAGCACCGCGCCTGCTGTCATGGCACTTCCTCTTTGGCATTTTTTGCGGCTCGTCCTTTTTTTCTTCTGGTTAAACAGCAGCAGCAGCAGCAGGGCAATTTCATACAGTTATCAAATCAAATGAAAAGTGCTTTTCTACAAGCCTATTTTTCCGTTTTCCTATTTGAATTTTATGTTTTCATTTTTTTTTTTTGTATTTTTTTTTTTTTTTATTCCTTACAGTGCTTTTTTTTTGTTTTTGGATTTTCTTGTTTGTTGTCGCGCCATAAATTAAGTTCTACAAGAATAACGGGAATGGAATATGCTAAGGAAGATATATAGGAGATAGTGTGTACATACATACATACATACATACATACATACAATATGTGAACTATGTTAGTAGAAAAAAGAAAATATATTTAAGTACATGCAAAAGTCGATTGGGAATGTTTGATAGGAAGTGTAGATATCACACCAGAGACAAGGGTCTCTAATCGTCGAAATGAGTGTGGCAAAAGAAGGGTTTCAGGCAAACCCACTCAATTCTGAAGAAAGTGTAGTTGTGTGTTCTTGTTATAACTAAAGATACACATGGAAAATTGAGATATTAAAAATGCTCTGTCGACTAAAAAAACTCTTCGCTTCAGAGTGTGCGTAAGGTAGTAGAAAGAGCTACACCGCAAACTTTAAAGGAAGCAGCAATGAATATTTAATCTGAGAAAGCTATGAATGTATTTTCTGAGTTATTTGAAGGTTACGATTCAAACCTGTTTATTTGATTAGTTAGGAGCTCCCTCCATTCCACTATATTCTGATTTATATTTACTTTCGGAGCGATCGCCAAAAGGAATTTAACTTTACTTATAGCTGTTAGATTCCCTAAAAACGCCAATTTTTATTCTACCCGACTTTTATTTTCCAACTTATAGAAGTTAGATCCTATCACAGCCACATGGAGAGAATCGACTAGGAAAAAAATAATAGTTTTAGGCTTTTGGTTTTCAGAAAACTGCAGCATCAAGTTAAATCATCAACTCTGTCATTCCACATCGCAGTGATATTCTTGACCCTAGAAGGTAACAGAGACGAATAAAGAATCAAGACAGACGAGCATAAGATAGGAAATATGTGAAATATATGTGTGTGCTCCTTCTGAGCTATTTTCGGTTATACAAAAAGAGCAAAATATCTCTAATTTAAAACGTTTATTTTGCTGAGTGCATAAGCCACGTCCTTATACAGAGCTGGCAAAGTCAAAGGCGGTAAGTAAAGCGTCACAAACTTGAAGGACAACAAATGTTTTGTCTTGTTTGCATTCGTTTTCTTTTATTTGGGTAACAAGGTTGGTGGAAAACTTTTACTTTTACAAAGTATGACAGATTAACGGTTAGAAAAACAATGAGTGGACATACGAAAATATGAAGAGCAGGAAAAACAGACAACAAACAAAGTTTAAAGTATTAGAAATATAAGCAGTTCATAATAAATACATAAAAACCAGTTGTGATTTTATTTTTATTTTTTTTTAAGCACAAAAAATTAAATCTTACGAAAATACTATTCAATAGTTTTGCGTTAAAAATTATACTTTTTTAGAAGGACGTTAGATATTTGATTAACGAAAATTTAAATTAAATAAATTTTGTAAATAAAATCTTTAAAAAAAATATTATTTTTGCAAAATATATTTTCTTTTTTGTTTATAAAAACATATTTTCGTAATTATTTTTTATGTTCTTTAAAGGTTTTTTTTTTTTGAGAGAAAAATATTCGGTTTATAATTTTGTTTATGTTGTTACTGTAATTCATACACAATCCACCTACTTTTTCTTAATCTGAGCTCCCTTCATTTTTCACCGCACATTTTTTTTCAGTCTCTTCTTTTCGTTGTAAACAAATAAAATGCTGATTTTTTCCATTTTAGTTACTTTTAGTCCCCATTTTTGTATTCTAAAATTGCCTTGACAATCCCACACTTGCTCTTCATACTTACATACATACATGCAAACATGCATACAAATTTCAGCAATCGCTTTTATTGTACATTGCCCATTCTACCATTTCAATGTTCGATTTTCAATGTCGCCTGATTTGTGTTGTTGTAATTGTTGATGTTGACATTTTTTTCTCTTTTGGGCGCGTTGCTTTGGTTTTAAATCCGATACTTAAAGCCCCTTGTGAGTGAGAGTGCCTGAAGAAATTGCGTCTATATTGAATTACGTGTTGCAGAAAAGTTTTACAACATTAGGGAGGAGCAGAAAAAAGTTCCAGCAGAAAGCAAGGAATTATTTGCGCCAGTAATAAGTAGAAATCTTTGGTATAGTGTATAGAGCCTTAACTAATTAATACAGGCAACCGCCTGTGTTTCCCCTAATTCCCTTTTTATACTTTTTCTTTTAAAATTATGAATTTTTTTAATATTTTTGAGCTATTTTTGGTGCGGTAAATGTTTATGATCTACCCTATTTCTGTGGCTTCAATATATATATATATATATATATATATATATATATATATGTATATATATATATCTATGTTTGTCCACTTTCATCTCCCTCAAAACTTACAAACAAAAAAGTTAATTCCAAAAATATTTGTTTAAAGATTTAAATATGTACTTAAGTAAACGTTAAGTGGTTTGATGTTAAATAACATTATAATACAATAACGTAAATGACCACCAATGGAAACGTAAAATGTGTGCATATGTATTACAACAGTACAAGTGTATATGTAGGTAAACAAATTAGGAAGAACTGAAGTATTTGTAACAGAAAGACAGAACTTAGAATATCTGCAAATATTGATATTGCCTGAACACTTTTCAGTGTTAAATATATTTAAAAAAATGGCACCTAAAGAAACTTATCAGGGCCTGGATGAGATTTATTCTTTTATTAAAATAAAAAGCAGAGAGTTAGTATAAAAATTAGATGGAAACCTTTTTAAATATATGCTTAAAGATTTCAGAATAATTTTCCTTGAATAAACTAGTCATAAAAAGAATTTGTTGAGAAGTCAGTAATATTTGCCATAAATGAATTTTCTTCTCAGTCTAGATGGAATGATAGGGAGTAAGGTCGTTCAATGGCAGGCAATCTTTATTGCTGTTGTATCGAGTAGTTTATACCATTTCAAACCTTGTAATACTATTGTATAGAACAATCCAATAGAGATAGCTTTTAGTTTAAGGAAGATTCTACAAATTCCAGTACTAAAATTTCATAGAATTTTCATAATCACTCGAGGCGGAATAAGTTAATCGTCGGAAATTGGCTGTGCTCAAAATCACACATTCACTTTCCCAAAATTTCATTTTATCTGCATGCAGCTACATCCATAAGTTTCGAAAAAATGCGCTGTATTGTATAAAATTAAGATTCCCGGCCATTTTGTTGCATAGACTGCCTATTATTTGATCATCAGATCAATAACTCTGAATTCTGACGAGATTTAACCCACTATTCTTCCGACTTCCGGTCAGTTCGATAAATTATTCTTCTATGTTACAGTTTTCTTTAGGTTCCTGAAAGTTTTATGAATGATTTCGAATCACAATGTTATTTAAAAATAATAACTCATTATTTGCTATGAGTTCTTAGCATATCTATTCAACTGATTAAGCATAGAATTCAAGTAGAAGGTCAGCTTTGGTCGTTTTGTCGAATTATCTGGGTGCTCATTGATGTTTAGTTCGAGAATGTATTCCCGGGAGCAACACTACTTGCATACAGTGAAATTCAGTGAGAGAGAAGAAAAGTTTCTACGGGGCTGACAGATTTCATGCGTTTAACTTGTCATTTTCATAAATGCTCTTCGTTTCAAGACGGCCGCGAATGTTTGTTCGCTGCAGTATACAAATGGACAGACTTAGTGACTTGTATCAACTCGTGTTTGATTTCAATAAGGTAAATGGGTTTTCGAAGAAGATTTCCATTTATCGAGCAATTTCATCTCAGTTTCCCCATAAAAACACCGTCCATCACATTTTAAATAAAGAACAACGCAATTTAATTGAATTTTTTCGTCACTACACTGTATGTATATATATTTTTCATTCATTTATTTCTTTCTTTTTTTATGAAAATATAATATTACAAAAATTGCAATTTTTGCTGGTAGAACTGTTTACTCTTTTCAATGTTTTTCTTTCAAAAATACTTTTATATAAATATAAAATATAAAAACAGAAATAAGCTAATTATAAATATTTTAATCAATTAATTTTTTCTTAATCGTAAATAAAGGACAATTGTATTTGATCAAGAGCTTAAGTGGTGTTGATGTGGAAAAATACTGAAAAAATCTACAAATCTTTCAATTACATATATAAAGCAGCAATTATTATGACTAAATACATTGTTGGTAACTCTGGTTATATTTTTAAATAACAACAAAAAAACTTATTATTAAATAAAATATCTTTAAATGATCATTTACATATTTGCTCTACAAAAAATCAATTTGATTTATAAATTATTCTCGAATGAAAAAAGTTTCACAACGAAAAAGTATTTAAAAAATTGAAAAATTGACATGCGGTTTACATACATACACTAAGGTTTTATTTCTAATTATATGTAAAAAAATTGCCACATCACTTTTATAAAAAAAAAATAATATTATTGCACACAACTGATTGATTAGGTTTTGATACATGTATTTATATCCGTCCGTCCAGACGGCTTACTTGCCAATCAGTGCATAATTTTTTCTTATCAAATAAATGTAAAAAAAAATATTATTTATTTAAAATACCTTTGTTTCATTTAATTTAATTTAAATTCATTAATTTGTAAATGCTTTCGAATTAAAAATTTTGTTACAATTAAAATTGACAGCTATTAACGGTAATTGAAACATAACCAATTGTTGGGATATTTGTAAATATATATTTGACTTAAATTGGCCAGCAGTTAATCCGGGAAAAAAATCTTGTATTTATATTTTTATATATTAATTTCTGCGTGTGTGTGTGTGTGTGTGTAATATACTTTAATTTCCAGTTTTATTTTATAGTAAATTCTATGATTTCTATAATTAATTAATAGCTTTAGGGCATGGAACTGCTTTTTTCATTTAATACTACTTTAACTGTACAATACTTGTCTTTGTTTTATGTTTTTCCGCATTTTTCTTCAAACACTTTTTCTGCCATAATTACAAATGTTAATTTTAGTGGTACTCCTTCATGCCTACCTTGTTGCTCTTCATTAGCTCGAAGCATGTGCGAGTATGTGTGTGTATAGATGTACAACTCTTCCGCCAATTTATGCATTTATTACTACATTTCCTTCTTCAGCTGCTGCTTTCGTATCTACATGTATATATATATATGTATGCAGTTAATTGTAAAAGTATATGTGTGTTGCAAGTTTATTTTTTAATATTTTCTTCTTTTTTTTTTACTTAAATTTAAGTATGTATGTATGCATGTATAATACTAAATATTTAATTACATAACTTTTCTTCCGTTTTTCTTTTCTGCCTATGTAAATTGGGCGCCACTAGCGTGTGCTTAATAAAGTCTGCTTTAGAGTACAGTATATTAGTGAGTTTGAGAGAGAGAGAGATAGATAGAGATAGTTATTGAGCGAAGGGGCAAGAGTTAGTTTTGTGGTTTTGATCATAGTATAAGCGTTAAAATTGTTTTAAATATATATTTTTGTAGCTGTTCACTATTTTTTTTTAATATTATTTGCTTTAATTTTGCCTTTTATTATTCTTTACCTTTTTTTTATTTATTTTATATTAACTTCTTGCTGTTATAATTACAATTTATTTAGTTGCAATATATATATGTATGTATGTATGCATATAGGTACTTTTATTAAATTGTTAATTGATTCTCAATTGCAATCGTTTAAAATTTCCTTTATTGTTCGACTATAATTGAAATAAATTAATTTTGGAAACTAGAATGCGAGGACTTTATACGTGTAGTGTAAATTTTTATTTATTTATATACAAAGGGTTTAACTTGGTCGCTTTAGAATAAATATAAAATAATATTAATATTTTTGCAGCGTTGCATTTTTAGATGCGGTTAAAGTTTAGTTGAGCTTTTCAAGTGACAATTAGTAAGAGATTAATAGTTAAATTCTTACGGCACTCACACACAAAGCCCCTAAAAATATACCCATTCCTAATTACTCCACCAAAAAAAAATTTTTTTATTTCATTTAAAGCTTTGCTAGTAGCCACCACAACAGATCGAACAGACGAAGCTTGCATTATTTGACACTTAGAAACTTTTAAGTACGCATAAAAAGGCCCAATAATACTAAAGTCCAGAAGCAGCTGGTTTTTTGACAATCAAAGCCATAAATAAGGAAATCTCCTCACCTACATTCTTGATTCCTTCGTTTGTTTTGAAAAGGCTTCTTAAATTCAGTTCACTACTTATAGTTTTTCGATTGTTTACTATTTAGTGTAAACCTTGTAGGAATATGGGCATTATCTACAACGAAGTGTTCACTATATGGGGTATTCACCACACACAGACACGACTGTAATATTTTTCAAAAACAAAAATTAAAAAGATAACGCTCAGTAATTTTTTTACCAATTCTCCAGCATTTTCTTTCTGTTATTTTAACTCGTAATAGTTGAAAAAATCATTGCTCGCCAAAAATTGTATCCATAGGGGGCGCTTGTAACAAATTATTTATTAAATGTTATTTTTAATAAGAACTGATTTATTTTTCTTAATTGAAAGAGCAAACACTGACATAGTAAATAATTTCAAATTAATTCAAAATTAAATATATTATATATCTCTATATTTTTATAAAATTTATTCCCACAGTGACTTTCAGTCCCTTACAAATTGTCACATGAAATTACTTTAATGCACAGCGTGTGGCGTGACCTTGCTTTGGGTGTAAAATTATTTCGCTTTTACATTGTTTAACACTTTATGAACGCGCTAATATCGCGCATCTAAATATGTCTTTATACAGACATGTTTTTTTTTTTTTTGTCAAATACTTAATACTTAATACTTTCAACATCTTCAGCATAAACTTGCATTTGTATATGAAAATGTCTTATTTATGGACTTAACTGTCTACGCACTAAATCTTATAAATAATTGGATTAAAACTTGAATTCGTTGTATGAATGTATTTCAAATATGTATATATATTTTTCTTCATCTTCTTTTTTTTTCAAAGTCATCTATGTCCTTCGTTGTTGTTGTTGTTGTCAAAATTTGAATTTTTCAAATTTCAAAATTTCTTAGCAATTCGTTGCATTGGTTTAAATAAATATATAGATGTATATATGTATATATGTAAATTTTATATGTTTCTTAAATACATACAAAGTGAACCAACTGCCTTGGTTGTTTTCAATTCAGCAAAGTCAATTCGTAGAATAGAAAACAAATTTCTTCGCTATTTTTATTTTAAAAAAATGCCTTTCGTTATTGTTTAATTATATTTCATTCATTATTTTTATACACATTTTTTGTTAATAACATTTTGCCAGCAATTTTTAACATTTTTTTTAAATTTAAATTAACAATTCTGCTTTGCTTTCTCAGTATTTGTTTTTTTCCTTTTTTTTCTATTTTACTTTAATTTTTATTTATTTAAATTTGTTATTTCCACTGTGTTCATTTAATTGATTGTGTGATTTTTAGGTTTTTAATTTATTTTTCGCTTTTTGTTGCATTTTTAACCTCCTCACACCTCATTTAATCTACCTTACTTTGTGCTGGTTTTTATGAATTTCTTATCTCTTCTCTTCTTTCTACGCATGTTTGTAAATACGTATTGTGTGTAGTTGTTGTTGTTTTTACTTCAGTACCATTTTTTTTACAAACAAAGTATTTAAACCTTTTTCTTGTGGTTATAATTTTGTTTTAAAGCTAACTTAAGCATTAGGCAAATAATATTTAAATATGTATATAATTATCTTCATATAATACGTTTTTGTTGCAAGATACATTTACTTTATTGTATAGAGGAGAGCTGCATTTGACTCTGGTTAGGGAAGCTTAAACACATTTGCAGTGAAATTTAGTTTTAAATATTTTTCATAAAATCTTAATACGAAAAAAGAACTATTAAAAGTAAAAAAAAGGAATAGTGGAAATATGCTCTAAAATTCTATAACTGACTAGCATAACTACCTAACTTTGTGTGTATGTTTGTATGTGTCTTTATGTTTGTTTCGAAAAAACTTCTTAGTTTAGCCTGCAATAATATTTATATATAATCCTACTTTGTTCATAAATATTTATAGTTATTTTTTTTTTTCAATTATATTTATAATTATATATAAACTATTTTATATATTTCAAAACTTTTGTTATAAGTTTTCTTCTATAATTTTTATAAATCTACTAATAATTATTTTTATATTTCCTCCTACTTATTTCCAAATTGAATTGCATTTTATTGCTTTTGTACAAATTGCTTTGACATTCGTTGTATGCTTTACTATGTTATATATGTATGTATCTAAGTATATGTATATAATATTGCAAGTAATTTCTATTTCTATATATGTATCTATAATAATTTATATGTATATATAAGTAATGGCTTAAGCCTATGAAAAAAGTGAGTAAATATTTGAAATTCTTAAGATTAATTCGTTGCTTAGATTTTACGTTTTATTGCTTTTCGATACGCGGCGTCATTTCCATAACTGGAACTTTCTATGTGTTAATATTGCTGTTTTCGTTGTTGTTTTAGCTCTACTATGATAAATGTTCTTCGATAACTTACATATTATTCGTTGAGCAAAATTAATTGGATATAATTTCATATGTATCGTAAGTGTGTATATGTATATGTAAATATAAAATAATATTTATTAAGTAAAAATACGAAATTTTATTAACAAAAAAAACTTTGAAATTTTTGGTTAGTTTTTTTAAATATTTTTTAATATTTCATTTTATTATCTGCTTTAAGCTTGTTTAATTAATGTTTTCACCAGAAAAATAAAATTATTTTCTTTTGTCTATAAAATTTTATTGAAAGAAGCGCGATTTAAATTTCTATTAAAAAAAATCATATTTATTTAAATTTATATATTCAATATTAATGATTTTTTAATTTATTATTTTAATAGCACAAAAACCACTTGCAAAAGTGTCAACTGGTTCAGTTGCTGCGCCTAAAATTATGCCACAATTCATTAGCGTCTGCCTCTTGTGTAGCATTTTACTTTACATACAGAATTTCGGAAGTTAATTGAAAAGTATTAAAAATATGGGGTCGAATCGTCTGTGCTGTGAGCATACAACTCATCGCTTAGTTTTGTGTGTTGGGTATGATTACATCCGCGAACGGATAGTTGATCGTATGCTTGTTACGAACTGTCATACGAACGCAATAAAGCATTCCTATACGTACGTGAAACGAATCCCATTTATTTCATACGAGAAACGGATCACTTAATTTTTTTCCGTACGAACGTTCATCCGTTCACGTATCAGACGATCCGACCCCTGTTTTTATAAATGACAATTTGTAAAGTAGAAATATTAAAGGATTCTCTATAGAAATTAATTCGAAAAAAATTTACGAATTATAAATTTAAATTTTTACATGTATTTTGTTAACATTTTTATATTTTTTTTTTTGTTAATTGTTAAGACAATATAGCATATTCGTTGTTCACATTGCTTATGGGGTTAACTGAGTGAACTCATTGTTCAGCAAGCAAATTACATTATTTGCTTAGTGTGGTAAATATTTAAGATGTTGTATTGCTTTTTTCTGGGTTTCTTGTGATTTCTCGGCGATTAAACCAATTTCTGTGGATAAATAGGATTTCAATGTTTAATAACTTGCTCGAGTTCTCAATACTCGTGTTCGCTTCTTCAACATAATTGCTTTGGATTCCATCCATAATATTTTTCCTAACAAATGCTTCTTCTTCTGCTTATTTCACAGCAACTGTAATTCTTTTCCGCCTTTTCTTCCTTCACTGCATTTCTTTCTAAATATATTTAAGTTCGCCTGTCCATTTAATCTTACTCATCACAATAACCGTAGTCATCATTTCACATTATTTTACACAAAAATCCCAGACTATGTCGTCCTGCCGTTGAACGATTTTCCTAAAATTAACGTTTTACATGCTATTCATATGATATTTGCTTTAAAAATATTTCTACAATAATATAAATATTAACTGTGCTATAAGCCAATAACTTTCGATTTTATTTTAAAAACAATCCTTTTCTAATCTTAGAAATATTCTCACCTTAAATATTTTTATGCAAAGGTACTTTTTGGGCATAATACATACTATATAATAATATATATGTGTCTAACAATGCTTGTGAGTTTGTATGATGATTGTTGTTAATTCAAAACTAGTTGAAAAATCGAAAAAAAAAATCAAAATAAATAGCGTTATTTTCTTTATATATTCGGAGTACTCACTGGATGTCATAAAACATCGTTAAATCATAAGGACATAAAATTTTACATTATCTTCAAATATTTGTTATTGGTTTGCATTGTAAAAAAAAGTTAGCCCCACTACAACTCCGAGCAATTTGTATTCGGCTCGTTGTAGCTTTCATTCGTTTGCTTTTGTTTGAATCAGCTGGTTTATCACAACAAAATTATAACGGATTGCTCTCAAGCACTGTAAAATTTTAAATATTTTTATTTATGACTTACAGGTTTATGACATTTTGTGAGTACCCCCCATTAGATTTATAAGACTACAAGACGAAATACAATGGCACCTTCCCAAGGTACTTTTAAAGTTCCTTTAACTTATATTTATGAAAGTAGTTTCTTCGAACCTTTTCAATTGAACTTCTGTGTTCAAAAATCTAAATTCCATACATTTACTTTTAAAAAATGAAATAATTCTGCAGGCATCAAGAAGATCATTATACCATTCGCTCTAATATAATATGAAGTAAGTTATAAAATAACTTCGAAGCTTTCACAGATCACTTGACAAATCCGTAATATTCAACTTCAAACACTAAGTTAAAGAGCCATGAAAAGCTCACTTGAAAAAAACTTTGGAAATATGCCGTGTCTGCTCGATGTACATACGTGTATTTCTAGCAATGAGAGTTTTGCGAATAAATTTAAAAAAAATAGCTCCAAAAAGGCTTATTTCATCAAACTCACGCCAATGAGCTAAATGAAAGCTCATCTAACCAGGATAACAAATTTACCCCGCTCATTTTCCCAAATTTGAAACCGTGTGGAACCTCTTAAAATAAAACTGGAAAGTAAAGCCCATAAGAAATTATCAAAAAGTCTTTCATAAATAAAACAAATGTTGTGTGTTTTCAAAAAAGTTGTAATGAAGTGTATTTAATTTATATATATTTTTTTGTTTGTTGTATTTGTGGTAAATATGTTAATTTATATAAATTTTGTGTGTGGTGCGTTTTGCAAGTCTTACTTTTTAATAATTAATTTAAGTTATATTTTTAAACAATGCTTAATAATAGTCGAGTAATAATAAAGAGATTTTTTTTTTGTTATTCATTTGAAATGAATTTTCATTTGAGTATTCACACTAGGTATGCGTGTATGTGTGTGTGTGTGTAATATGTAACTTTTTAGTTGATTTGTAATATTTGCTTTTCAATTTGGGTTTAATGAATAAAATAAATATTTGACGAATTTGTTGTGTTGTTGTTGTTTTTTTTTTTGCACATTAAAAATATTAAAATGGCAACAAAAGTATATTAAAATGTATGACCGTTATATGAGTATTTATTTACATGAGTGTGGTTTATGTTTGTTGCGAATTTTTTGTGACAACTTCTGCTACATTTTGGTCTTAATGTCTATATATATGTATGAATGAATGTAAGTATGCATGTGATTCATATATTGTTTGTATGTATATTACTAGTAATGCTTTAACACTGGCAAAATTTTTAAAATAATATTTATGTGTAAATATGTACATTGTTTTCCATTTTTTTTTTCAACTATATATATATTGTTATTAAATGTAAATGTGTATATATGTATGTATTTCAATAAATAATTCAACAATATGAGCTTTATATACATGAAAAAGTGCCACTTTGATATTAATTAAACACTTTAATACGCATTAATGTATTAATAAATTATTTATTGTTTTTATTAATTTTTTTTTTTTTGGAAAGCTTTATACATATAAATTTATATATATATATGAATGAATGAATGAATGAATGAAAAAAATTAAACTATTTTATTACTTAGAACTGTTTTCATTGATTTTCAAGTATTAATAAATATATTAATCTTTAATATATATATATTGTGTAATTGAATATTTCAATAATATATATATATGTATGTATATATGTATTTATTAATTTAAATATCTTACATAGCCTTATTATTATTAAAAATTTGAGTATTGCTTTGGTACTTTAGCCGATGGCTGCGCAATAACTCTTGCCTCACTCAAAACAAAGCTTTTTGAGTTAATTCAGAGGCAAAAGTTTGCTGTTTCTTTTTTCATTTTTTCTTTTCTTTTGCTTATGAATTAATGTGAACTAATTTGCTTATGCAATGAGTTTGCGCAAGTTTTTAGCCAAGAATACTTAATACTGCTTTAATCGTATTTAGTTTAATATACATTCATTTAATATTTCCAATAAAAACTTTTTAGAAAAAACTGAAAAAATATTTGAAATGTATATTTTTGAAACTACTCACGGACTACTTAACCCTTACTTATAAGTGTAACTGTTTGTCATGCATAACTGCATACATAACGGTACTTCATTAATGCTAATTAACTGCTTTTGAGATCTGCTGTGAAGCTGATTTTCTTGTCTTTTCTAAATATTTGCTTATTTGTCGATTTTCTATAAGGAAAGTGTATATATATATAAGTGCCTATTTACCGTTATAAATATTTAATAATACTCCTATATTTACAATTTAAATTTGAAATGGAAAAGCGTTTTTTTTTTTACTCTCAAAACTTTGCGAAATATGTGTGTTTGTGTATTTAACTCTCAGAAAGGCTTTAAGGTAGTGGCGATCATCAGATTTGAAATTTGTTAGCCAGAGTTATTATTAAAGTCTAAAATTAACTGATTTTTTATTGTATTGTAAACAAAAAGAGGTAGTTTGTCAATACACACTATACATTTTGAGAACTTTTTCGTTTCGATGAATTTCCAAAAAAAAAGTACTTATTATATTATTATAACAGAAAACCTTTTAAACTCATTTCGTCTCAAGTCGATATTTTATTTCAATTAAATATGAATTCTTCAAATCGACGATTTTAAAAATGCTTTGTATAGCATATTTTTGAAAATTTTTCAGACAGTGAAACCGTCTTTCCCGAAACTCGTAGTATTCGCTCACGTGATTGATATGTAAAAAGCATCAAAAATTTTTATGAAATATTGAAATTCCTGAAATTGTTAAATACACAAAACTTTCAGATTTGCAAATTTATGATTTTTTATTTTTTCGATTTCTTCATTTCCTATTTAGCAGTACGCTAGGTTCTAGTGACTAGAGAACACTCGATTAAATGCTGGATGAGTTGATAAAAGAATCCGTTAGCTATTTCGCTGATGGCCTATTTTTCTCAAACAAAACAAAACAAAAAAATACTATTTATGTATATATTTAATTGTGTGGTTAATAATCTTCTACAAATATACATACTTAGAGCTTTTAAGAGATATATTTTATAAATATGTTTGATTTTTTTACAAAATATTTTACTGTGAACTAAAATAAAATCATTTTAATGATAACATTATTTTTATGATTAACGCGTGAATACTGTGATTAGTAAAAATGTCAAATAAATGAAAGAATAACAGTTGATTGCGACGAGACTTAGTTCTGATGTGAATTTCTGAAACAGCTGATATTGTTAAACTCACCAGCTCACCAGTGACATTGCAGTCGCCGCAATTTCTGTACTCTCTCAAATGTGTAAAATTGTCACACAGAGCCTAACGCTACTAATATAAGAGAAAATGAAAAATTAGAGATTGGAAAAGGAAAAGAAAAAATTTGCTTACAGAGCAAATAAATGGTAGCAGAAAGACAACGAAAGTTTTAAAATAGTTTTCTCTATGGGTTTACTAATTGACTTTTATATACATTAAAAAAAAATTGGTAGTAATAATTTTAGTATTTATAATTAATATTTATTCTAAGCATACAATTTACATAATTATATACCTATATATATATATATATATATATATATAATAGTGTTAATTGACACAATTTTTGTACAAGAACATAAATTTTAGAGAGTCAAATGGGTGCAGAGTTAACACTTAGAGACTGTGTGTGTGTGTATGTGTCCATAGATAAAGATTTGTATGTAAGGGGGTATATTTGCATTTTCTTTAACTCCGCAGGGACATTCACATAAGTTCTAGAGCTAAGTAGATGTAATGGACGTAATTGAAGCTAAATTTTTAATGTCTAAATAGATTTTTTAACCACTAAATGTGAATTTCAAGTAGTCGATTTGAATAAATTAATTGCATTATTTCTTTGATTGCTTTATTTATGAATTATTTAATTAATTGATGTTAGTAATTGATTTAGGTTTATTAAATTTGAAGTTGTTTAATAGTAATGTGCTAATTATTTGCTTGAAATTAAGTACATAGAAAGAGAAAGTGTTTAGTGTTTACACTTGCTTTGCTGCGGCAGGCTGACTATTATCAATACGTTTTATTTATTTTTCCAATGCTTACTATTCGTTTCCCAAATAATTTATTATTTTTTAATTTACTTGTATATAATTATTCAAATTTATTTGCCAAATTTTATGTAATAATCAAATTTTGTTATTAATATTCTACTAATTTATTGCACCTTTATCCCAAATTTTGTTGGTCCATGCAGCTACAAGTGGGGTGGAAATGTATATTTCTAGATTGGCTTGTAGTGGGTGCCAAGCAAATAAGAATGTGGAAAAAGAAAAATTTGTGAAAAGAACGCAAAAGCTAAATTTATTATTGTCTTTACTAAATAAATTCGAATCTTATATTATTTTGTTGTAAATATTCATTAGGGATGTCTACAAATATTTCAAATGTTAAATCACTGTAATGAAGTAAGCATGTGCAGTACTTAATGGGCATTATATCATATTTGAAAAAAAAGTTAATTTTCTTTGGACTCTCATAAATCCAAAAAAATTTTGTTGACTGTTAAATAGCAAATTCCAAGATGTATTTACACGAAATTTATTTAATTAATTTATTTTGTTTAGTTTCAATTTATATTATCTTAATTTGATTTTCTAAATATTTTATCAAATTTTTTTATTTTTTTATTTTTTTTTAATATTTTAAATAATGTTTATTTTTTTTGTTTTATTATTTTTATATATTTTGTTTTACTCAATTGATTTTATTTTATTTTTATTTTATTTTATTTAATTTTATTTAATTTAAATTTAATATATTTTATTTTATATTTTCTTTTTTTGCGTTATTTTGTTTTAATTTATTTCACTTAAAGATTTTTTTTACTTTTTATGTGAATTTATTTATTTTATTTTATTTTATATTAAATTATATTATTTAATTATTTTATTTTAAAAAAAATTAATCCAATTGAATTTTATTTAATTTCACTTTTTTTAGTTTATTTTCTTTTATTTTAATTTATTTCATTTTTTTGTGAGCAACCCTAATGTACATTAATTTCTAATTATTTGAATATTGGTAGTTGCCAGTTGCGCTATTTATGGATATTTTAATATGTATTTATGCGAATTTCATATCTCAAAAGTTTAATGTTCCGAAGAAGTTAAATTTTTGTTTAGATTAATATTTTATTTAATTGAGATATATTATTTTAGCATATTTTCAAATACAAGTTACATATTTTTTTTAAACATTTTTACAAATTGACAATTGAGGGATAAACTCAACTACTCTTATAAATAAGAAAGAATTCTAAAAGTTTAGTACTTAGGTTTTAAATCAAAAGAATTATAGAGTGAGAGAAAGAGACAGATATACAGCTAAGTTTAGAATTGCTGTTAAACAGCGACTAGACGTTACACTACTAAGCTAAAGTTTTGTTTTGCTAGGGTATATATTATACACTTAATGTTAAATAAAGGGCTTGTGGGGGGTGATAGCCTAATACAGAATATCTTCTTACATTTTTCACTAAATTTAAGCCTATATTTTGGTAATTGACTAGATTATATTTCGAAAATCTGACTGACTGACTGAAATTCTAAGAAAACCTTAAAACTGAGTTAGACACACACAAACACAGCAGTGAAAACAACACTAACAAACATGTATGAACACTTTCACTGTCAAACGGCATACTAGCAAACATATACACACTCGCTTACATAACATACAATAAATTATTTGTAAAGTACCAGATAAAAACTGGAAGAAAAAAGTGTAGTATATACAAGCGAATGGAATAAGGGAAGCATGAAAATTATTTAATTAGCAGAAAATTTACGAGTTACTGTTACTTATTTTGCATAAACTTAGGCGCATCGGCTTGCTTCAGTTCTCCTTTGATGTGTTTTATAGTAATGACAGCAGCGCACACACACAAAAAAATAACGGTAATGGTTGGTGTTTAAGGCGTGAAACCAATACCCATTGAAAATCTGCCTGCAAACGTATGTGTATAAGTGCTTTTAATGGCATCTACCAAATGGAAGTTCATACACACGCGCACTTACATATATAACTCACAAATCTCTATCATTCACCGTCAAGTCAATTCGTCCTCGTCCATCCATACATTAAACCAACAGTGCCACGCCTCTTCTGTTCGCCTTGTCACGCTCGCAAATGCAAATTAGACACTGCTGTGCTCTGCCAATTAAGTAAATCTGTTTCGACATTAAAAGAGTAGCGTTGATAGCATACACTTACACGCTACTCGCTACTCCCTATGGTTAGTATTTTTTGTTTTACTATTGAGCTGTGCGGGGGACGTGCGAGGAGGATATTGTATTTTTATTACTTGTACGCTTCGAGTAGAAAGCGCAAAAAAGTATGTTGAAATATTTTTTGTTGCTGTTGCTAATACTCATAGCTTTTGTTGTTGTTTTTTCTTTGTTTTTTGTTGTTGTTTTTTCGTAATTTCAGTGGTGATTTAAAAAAGCTAAAATATTACCAGCAACGTGTTGCGAATATGCTTTACGATTGAGTTAACTAAGTGTGTGCCGTGTGTGTGTATGAGTTGGTGTATACATACAAACACTACCAATACTATGCTTTGTAACTGTAATTAGTCTGTTGAGTAGCTAGCTTGGAACCACTAGGGCATAAATGCCAAGGCTTCCACCAAATTTGTAAATCTTTCATTTATAGCGAATAAATTTGCAAGAAAAAATATTTAATATGTAATTCTCTGGCATTTAAAATTCTTTAACCGGTTAACTAGTTCGTTATTTCGTTACTTCGTACATAGTAAATGTGCGAGCACTTTTCGAGTACCTTTCTTGTACTTAGAGACTCCATCAAATTCAAATACTGTAACTACAAGTCGGCCGACCTCATTTCCTAAACGTGCAGTTGTGTAACTAGTTATTGCGCTAGGCAGTTATTCCATCCGTCACACTTTTGCAACTAACTAGTTTTGTACCAGCCACATGGGCATTACATTAGATGTACAATTGGTACTAATTAACTGGACATAAAAAATACCAAAGGTGGACAGCCACTCAAATGTCTAAGGATGTCTGTGTGTCCTTTTGTGTTGTTGATGTTGTGTCCTTTTAGCTAATAATAATTATGCGTAATAATGATTTCAAATTCACGTTGCCATACACAAAAGCACACACTCACAGGCACAAGCAAGTTAACAGACATAAATATTAATCAACCCTGAATCTGCAAAAGCAACAGATTTTACTGACCTTAAAGCAATTCAAAAGCTTCCTCTTTGAATAATTTCAAATTAATAGTTATTCTGTTTTAAAATTTTTAAATATTTAGCTATCACTTGTTCTTCCTATCAACTATTGCTTTTTTCTTTCAATTTCTCTGTACAAATTTGCAAAATGTTCGTTGCGTTATTATTGCTTTTTTTTTGGTTTTTGTAAAATTGTTTTGCATTACAAGTGCTTTATGTATATTTTACTTAAATATGTATGTCGTAAATTACTATTAAAATTTCAAATTGCTTTTTTAATTGCTTAAAATTGTGTAAAAAAGAATCCCACTCTTCTTCTTCTTCTTATTCTTTTGTATTTGCTTACGGCCTAATTCGTTGTTTGCGAAACATTGCTCATCATAAAATGTTATTTGTTCGTTGCTTTTCTCAAATCACGTTTACGTTTTATCTACTTCTATGTGGCTTATAAGTTTTTATTTGGTTTTTTTTGGTGTGATTGATGCAAATTGATGGTGATGAGAGGTAGGTGATAAGTGCTTTTGATGAGATTAAATGGTATTGTATGATC
Source organism: Neoceratitis asiatica (assembly GCA_030068015.2). Lineage (NCBI taxonomy): Eukaryota > Metazoa > Arthropoda > Insecta > Diptera > Tephritidae > Neoceratitis > Neoceratitis asiatica. Next base: position 91,330,261 of record CM061526.1, read on the forward strand.
TATGTGACTTATTTGTATAGCTATGTACGTATGAGTGCACATAAGAAAGCTATTTCAGTTGAAGCGAAACTTTTGAACTTTAAGTGAAAGCTTTTGCAGTTTCAGATGAAAGCTTCAAAGCTTAAGTGAAAGCTCTAAAGCACAAGTGAAAGCTTTCAAAGTTTCACTATTTCCTTCTTAACAAATTAAAATTTTCACAAATTTTTGTCGTTATGTGTATGTTTGCATAATGGGTTTGTATGTGTGTCTACTGTGCTTGTGACTACTATAAACTCGTAGCTGTTATTAACTCCTACCTTATACCTTACTTTAATATTGTTGGTGAAATTTCTACGCTACACTATTTTTAAATAAATTATTTCGTAATAATGTACTTTGGTCTAAGAATTATTTAGCTCATACTGTCATACATATATAAATATGATTTAATATTTCTTCCTATACGTATATGCGTATATTTTATGAATGTAAATAAGCATTTATCGAGTATTCTATTTATAATTGTGGACGTTTTTGTGATGTCTCGTGTGTTCAGCGTGTGTTCAATTTGTACAAATATTTACTAATGCAAAAATTAAATATATAACAAAATGATTAACAACAAAAAAATGTAAATAATAAACAAATACCTTAAATTGTTATTAGTATAATTATAATATATGTAATATTTTAAAGAATTTTTATATTTATATAAAAAACTATTATATTTATACAAATTATCAGCTTTTTAACTGAAAATTTACTATGATTTTTAAATATATTATAATAAAATAGATATATATTAATTAAATCTATTCAAATTTTTTTTAAATTTTATTAAGATTTTCGAAATTAAGTTTAAATTATTTTATTCCTCATTTTTTCTGAGAAAATTTTATATTTTTTTTTTTTAATATTTATTTTAAGACGCTGTAAGAGAGCAAAAATTTTCGATACGTATAAAATGTAATTAATTTTATTACTGAAAATAAGTTTTAATTAATTTAAGTATTTTATTTAAATAAAATATTTGTAAAATATTTTTTTTTTAAATAAATTAATAAGTTTTAATTTATAAAAATATTTTTAAATATTCTTTTAATTTTTTTCTTTCAAAATCTCAAATATTTTAGAGTATTTTTTTTTTTCAAAGTTGTTATCATGAATAGAAAAACTCTAAATAGAAAAATATTCAAAATATTAATTTAAAATTTAAATCTTACATTAAATAAATTTGAATAAAAGACTTTTACTGCTAATCATACTGTCACTGGTAATGTTACCCCAAATCCTCAGTGGGTGGGTTAATTTACTTTGGTTTAAGCTTCCAAGCTCTCTATATTATCTGAGTCAATAAGCCCGTATGTATGTATGTATGTATGTATGTAGATACAATACATATAAAAGTATGCTTGCAACAAAACCGTAACTTTTGCACTTCAACTTTATGAACTTTTCCACTCGTCGTTAACTAATGTATACACATATATACTACCTTCGCTCTTGCACTTAAATATTACTTACAATTGCACCAAAGGGCCACTTGACTCCGCTCACAGTTTGCTGTTTGTTTGCTTTGCTTGCTCTGCTTGCTCTGCTCGTTTCACCCATACATCCACATCCATTCCACCTCATCCGCACGTCCTTAGCCAACAAAAGGCGTTTCCACTTTCACCTGTGTTGCGCCAGCAGCCGCCATCGGCATCGGTATTGTTAGCGCGCTTATACTGCCAATTTTTACCGCCGACGGGGTTGGCGATGTTGAGATGAAACGTCGCTGTTGTTGCTGTTGCTGCTGCTGCTGATGATGATGTGCCGCCGGCGTTAGCGGAAAATCTTCCATAGACGGCGCCGGTGAGACCATGTCATTGCTTACATCACTATCGAACTGCATATCTGCCTCGTCCTTGAGGCAAGCCGATTCCAGATGCTTGTTGAGGTACGACTTAAGCGCAAAGGACTTGTGACAACGTTTACACTCGAAGTTCTTATCGATCGAATGTGTTTGCATGTGGGCGCGTAAATTGGAGCGGTCGGCGAAAGCTTTGCCGCAATGAGCACACCCGTAGGGTTTCTCGCCCGTATGTGAGCGCAAATGGCCCTGCAGCAGCCATGGCCGCGAGAAAAGCTTACCGCAGACATCGCAACTGTGCGAGAGTTTGTGCGTTAGCAAGTGCATGGCGAGTGCTGGCATCGAGACGTACGCTTTGCCGCACGTGTGGCACTTTTTGGCCGAATGTGAGTCGAGTGAGCGGTGAGTCTGCTTGTGTCGTGAGAGATTACTCGATGTGGCATACTGTTTGCCGCATTCGGTGCATGAGTACTTGGCTTTCTGCAGATCCTGCTGTACCACCGCCGCTGGATCTACGACATGCTTACGCTTCGAGCGACCGTCGCTAACGAAAAAGGCTTCGTAAGTGTAGGCGACCGTCTTATTGGAGGCGTGGCTCGCCGATGTCGACTGTATGCCCGTTAACTGGTTTGTGGTATTACTGTTCTCATTCTGCACGCTACTTGCAGGCGAACTGGGTTGCCGATCGCTATCACTGGTGGCGCTGAGTAGGCTATGCATCGAGGCAGTGCTGCGCGGACGCTGTTCGTTTGCAACGCAAGCAGCAGCAGCTAAATCGGCAATGGATGAGCTTGAATGATGGTGTAGACTGACTGGGGCCGCCACTATCTCCTGCTGTTGTAGTTGTTGTTGTTGTTGTTGCAGTTGTATAGCATGCGTTATGTGATGTAACGGATGCTGATGGTGATGTTGTAGTTGATGCTGGAGTTGCGTCGGAGACTCTTGCGGTTGTTGTTGGTGTTGTTGTATTTGATGCGGCTGTATTGGCGGATGGAAAGCTGTGGAAGCACTCAAATCGAGTATTGCGTGCGCGGCATGCAAGTCCTCCTCCGCCGGTACACGCAAACTCTCGTATGGTGTACGCAAACGCTCCACACTGGGCCTATCGTCCAGCGAGTATGGACGGTAAATGTCTTTCTTCTTCGGAGGCAGCGATAGCGCAGCGCCAGTGCTTGTGAAACACATTGCCAACGATTTATTGCGCAATACGCTGGACTCGCTTGCACTTGTTTGACCGTTGTTATTATTATTATTGTTGTTGTTGCTGCTGTATTTTTTGTTATGCTGCATATACTCCTCACTCTCGGTCTTAATGCGTATCATGGGCGGACTAAGGCGGTCACTACTGTGACTAGAACTACTACTTTGACTATGGCACTGACCATCATTATTGCTGTTGTTGGATGCCATCGTCAACGCACTACTCGCATGACTTGTCGGCGATGCTGAAGGCGAAGAGGCGGTCGAAGGCGGTGGCGTGTGTACGAACGACGAATATGGATGCGCCGCATGCGGTAAAGTTACGAGGCTGTGATGATGCCTTGTGGTGGCACCGGAAGCAGCGGCTACAGCTGCAGCTGCCACCGTCGCCGCTGCAACAGCACTCGTAATTACAGTTACTTCACCATTTTCCATTCTAGGCAGGTACGCTGTTGTGTAGTGCTGGTGGTGCAAGGGCGAAGCATCATGGCCGAAACCTGCAAAATTCAAGAGATAGAAGATATGAGAGACTCGGTAAGTTAATGAGTGAGTGTGTGAGTGAGTGAATGAATGGAGCAAAGAGGACGCTTGTAGAGTAAAGGGAATTTTTAATTTTATTCTTGCCGGTCATAAAATCAATAAAACCCCCAAAAAAAAAACGATTTCAGTAAATTCGGAAAATCTCCACGCCAAATGCTACACAGACAGACTTTTCCGAGCAAGCCTATACACGCCACACAGAGCGGCCTCTGAAACCCAAGTTGAAATGAAATTGTGTGTATGTAGCAGTTTACAGTTCAAAATTTGGCAAAATGCCAAATATATGTAGTTATATATTTTGAGCAGTAACATGCGCCCAACATTCTTGCCACATACTCATACATTGTTGGCCGCTGTGTGCATTTTGGTATCGATGCGGCAAGTGAAGGAGCGGAGCGAAGTTATTCCATATCTACTGTATGTGAATGGTAGAATTTTTGAATTATCTACAATGTAATGTTATTTAAACACCTCAATAGAGCACACATACACACACACATACATACGAATGTATGAAAATATAAAATGCACAAATATTGATTTTATCACATCGCTAAAATAATTAAAATTACTGAAGTGAAACCAAATGGATGTAAATATGTGTATGAATATTTTATTCGAAAACCTAACAACAAAAGCAAAAAGTAATAAAGCAAAAACAAAGTGCAAAAAAGCTGAAAAAAATTTTTAGAAAATTTTCTAATCAAATTTTAGAAGCCGAAAGATCTACAAATATATTTTATTTTCTCATTTAGAGGTATTGGTTTTTTTTTTTTTTAATTGAAAAGAATTAACTTTGTGCAATTAAGGAACATTTAATCAAACTCTTTAAATAATCCTCTTATAAATTACATTTTATTTAGATTAGATAAATTGTAATTAATTTCACTTTCGATTAAAATGTTCACAAACATTCAAATATTAATAAATTTTAAAAATATTTTTTTTTATAAATATGACGAATCGTTTTTTGAAGAATTTAACCAAATTGTACACTCAATGAAAACTTTTTTTTGTTTTTTTGTAAAAAAGTGTGGTACTATCTTTGAAATTTTGCTTTTGGTTGAGATTCTGTCAATTAGAAAGAAGCAAAATAGCATGAGGACAATATTTGGGGAAAAACGTGGCCTACATTTAGGAGCATTGCTTTTTCTTATCTAATATTGACTCGGAGATGTTTTCTAATATTAATGTAATATAAGTCAAAACAAAATAATTTTTAAGCCTCCTTAACTCTCCACAGAAACCATAAAAATTATTATCTTTATAGCAATGAACACTTTGAAGCCGTTGAAGCAATTCTCAGCAATGCCTGTGTGTATATGATACTTGTGTCTAAAGCTTCAAGCAGGAAAATTGTGATATGGAGGCCTGCTTGTGGTCACTAAATGTCATCGCGTGGCATTTGAGAGCTAAAGCTCACTGTGAAAATAGTTATATGACCGTAGCCACTACCCACTACACACACACACACAAATGTACAAACAAAAAGGTACCTCTCATATGAAATCAACGATTCTGTATTATTATCCAAATAAAATGGTTGGAACTGCAAAGGACCTGCCAGTTTTTTACAATATTCCTCCTCTCAGTCTGCACTCACAGTGCCAATCATATGCGCCGCCAGCCACGCGTGTACAACAACAAGGTAGATAGCCATCCACTCATCATTGCTGAGCCGTAGCTTGAGCCGCATGGAAACGAGAGATCAACGGCGCGGATGGCAGCGCGAATGTTCTAATAAAATATGTAACAGCAATAAGTAGTGTGAGTGCATACATACATACATATATACAAAGTATTAGAGAAAGTTGCATATATGTACATATTTGGCATTGCCAGAGAGCGCCCTGCGATATGCCACGGTGTGGCAGACGCCGATGAAAGGACGCAAGGATGAACGCGGCGGCAAACTTAATGCGCCATAACAACATAAAGTATATCCTGATTTTCATTTGTGAATAATGGCTTTGGGAATCTAACTTGGATGCAGGCATATGTACATATGTATTTAGCGGCAGCAGAGTCATATATTACTTATTTACGCGCACTTTAAAGAGCCGGCAGGCAAATATTCGATGGCCAGACATCAGCAGCAGCAGCAGACATCTACTGTCGGCTGTCAGTTTACAGTTAGAGTTAGAGGGTATGCATGTTTGTATGTATGTATGCACTTTGTGTTGATTGTAAAATGTAATGTGCAACAGAGGACATCACTGCCACTACATACATATATTAGCTAATACGTCTGGATAGAGGAGTGTTAACACACACACACACACAGACACACAGACACACACTTACGTACGAATGTATACATGAGTGTAAGTATGTATGTTTGTACTCCCATAGACTTTGTGTAAAAAGTTTACATTTTTCAACACACATACACATATATATACATATTAGTAAGTAAGTGTGTGTGTGTGTGTGTGCTTACGCTTCGGTGTGCACTGTACATAGATATAAACTTTAATTAAGCAACGGCAGGGTTGTTATGAAGATTTATGCAAGTGACATGTGTCACATTCTGGGTCAACATGCGATGCGCATAACTCATGACAGGCTTAAAATTAAATATTTCAACAGAAAGAGCGCAACAAATGCGAACTCTGCCGTACGTACATACATACATACAGTACAAGTACAAGTACAAGTGCAAAATCATGTGTCTGCATGCATGTACTTTTACTAAGTTGCGAACGGACATATGTGAAATTTTCAAATATGTATTTGGCGCTTACGAAATAGCAGCAACAGGATTGAGCGCCTAAAAGTATGCACTTCCATAGGCGTGGATATAGACGTGCATGCATTTGTTTGTGTTATGCTGTGAATTTGTTGGGAGATATGTTTGCTTGTGTATGAAACTACAGTTATATATGTGAGTGGTTTTAATATGAACTAGAGTGACGGCAACAACAACAATTACTGTCTCCAATGCCATGCGGTTGTTGCATTTTGTATTGCGCTTGTTGCAACATTGCAGTAAAATTAGAAAGAAAAAAAGCTCAAATTAATTAAATTCTAAATAAAATACTTCAAACTTGGATTGGAATTAATTTTTTCATTAAAATTTACTATATCAAAAGCAAATGCATCAACTAAAGTGAGTTAGAAATTAAAGTCGATTGAAAGAAAATTGCGGTAAGCAATCCAATTTATACAGAATTTTTTTTGGCGATCAATTTTTTTTATGCAATCATCTGGTTTTCAGAAAATTTATGAAAAATACTTTTATTTTTTAATATAAGATTTTTTTAATATTTTTTATAACAAACTTATAGCATCTTTAGGCAATTGAAAAAAATATATACGATTTTCCAATAAGAGCGATATGATTTCTTAAAAAAAAAAAACACACTAATTTTTAAGGAAATTCAAATGTTTTTTTATTTAGTGTGAAGTACAATCGATACAATTAAGTTCTGAATATAACATCATTCAAATGGCCTCCACGACTTCTTTTGCAGGTACGAATTCAATGAACCCAATTTTTGAGCACTTTTTCCACTAAATCAAGTCGTATGCCATGAATAGCACGTTCAATATTGACTTTTAAAGCTAGAAGAGAGTCTAGTTTATTGCTAAAGACCAATGACTTCAAATAACCACACAAGAAGTAGTCTAATGGTGTTAAATCACAACTTCTTGTAGGCCATTCAATGTCACAACTTCTTGAAATAATCGAATTTCCAAACCTTTCTCGCAATAATTTTATTGTTGCACGTTATGTGTGACACGTGGCCCCGTCTTGTGGGAACCAGATGTTGTTAAGTGCAACTTCTTCCAATTGTGGCCATAAAAATCGATCTATACCGCTCTGCATTGACGGCTTCATTTTGAAATAAGTACGTACCGCCGATTCCACCAAACCAAAAACCACACCAAAATGTCAATTTAGGTGAATGTAATGGTCGTTCATGAATAATTTGTGGATTTTCTTCGCACCAGAATCGACAGTTTTGTTTATTTACGGCACCACTCCGATAATAGTGAGTCTCAACGTAAAAATGATTTTCTTAAAAAAAAATCGTTATCGTTTTCAAGTTGTGCCAAGGCAAAATCGGCAAATTCACGACGTTTATGATGGTCCAATGATGAAATTGTAAAAATTTCAGAATGCAATGAAAAAAATAACAGATCATGACATATTCGAAATGGCCAAAACGACACTTAGGAATCGTATCATCCCTATTGGAAAACCCTTTAAGTTTTTAATACATACAACAAACATTCTTTTCAATCCACATTATTTTCAAAGTTAATTTTTTATTCGTATGTTAGTACTAGAAGGAGTAGATGTCGACACAGCAAAATTTATACCGATCGTATTAGAATAACGAGTTGAGTTGATTTAGCCATATTCGTTTGTCCGTCTGTTTGAACGCTGTTTGTAATGTATCAATTAATTGTCGGAACCGTTCAGAGAGTTCGACTGTCTCATATGGCCATCATACAACTGAGTTATTCAGATATGTGATTTTGAGCCATTAAGACCACAATAAGACATTCAAGAACATGACAGTTACCTACCTCTATACACATAGATTTAAGTAAATATTGATACTGAAAATCATCGAAATCGAAAGATAATATCATATAGCCCCCAAATAACCAATTCTTTCAGATATGAGATTTCAGGCGAAAAATCCGTCAAAATAGCATCTTCGTATGTATGTATATATTGTATAAAAAATACGAGCTTGAAGTTTGGTATTCTACACACCTATGTACATTCAAATAAATATTGACACAGTATAATCCAATTCAATTGAAATCGAATTTTGGACTTACATATGTTTATGACGTAATTAAAGACTTCGACATACCTCTGTTTTCTTACTTTTGATTTTTAGAATATCCATAAAATGTTTAATTCCAAAAAAATATTATTTAGCTTTTTTAAGTCAATGTTAAATCAAATTAAATGAATCTTTTCTTTTCTGTTATATAAAATTTTACTAATTCATGAAATCTGTAGAAAATTATATAAAGAAAAAAAAATTAAAAGATTTACCAAAGTCAAAGGTTAAAGGTGTATTAAAGAGGCTTAGAATTCACTATTGAAAGACAAAAAGAAAAGCAACCGTGCTTTTTTTCATTGGAAGCATAAAAAGCATAAGTTTATTCAAATAAAATTCTCTCACACCAAAACGATTTGAAGGCCAAAGTGGAGTTTCTAAAACACCACAGGCAGTCTGTCTGAGGAAAAGGAAAAAAAATTCAACAAATTGAAGTAAAAAGGCGCATATAGCCACACGTATGTGTGCGATGCATACTGGTATGTGTGCCAAACCAGCTGAGCTACAACGGGACAGCTGACTGCTTATGATCTTAGCAAATAAAAATAAAAAATAAAAAATATGTGAAATAAAATAATAAAAATGTTGAAAGGTAACGGCGTAACAACAACAAAAAGGCAAAGCAAAGTGAAATAGTTTTAAGTTCAAAACCAAAAAGGGGATAACATACATACGCACGCACAGACACACACACCGGCAGGACAGCATTCAAAGCGGAAGCTGGTAATAGGATAAAGTAAAGAACCGTCCAAAACTCATACCCAGCCCAGCTAAGTACGATTCGTCTCAGCTGGCGCGCTTTGACGCAACGCCATGCCGCGTCATGCCACTTGAAAGTTCACAAGCAAAGGACACCCCTTTTTTTGGTTTCTTTTAGCAAATTTTTTTTTTTTTTTTTGCTTTTTTGCTTTTGTGGCGCAAATCCTTGCGATACGTAACTGAAGGCGGTCACTGTCTGCTGTTTTTGGTGGCAGCGGCGTGGCGCAACAGACGTTTGCTAACCTTCTTTCAGAACCCTCTCCCGTTCATCCTCTTGCCTACATGCTTGCAACAAAATGCTGCGACCCTTAAATTTGGTGCTGCGAATTTTATTTTCATCGCCCCACTGTTGTTGCTGTTCCTGTTGCTTTCGCTGCTGCCGCTCTCCTGCCAACATAGCCATGCAGGCACTTGCTCGCTGGCTGGCTGGCTGACTGGCTGGGTCGCTGTCTCGTTTTGTGTTTTGCTCTTTTGTTTCACCAGTTGATTTGTCGACGGATTATTTCGCTCAAATTCACAATTCAATGTTTGAACGATTTGCTGGAAAATTTTTCGTAGAGGGGAAACAACAACAATAACACAAGGTTGTAATGCTTGCAAGAAAGAAAAGCAATAAAATGTTTTATGTATGTATGTACATACATATTATTTCGATTTGCCACAAAACGTTGAAATTTGTCAAACGATTAGCCTGAAGCTGGCAGAAGCATTACACCAACTGCAAACTGGGAGAGCCCTTTCGAGGCTTCAATTCGAAGGGGAATGGAAGATACAACCGTCTGTGTATCAACAAATTAATTTAAATGGACATTTTATATTTTAGAAAAATATTTAAATAGAAAAAAAGTTATATAGAATAAGAAGCGAGGCAAAGAAGCTGCACAAATAATCTGTTTGTTGTGGAATCCTTGGAGGAAGAATTTCCGATTTTTTACCAAGACATTTTTTAGCAAATAATTTATTTATAAAATTATAAAGGTTCTTCAAAAAGTCCTTTTCGGAGTTCTGAAAATTTATAAAATATTTGAAACGCCAGGAAATCCAAATTATTTCATAAAATTTTTTTTAAAAAGTTCATAATAATAATTTTTGAGAACTAAACTTCTAAAATGTCGTCATGATTTTACTGTTTTTACCATAAAAATCACATATTTTATTATTTTAATTTTTTTTTTTTTTTTTTTTTTTTTGGAAAATATTCAAGAAAGGATTTTTAAACTTAAAAGCGAATATGGAAAAAATGTAGTTATGAAAATTAAAACTTTCAATAAAGGTTATTTTCGTATTACTAGTAGAGCTTCAGATTTTGTTCAAACATTTTCGAGCAGTGCGAGCATTTTAGCAACGCAACCAAGACTCACACACTTGTTCATTGCTCATTACTCGAACTCGAGCCAAGCACAAGCGTTTCGAGTATTTTGACAAACATTTTAGCAACGCAACCAAGACTCACACACTTGTTCATTGCTCATTACTCGAACTCGAGCCAAGCACAAGCGTTTCGAGTATTTTGACAAACATTTTGACTTTTTTCTCAGATATTTTGTTTAATAATTTTTAATTTATTTATGCAAAGTGTAAAAATCATTGAAACGCCAAATAAATTTTGACCAACAATATTAATTTTTTGGTGAGCAGTTGAGTTAATGAGCGAGTATCGAGCGAGCATCGAGCTGTTCGCACTACTCGACACCCTGGTATCTAAAGCTCTAATTACTAGGAAAAAATATTTTCTGAAAATCAAATACAATTAATTTAACTGTGCGAGTTAATAAAATATTTAATTTTTTAATTCTGATATAATACAAAAATCCGATTCTCGAAAAAAGTAACTATTTCTAAATTCAGTTTAAATGAAGTCATTTCAAAGCTTTCAAAAAATCTCAATATCTATAATCAGGATAATTTGTATTGAAACAATTTGTTCCTGTTTCTTCATTTCTCCATATTTGTATTTATATATGCAGGTACCAGTTTCTATCAACGCAGGATGTGGCTAAGTTGCTGTTGCTGAATTTCAGAATTTAAATAATTGAATGTATGTGTATGTTCATGGCTTTTGGAGTAGCCCCAAAAACCATAGCACAACCGCGTGTCTTCTTTATTTCAAGCAAACCCAAAAAAAAAAACATAAGTTACCAAAACGGAAACGGAAATGCGTGTTTTACTGAGACAGCAAAAATTCAAATGGAAATGAGGAGTCCGCAAAAAAGGAAACGGAAAAAAACTAGACCAAAAAAATCTTAAAAAAAAAATCCAAATTCAAAAAAGCCAAACAGAGCATAACTGCTTACAGATGGCAATCAAGGAAAAAGAAAATTACAGTAAAAGTGAAATAAATACAGAAGGAATTAAGAATGTAAACAGAAACGCAGCACAGCCAATGGCAATGGCAGGCGAACATGAGAGGAAATAAAATTAGAGTGAATTAAAAATGGGGGGAAATACACAAAATTCAGTTAGAAGTTAGCTTGTAAGCCAAAGCGAAGGAAAGTGTTTACTAACTCCGTGCAGGATACTCATGCATAAGCAACTGCCTAATCAAACAGCCGCCGGAAGTGGCGCTCTGTCAATGCTTTGCTAATAGATTAATTAAAAATGTAAACAAATTTAATTCGAGATATTAATTATAGAAAAAAATTAGTCACAAGGATTTTAAAATTTACTTAGTAAAAATTATTATATTACAATCACAATCAGTGGTGAAAAAGAAATTATTTTCGCCTTGTCAAAAGAAAAACATTTTTATTACACAGTTTCTACCACAACTCTCCACGCACTTGCGCTACTTTGAACGGAAATGACGTAAACACAGCCAAGAAATATGAACTAACTCACGAACAACAACAGCAACAACAACAGTAGCAGCGAAGGCAAAGTGAGTTGTGGAGCGACTATCTCGAAAAAATTGCAAAAAAAGGATCGTTTGCTTGCTGCGCTCCATTTGCCCACTTTATCATCACTTGGGTTTCGTTTCCTTCGCATTGCGCTTACCACATTGTTGCCGCATAACTCTCTTCCTTTTACGAGAAATTCATTGGCGACTTTTACAATGACTGGTGTTAGTTGCCAACGCACAGTGGGGTGTACACGAATACATGACTGGCTGCTAGGCATGTCTGAGCTGGTTTTTTTTTTGTCCAAGGGCCAAAGTCAAATGTCGCAAGAGGCAACCAGTTTGAACTGACTGTTTTTTATGTCTGCACAACTCAATCACACTGCATTAGTAAGTAGTTCTGTGTGTGTTCTCCTCAGTTGGGACCGGTTAAACAAGTGGACGCGTAAGCGTTTTGAATTTTGTGCGGCTTTTTGCTTGCATATTTATATTTTTCTACCCATGCAAAACATATGCCAGTGTATTCAACAATTTGTTGGTTTAAAATTTCGAATTTAAGAAATTTCATTTCCATGATATTCAATTTATAATCATACTTCTTCATTCTGAGAATTTCTCAAAAATTATTTTCTCATTTTTTGTCGCTTACAAAATACAAATTTTTTCTCCCATAAAACATTTGATGGAAAAATTTGTTATAAATCCTATAATTGAAAAAAAATCCATCTAATACGCAGGAAAAATTGCGATTGATGCTTTAAAAGATCTTTGATGTTATGTAAATTCAGAATCGAAAACTTTCAATTTTTAATAGATTTTGAGTTATAGGTAGTCAGCTATTTTACTCTCTTTTAAATCTTTATATACAAATCTGCTGAGTGTCTGTTCGTCATTGAACTCCTTTAAAATGGTGATATCAATTTTAGTGAAAATTTTTGTTCGTATATTCAAATGGATCTGAGAATGGTTTCGCTTAAATTTTTATCATAAAGTGGACCATACACGAATCTATTGCAAACTCAAAAATCTTACGTCTTGGGTGGTGAACATTATTATAGGTTTAAGCGAGCGAAATTAACAAACGACAGTTTCATAGAACAAAGTCGCAAAATGAAAGAAAATTAGTGTGATTAACTATTTTTTTTTTTTAATTTTATCCTCAAATACTCGATCAAGGCTCTCCAGCCCCCCCATTACAACATCAACAGTGGATAATTAAAGATAATTCATTTTTTAATAATAAATTTGTGTTTTGTTAAATCAAAATTGCTTTGATCCATCTTAAATATTTTTTTTTAATTTTGATATTTTTATACTTAAATATTAGTTTTGGTTAAGTGACTAGTTTTAAACATTTAGTAAGAATACCAGTATACTGAAACTTTTTAATGAGATTTAGAAATATATAAAAGTTTTAATATTATATATTTGTGCGCATATTTCAAGAAGCATCCGAATAACCGAATTTATTTTTTTAATTCCAAGTCCAGAACTAGTGAATAAAGAACCGACAACTCAGAGTTTTACTATAATTTCGTACTTTTCACTACCAACGAGATTTCTTAATGAAGAAATATTCCTTATAGCAAAGGTGTTCCAACTTACCGTTATATAACACTGTTGTACCCCGCGTTGCCGCCTCCGGTGAGTGTGGCGGTGGACTTGGCGCTGTAGCGCCAGCAGTCGGCGATGAAGGCCCCCAACAAGTCGCCGTAGGTGTTGTGCTATTACTGCTGTTCGACGTTGTTGAGGCTGCTGAGGCTGCTGTGGCTGTTATGTGTATTGTGCGCGACTCAGCTTTAGCGCCATCCTTCTCCAACTCAGCCGCACCAACACTGCTTGTGGCTAATGCCAAAGCATTATCACCCACAACGTCGATCTCTTCGTCATCATCTATTGTGGAGCGGCGTGATTTTGAAGATCTTCTGCTGTGAAATTGCTGCTGTTGCTGTGGGCTGGGTGATGTGGCAGCAGCACTGACCTTTGTGCTTGTCTCTGGTGGCGCTGCGCTTGCGTTGTTATCTTCGACGCGATCAAGCCAAGGATATGCTTTCCATTTCTTAGCCATTAAACAGCGTGGCATTTTTAGTGTTGTGGCGCGGGAAACACGAGTTTAGTGGAATGTTAAACAGAAGCAATGCAAGAGTAGAGGCAAAAGCTGAAAGTGTAGCTAGGTATAGGCAGGACTAGAAGCTACAATTCTTTGTTTCTTATTTATCTTTTGTGGAAAACTAATTTAGCATTTGTATAGGGTAGTCTGTAGTTATTTCGTGCGAGCTAAATTTACAGTAAGTGTAAGTAGAGTTGTTCTATTGTCGCTGCTGTTAATGTAAATAAACACACGTTTTAAGAATTTTCGAAACAGTTTAGTATTAGTTTTGAAACTTTTTTTACATAGTTTGCTCGACGAAATTTTCAGGCTTTCTTTCAACTAAGATTTAAGCATTAGTTTTTTTTTTTTGTTTTTTTTTTTGTTCTGCGTTAAGTTTTAGTGCTCCGCATGCATCTTTCAGTTAAGTTTTAAATACTGTTTATTGTTGTTGCTGGCGCACATTTTCGCTGGCATGCCACATCCCATTACCAACAGCGGACAGTTGAATGATGCCATTCGCAAGTGTTGTTGTTGTTGATTTTAGTTAGATTCTTGCATAAATATTTAAATAATTTAATTTATATATATTTGTTTTTATATTGCTTTCCTTGACGTCGTTGTTGTTATTATAAATATTTATTATTTAGCTTAAATTGCTTAATTGCTTAATGAGATTGCTTTTTTGGAGAGTTTTTTTTTGTTTAATTACATTCGCGTTAGATTCGAATGTGAGTAAATATGTGGTTCATGCCTTTAAAACTACTCAAATTTACTCCATTCGCAGTTTTATCGCGTTTTGTGGTTGTTGTTGCTGTTGTTTATATGTATAAATAGTCGTCGTTCTCATCGTACGCTTTTGTTTATATATTTCATGCACTTTTCTCATGTGTTGACTTTTGATTTTCTTGTTGTTTTAGTTGTAGTCATTCTAGTTTTTTTGTTGTTTTTTTCTTTTTTTTTAGTTTCGTAAAACTTTTCTTCGACTGCGTATTGATTTTTAATCCGTGATTCAGTTGTCAGCCACGCGACAATCGACTTTATGCTTGTTTTTGCACTTTGGCCAACAAAGAATTTGTTGAGTTCGAATATTTAGAAGTAGTCAAAGCGGTCGCCGGAAAAAGTATACGAACTCAAGATTAAGTAATTTATAGATTCAGATTTTTTTTTTTTTTTTTTTTTTTTTTTGTATAGAAAATTTAATAGTTTTCAAAATATTTTGATTTCTTCTTACAAGTAACCGCACGCACCGTAAAATGAGGCACACGACTTTTTCGGCAAACACACACAATTCTTGATTTCGCGTTGATTTTCCTCTTTAATCCTTTATGCTTTATTCTCAACACTTTTTCTCACGTTCATTTATGTGCGAAGTGTTTTGTTAATATGTTTTTTTTTATTGTAAAAAATTTTTAGTTAAAAGTTATAGTTAAATGTTTGAGAAAAAATTAATGCATAGAATTAATTGATTGAGGTTGGAGAAAAAATAACTTAAGGATCCGTACAAGAGAATATTATATAATAGAGAGAAGAGAAATGCGAACCGAACGTAAGCAACCCTTGGAGGCTTATGAGAAACCGTAGTCATCGCACAGCGGCTTTTATACGCCCGTCCATCGGCTAAACGACAACCGACAGAGCGGAACACAAAGTGAGATACAGCGGAAGTGACACAGAGATTGGCTTTAGGCAAGCAAGTGGCAAATGAAACTATTCCCAACTGTTGGGGTGTGCTTACAACCCTTAGCGCTTATTACGTGAACAAGCCACTCGGGTAGGGGTGTGCAGGGTAATTGAGGGCGCGCTGAGTGCAATAACAAAACACAAGCGCTGAGCAAACTAATAGGAATGATATGAAATCGTGAAGAATCTCTCACAGCGCTCAAAGAAAACACGAAAGCGCAACTCGTGCTTATGAGCTGTTGCTTCAATGCCGCGGCGAGCCAAGAATCGGGCACACGAAGCAACAGTAGTAGACGAGCACAATGTAAGGACGATTAGTGTGCGAGCTGAGCGAGTGTGAAAGCGGAACGTAGTGAAAACTGGTGTTGCGGCGCTCAGCTGCTTTGCTTATGTTGCGTGTGAGCGTTTGTGTGGGTTTGTGTGGCATGACTGTTGAACGTGGCTATAACAGCAGCAATAGCCAAGCAGCAGCAGCCAAGCAAGTATTGGCGTAAAGAGCAGCTGCCATTCCACTTCTTACAACCATTTGTGGCATATGGAACGATTGTTTTGGCACTCGTAGCTGTCGCAGCAGGCAGCGAACAGCAACAGCGCGCCGAGCAACAATCAGGAAGTGCTGTACCAATCTCATTCGTTCCCTACATAACTGTTTCAACCACTCACTGACTGACTGCGCTGATAAACAGACACATAAATGCATACACTCATACATTGTACTACATATGGAAGCATGGCTCTGTTCGTGTGGCACATGCCACATGCTTTAGCGATCAACAGTGGGTTATTTTTCGATTTGTTGCATTCAAAGTTCTATGTGTATGTGTGTGTGTGTCATACAGTGACACAGCTGCGCTGTAGCAGCAGCGAGGCACGGGGTAGCAGTCAGCAGCAACAGCCTAAAGGGGGAAGCGCGCCCTGTGTGCCACATCAGATGCTGATTGTTTCAATTTCATTACGAACTTAGCCTGAGACCGAACGCATGTTTTGAGAACAGTTGATTGGTTGAAGAAGGCTTTATTGTTGTTGGTGCTTGGGGAAATTCGATGTTCGGATTCGAAATTGGGGGTTTGTTTTGAAAAGTGAGGCGCTTGTTGCATTTACAACTATTCAAACTGTTGCAAATTCATGCAAATGAATTCAAAATATAAATATATAAGAAATGCACTTCAAAAATTAGAAGAAAAAATATAAAAAAAATTAAAATTACACAAAAATATTTAAGCGCCAGAGTCAAGAAGAGCTTGATTTTTCCTTTTAAACAAGCGGAAAATTTTTGTCAAGAGTAGGATGAACCGAACACAGCTGTCATTTGGTCACAATCAGCCTCTTTCATGCCGTGACCATTAGTACGTGATGAGTTGGTCGTGTTAGACACTGCGGATTTAGACCACGTGACTGTTGAACATATCGTTTTCCCAATCCTGAGTTTCTAACGGAGCTTCCTGTATACCGGTCTATCTCAGGGAGTAACGGCGAATAGCAGCTACGTGGGGTCAACCGTTTCCTTTCATCTTCTCATTTTAAAAGCCGCCAGAAAGTCTCGTCTCAATAGGTAGTCACAGAATCAGATGCAATATTACAACAACAATCCATCCTCAGATCCCTTTACTGATAAAAATACAGTCGCTAGAGATGGCGGTACAAGATCGCCGAGCAGAAGAATCCACTCTTTCTAAATTTCTTCGGCCGCCAAGACCCACAGAGACCTAACTAAGTTCTAAGAGGCAGAAAAAACCTCTAAGTCCCCATAGGAAAAGGCCTAAGAGCCAGTTTGGTCGCGGGAAGCCCACGTCAGGTAGGTAATACGCAGAAAAATCTGCATGGGTTTAATACGTAGAGCATACTGCTGTGTCAGTACCATGAAGACTGTCCTCTTCCTGGGAGTAATTCCGAAAAAAAACCAATTATGAAGTTGCGACCCTCATTTTGGAATTTGGGGGAAAATAAATCTGCAGAAGATTTTAACTATTTTGCTTTGTGCTATCACCACACCTTCCGCTCCCCGCATTCAGCCCTCTCCACTATGCAATTTGACCCAACAATTGCTCTAAATATTGACCTTACAAGGCAATCGGCAGAAAAAACTGGAAAAATGTAAAAAAAAGATCCCAAAATGCAAACGACCTACACACCTACACACCTACACACCTTGAATATATTTCACCGAAAGTCAAATTATGTGCGGGCGGCTCGCAGTGTGGCAACAAAAAACTGTTGCTTGCGAAAATTCGCATCAAAGTACTTGCTAAAAGACAACAACAATAGCAACAGCAATAAAAACCACGAAAAGATTTACTTTCACCCAAAAAACCAACATCGAAAAAAGCAGGTGGCATGCAACTTTCGAGGCAACAGGCATTTGGGATTGAAGCTTCCTTCCTTCTTTACTTTCCTTTTTGTACCTGCTTTGTTTGTCGACTCGCAATTGTTGCTGTTGTTGTAGCATAAAACCGCAAGTAACAGAGTGACTGCACTGCACGTTGCCTGAAAGTGTGTTGTGCTGAGCTGTGCTGGGCGAAAACTTGAATTTTGCCACTGTCAGCAGCAGATGCAACAGCAACAACAACTAGAACAAAAATAAACAAGAACTTTACTGCTACTTTAGCTTCGGCTAAGTCTAGGAGGCTTATCAAAAAATCTCTTCATTTCTTCAACCAAAAGCGAAGCCGTAACTCTCGGGCTCTGCGAAGAATTGTGGCGGCTGAGCGCAAATACAACAGACATACATACATGTGCCGTATATACAAACACTCACATACAGTTATGCATTTATGCGGGTGCCTGCCGCATTGCAAAGCAGGTCGTCTGCTCGTCAGCCAACGATGGATCGCTTCAGACCCTCAACGCCTGGAAATGAGGAAGTCTATATGTGTGCTATACATGCCTATATGTATGTTGCTGTGTGTCTGTGTGTCTGTGTTTGTGTGAAGGAAAGAGTTTCAAGTTTGCGGCCGGATATGGCAGTGATTGACATTGTATGCTCAGGCAGTTAGCTTTATGTAGACACATAGACACAAACTCTACATACATACATACTCGTACATACATGCCTCAGCTACTCTCTTGATTTATGGGAATGTTGAATATGGATTTTTGCTGAGAAATATTTCATTATACTTAATGCAGCAGGATTTCGTATGAGATAAGCCATTGAATATGAAAATGTAACTGTAAGGCAGCAAGTTCTTCCTACAACAAATACAAACATTTATGTACTATTGTATGTATGTGCAAGTTAAGAAATATACGATGCATTATTTATGCATTGACTTGTATGTGGATATGTATGTGTGTATGTATGTATGTATATGTTGGCATTTATGGCTGCAACTCAAGTGCAAAATATATAAATAGAAAAGTGATGAGCGCTAAGATATGAAAATTGATAATACAGTAAATATGTGCGCATGCATGCCTCTGCGAAAGATGGATTTACAGGCTCAGAAGTTTTGAGTTAATGCACTTTTCTTACATTTTAAGGGTGAATGGGGCGGCTTACAAATAAATGTTTTGTTTTTCAATAATCAAAAGTTAGTTGTTCATCACTTAGGCTCCTCTGAATCTGAATATTTATGAATTTTATGAGCAGAAAATTTATCCTTGGAAAAATGTCAATATTTTAAGAATACAGGCGGAGTAATTTTAGTTGTACGTACCACTCCAAGAACATAAGAAGCCTACTTGTCGTTTTTCGATTCACTGGGCTGGCGCTGAATTCGTATCTTCAAATAACGAGAGAAGGGTTGCCATATGTCAATAACTGAAACCCACCAGCCTTAATCTCACAGCAAATCAGTTCCTGGCTATTAACATGGCGGACATTTTTTCTATTACTGATCTTTCCTACCGAGAATGCGAATAAGTGCAAAGATTAACTACAATAATCTCTGACCGAGGTACTAGACAGCTTCCCCAGAGAATAAGCTTTGTTGCAGATGAATGAACCCTCCTCGAGGATTTTCTTGCAAACCCTTCCACCAGGCTTCCATCAAACCTTGATAAGTCTTTTCCTTCAAAAACGTTTTGCTTCCAAATGTACCGTCAAGTAGTTATTCTTACTGGCGTTCACTGAGCATCTAATATCTCCCTCGTTTTAGCTTTACTAAACTCGTCAAACCTCTTCTGAGTGAATGGTATAACTTTGGAAATAATCTGCGGGGATCTGGACAGTGCAACATAAGTACAAAACTAACCTTGTCACCTCCAGCGTTAAATTAAGATAAGTATCCAGCTAGTGGAACACGTATTGATCGCCTCATATAAATCAGTAGCGGAGATCGTACAATGTTCATTAGTGCTCACCAAGGATCTAACCTACAATTTAATAATTGTATAATTGGTATACTCCAAGGATCTTCACATCTCTTTTTATCCTCTATCAAACTTAGCATCTTTCAAACGGAATGACTAGGCAGAGAGAAAGCAGTTCTATTGAATAACTACTGGTGGATACAGAAACCAACCAAATACACAATTGACATTGCCATGGTCTTGTCGTCGCCAAATATTAATTCCAGCGTAGTCAACATACGCAGAAAGGCTTTGAGCTCCCTCTCAAGGCAATTCCACTTATCCTATATATATATCACTAATCTGCGTTCCCGGTAACAGTAACATATTCAGCAACGAAAAAAGCCGACGATTTGACCAATTCATAAGCCTCTCTAGATGAAGCCGAGGTAGAGTTAATATCATGTCCATTAGGAACGATCATGTGAGAGGTTTATTCACAATTTGAACAAGTAGCTAAGAAAAGATGGAGTTCTACGATCAAATAAAAGGTAACCAAAAAGACATAGCCTAAGTATGACAAGACGAGAACTAAGGACTTAATAAATAGGTCCAGGAAAAGTAAGCAGAGAATTTGGAAAACATGAGCAAAAAATAGGTATGCCTTATAATAATACACCACCACAAACTAGAAGGGAATAAGGAAAAAGTTTTCCACTTTCTCTGTGAATGACCAGCTCTATCACAAGCCCGACCTAGAACACTTGGAAACCGTCAGGTACCAAACCAGACAATTTGACATTCCCTGTCGAAGGAGGGCCGCAATTAGAAAAACTCATTTTCAATAATTTTGGGTTTTGGCCTGGCCAGCAGTCAAACCTGTGACCCTCCTCAGATCCAGGTGGCCGGCTAATGTACATTGATCAGCGCGCTATAATAATTCTTCAACCAACAGATTGCACGTACTAAGTGAGTTTTTTATCAAGAAAAGATGTACTCAGTTTAGAGATCACTGACAGTCCAAACTTTTTAAAACTCATGAGCCACTGCCACTACCTCCATGATGGCAGGTATCAAAGAGGTATACTAAGCTCTTTCTAAAAATAATAGACGCTAAATGACTCACGAATCAATCAAATGAAATTTGAAATGTATAATGAGTATACGAGATAAATAGTCTTACAAGAAGTGAGTCTGGTAAATATTTGTATCAGTTATTCCCCTGATGTGTTACACCTAAAATCATCGGTCGAAATAGAAGTAACGGCATTTAGATATTTTCACTTGTATCGCTGAGGCAGGAATAGTAGTAGAGGCAATGAAATGTCCAAAGAACGCTGTAACGGAAAAAACAAAACATCAATTTAGCCACAGCAGCAGGATGGCAACAACAAAAAGGCATTAACCATAACTGTAGCAAATGTGGTTATGGTTTGGAAAAAAAATGAACGAAAAACAGCAACAACAACGGCATGGTCATAGCGTTGACTGCAGTTGTAGTAGCAGACTTTTGGCAGCCAAAATGCCAACCAAACTGGGCCAATAAAAATTACCGCTGGAAAACTCCAGCTGGAAAAAGGATTGTAAATTTATTGCAGCTTGGATGTTGTTGTTGTTTTTACCGCTAACTCGAACACATTTACAATTACATGAGCCAAAAATATTTACTCGCATTTCAATGCGATGCTCATCAGGCGGAGAAGGTTTCTACGTGCCGCTATTCAACCTACATACACGTGCGGCTGTGTGGCTACATGGAAGTGTGCTTGTGTGTGTGCATGTTTGTGTGACGCTGTGAAAATGCCATAAATTAAATTGTGTACTTTTATTATTACAATTTTGTTTCAGAAAAAAGAAATAAATATATTTACAACTGAAGTAAAACGTTGCAATAACTTCAACAACAACAGCAAAAAAAAAAAAACTAACATTATTTACAAAAAAAATGTTCGTGTAGATTACAAGTAAAAAACAGAATAAAGAAAGAAATACATTGCAGAGGCTTTTTTTCCTTCACACGCGAAACTCAAACTCTTCGTTTGCCATTAAATCCACTAATACTGTTGCATCTCAACTCACCCCACCTCACCTCACCCCACCACGATTAGCGGCTCATAAGGAATTTTTGTATACTTTTTTGTTGGAAAATTGTTGAAAGAGCGTATGCAAGCTAAGTGGAAGAAGCGAAAAAATTGCAAATAAATAAGTAAATAACTGTAAATGCTCACACATACATTCGGAATCACATGCAGGCAAGTTAAGCGGTTTGTCATAAATAAATAAATGAAAATACATAAAGCAATACACAAGTTTGTTTTATGCCATTGAATTTATTGTAATTTTTTTCACCATTTTTGGCTTTTTTTTTTTTTTTTTTTTGAAGGACGTCAATATACTGCCATCAGGTTTTCACTATGTCAGCAGCAAACAAACAGAGCGGTAAGCTGTTGCCAATATGATTAACTTCAACTTTGGGTTTGCAGGTGATGTACATTTGTATGAGTATATAAGTATACCCAATAGTATTCAAACCGAAGTGGACTGCGTATCGAAATCGAGACGAACCCAAGAAAATAAGTTTCCTGAATATTTTTTGCGAGGTCTGAGGAAATTTCAAATCAAAATGTCTAACGGTGTGGTTCCCGGAATCTGGTGCTCGGAGTTGAGTATCAGGCAACCCTTTAAACTTCCCCAACATTGCAGTATTTTACGGACAGTGATATTGTAAAGAAAACTGTTAAGCTAACCTTAAAGTCTTTAAAAACACTAACACATAAGTTGAAAACCCGGCGCCAATACAAGTATTAAACTCAAATCCTATTATGTTTGGAAATGTTCTTAGGAGGTAAGCAGTGAGCAGTTACTAGATTTAACGTCATGATGGCATTGTGGGTGATGAAATAGTTGATAGATTATCAAAGTGTCATTCATCTGGCCCGCGCACCAGTACAAAATATACGAAATACTCTGTTGAATGGCTAGGAAGTAGAAAGACAGTTAAGGGCCAGATTGGATGGCTTCCAAGCTTGCGAGGCTGGAATCCAAAAAAGAATATCGCGCTCTTAAACATTAAAAAACACGTCTTATGTGTCACATCGGCTTAAACAGAATTTTCATCCTAACTTCAAGGGGCCTTTTGATAAGTTCCCTTTTCAGCTTAGCAGTAGCTTTGTCTATTTAAATTTCAATAAATATTCTTGCTTGAAGGTCATATCATTATCGAGTTAAGTGTATAATGTAGTCTCTGATGCTAGAATCTGTTGAAACCGAGTTAGAAGTATAATGTGTGTTGCAAGTTATTCAACCTAAGTCATGTCCTTGAAAATAGTATGGGTGATCCATTTCAAGATTCCCTACTTTTTTAAAGAAAAAAATACAGGAAATTCAAATTTAATATGGAATGTTTATTATCATTTGAAAGAACATTATTTGGCATTTATTTTTTGAAGATTATCTGTTTCAAATGTTGACCGCGGCCACGTCTCAGATGGTCCATCCGTTTCGGTAACTCGTTCGAGCATTTCGACTGGTAACTGGCGAATGACACGTGCGATTTTATGCTCCAAGGCCTGAATCGAAGCGGGATTGTCCGCATAGACTTTAGACTTTACACTACCCTTTTTACCCACAGAAAAAAGCCTAACGGTGTGATATCACACGATTTTGGTGGCCAATAGACCGTCCCAAAACATGAAATTATCTGCTTACGGAAATGTTCTCTCAATAAATTCATTGATTGTGCGATGAGTGGGAAGTGACACCGTCTTGTTTAAACCAAATGTCGCGGAGATCACGAGCTTCAATTTCAGGCTTCAAATAGTCGGCTACCATGGCGCGATAACGGTCGCCATTGACGGTTATATTCTCATCGGCATTATTTTTGAAGAAATATGAACCGATGATTCCACCTGTCCACAAACCACACCAAACCGTTGTTTTTGCCCCACGTCGTTCCATGCGTCAGTCCGAGTAGCTACGAACGGCGCCGAAGCGACTCTTCACGGTCTTCGTGTACACTCTCAGCTACGGCCTCTATATTTTCTTCACTGCTTGTTGGACGTGGTCTATTCGGTCGAATGTTATCCAATAATGAATGAATGGGTCTCAAAATGGGCGATGGTGTTGCGAATAGTACGCTCAGTAGGCCGATTGTGTTGACCATATGTTGAGCGGAGCGCGCGAAACACATTCTTTACAGAGTTGAATGATTTGTAAACATTCTTCAGGCGTAAGTGTTTCCATGATGAAATGCCAAACAATACTAAACATAAATAACATGAGAGCTTGACATGACTCACGCGTGATCTGTCAAAAAAAAAGGCTATTGGAAAAAATATCTCTACTTGGATCACTCTTTAGATTCCAGATTGATTTAAGGCACCACCAGAGAATTTTACGTTTCAACGAAGCAGACAAACTTACTGCTGTCTTCTCTCCAGTGTCTATAAAACAAGCTTCTGATATATGACCGACCTCCTACTCCGATTTGTGGTGCGTGTCTTGAAATTTATCAGCAAATAGAATTCATAACATTTTTAACGCGTCTCTGGACATGAGAAATTTTTTAATTCTTTTCAGAAATGCACTCATAGAGCTTGACATTATCCTCCAAGTGGCAAGCGCATTAAGAAAAAATCTTTCCCTTTCTTTCCTTTAATATTGGACGTTCGTCTGGCCAAAGATCGAACCTGTGATTATTCGCAAACAGCACACTTTGGTACCCACTCAGGTACAACAGTAGCACATATGTATGCATACCATCCCGTGCTATGCACTATTTGTCATTATATGAGATTTTATTGTGCCTTATTATGATTATATTTATTGTGCCTCATAAGTAAGCGAATCTATTTGAGTATTGTAAAAATTAAACGATTAATAATACTGCATCAAAGGAAATTTATTTCGACAGATACATCAACACACAACATCCACACTCATACAACTGTATAGAGAACAGATAGTGCCATGTTGTGCTGGTGTGCTGGTGTGCTGACCTCGTTAGCCTCCACAAAATGTTCAACTGGCGAAAATTTTAAACGGTTTACCATTTAAGCCCATTTGAAAGCATTCAACGAGTTTTGCTGTAGAAAGATAGAAAGAGAGAGTTGTGCATACGGTTAAATGGCAGTATTCCACACTAACTGCAGCAGTACAACCAGCTGCAACAACAACAAAATGGATAATTGCAAAAACAACAACACAACACAATAAAAAGTGGCAAATTAGATTTTGGCGCAGAGAACAATTTTTAACGAGTGCAGCAGACATGAACTTTCGATTGGATAGAGACGATGGCAGGGACAGAGGCGCAAGCAGTAGCAGTGACGGAAGGACGAAGGTGTATCGACGTCAGGCGACAGCATTATAAACAGCGACAGCAGCTACCGGCTGGTTGGGTGGGCTTAGTGCCTACGGCAATGCTCAACTGTGCAAGTAGACACTGTGCGCATGGATGTGTGTGTGTTTGTGTGTCTGTGCCTGTGTGAGTGCTCTTTTTTATAAATGGCATGCATGTGGCCTAACATCAAACTTCCTTAACACCACACTCAATCGCCCACTTTAGTCAGCCTATTTTGTATGTACATATGTATATATATTTATTCTTGTGCTTTTATATATACATAAACCTTCATATATATGTGTGTAAATGTGCACTTGTCTCGATGTATGTTTGTATGTCGCTTTCAACTCTGCCATGTCAATTTGCTTTGATGATTTCGTGCAATTCGCTCAACTGCAATTTGTTGATTTTCGATGGAATATTTGTTTTAGTTTTTATTCGTCCTATTAAGAGAAAAAACTCTATGTTTGTGTATTTGTTTTCTTTTTTCTTATTTTTTTCGCTTTTATACCCAACGCGCTACTAACAGCGATTTGGACATTTATCAACACTCATCCTAAATGTAGGCAATAGCAATCAATGAAATAAAACACGTGGAGAAATGTTGCCTACATTGCGGCTATAGTCACTTTTTATTATATGAAATTCTCTTCAATTTGCCAACCTTTCTTCTTCGAAAACTTTTTTTTTCAATTAAGTGTTAAATCAGTACTGATATGTCCTTCTTCATTTGTGTGAGAGAGACATTTAGAATTTTCCTCTTCTCTTTATATCGTCCATCTAGTAAGTGACCAAAAACAGTCTGCCATTACAACATCACTTATGTTACCAGATAATCCCTACTAAATGATAACAAACAACCATATCTGAACCTACCGATGGCAAAACAACACCTATGAAGGGGTCCATAATAGTAGCGTAAGCAAAAAAAAACTTTATCCTGTACTTAATGTCAATTTATCCTGTACTTAAATCAATCAGCGGCCAAGTTTTCTAAAAAGGATGGACCCTCCGAAAAAAGCAAAAGCAATGATCAAGTTTCTCCAACGGCGAAGAGCTAAGGAAGAGGTAGATATGTTCTCCAACGGACCAAATAATGGCAGTATCATTTCCTACACTGGATTTTTTAGCGATTGCACTTTTTACCCTGCATCGTCTCTCCCGAACTTAGAATTTGAGAAATAATTTTTCTTAAGTGGTTTCGTTGCTCTTCAATAAGCAGGTTTTGCTATAATCAGGTCTTTTGGTTTCACTTAGAGGTCTTCCAATTTGAATAATTCTCAACATCTGTGAGGGGAGAATATGCTCGACCAGTTTCGCGTGAATCAAGAGGGCTTTTAGTCTTAAATAAAGACCTCCTCTAATGGACCAAAATATTGTTTCGATGTTAAAATATTTTTGGTTACAATATTGACTCTAACGATTTTATGATTTTGAAAAAATGAAATGACAAAAATCTAATTTTTTACTCAGAAAGGATTCTGAAGTGGTTTTGTAGCTTACTAAAGCAGGCTTCGCTATAATCAGGTCCTTTGAACCCACTTAAAGGTCTTTCAATTTGAATAATCCGCATTTCAACCAATAACAGACCTAAATTATGTTCTTACACGCAACAAATACGAGCGTTGGTTGTACAAATCCAATTGAACCGAACCCGAGGAGACTCTGCTATAAGCATCAACATCGATGTAGTGTTGCACTGCAACGCCAATATGCAACACATAACAATTGTGAAGCTCAGCACTTTTCCTCGCTTTTACATGCTTATTTGTATGTATATTTGTGTGTGCATACAAATACAATTTGGCTATATTTCATGTTCGCAGGTGCTTTAGTTGTTACATTTATCTCTTTGCCCTGCTCGCCAGCACTACAAGTCGTCGATTTCATGCATAGCCTCCTCTACTCTCTACCCCTCTTATCTTCAGCAATAACTAGCGCCGGGCGGTATCTACCTCACCTTTAGTCTGCCTACTGCCGGCTGCTTGGTTCTGCTGTTCGTTCTACTAAAGCTTCAGTGCTTCACTGGGCTCTTCCGCCTGCCGCCTGCCGCCTGCCTGCTCACTGGGCTTTTCAATAAATTATTCAAAAGGCAAATAACGAAATTCATTTGCTAGCCTTTTGTTACCGTTAAAAGGTTTGATTTCGAACGCATTTTTCAGATTAATTATTGACGATGGCGCAACCGATATGGCCACATGCCTTATGCTGTAGTTGTTATTGTAGTTGTTGTTTAAGTTAGTTAGACAAATTCTAAAATGAAATAAAACAAAACGGCGTCAGCATGAATTAAGGGCGTTGCAATCGCCGGACGAATGGTCAAAAGGATTCGCGTCAATGTTGATTCTATTTCCACTACTTATTTCCAATTCTAACTGTGGGGATCCTTTTTTTTTGTTACAATAACTGTACATCTATTGCTAGACGTGGGTAGTTCGCTTGTGATTAGTTGAAATATTCATCAACTACTAATTCTAAATCGATATTTTGTAATTCGAAATTGATTTTCATCAAACTCTTTTACAGTTACACTCGTAGAATGGAACTGCGGGAAAATGATCTACGTTTCGAAAAGTGTATTTAAAGTTTTCGAAAGTGCTATGCTTTTTCTAAATTTCATAATTTTCAAAATATGAACAAAAACACATCATACAATTCTAAATAAAAATGAAGAAATTTAGCGCATCCGATGTGCGTTTCATATTCAATAGAACCTCAAATGTATTATATGTTAATATAAAATAACCGGGTTTGGCCGCAGATTATTTCATTGAATTGCCGCTCCTGTGGCCATAAAGTGCAGCGTCTCGCCATTTTCTCTCAGTTTCTTTAAATATCTCTCCCAATAATCACGCTTTACTGATCGAAGAGAAAATTTTAAAACGAAAGAGATGAAAATTCTGACGAGCCTTATATTGCTACGATTGTCAAGCTTAAGCGATCTTCGACTGAATTCCTTCTCCGTTACGCCAAGTATCTATATTCATCTTTCAACAGCGATGCCAGAGAGGGTTTTATTTTTATGTCAGAAATACCATCGGAGTAAAATAAATTCCCTGGCAATCCTGCCAGTTGTAGTTAGGTCGATATTTAGACAGAAGCCGATCACAGTGCCGAACAATGGCACACATATATCAAAGTGTATCCATTGCCATGCCAACACCTTATTTTTCGGTCATTACATCATCAGTCCCAGTCGATATTAACTGCGCCTTTGTGACCAGTTACTCGGGTGAGCTCTTCGGCTTATTCGTGGTGACAATTTAAGAGTTTATCTACTATCACTAAAGATAAAGACTTCCGCATCTGTGAATATGCCGGCAATTATTTTCGTAATATTTACAAAAAATGTATATCTATTACCGCATTTATCTCAAAAGCTAAGAACGATAGAATCGGAGATAGAAACAGCGAATGCTTTAACGCTGCTATATTTGCCTTTAAGCGTATTGAAGCGATGACTTATTTGAACACACTTTTTTCGGTGAAGGAATAGCCTATCTTAGCACATGATTAATGCTTTAAAAATATCTTAAATTTTTCGTAACGGAAACGACCATTAGATATTATTCATAACTCAAAAGTCTGAAGACTTTTAGCAGTCAACGACTGCTTGCAAAATTGCATGGCAATTGTAAGGATCCAAGTGATCGTAACGATCAACAGCGACATTACTGCATGAAATGTCGAACACACTCGCAAACACATCTGCACACATGCAACACAAAAAAGCCATATAACATTTGTATGTATGTTTGTTAAGCTACCAAACGGACGGACTCATCATATGCCACGCAAAGCAAATTAGTAAATGCCAACTTTTCATTGTAATTAAACTCCAACAACTGATGATAACGAATTTACCATATGTCAGTGAATGAATTTGAGCTCAAAAATAAAAGAGGATCCTTGAAACCTTATCGCTGATTAAAGAAACCATAGAAATGCACAGAGACAGCGGGAAACGTACGACAGGACCGGCAAACCTCCCCCAAAAAAAAAATAACTTACAAACCATAAACTACAAACGAATGAAGATCACTTTTGAAGAAGGGAAACTTTTAAGTACTTGAGTAAGAAATAATTTTCAAAATAAACGCGAAACAAACGCGCATGACCATATCGCAAGTGAAGACACGCTTCAGTATTTAAAAAACAAAAAATTCCTAGAAAAATATGGCTTGTTGTTTAAGACGAAAGGGCAGCTGACCACAATAAGACACCAGACAGGCATTGTTGTTTATACTTTACACTAACGTGTGAGGGGTGGCCTTCAAGCACAGAAACAAAAACAAAAAACAATGGAAAAAATTAAAAGAAAAAACAGCCACGTAAGTAAAAAAAAGGTGAAAATTTGGTAAGTAACGCGTCAGGCTTCGTTAACTCGGCGTTGTACTCGTAATTAAAAAAATATACATATAAGAAACCGCTGCCTACTGCCTTATAGCCTTCATGAACCTAGACTAATTTAGCTGCAATTGAAATGATATTTATACATATAAAGTAAGGAAAATACTTCGAGGAATTCAATTTTCACTATATTACATGCCCCAGTAGCGCGTATTCAACACGTGAAACCGAATCACATATTCTAGGCCTCTTTGAATTTCAATATCAATATTCCTTTTATGAGAGAAATATCTATAGAATATATTTGTAGGAAACGAAATTTCATAAACGGAGTTCCTTATTGTAGCTGTTTTGATTGAAAAACTAATTTTTTTTAACAATTAGTTCAATAACAAGTGTATTTAGAATAATGTTCGAGATGAGTTCTTTTCGAGAAATGATTTCGATATAATTAAAATATTTTTATTTTTCAGTCAAGTGAACAAAAAATTTTCACTGACTATAAGCAAAAGAGAAGGCGATTTAAAGTAATTATATAATACAGTATGAACAGCTCTAAAGGATAGTGACAAATCAAGATTCATAAAGCTGTTTAAATCCGTTAGGGTTCGTGATAATGCGGCGTACAGGGAATGGTTACTCTTGGGAAATCCAACATCTAAAATTTTTTCACGCCTTAGATTTCTACTAATGACAATAAAGTGTAGTCTTTCCAAGAAATCAGAAGAATACTACGGTATCCAAATGACAGAGGCATTGTCGAGCCTTGTTCTTACCAGAGAAACATTAAGAGTCTTCAGTGAGTAGGGATCTGAATAAAGGCTAGCGAAGCGTCTGATTTTGAAACAGTATAGTCAATGTGAGTAGAAAAACTCTATTTCGTATCGAAATAGAAACCTAAACCCGAAAATTGGATAACTCCCTCCGTTGTAAGTAGAGTGGGAACAGCTTTTAACACTCCAAATGTACCAAGATTGTAGTTTGTCAAGATTCCATTGAAGCGTAATGGAATCACTTAAGTTTTTTATTACTGAGTAAATCGAATGATAAATTGGAACTAGGCCCTTACGAGACACTGTGTCTAAAGCTATTAGAAAGATCGGCATAAAATGTATCGCCTTGATATTTCAAATATTTTTGAAACGGTAGACAATTTTGAGATCTGCAATTTGGAAAACGATTTTGGTTGAAATTTTTAAATATTGTGGTTATAGAGCCTATTTCCAATAATCTATGAAAGTGCCTGAAGATAAGGACGTGTTGAAAATTAGTACTAAATGAACCTTTTTTCGAAAATAGTTGCTGCAAGGCCATATCATCATCAATTTTATTTCGATTATCACCAGAGCTGAAGGACTAATTTACATACAAACTCAGAGACCGTCTAACAAATAAAGCCAGATCAACATCACTCCTCATTTTCAGCATATCGTTTCGCACTTAGGTACTTAAAACCTTCATACAAACGTAATACTTATATTTCATGTTCAGGAAGGGTATAAAAATTCCCAAAAACAAAATAAAAATAATTAAAAAGTCTTCACCAACTGCAACATTATGCAGCGTTGCGTTTCAAAATCATAAGGCACTCAAGCGTGCCAAGTGACAAGACGCCGGGCTATCTAATGCCAGGTAAAACAGCAGCAACAATAAGAACAATAACAAAATTGTCTAATGTAAGGTGTGGCAGCAAGTGAGACGAGAGAGAGCAGTTAGTGGTTGCTGACACCGATGGTGGTGGTGGTGGTGGTGGTTGGTCGGCGGCGTCGATGGTGGTGTTGTTGGCACGCGTCTTAATAAAATTTAAGCGTGCAACCATAACAACACACACACATACACACATACATACATACACTAGTATATTTTAAAGGCACGCGTCGCTGCTATCTGCACCCTCGCTGTGCCACATATACGAGCGAACGTTCTGCCTGCCTGCCTTCCTGCTGCTGTTGCACAACAAATATGCCACAAAATATCCTTTCAGCAGGAGTAAAACAAGAAATAACAACAACAGCAAAACACTGGCACACAAGTTCATTGAAATGCATAAATAAATACAAACACACATACATACTCACATAGTATTTACTAATGATGGCATTAATTTCCAAAAAAGCGAAATGTGCGCACGCGCTTGTGCAACCCACCAGCAACAACAAGAAAAACAAAAACAAAAAATATAAATTGCCAGCAATGTCCATGGACAATGACCAGTTTTTCCAGAGCATGTTGCGCTTTGACTTAATTTACATACGTACATAATACATATGCAGTACATGCAGCTTTCCTTACATACACACACAGCATATACATATGCTCGTATAAGTTTTACTCATTAAATATGCTTTAAATTACCAACCAACTGGCCGGGTGCGCACGGACCGCCGACTCATATGACAGGATATGTGCGCATTTATTATTTCCACTGGTCGGTTTGGTCGCCACTTTTGGTTGGCACCGAGTACTGGATTTTTCAAAACGAAATAAAATTAGTTATAAAATGTACAACAAATATGCTTAAACCGGAAACTGAAAGTACAATGGCGCATAAGTTGAGTCATAAGCGTAAATAATAACAAAAAAAGGGATATCGTGAGCCAACTAAATTCATTATAAACATTTTTCGCCCGTTTAAATTCACCAGCTAATAGAAATTATGGTTGAGGCATATATTTAATGGAAAATGAAAATTATTGCAACTGAAAAACTTTCAGAATTCAATTAAACTCTTCCAGGTCTTTCTTTCCGTGCAATGCTTGGAGTGAAGCTTGCCAAAAACCTCTGCCTCCACGCGATTTTTTCAAAACGTTCCTTGAGCTGTAACCAAATGAGTGCAACTCGGGCCAAAAAAGCATAAGAATTCAGAACCCTCCTCTTCTACAAAATCGAAAAGGAAAATCTGCAAAAAGTCACTTTAGCAGTTACAAATGACAAATTAATGGACATATAAAAATAATGGCGACCGCAATAACCGAGTAGTTAGCTGTGCGTACTGCGATTCGGAAGACCAGGTTTCGTGAATATATTCGATTTTGATGATTTTTAGTGTCAATATTTATTTGAATTTACATACAACATTAGATACTGGTTTGGCAGGTTTTCGACCGAAGCCCTCATATCTGAACGAATCAGTTGTATGGGATCTATATGAAATAGTCGACCGATCCTGTCAGTTCCGACAAATGATCAATACATTATAAAAATACACCCGCATACCTCAAAAACTGAGGGCAGATGAACAGGCCTAAAGCAACACAGCTCAAAATTCTGATACGATCGGTATGAATTTTTGTGAATCTATCATCTCCTGCTGGTACTTACATACCTCGGACCAAAGTAAATATGCCATGAAAGGTAAAACAACTCATAAAAATACATCAGCCGTTCGGTGGCGGCTTCGAATAAATTTTAAGTCCCCCCCATTTGTTTTAAAAACCATTAAGGCGGACATCGCAAATTGGAGTAGAAGCTCAGCCGAAAAGTTACCTCATCAATTTCAAAACAGCAATTATCCTTAAGATAAATTTATCGGAAGGGAATCCATTCTCTGATGGAAGTGTTTAAATTGATTCTGAACTCTTTCAAAACTTTTCTATTGAGATAGTAGATTTATTTAGTACGAAATGTCCTCAATTTGGAATGAAAATAATGAGGAGGAAAGGCTCCTTCTGTGTATTCATGTCAAATCGGGAAGACGCAAAGACCGAAGCACCGGGTAATTCGAGATGAGAGTTATAGCTCAAAGACACTAAACTGGTCTGGTAGGGGTTTTAAACGCACATTCTCTGGTTTTCAGCTAAGGAAGACGCCAGCACTTTTCATAAAGTTTTTGCAGAACCGATTCAACATCTTTTCCATTCGTAGCATATAAAATTTAAAAAAAAAAAGTTTCAGAATGGTAAGCAGAGAACAGTTTTGCTCAAAATCCTTAAAGTAGATAGTTTTCTGAATACATTTTTTTAAATAGGTAAAATTTTAAGGACTACTAGAAGTAGTAGAAGGCTTTGATTCGATTTGGCAATCAGCTGTGCCATATGGCCAACAACTTCTTGCCGAGGTTCCTTAATGAGTATTTTATCCCTTAACTGAGGCCGGTGTAATCCAGCTGCCTCCTGTGGCCACGTGCGGTGTCAAATTTTTTTTTATAAATTATACCGTAATTTAACAACTCGTACAATAACAAAACAAGCACCAACACGCTCGTGGCCTATACAATGTGTCCACCTCCACCTCCCCCTTTAACTTGGCTAACCACTTGAACAAATTTATGCATAGACGCGACATGATTCAGTACACAGAAACACATACATATATACGCTAACGCATAGCGCTAACGTGACACCCCTTCAAAAAATATGAATTTTAAAAACTTTGCTGCATAACGCTCAGCCAAAGCAGAAAAAAATTAAAGAATAGAAAAAAGAAAAAAATCAGAAAAAACAAAAACAAAAACGAAATATTTAAATTTAGTCGCGAGTTGTGGTGCGACACTTCGCGTAGAACGCACGTTACGTTATGTCAACAATGAGAAATAAGCAACAAAGACACGGCTTCCGATAAAAACTAAAGCGACCACCAAATATTCAACTACCGTTACGCTACCCTTTCGAAATTGAAAAATACGCGCTATATGCCATGCTTAGCGAGTAAAAATTCGAGTTAAACTTTTGTTTGGTTGCCACTTCATGAGCATACGCGCGCCAGTGGCCAGCAGACGATGTATGGACGATGCTGGATGGTGGGGAGACGCTTATCGGCCCGTTGAAGTAAGCCATTTTGACCATTTGTCAATATTAATGTGTCACGCAAAATTCAATCGACCAAACGAGCCCCACGGCCTTCTGGCTGTGCGGGTGGGTGAGTTTGGCAGTGTGTCGAGGCCGTTATTGGACACCCGTCGGTCGTTTTGCACGCTGCGCAACCAAAACGAATGCTAAAATAGCCTTAACCGAGTAGATTATAGCCTTTATTATTTCTTACGCACACACACACACACACACACACACATTCATCCATACATTTATGTACTCGTATATGCCACCTTTGCGTTGTTACATGGCAAATCATTGCAGCAATCGTAGCGGCGCCCTCATCACCATCTCGACCAACGCCAACAGTTGTCAAATGCAATCTCGGTTTCTGATCAATTAATTCCGAGTTATTATCGGCACACACGCACACACATGCATAGACAGGCAAATATAAATCTGTATGTGTGTCGAATTCATCCCATGCACAGGATCTGGATGTGAGAGCTTAGGTTGTTGTTGCTGTGTCATCTCGCTTGCCTCTTATTGCTGTTGATGTTGTTGTTTTGGGGTGTTGTTGACCGATAACCGAATAAATGCAGCGTGATGCCACCGTTTAACGGCATCACGTTGACTTGTGCATTATGCAACATTAGTTTCGTTATCAGTGTCTTGTCTGTGTCCTTCTGTGTAAGAGTTGGTGTCTCTGTGTGTGTGAGTACGTAAGACCATTTAGTTAAATAATTATCAGCGATGGAGTGTCTACATATACACATGTGACCGCTTATTAATCGGATTTGCGCGGTGACTTGGAGCGTCTGCACAGTCTCTTTGTTTATTATCTCTGTGTCACTGTGGTGTATCTGTATTGGTGGTAGAAAATTATGTTGTATGGGAAATCTCTAACACATATTTGATTATATATTTAATCCTTCAATGTAATGTGTAACCGCAACTTTCGCACGCTTCACCTATTATCTGCATTCATATTGCGCGAACTCGCCGGCGGGCTCATGTGACGTATTGACTTTAAGCAGCAAAGCCTTTAGGGAACACCTTCGGCTTATTTGGATTTCTGTGTTACACTGAGTAAAAAGAAGCATTTTCCCACGAAGAGAATGCACATTGTGAAAAATTTTATTCGTGTTGAGCTAGATGCCAATCTTTTCCATACTTGGACCAAACCTGCCTGGTGCTGGTTACCCATTGGGTTTGATAGCAAAGCCATATTTACATTTACAGATTTTCTCACAAGAAGCACTCATATTAAAGACGCAAATTGTATTCGAGTTAAACTTGAACCGGAAATTAAAAGTCAGTTGTATTTGGACCGTATAGGCCAATGAATCTTTAGCTGTAAAAGCTTTCCATTCCTAATTGTATGTAGTTTAATTAAACTTTACTCTGAATTGAGATTATACGAAGGGACTTCCTTTCTCCTTCATTCAACTATTCGTCTATAGGGTTTCTTGGGATCCGGGTCATAAGGATATTTTTTGGAAAATTGCAAAGTAGATTATGATACGGATGAGGCATATATCAAGAGATAGAGCGGAAAAATTTTCAGGAAACATCTCAACGGATTTTGCCATGACAATTCGGCGTCCTGTCCAATATGCCCAGAGTGTGAAGAAGATACTGGATACGTAATATTTCGATGTCCGAGATACCTTTCAGACACTACCAAGGGTTTGAAGGAAAGCAATTTATTAGCTTATATGTTGCATTCCCCTGAGGATCGGCAAAGAATATGTATGATTTCGAAAGTCATATATACAAATTTAAGGCAATCGGAAATTTTAAGACACCAGGAACTTTAATAAAGAACTTACAATGTGATGCCCGTCGCGAAGTATGGCAAATATGGCCAGCCTCTCAGTAGAGCGGAGCGGAAACAAAGGCTTCCTGCTTGGCCCTACTTTGGTTTATGGCACTCTTGATAACGGGAGTATGGAGCGAAAACAAGGCCTCTCCGACCATATGGAGCGTAAATCTTAACTTTCTGCCCGCAGTAGAATTTAGTAGACTGGAGACTAGGACTCTCCAGCTCCAGCCCAGCAAAGTAATACTTTATTGGTAGTTCCTCAGGGAGAATGGTAGTAAGCGGAGAGGTGCAGCTGTGAGGTTGCAACTGGTGCTTACTCGTAGTGTTATGTCGGTGTAGCAGTACTCATGAGAGTTTCTTCTTCACGGGCGTCATCCCAAAAAAAAAGAGCGTCAAAAAATTTCTAATGGAGATACGAGGTATGTTCAAAGAAAAATTTGAAGGTTTTTCCCACTGTTTTCTTTGATTACAATGGTGTGGTGCATCATGAGTTCCTGCCAAAAGGTCATACAGTTAATTAGGAATACTAAAAGGAAGTTATGCAAGGTTTGCGTGAAGCAATACGGCTCAAACGATCGTAATTTTGGAAAAACAAATTGTGGATTCTGCATCACGATAATGCACCTGTTCACACAGAAATGTTTATTCGTGATTTTTCGGCCAAAAATAAAACCATAATCATGCCTCAACCACCGTATTCACCAAATTTGACTCCCTGAGACTTTTTCTTATTCCCAAAACTGAAGAAACCAATGAAATGAAAGCGTTTTGCCACAATTGATGAGATTAAGTCAGAATCAAAGAAAGAGCTGATGGCCATACCGTACCGAAAAGCGCATTTCAGAAGTGCTTCGAGTATTGGACAAAGCGTTGACGGAAGTGTATTATATCCGAGGAGGATTATTTTGAAGGGGACAAAATAGATATTGATGAATAAATAAATAATTTAAAAAAAAAATCAAAATTCACCTTTTCCTTTGAACAAACCTCGTATATATAATAAAGCAAGAAAATGGAGCATTTTAATAGCCAAAAGCCACATTTGATCCGTTGCGATGCAGATTAATCTTAAAATAATAGGAAGACAAAAACAGTACTCTTCTTAGGTCATTAGGACCCAGTGGAGTGATCTTTGTTTTCTAAAATCATCACAGTCCTTGTGATTTTTGGGAAATAAAAATTTCGATCATCCTTTTTACGAGTATATTCAGGCCACTATTGTCGGAGTGCTGAGAGGAGAGAAGAGAAATCGACTT
Organism: Neoceratitis asiatica; assembly: GCA_030068015.2. NCBI lineage: Eukaryota > Metazoa > Arthropoda > Insecta > Diptera > Tephritidae > Neoceratitis > Neoceratitis asiatica. The sequence continues at coordinate 91,367,757 of CM061526.1, forward strand.
AGAACTTCTGAACTAGAATAAAAGAGTGTTTGCTGTTATTATTGTAAATAAAATCTTAAGCAAAATATTTTCCTCTGAGAAGAAAATTATAGGAAAGTGGTTGTAATTTCAAAATATGCCATTACTTTCTGAGCGAAAACTATTACAATAGATGGATTCAAGGCGAATTTGAGAAGGTGAACTTACTATGGCAAGCCAAAGAATCTCCCATGAGTTTTGTCATTCACAACTCAAAAGTAAATACGCTCTCCTTATAAATTCGCCTTGGATGGAAACTTTAGATTTTGAATTAAAATATTTTGTTCAGTTCATCTGTTGCTTGGAGTAGACTCTTGATCACCATCAACATTAACTGTTATAGTCTTTTATTTCTTTTCATCAAAGAGCAGTTTTTCTGGTAAATCTCAGTTATCTCTGCCCAAAAGTCTCACTCATACCCCCCCCCCCCTACTTTTGTCACATTAGCTTAAGAAATCACGAGCAACAAACAACAATCAGCGCCAGTAATAGGCGCCACATTTGCGGCAGATACGTGACACAATTGCTTTGCCAAAAAGCAGCCAACGCTCAAACCAACGGTAAAAGTTGACTTTAACGAAAATTCAAATACTTAACGTCTAAAATTGTCTGTGGATTACACTTAAATGGAACTACTTTGCAGTTGTACCGTTAAAATTTTGTGTGTAATTTCCATGGAGTATCGCACGTAGCAGTTCCACGCTTTCATAGTTATTGTTGTTGTCGGTGCACCTTTCATTAACTGCTCTTGTTGTCGACGGCGGTATGTTGATTACCACTATGTTGTTTTTGTTGCTGCAATTGCTATGCACCACTCGCAAACACGATTCAACGATGTTGCTACGTGTGGATGCGTGGGATGTTGCAACAAACGCTTTAGCGTCGTTCTGTGTGTATGTCTAAAACTTAAAACTTCGCAGCAAAGCCTCGGGGACGTGACGTACGCATAATTAGGGCGGATGATGATGTAGTGATGTTTCATGTTGAAAGAGTAGGCCTGAAGCACTGCTGTAGGCTTTTGAATTTTTTTTTTAGAAAAAAATAATATTATTTTATTTGGAGCTCGTGGAGCCTCCTAGAGCTCGTCCATATATAGTTGACTCTATCTCCCACCCAATCTCCTCATTTGTGTTTTTTTTATAACACACGTCAACTGCATATTAATATACTCTAAGTGTGTGATAGTAGCGGCATATGTCAGTAATAGCAGAATTGGCGAGCAAAGATTAGTTTTCAGCGTAGAAGAATACATTAACGAAAGGTTCCAGTGGACTGAAATTATCTTATTTGGAAAGCCAAGATTCTATCAAACCCCTGAAACCCTAAATTAGAACTAAAAAATGTAAGAAATTTGCTTCTAGATCTACCTCTCTGGCACGCACTCGGGTCGAGAACGATTCGGTTAGAGTCGGAAATGTCGCAGATCTTGAGTAACCCAAATTTCTGTTGTTTTAGTTTCTTCTGTGATTAATATGTCAACCATAATTTAAGCAAATATATATGTTAATCATATTTCGGCCTTCGGTATGTATATTTGTAAGTGCAACGAACCGAACAGCTGCTCCATGGAGCGCACACACATCTCAACGCGCCAACTTCCTTAAATTACTTAATATCAATGTCCTATTAGAAACTATGTTCACAGGCTCATACAGCTATACAGACAAACACACATGCAAGCAAGGCGGATATGTGTAAACAAACAAACCCGACACGCTTGCTGTGTCAATGACCTTTAAGGGACTATTCCGCATCGCTAGCTCACTGGCGACCAACCAACCAGACTGTCTGTCCATCAAGCCAACCAATAGCCAAGCATTCTATTCGGTTACCCCCACAATAATAACAACAACAATCATGAGAAAGCAACAACAAATAAAACCTTGAATTGCGGTCTCAGCCAGCGTAGCCAGCGTAGCCAGCAACAGGAATATTAGAATTGCAAATAGAATCTCAAATGGATTTGTTGCTCAGGTAAAACTTGTCGGCTAAATGATCACTTATGAAGGCAAATAAAACAAGAAAAAGAAACAAGAGGTGAAAGAAAGGGAAAAAATACATTGAGAGGAGCATTGTTGGACATTCTTCTGCTCACTTCTTCTTTGCGGTGTGATTGAATAGTTCGAACCTCAATGAGCAGCGTTCGTTTATAAGTTTACAAAAAAAATCCTCACTGACGGGGGAATGCATTTGTGACGTAGTCACCGCGGGATAGAAGTACAAAGAAGCGGCTGCAACTGCCTGTTGCCAGCTTTCAGCTGATGCACACACACATACTTGTACACTGAGAGCGCACTATGAATTAGATTTAGCCAGGTGCGTGATGCGATTTGTTTGGGCGCTCGTGCAGCAGATGCTCGGGGCATTGAGGCATCGAGGCGATTGTGCATGCCGTCAGTATGTATCTAACGAGCCAGATATAAATTGATGGTTAGAGAAGATCATTGATGGTCCAAGTTGGTTGAGTAGGGGAATAAATGCAGGGATGAAATTGGCGCTAATGTCTGCGAATTTAGATGAGCATGAAGGATATGCGTATGAAATACACAGCTGCTCCGTGCGAGCAAAATTTATGCATACACGATCAATTGATCGGTAAAAAAAAATGAAATAACTGTTCAAACTCTGTACTCTGCGTATTGAACTTATATTCGCTGAAGGTAAGAGCTGTTATGAAAGTTAGGTTAGGTAAAGGTAATAGAGGCTGGCTACTCCTTTATATCCCATTTCACAGCAATCAAAATATTGTAGCCACGAAAATCATTGAGTGATACGAGGGACATGGAATACTGGCCAGAACAAAATTTAAAACACAAAGGATTTTTTTTTTTGAAGTGCAGAGTCATGGATTTTACTATAAAGATAAGCCGATTTTAACAGTTTAAGGCTTTGATGTGGCACTCTTAAGTCCACGAACTTAGGCCCTCCCTGCTTAGGAACTTCCGAAATCGAATCGATTTACTAACAGTATCACTCAATGCTAACGAAAACTTAACCTCTAAACAACAACAAGAAGGAAGAGGCATGACTGACCTTATCGTTTCTTTTCTTATTCTTCTTCCTCTTTGGTTTAACAATAGAGCTCCAGTGTTTTCAGATTTTAGGCGTTCATCGCCAATTGGAGACTCGAAGTGATACTAGGTTCTTCTCCATATGATCTCACTCTACCTCTGCTTCCTCCAGCGGGTACTGCATCGAATACTTTCAGAGCTAGAAGGTTTTCGTCCATCTGGACGACGTCACATGGCGGCCATCTCTTAGCTTGTTGAACTATGTCAATGGCGTCGTATGTCTCATCTAGCTCATCATTCCATTCTGGACGGAAACATTTCTTGGCTGCAACAAGATAGATATTAGTATTCCTAAAACACCGGAGACATGTTTTCCGTTTATCATAACGTGATCGATCTGGTTTCAAGACTTTCGAACAAGCGAAAGAAAGCCTAGTAGCTTAATGGAATTTTTTTTACCGGAATCTAGTATTTCAGATAACAATATTTTGGATCCCATTTTGAAATCGATCAGCCTTAGCTCATTAAGGGATGTCTTGTTCTGGAGACTGAGATCTCCGACAGTGTTGTTTTAAAGATGCCTCCTGTGCACTGATGTCATGTCAGTGTCAGTAGGTGCGTTCTAGGCGCTCATAGAAGGCATCTTGGGTCTCTTCCGTCGCGGCCGAGGCGCAAACTAGTGATACTTGGAAAACTTTCGTTTGAAGCGTATTATGTATAGACATTCGTCCACCGGTTGTCATACTTAGAGAGTGAAAAATAGTTGATGAAAACGAATACTTCATACATAATCACTTAAGGCTTGAAATAATCTAAGCTAAAAGTTTTCTCCTTAAAAGTATTACAAATTATATTTATCATTGCCATTCGATCATTCGTCCCAAGCCTCATTCTGTTTTGTTCCATAAAAACTGACCTAGCTGAACCTTTCCACCCATGTAAGATATCCCAATTGAACTATTTTGTCTTGTTTATGCGGAACTTCGTCCTCGTTTTATGTCTATTTTTCCCAATGGAGGGTGAAGTTTTAGACGAAAACTTAAACTTTCTTCTGGTTTCATGATTTCCATTCCATTATTCTTCCTTTAATAATACTCCTTCTGATGGTGTCTTATTAAGCTACACTTCATCTACAAAATAAAAACACTCTGACGTGTGTAAATGTGGTAGCATTTTTTCGTCAGCTATGAAAATATTATTATTCACTTATTTTCACGTGCTTTCATAATTTGCTTTCAAATTTCAAATCTCATTGCATTAACTCAATCGAAACCTCGATGATATCAGTCCAACCCAAGCCCTTCCCTTGCATTTCAATTCATTCAATTTTGCTAACTAAACAGCTGTTAAACATTAACATTTGTACAATCAATGAAAGCGCCTTGTCCTTGTTCTTGTTCTTGTTCGTTTTGCCTAACATCTGGCTTCCCCGTGCACTTTGGCTACAACACCCTTTTCACTCGTTTATGCCGGTGACCGGTTTTCTTCCGATCCAAATGACCGAATGTGTATTGTTCACTCACACATACATATGTAGACAAACATACAAACATCAAACATTTTTAATATTTCACCGGCCAACAGGAAAAATGTCCTTTGTGTCATTTTTTATTCGTTTTTTTTTTCCTTTTTCATTTTCGGCTTACCTTTTTTCAATGTTGTCCCGCTGTGTTCTTTCGAAGCAGGAAATATATTCGTAATCGTCGATGTGATGTCGATGTTGCACGCAAATTTTGTCGTTGTTTCTGTTTGTATTTTTTATAACAGTTCTGAATGCTTTTTATTGTTCGTTAAACATTTGCTAACTGAAAGCAGGGTGAAGATGAAGTGTGAATACGAGCACAGGTAGACGCACAAATAGAATAGAAGAACCATAATAATATTAGTAAGGTCTTTAGGCAAATATTCATTATGGGTGTAATATTAATACGCTTTTAACAGCAGCAAAGTAGAAGCTCATGAAATATGTAATCTAAAAACAATTAAAAATGTCATTTCGTTGTTTTATCCTCTTCGTGTCAACGAAAATTCATTAAAACATTTGGAGAAATCAACAGTTTTATGTAAATTGAATACATATCACTTTTGGACACATTTTATTGTAATGAATTACTTAATTATTATTATTTTGTTTGTTTTGTTTTTGGGGTAATTAAAAAAATATCTTATGCTTTTCGAAGATAAGTTTTCGAAATGTGTTTGATAAATTTAATGGCCTCAACCTTATAGCCGAGTCAGCAATAGTTTGCTGGATTTTTCCCCATTTGCCTACTCCGATGACGTCCTATGAAGTCTCCTTCACGCTTCTCATTTTGCCATAAATCTTCGTCACTATACGCTGAAAGTCTAACTCCTTCTTTAAGCCTCGACATCGAACACTACCGAAGCAGGTGTGTTCGCCATCTATGCTTCTACATCTTAAACACGTGGTTGACCCAATGAAATTAATCTTTCTTCATCGGAAGGGTACTTTCTACAAAGAATGACGCAAAGTCGGACTTCCTAGATTTTGAAGCAAATTTCTAGGTTTATCAAATTGTCAACAACCTAAAATTTGTGGAGGCTCTTTAAATAAAAGCGTGTATTGCGTATTTTCCATGAAAAAGTTGGTGGAAGTATTTCTAGATATATAGAATATTGGTCATTAACCCAGGTATAGTAATCGCCTCCTAATCTCTATAAATCACACGGTGGATTTTATTCAGTTACAATGGAGAGGGGTTCTCTGAATAAACTCAATGTTCTCAAATTATTAACAGCCAGAACACTACCCGCAGTCATACGATAATTTCCGTTTATTTCAACCGAATGCCTCTTCCACTCTGCTGACGGATTTTTGTAAGAAACTTTTTATTTCATGCCAGAAATTCAATCGGAGGGGTAGATTTTTCCTACCGAGGGGCGAACGCTTTTAGAAAAAAATCTATATTTTTTGATGATTGTCATGTTTCGAGCCATGAACGTAAGTAATCTTTCGTTTTTAAAGATTTCTACTATTGTCTTTATGATTATGAATAATCGATTGTATTTGAAATGTATATTTAAATTAAAGTGGTAAATAGCAGCGATTAGACGCCGAAAAGAAGAATGTTTTATTCTATTGCTTTTCTTGAAATGTAACATATTGAAATTGATGAAAGCTTCGTAGCCAGATCTCAACTGAAATGGGCTGAAACTGAGATATTCATACCTGAATTCATAATTCAAAATTATAGAAAATTGACTTTTCTAATTGGGATCGCCCCTCGGCAGGGCATGTCAAGGCAGGGCATGTCAAGTCCGAATGTATTTCTGACATGAAACATAAGGCTCCCCATAAAAATCCATCATCCGTTCGGAGGCGACTTAGAATAAACTGTAGGTCCCTCCATTTGTTAGAAAACAAGACGCACATCACAAATTGCTCGGCCGAAAATATCAAAATTAAGTTTGGCTCTCTAAATGCTATGAAGGAGGTGAAATTGGAGCGAATGCGATGAACATGCACAAAAATATAAACAAATAAAGAAGGATCGAATGACACACCTTTTTTTTTTTTGATATTAATATACAAAAAATAATAGGAAAAAAGGAAACCAAAAATCAGCAAAAACATTTCAGGGTTTATTAGCCTCAAAAAATGCTGAAAAGTGAATTAAAACCGGTTTCACAGGCGGATGCATAAAAAAGTGGCATGCAACAGTTGTGGCAAGCAGTAGCTGCTTTGCTAAGTATGAAGGCCGGCACGAGGCACAGATGCGCTTATTGTTATTGAAAGTATCAAAACATACATACATATAAATAAAATGCGTATGCCACATACTCGTACATATGTAAGTAATATTTAGGTGTGCCTTTATCCACAGGCCTACGCAGTATGTCCTTCCGATACTCGCTTGTCACTTATGGCAAATGAAATAATTAAGAGTAGACACAATGCCATACACAAATGCACAAACATACATACAATAACTCGGCATAAATAACAGCATCTGCTAGCGGTTGACTTGCGCCAGCAAATCCGCATTTATACATATACATATGTACATATGTATGTAAGTATGCAAATGAATACTCGTATGTATGTGCCCATGTCAACAATAGAAATTTTTGATGGCCTTTGCAAATCTTTTGATTGCTTTGTTGCAACATCAAATACCAGATGAATTTATTTACATTAACAAAACCGCCAACAACAGCAATAACAGCAACAACATGCTCTTCTATTTAGACTGCAAATTCCCAAACACCAAAACACATATACGACTATCTGCCGATATGCTCGTACTATATGCATATATATTTCCATTATGCATGCAACAATTTACTCTCCGACATACACACAGATTTTCATACATATGAAAATACCCAACGAACATAAAAAGGAAGGCGACATCCGATCGAAATTGAGAAATTAGTTAAAGAATTCTCGAATCGTCAATGTTTCCAAAATCAGTACCACTCGATTGGGGCTCGCTTCAAAACATTCAAGCTCGATTAATCGTTGCGAAGTTTCCTTTCGATAATTCTATGAGAGAAAATGAGATCGTCCCAAATGTGTGAGGGGCATTCGTTGTGTCTATTGGGTGCATGACATTCAATCTTATCAAAATAAGTAGGTATGTGGGCACATTTTGAGTGTTTCTATATTTTGCATTTGCAAATCGCTGCACTCCTCGACTGCTATTATTCGCTCCCACGAGGCGGCAATATATTACACCAGCAACAAAGTGACAAAGGAAATTTTCTGAACACCCGGCAGACATTCCCTTATAGACACAAATGTACATATGTATATATACAATATGCATATGCATACATATAGCAGTTGAATGGACATTTGTAGAAATTTTATTTTATTGTGGCAGAATAAATACAAACCAAGAAATGTACTTAAGCATGTAGACAGTCCCGGAATGGATAAGATCCCAAAACAAGCACTTTTTTATTTTAATTTATTTCATTTCAATTTATTTGTATACCTTTCATGTGCAGTATATGGATTATTAATTTTGGTCCAATTTTTCGGATTTGAAATTTTGGACCATAAAAAAGCACCTAAGGGTGTGAAATCTGGTATTAGAGATGCAATAGATAGAAAATTCAAATTTAATGGGGAATGTTTATTATTATTTTTGAAGATTTTGTTGGCCCCGGCTAGGTCTCAGATGGTCCATCGTTCGAGCATTTCGACTGGTAACTGGCGAATGACACACGTGATGTTTTGCTCCAAGGCCTGAATCGAAGCGGGATTGTCCGCATAGTCTTTAGACTTTACATATCCCCACAGGAAAATGCCTAAAGGTGTGATATCACACGATCATGGTGGCCAAACGACCGGCCCAAAACGTGAAATTATCTGTTCACCGAAGTGTTCTCTCAATAAATCCATTGATTGATGCGATGCGTGTGAAGTGGCGCCATCTTGTTGAAACCAAATGTCGCGGAGATCAAGAGCTTCAATTTCAGGCATCAAATAGTCGGTTATCATGGCCCGGTAACAGTCGCCATTGACGGTTACGTTCTCTCCGGCACCATTTTTGAAGAAATATGGACCGATGATTCCACCGGTCCACAAACCACACCGAATCGTTGTTTTTCCTGGATGACATGGCAGCTCATTAATCTCTTTAGGTTGCTCTTCGTCCCAAATACGGCAATTTTGTTTGTTTACATACCCATTGGACCACAAATGGGCCTCATAGCTGAACAAAATTTGGCTCGAAAACGTCGGATCTTCTTGGAACTTTTCAAGAGCCTAGTGAGCGGAGCTATGTCGCTTGGGAAGCTCGAGCGGCTTCAGTTCTTGCACAAGCTGTATTTTGTACGCTTTCGTAAAATGCGCCAAGTCGCTCCGAATCGACTCTTCACGGTCTTCGTGTGCACTATCAGCTACGGTCGCTATATTTTCTTCACTGCTTGTTGGACGTGGTCTATTCAGTCGAACATTATCCAATAATCAAGATGAGTATTGTGTTGCGAATAGTACGCTTAGTAGGCCGATTATGTTGATCATAATTTGAGCGGAGCGCGCGAAACTCACTCTTTACAGAACGTGAATTTTCGTAATAAAGTTGAATGATTTGTTCATGTCGTTGTTCAGGCGTAAGTTTTTTCATGATGAAATGGAAAACAGAACATAAATAACATGAGAGTTTGACACGACTCACGCGTGATCTGTCAAAAAAGGTACCTCTACTTGGATCACCCTTTATATAATGAAGCGCTTATTGGTACTGAAAATCGTCGAAGATCATAAGATATAGTAGCATTATAACTGATTTGTTCAGATGTGAGGTTTTGCGTCGATAATCGTCAAAAAAGCATTTAAGATCCTGGCACTCAATATAATATTCGAATCTTATTTAATTTTTTTTTTCTTTTTATTTAACTTTATTTTTATATTTTTATGTAATTTCAATACATTTAATTGTTTATTGCGGTCTGTTATTGCTTTTGGTTATAAGTTAATGAACTTTACTGGAAAGGCCTACTTCTTTGTATTTGAATTGAATTTTTTTTATAAAGCAAAGAAAAATGATAGAAGTTACAGCTGTTTGGGAGATTACCACATCTCCTCATAAGACTTCTTATGGCAGGAATCGAAGCAACGGATCCTCACTTGGCAGGTAAGTGCTCTACCACTGAGCCAACTTCAGCTATGTAATCTGTTGTTGTAATATTCAATTCACTACTAAAACAACTATTGAGTGAGCTAATTTTAGTCGCTATTTTACTTAAGGTTGGGTTTGTGAGTTTTTTACAATTCTGCATACAGGCTTTTAAGGTGATTTATATTTCTCAAAACTGCTTATTCCCTGTATCCCCTGCTTACTTTTTATTCGTAATACTATTGGGCGTGAAACTCTCTGCCCTGAATTGCTAAAATTTTCTAAACTCCATATAAAACTCTTTATTTTTAAGATTTGTACATTTCAACAGTTGTCATATATTTACATAATAAATTGCTGATGCTTTCACTTGAAGCTCTTTCTACCACCAAACTGATATAAAATGAAAATCCTGAGGGATTTACAGGCAATGCAATTCTTTCTTCAATTCAACAACAAAAAAATGGGGTTGAGAGGCTTGCTGCTTATTTCTTAACTACTTTTACCCCGATAAGCTATCGTACTTGTTTTTACATCGCTAGAATTTGTAACACACAAAATAATTCGCTTAAAATGAAAATCAGTGGTGAAATATAAATATATACGTAGGTAAAATGAGCACACATATGCAATACACATATGTATATATATATTTATATTCAGGGAAAATAGTTCGGACGACAGTGTCGCAGGAACAAACAATTCTGTGATAAATTTCAAGTGAAATTAATTGTTGAAGAATCACAATTTCTGTATATTTCGGTGTTTATTTAACTTATCGTAAATTAAAATTCTGATCTCCTAAATGTAGGCAACATTTTCATGTCTTATTAAAAGTTAAAAAGCGAAAACAACTGTACCGAAATTGTTGCCTACAATTAGGCATTTTTCAGCAAAGACACACACTTTGTTGTGAAATTTACAAATCTCAGGGATGAAATATTCAGAGTGTTTTTATCAATATTTAAACACCGTACAATTTCTTGAACAAGGTCTATACGCTAAACATACTTAAATACATACATATGTAAAGGTTTTTGTTTGTAAAAACCATGTTTTGTAATTCTAAGTTGATCGTTTGGCAAGGCCAACCAACAGCCATGGAGAATATGTTGGTGGCGAAGGCGGCGACAGCAATTGTTCGTTTAGGTTTGCTTGTTTCGCAATTTTTTGCATTTGAAAACAGTTGCAATGCCAGCAAAATGCATTGAAAGTGTTATATAGTGGCATATGGGGAAAAGAGTAAGGCTCAAGTAAGTAGTAGTTGCAACATAGTAATCATGACTCGACAACAGTAGTGCAACTGAGCATATATGTATGTGCAACATGTGTGGGCTACCATGTGTGCTGGTGACTATACGAGGGTTGTTTATCCGGAGAGTTAAACGAGTTTTGACATCATCAGGATAGTAACGCATCCGGAGATGTTATCTCGATTGGGAGATCCAGTCATCCAAGGCGATTCTATTGTACTTAATTTAGCGTAAATTTTTTGTATCATTTTCGATACAGCAAACCAAGAAAGTTCCAATTCTCATATTGAAAGTGAATTCAAAAAACCGTTAAATCAATATTAAACGACTGTTTGTTAGTATTTGTGTAAATATGGCTGTAATGTGATCAGAGTTGCCATGATAACCGAATTTTGAATAGCATATAAAAAAAATTCTGAAAATACCAGTTAAGCCTTTGGTGGATATTTTTAAGTACTAATTAATAATAAATGCAATTAAAAATATATTTCTTTACACAATGGCAACCCTCATCCTGAATGCAATCGTAATATGCCGGCATTTTGCTTTTTCGCTTCGCCAACTATTTACTTACAGATATACGACTAAGCTTGCATGGCCTTATTTATAAGTATGTATATAGCTTCAAAACATATTTTTACTGATTTCCTTATTATTATTGTTGTTGTTGCTGTTGCTATTCGAACTGTTGCTCACTATGGCACGTGCAAGTGCCCCACCAAATGTGCATATGTACATATGCATGAATGTACATACAAACTGTTGGCGTGTGCCATATGGCATGTGACATGCAATTTTGCCCACACCCACAAACACAAACACACACGGCCAGTAGGACACTCCTTGAACCATTCAACAGCTCACAGAGAAGTTTTGCTTTCTTCTCGTTTGGGCGAAGAGAGGCGACGGTGCATATACTTATATATATTACAATTGCATTTAGAATTTGTATTCTCAAATGGCAAAAGCGCTTGCATAACTGCCGAATACGTACATATGTATGTATGTATGTATGTATGTGTGCAGCTAAGAGTACATCGTGTTTGCATTTAAGTAAACCAAAAATGCAATACCGAGATTCCCTTGATGTTCGATTTGGTTATCCTTTCACTATTATAGCTGTTGTGCCATTGTTGTTATTGTTGTTATTACTGCTGTTGCTGCTGCTGCTGCTGTTGCTCGTTGTTACTGCTACTATTATCGCCGTTCACTCTAGAATTCTTGTCAAGGCAAACACAATAATGGAGTAATCCTTGAATGGTTTAGTTTGGTAATCTCGACAACAGCAAAACAAACACACCCACACACGCACACTCACACTCACATGCATATATGTTCGTGTATACAAGTACATACGTATGAACGTACAGTTAGTTGCTGGCAAATAGCGTGACAGTTGTAAGAAAAACGAAAACCAAACTGCTAAGTGTACAATATAACGGTACAAATCATTATGTGAATGAAATAAATAAAAACGTTTTGGGAAAATACCAATTGTTCCATTTCGATTGCTGCTGTTGTTGTGCGTCACTTGACTTGTATTTTCGTTATTATGTGCATGAGTACATATGTACGTATGTTTGTATGTAAAAAGGTATTTAAATAAAAGAATGCCGGCAACATGCTTAACGGATTTTTAACTTTTCACATGGGAACCAAGACACGAGAAGCTCCAATTCATCAATTCTTATACACGTGTATATATGTATGCATGGATTCTTATTAAATGTTATAAGTAATAATATTCTACAGTTGCAGCACACACCATCCGTTTGATGAGGTATCAGACAAATTAAATGTTCACCAAAAGCTCTACGAATGGAACTTCGAAGTTCTTCAAAACGCTATGTAATACTTTGGAATATCTCAATAAAGGATCACAACAGATTTGCCTACCCAGAAGCAAGACAACACCGCTTTACAGAATTAGGATGGGCCCCTCCGAGTCGTGCGGCAGCAAACGAGATTTTCAACAAAGTGGTTCTTCTTGTCGTGGTTTCCTTAGCTTAATGCTCTCAAAAATAATAAAATCTGAAGAACTAAATAGAGGAGGTGCAATCAGCCCATAACATTGACATCAACCAACGCAATATAAGTTCTGTTTTCTTATCTTCTTCTCTGATAGTGAATGATTTTAAAATAGAATATATCTTATCTCCTATGCGTCACCAATTCGCACCAATTCAGGAGGAAAAGAAACGACTGACGCTATTATTACTTCGCTAGGTTAATACTTCGGCTTAAGAGGTGCATATATCAATTAAGAAAAGATTTCAACATTTCAACAAGATGATAAAACTTTTGCAAAACTAAAACATTGCGACTGCAATAGCCGAATGGTTCAAAAGGTCTGGGTTCGACTACAGGTTCGACCAAATGAAGATTTTCATAAAAATCCATCTACAGTTCGGAGGTAGCTTAGAATAAACTATAGGTCCTTCCATATGTTGGTAAAAACATTAAAGCGCAAAACCACTAATTGGAAGAGGAGCTCTGCCAAAAATCGCTTCAGCGGTAACATAGCGCCAAATATATATGTATTTATATAAATAATAGGTTCAAACCTCTTTCAGAATGCTCACATACGAATACGAATTCATATAGAAACCACTTTCGGATTTTATCGCTTTACTGTTTGTTGTTTTTAGAATATCTATTTACGTTACTACCTTATACCATTTAAAACCTCCTTTTGTGGAACCCCCCTTTTGTGGAACTCTCCATGGTATCGCCCTATTAAACATAACCTAGTCAAACCTCAACCTCATTTTACAAAAGTTTAGGCAAAGTTTTTTATATTCTAATTAAAAATCTGCAATGAAACTTGCACACCAAATCGATTCGACTTGCTGCTTTCATTGCAGACAGACATAGTTGCAATATGAACCCTAACTAATTTCAAGTTGTGCTGCGCTTTATATTGTTGTTGCTATTGCAAATATTGGCAAAGGGAAAACAAAAAAGTCATAAACACAAAAATTGTTCCATGCAGGGTTTTATTGTTTTTTTTTTGTTGTTGTTGTTGTTGATAGCGACTGTTGCCATTAGATGAAAAGTGTTTCAGGTCCATTCGGCTCATTGAGTCACTATGGAAAAAGGGTGAGAGAGAGTGTTAGGAATGCAAAATAGGCTGTTGTTGCATTGTTACTTTCCTTTTTGTAACACCAAAAAAAAGTGGTGGTTACCTGTCCTATTTGACTGACTGTAAATACATATGCACATACATACATACGTATTTGCCTGCAGCTATAATATATATAGTATAGGCAAGGCGGCGGGCGCTGCCTGTCAACTCTGATGATTGGCCTTTTTTAAATACCTCTTTCCCATTTAATTGCTAATCCGTAGTGCTGCGCATGCGTACAATACTTTTTTGGCGGGTTATCGGGAAGGGTTGCAAATACTATCACACACACACAAACAAACACTCAAACACATTAAACTTACATACACGCATAGACATATTCGTAATTGTTATTTCAAAAAAAAAAACAAAAAAAAATCCGCGTACACCGCTCAGCTTCTGCACTTGCACTACATACTTACATGCCTGCATACATATATGTATGTACGAGTATATATACTTATATGTACACCCTAAGTGACTCTACATTTCAACAATACAATTAAAGCGCTTGCGGGCAGCTGAAAGGATTTTTGGATTTCTATGAAAAAATTAAAAAACTAAACAACTGCTTTTGGTATTTGTTGTTGCTTATGAAATGCGACAGACAGGATATGAAGGATATGCATGAAAGGTTGGCGTAAGGAAGTGCGGAAATTGAGTCTCAGCTGCTACGTAGACGGTATGCCACGCGATTGTCACACTTTGCTGGCTGCCCCTGTATGTGCAAACGGGTTTTGCTAGATACCACCACCAGCAACAACAACAACAACAAGATCAGCACCTTTCGCTTAATTTTTTTTTTTTTTTTCATTTTATCTAAATGGAAAAATCTTACATACATTTACATATCATAATTATGTACATAAATGCTTTCAGGCATTGTTTTTTATGATTTTTTTTTTTTGCATTTCTAAAGAAGCATGTGGCGCTCTAGAATTAATTTCGTACTTAAATTTATTGGATTTCAATTTCTGCAGTTAACATTTTTGAAAAATTCCCGCCTTGGAAGGTCGCAAGTTACTCTGGGTAATTAACATTTCAACTAGATAAGATGAAATATGTTGATGGAAATGCAAACAGATGTTTTCGAAATATGAGATGATAAATGTCGATATTTGCATGTACGTATGTAGCAATAGAAGCTGTGGTAAAGCATATTTGAAATTTCCTTTAGACTTACGAAATGATGTATTTTACATATCATATCTTATCATCAACTCTTTTTATATCTGTTCAAAAAAATTTCTAAAGCACTCTGGCACATTTGTCATCAAACTCGGAAGAAAAGAAATTTAATTTACGTTTTATTTCTGAACGCCCAATTAGAATTGATTGTGAAGTAAATTAATCTACTCGTTTTTTTATTAAAATTTTTTTAATTTAATTGGAATTGAGGAGAGGCAGAGGCTACAATTATCTTACTAAGCTTAAAGTATCTTCACTCAGTTTGCATTACAACATCAATATCATAAACTTAGCTTTAACTAGAATATAAAAAAATAAAATATAAATAAATTTTAATGCTTTTATTTCTTAGTTTTTCCAAAATGACTCAAAACGAATTTACTTAAAGGGGAGAGCAGGAGAATAATCACAACAATTCCCGATTATTTTGTTTTTGCTTTTGAGTAGTAATTTTCAAAATTATAGAAAATTATTTGGCCTTTAAAACTGCACAAATTCTCTATTCCACACTTTTTTCGCACAAATCACAATCACAAAATCACATTTCTCAAGATTTTCGTATTTACAAATAGAAAATTAATTCAAATTCAAGCAAACAAAACATAAAGAGAAAAATAATTTTGACCATCTCGGTGTTCAATGAATGAAAAAAAAATATTGAATTCGCTGCCATAGTAACTCCACCTTGTTAAATTCGCCTTGAATGAACTATAGAATTGAAGCAGTTTTAATTAAAAGCAAACAATTGAACATAGAGGAATCAGAATGAAAATAACAAATATGCTTCAAACAAGGCAAAAGTCCAAGGGTGAGTTTCTATAAGCAAAGCCAAAAGGATTTATTAAGTGCTAACTAACACAAGTGAGTAAACTCTTATGTAAACTCGGATGTAAATGCATTATTATTCTAAGCAATTTGACATAATTAAAAAATCCATAGTTTAAATACAAGTTTGATTCCCTTGTTAAAATTTTTAAAGCTTTTTAGAAATACAACAAAGCGGCTTTCTCGAAATGTTGAAGCAAATGCAGGACTGGAGAAAAAAGTTGTAGTCTGAAGTAAGTAGTACTGCAAACAGCAAGAATGGAGGCAATCAGCAAAGGTTTCATTAAAGCATATGCATATCTTAAGAGAAGGTTTTGGCTGCTGTTCGGCCCTGAACTTCGAAAGCGGGTGTATCAAACTCAACAAAGTCAAGCTTTCAGAATCATTTCCTTTTTAGATTTAGTTCAAGAAACAATCAGAAACCAAATTAGTACCCACTTGCTCTCAATTTTGTCGACGATTAATGTATTAATAGATTAAAAAAAAATTAAATGGTTTGGCGACCAATAAAAGGAAAGACGAGTGGAAAGTACACAAATATATTAATGTCAGTGAAGCTCTTAGAACAAAATCAACTCAGCCATTAGTCGTTTATAAAGGAATAGGATTTAAACAAGAATTCGGTCCGTTTTCATAAGATAGCTCCGGCTGCAAGTTTTGACCGATCTTCCAATGTATTACCTACTTCGTTGGGAAGCTTAAGCATCAGTCAACAATAACTAATGTGCATCAACGTCTGTTACTGCAATGACATTATTTTTTGCCTCTTCGAAAATATACGAATTTATGTTAAATAAACAGCATATGTGGCAAAGTTTTTATTTTCTATTTTAAATGGAAAAGTGCAGCTGAGGCCCGTCGATTGCTGGTGGAAGTTTTTGGTGAATCTGCGACAATCGATAAGTCATGCAGAGAGTAGTTTCAATGCTTCAAAAGTGATGAATTTAACGTAGAAGACAAAGAGTCTCCTGGCCAACCCAACAGTTTGAAAAAGAGGAGTTGGAGGCTTTACTGGATCAAAGCCCATGCCAAACGCAAACTTATGGACTATAGTTAATGCATCTGTGCAGTTCATTGCGTGAAAAATGGCTGGAAATAACCGAAACGGATGACAAGGACATGTTACAACATGACATCGACTGATTTCACATGACCTTAATGGTCAAAAGCTACCTTTAAACGCTAAAATAGGAGGTCTTACCCCACCCGTTATATTCTCCAGATCTTGCTTTCTCCGACTACAGGCTTTTTCGGCGGATACAAAACGATTTGCGGGAGTCACCGGCTCGGGAGAACACATTTTGTAGAGATGTCATCCGAAAATTACCAGAAAGATAGGAAAAAGTAGTCGCATCCGACGGACAATGCTTTGAATGATGTATTTTTTATTTCATTTTTTAGTTTTTCAATAAAAGCATAATCGGGCTACTGAGCGTACTATTCGCAACACCATCACCAATTGTACACTTACACATTTAAGTTGCCTTCCTTTTTTTAATAACAAAGCATTTGCTGCCTAGTTGCCGCCTATCCACCCTGTTTACCAACCGGTGAAAGGGCTTTCCACCATTGGCTTTGAATGCATTTAACGACTGCAGAATCGCAATTAATGCAACAAATGCAAAGTTCGTCCTCTCACTTTCCCTTTCTTTTCCTGTTTTTCATCACATATGTATGTATGTAGTTTAACACCGAATCGAATTTTCATTAAACAGACGTGAAATGAGATTGACAGAGGAATAAAAAAAACAGCAGAGGCAGATGTTGAAGTATTTTTTCACCATTCATGCAATTTCTTTTTTATTGCATTTGTTGTTGTATTTATTTTTCCTTTTTTTTTTTGGAGCTCCTGACATAATTAGAATTGCAGCGTGAACTTGCCACCATAAAGTACTCATTTTTATGTAAACCAAAAACCAAAATGCATTGAAGACTGTTTTCGTTTAAGCAGAAACATCTACTTATATGTATATGTTTGTATGTATGTCTAAATATAGTGATTTTTGAATTGAATTTGCATTAAAATTGTCAAACGGGCGTCTACAGCTTGATCGCCACTTCAGCAGCAGCAGCCTTTCCTTCCTATGCACTCCAATATTTGTCGTGTGCTCAAACTCCTTTTATCCGCTCTGTAGCTGTGTCTGTGTTCACACATTCATAAATGCTTCGTTTTTACATATTTATTGCCTTGTGTTGAAGCTGGTTTGATTTGTAGTTGTCTCGTTGCCTTGCGGTTTCTACCCTTTAGTGTATGAGTACGTGTTTGTGAGTGTGTATGTATATGGGTATATGTACATATGTTAATGGGTAAGTAAAGGTGTTCTCTACTTTACTATTTCACCTGGCTCAGGCCGCAATTGTATCTGGAGTATTTCCGGTTAAATGTATGCAGGGATTGTTTGTTATCAAAGCAATTATGCATGCACACATATACAAATATTATAATTAAATGCAGCCAAAATGCAAAATAACATATAATTACTCATATTGGTGCGTATGTGTATGTGTGTCAACCGCTTTATCTGGCAACACCCTTCATTTGACGGCGTATTAAGTGCTCTGTTGAAATATCACCGTTTTCGAGTTTTAGTTGTAATTAATATATAATTGTGTGGATATATACAGATTTTTGTACACTTTTTCGGTCAATATACGGACGAAAAGCGCAAGCTTTTTTTTAAAAAGAAAGGCACTCCAAGAAATAACTAAAAAGCATTTTAAAAATCCGATCCTTTTTATGGTTTGCTTCATAGACACTAAGCGGCCTGAATGTAGGCAATGTTTTACTGTTTATTCTCCTTTTATGCAGTATAAAGGCTACTTTAAGGCATTTAAAAATTTTGGAATACTAATAAGCCGGGGACAGTGATTTTCCCAGAACGCCTATGGAAATAGTGGTTTTAGGGTATACATTGCATCTAGACGGAAACTATTAAAGAAAAAACATTTAAATTTATTTAGTGGATAGCATTGCATCCATGTTCGACCAGCATCTAAAATTATAGGAAATTAGTTTATATAATTGCGGTCGCCCCTCGCCAAGATCAATGGCTCCATCGAGGTATTCGTACCATGAAGGCGCGTGATCAGGCTCACTGGGATGCTCATATGACAGCAAAATATTTTTGGAGCATAAGAAGAACACTCGTGAACGACAGTAAAGTAAAAAAATCTTAATAAAGAATATTTTGTTATGGTTTTTTTGTTTTCCTAATAAAAAAAAATGGTTTTTTCTCAAAACCCTCGTTTTAGTTATATCTCAAAAACTAAAGCTGATGCAAACAATCGGACTTCAGATATGAAATCAATACTCCGAAAAAGTATAATTTTAGTCATAATATTTCATACACAAAAAACGCAATAGAAAAAATAAAAAAAATTTCTTTCCCTACATTCGATAGCAGCACCTCCCATAAGGTACATGATCAAATCAATAACGTTCATTATGTGTACGTGATCGTGACGTAGCACGATCAACTGCCACATAACTCAAAACAAGCTGACAAACATAATGAAAGAGGAGAGAAAACTGCAATCAAATAAAAGAACAAACACACATATGCTACCATTTTCCACAACAACAATAAACAACAACAGCAACAATAACGCCATGATCGTTAGCAGGCAGTCACGCAGGCACATGCCACATACGTACGAGTATTAGAGGAAAGGTGTCGACCAGCATCGAATCGAAACCAGTTGGCAAAAATTTGGACAACTGTTGTGGAAAATCAGCTGAAGCGGCAAGCTGCAACAGTGTACGTATGTTTAACACACATATCTATGTATATTTGTGTGCTTGTTCTATTGCTGAGGTCTTTGAACTCTAAAATTCAGGCGCTCAGGTAGGCGCTATCCCAGCAAATAATGAGGCTAGAAAAATACCGGACGCCACAGGACATGCATTGATGCCATTGTGTTTGTATGTATTTACGTAGCACAAAATTAGGGAGAGAAAAATAGATGTTAGGGCAACAAATATATGCTTATATGTGCATAATTCATAGAAAGGCATTGAGTGAACAATTTTGAGGAAAGCGAGTGCAACATGCATGTTTTATACATTGTAGCAAAATATAAAATAATATGAAATGAATTCAAATATCATTTTGCCTTTTATCAACAACTTTCTATTATTAATTCAATTAAAAAAACCGTTGACCTAAAATATGTCTCTATTATGCTGAGAGAAAACAAATTTAGTACGTGAATTTACTACAATTTTTCACAAGACTGTACCAAAAATAACCTTTCGAAATTATAGCTAAAATGAATCATATTACACTCATATGGCGCATTTGAACGCCGATCAAATTGAAAAGGTGTTTTCAAGAGCTTGCACATCCACAAACATGCACTTAGGGAAACGGCCCATGTTGTCAGCGTATGCGGAACAAATAACATAAATTTAAATTAAAAATGAAAACAAAATACCATTGTAAAATAAAATATGAAATTAAAATTAATTAAAACAAATTAAATTAAATTAAATTAAATTTAATAAATTATGTTGGAAATATTCAAGCATATCTTCCTTTATTTTCAATATGCACATTTATACGGCATCTCTATTTTTAATTGTCATCATTATACTTATTGTATTTCCTTTTACTTTGTAATTCTTTTTCTTTTCTTACTCTCTCTCTAATTTAACCTTGAGGAATAAAGATTGTTTTTCGCTAACTAGAAACAAAGTATTTTTTCTTTTATATATATCTGGAAATTCCGCTGCCATCGTATCAAATAAAAACAAAAAATATATCATATATATAAGTATTTACAATAAATTAAATTAAATATAGAATAAAAATAAATTAAAACAAATAAAATAAAATAAAGTGAAAAAATAAAAACATAAAAATTTAATAAAAATAATATGAAAAAAAGTAATTAATACAAATAAAAATATCGAAAAAAAAATGTTGTAAACCAAAATTAATATCCGGCCTAAAAGCTATTAAATAAAGCAAAATATTTTTAACAAAGAAAACATAACAAAGAATATGGTAAACACCAAATTGTGAAACTAAATGAAAAACCATCAAACACTCGAAGAGGATGTCCTTAAACCATTTTCAAATATTCAAAGCAAAAGCCATTTGTTTGCGGTACCGCCACGCCGAAGGACACGAATGTAAATGTGCTGAAAACAAATAACTCTTTTATTGCAAATCTTGAGAGTTTTTTTTGTTTGGAATTTTTTTCTGTCCAGGAAACCATTTTTATATTACATAGAAACAAGGGAAATGTGAAATGAAGTGAAGTGAAATGCATAAAATTGGTCTATTGCCTCGCTTGTGAGTTTTTTCTTTCGCTTTTCCACTCGTCAAAGAAATGTAAAACACTGAGTCTAAAAACAAATGTTGAATGATGAGTGAATGAATAAATGAACGAATGATGGAATAAATGACAGTTGAGTTGTAGCCAGAATTCAAATATACCATTTTCTTTAACATGGCATAGTTGATGACGATTTTCCAGCAGCTAACTAACTAAGTGCTGCATGCTAATTACTTATAATACTTGAGAATGAATATCTTTCACAGACAATGCTTGCAACTTTAGCAGTATGGTTTTCTCTTTATTGGAATATTTTACGAAAATCTTAGAGAGAGAGTGTAGTTTGGGCAGGAATGTTAAACGAGAAACTTTCCATATATGTATGTGTATTTATCCAGCGTGGAACATTCTCACTTCCCCTTTGAGAATGATTTCAAAATAGAATATCTAGAGAACTCAACTCAAGAACGAATTGAAATATAATAATGTCTAGAAAAAAAAAATTCGAAAGAGTATTCTAAGATTTCTACATACATACTAAGTACCCAAATATTGTCCAACTTTGACAAATTTTTTAATCAGACCAAAATCTCTTTGTTTTGAAATGTGACAGAAACTGTTTCATTTGGAACTAAATTTTCCTTGAGCTTCAACAGCAAATAACGAAAATCTCGCCATTTTGACAAAGAAAGAATATTCAAAAAGCTTCCGTTGCTCACAACTGTTGCCTTTTCTTCAATATTTTTTTCCATTTTCATTGCCTTGTCATTTTTACAATTTCGTTTTGTTTGATTCAATATTTTATTGGACAAATGTTGTAATTGCAATTGCGCAATTTTTTAAGCCACATTTTCATTGAAGCCTTATTTGTTTGTTCGTGACCAATGTGAGGTTAGGTTAGGATATAGACACATTTAAATATTATTTGGCTTATTTTTTATTTATCTAAAAATTTAAATTGCAAAATTAAGTTATTATTTTACTTCCTTTTGTTGTTTTGATCTTCCGACAGGGTGGTAAGTTAATTTATAATGGAACGATTTTCCGTCATTCCTTGTCAATTTTGGTTTTGCAACAAACCGGTTTCGGCGTTCCGCCATCTTCAATGCCTAGTTTCGTTCGATTTCACAATATTTGACTGGCTGACATCTACAATTTAATACTTCCTTGGGACACTACACAGCCACAATAAGTTCAGGCCATTCGTTTCTTCTTTTCTTCTTTTCGGCAATTTGGTACCGATTAGAGAGCTTTTCATCTTCTTATGATTCCATCAGCGGGTAGTACAACGCTGAAGTATTGTCGACTTGATCTAGCTATATATCATCGTCGTCTCAATGAACCACATCGATGTACTCATATATCGTGTAAAACTCTTCATTTTATCATCTTGAGTAATCGCTGTCGCTAGTAGCGGGTGTGATGGGCAACATGGTATTTGTTCGTCATGAGAAAAGTAATCGCTGTCGCTAGTAAAGGATGTGATGAGCAACATGGTCTTTGATCGTCGTGAGATTACACTATTTTTCATTTGCGTACTCAGACCAAAGTGTAAGTAGTACCTGTTGTTAGACTAGTTTTACTATGATTCTTTTTCCTAGGCACACAATTTTTCTACAACGTCAATGCTATAATTGACAACAGGAAAGTAGTTAGGCAAGAGAAAGAATCTGGAATAGATAAAACTGTACAGAAGTAAACTTAATATATAAAAGTCTAAAGAAGAATAGCAAATTTAAAAGTATTCCAAAAGTCGATAGAATCCCAAAGCATTCACATTTATTCACGAAACGGTCATATGTCATTGAAACTAAGTTGAACAAACGAGAGTTTTTAGAGAACTGAAGCTGAACATTAAAATATCGAAGCTCCTTGATGGTTATGTATAGTTACGTATCAAAGAACTTCTACTCAGTACGGAAACAACCGAACGAAATAAACCAAGCTAAATTTCCCATTCATTCATTTCATGTTTGGTGTCTTAATATGTAGTTATTTGACTATGAACTTTACCTTGAATGACATTTTGACATAACCTTATTTAAATAACAAAATTGCAATGTCTATATTTATTGACAAAATGCATATGCATAAACAAAAATCTTCCGTCAACAACTCCTATGGATGGATCGATCCCCTTAAAATTTGTAATTGATACAAAAACTTCATATTTATTTGCTTCAAATCATGGAGTTTTCAAAATCAAAAATTGATAAACATGTCAATACAGCACGTTCAAGCACATACTCGTAAATCTGAGTATATTTATATGTATGTATCAGCAAATATTTAAATTAAAAATCAAAGGATCAATCGCACCTGCTGCATAGAAATTCAACAATCCAACCAAAGTGGCGCACACAATGGAGGCAGGAAGGTCTGTTGCCGTGTCATTCACTCGAACTTGAAATTTGAATAGAGCAAATGAAGAAATCAAATGTGCCAGAATTTTTGCAGACAGCACACACTGCAGAGTACAGAGCACAGAACGGCACAGGCACATCCGTTCGCCAGGGGTGCATATCCATTCACATGCATGATGATTATTCAAGGCAACACTCAGCAGCAGTCCAATGTGCTCATGTGGATGACTGCGTGTATGTGTATGTGTATGTGCAGTAAACAATGCTATTGAAAACCATTAACCGCGCCAACAACTAAAGACAGCTGATGCTCCAACACAACAACATTCGGTTAGCCTGTCATTGGATGGGGATATGGCGTTTTGTTGCCGAGGTCGAGGTTCAGGTTCAGGTTGAGGCTGACAGCCGTCAAAACGACGCTTAATTTTTCGCTTATACCCATATGGGTGAATATGATTCGCCCTTCGTTGTTACATTCCTTTTTGTTCTGTTTTTTTTTTTTTTTGGGCACCTTCTTTCAATTTCCATTCAATAAATTTTGTTTTTCATAATTCCCAATGGTTGAATGTATATAATTTGTACTTTTTCTCTGCAGCCTTTGCGCTCGGCGCTGGCACTTTGTATTATTATTTATTTTTATTTTTCTTGCAATTTATGGTTGTTTTTGTTGTTGTTGTTGTTGCTCATCGACATTTGATTTGCGGCTTTTTTGCTTTACTTTACCAATTTTATTATTATTATTTTTCTTCTATCAATAATTTTTTTTTTGCAACAATTCGATGCCTGCCACATGTCAACATCTGGCATTTGCCAAAACTAATTGTACCACTGTGCCCACATATGCCCCGAAATGTGCACGGAATACTTACCCACAAACACACATGCATTTGTCATATGCCATATGTACATATATTGTACATAGAAGTGCCAAAAGACGTGCAAAATAAAGAGTAGCAGAAGAAAAGTGTGCGAAATGAATTCTATCTTTACAGATTTCTTTTCTTCTAAATTTGATAAAGGAATAACCCGCAGTCTGGGCTTGTGTGGACACATCTGCCCATCTGATCGAAGCAGATGTATGTACCAAAGTGTGAATTTGTATTTTACTGTGCCATACTTGGAGGAAAATTGTGATGCAATTGCCCCGCTCCAACTATAAATTTCATAAAAAATATACACAGAAAACGACATGTATTTAATCTAATCCAGTTCTACCGAATTGTATTAAAAAATATTATGTATGCAGTTCAGACCACACATAAGGGCTGCTCCAAAGCTCTCGAAATTTTATTATTTTTCAGAACCTTCATTTTTTCCACTTCTTCTTCACTTCCTTTACTCTTTAGCCAGGTTCCTGAAATGTTTCTGCAAATTACATATATTTTCAGCTCATTTCAGCAAACACATGGGGCGGCCTTTATATAACGCAGTCACGAATCCTAACAAGCCGAGACACATTTTTCTTCACCACTTCGCGACAATGTTCCAACGATCCTTGGCATACCGCATGTTAAAAGGCAACTTTGAGATTTTCAAGGCGGAACAAGATCCTCTTTTATTTTTGATGTGCATCTTGACGATTTTCAAATAGCCACCTCCGCACAGCTGATGGATTTTCATGAAGAGCTTTTGTTTCACGTCAGAGATACACTCAGAGGGGTTGATATTCCATGCCGATGGCCGACGGTATTTAGAAAATTAAAGAAAATAAAAATTTAGATTTGGATCCGACCAGTGTTCGAACCTATTGCACAGCTAATCATTCGGCTCGTGCAGCCGCTTCCTGTTATTGTAAAACTACTATTGGCACCAAGAAAGATCTTCCGAGAGAATATATATTTTCTGCTCCTTATTAAATTATTAAAGAACTAAGCCTACGAGAAAAATCTATGAGAAAGCTAAGCTCTACGATTCTATCAAAGCCAAGTAAAACGAAAATGTTTATACAACCATCTTTCTCCATGAGTTCTTTGTACAAATTACCCAGGGTCAAGAAATTGCATTGGTCTTTATGTTGATCGAATGCTAACTACTTTATCACTGGTTTCTGGAGGCTTGGTGGCTTACCTCTGTGTTCAAATGAACACATGAAATATATATATATATACTTTCCAACTTCCTTAAAAAACTCTGTTCTATCTTGCAGTTCAAATTCAGATTCGCAGAGGAGATAATAGTCTACTTTGTATAGCGTAAAAAACTTTAAATTAAAAGTGATTGCTTGAGCTTATCGGAGTTTCAAAGGACTGACTGGTTTTCGACACAAAAAGCTTCTCATCATCAACATATGTCGACAAAATCTAGTGCTCCATTTCATTTTAGTTTTTACTCTAAATCTTTGTGCATGTTCCAAGACTCGGTACTATACTTCCAATATCTTCTTTGTTTTTTTTTTCAGTATTCTCTACTTTATTTCCTGGAAAATTCTAACCACAAATTCAATAAGAATTTCGCCAGTATCTTTAACATTTTCCAAGTGACTTTTAATAAAATTCAATAAACACAAGAAATATCGTAATCAAATCAGAGATATTATAATATAAAAACTTTTTAAATTACTTCAGCACTTGTTGAATTCAACCACGGATACATAGATACACAGGCAGAGATGAACAAACTCACACACAGTTGGGCTTTAAAGCTCACGGCACTTCGTGAGACGCATTCCATTCATACCCGTATTAAACTTTTCAACAACCATAATCGGAAAATTACAATTTGTCCATGAATATTTGCGTAACCATTAATCACAAACGTAGCAACCCGGTGAGTTTTGCTCGAGCTCAAGCAAACTAAGTAAAGTAAATCACAAAAACAAAAAATCAGAAAATTTTTCTAAAGTTAAATCAGAAGCTAATGGATTCTCTTTCAACCTGTAAATGAACATCAAAACGCACTCGTAGGTATGTAAATAGGCTGAGAGGAAATGTGTACGGTACCAGAAAATCAGCGTAGCATTCTTCTGCGCCTTGAAGTGGGTTTAAGAATTTTCGAAAATAAATACTGTCAGTCAGTAAATTTACGCCGGCTATTCCTAGCATAAAATTAATGATTGTTTTAAATGATTTGAATGTGTTGAAACAAAATTACTGTGACGTAGTGGTAAAACACATGCATACATACATTCATGCCTTACAACAGAAGGAAGGACGTAATATGTTTATGAGGTGATATATTTCTTTTCAAATATTTTCAAAAAGCCTAAGCAATGGCAGAGTTTCGACCACAATAGCTTACCACTATTCGGAAGGCCAGGCTTCGAGTTCTAAAAGCTCCTCATAAAAATCCATCAGTCGATGGTAGGCGGCCTTGAATAAACTGTAGGTGCCTCCATTCGTTGGAAAAACATCAAAACGAAAAATTACAAATTGGAGGAGAATATGGGATGAAAATCGCTTCAGTGGTTAGGGGGTGTGGTTAGTTAGTCTAGGAGCGAGTAGATGTCAAAAAGTAATCAACTAATTTACTACTGTGTCTGCTGCTTAATGACGTAAAAATTACCCTAGACAAAGAAGTATCTCTAGCTCCTGTCCTAAAATGCTTAAAATTAAACTTTATTTTGAGATAGAGATCTGAAAATACTTTCGAGGCGCTTGATGCAGCTTAAGTTAAGACAACTCGCTGGAGAGCTGGGAATGTGATAAGTAACTAATTATATTGCAGGTCAAGATCGTGGCCAGGGAGATGTATAAATTGAATGATAAATGATAATAACTTTGGCCCTTACAGAGGCTGCTTCAATATTATAATGACCCAAAGACATTATGAAAATGACCTTAAAGCCATAAAAGGAACTGAAGAAAAAATTTGGAATAATAGGAAGCATTTTTTTCGGAGCACTAAGCACTAGCAGTGTGCGGTGTTTGATTGTTGGAGACAGAGACAATATCCATACCTCGATTTCTGTGAATATGGCATCGTAATTTAGAAAGATAATGAGAATCTTCGTTAAATTTTCTGCAGCCGCAGATTTGAGTCCCAAGCAAAATCGTGTTGACAGCGTAAACCTCGCTTTTATTTAGTATTTTTAAAGCAGAAAGTCATTGGAAATAAATTCACATTCATACACACATTCATACCTGCCACAATGAGTGTACCGAGGTATAATTCTTGACGACAATTTTTATAAGGAAATTCTAACAAATAAAATTCGAACTCAAACCAAAAGGAACTCGGCGCTCATGGCCAGTTCAATGAAATTCGTCCCTGTTACATACTCTAAAGGAAGTTATTTAAAATGAGAACTTGAGCCAAAAAGTATAATATTTTTGCTTATATGTATACATACAGTATATACATATGTATGTAATAGATCGAATGTGTACCGCACTGCAGGTGGAGTCACGCTGTCTGGCCAAAAAGTTCTGGTAAAGCAAAAGAAAGCCGCACACAGGCTCACAAGCACAAGCTTTGGCCGCTGGCACGGAATGGAATGACGCAAAAAGGTGAGCCACTAATTGGTAATCGATACGTTTTACACACTTACATACCAGTATATATATATATGTAGACAAACGTAGTCATATCGCCATCAACGGCGGCCTTGTTTACTGGCGTCCTTGTTGTCGTCGTCATCATGATCAGTAGGACGGCAATATATGTTATGTATGTATGTGCAGTGCCGGTTTCCGCACTTCATTAAACTCGGAAGCGACATTTTAAAGAGCGCGTGCAACAAGGGGATGAACGAATAAAAACAAATGCACGCACACATACAGCCAAGTATATTTTGCAATAACGATGATACTCATTAGCAAGTATCCAATATATACATATATATATATGAGTATATGAGTATATATACCCGTACGAATATATATGCAGTAAGTTAGTTGCAAAACAGCCTTTCGCTGTGGTCGTTGTTGTTGTTGTTCCGCACGCACATACAAACTTCTTCCGACGGAAAGCACTGAGTATCTGATTTCATGCGCACAGCGCACGTTGCGACATACTCCTCGTCGACGGCAGCGGAAGCTACGGCATACCTCCTGCATGTATGGGCGTAATAAGCACCTGTGGCGACAATGAGCTGTCAGAAATTCAGTGAATGCTAAGCGTTGAGGGTAAATTCTTTATTTTTTTTTTTTTTTTTTTTTTTTGCAAGCAAGTCAGTCTACTTCTTCGCTACATTGTCGCAAGCAACATTTTGATTGTCGCTGCCAACAGATTCACATACATTCATGCAGATTAAATGATATTGTCGATGTTTCCTCTCTGCCACCAGACAGTAACATTCAAGTATTCGCACTGAGGCACGATTCAAAATATCAAATTTCGATTTCCGTTTTTCGAAAACAGCCTATTTGATAGCAACGCACCACAAACGAACAAGTCCACGTATGTTTTGCCTTCGCTCCTGCGTGTATTGCCGGTTTCGCACCACAAGCGAGCGGGCGGCGTTGTTGGTTTTAAATTCGCTGGGAAATACTTCAATTGGTTCGAGTGGATATGCTTGTGATGGTGACATTATCGTGAAGTTTGCGCGTTGAGCACTTCCGCTTATCGGTCTTCTTCTTTCGATTTCGCTTTTTTATTTGACAGTTGAAGTGGCTTGCGTGGTATATGTATGTGTCAGATCTATGTGTGTGTGTGTGGAGAGTAGCCGAGTTGTGATTTTTCCTTAAAAAAATAGATTAAACAAATTAGTATTGGTAATGAAAAACACACACCCCACAGAAACAAGTTGATTGAGGTTCGATAAGTCGACATCACATCCAGTTGTGTGGTTAGATATTATGATAGAGCCTGTTCCATGTACCTCGAACTGGATTTACTGCGAAAGCTACCGAACGCTCTAGTTTATAACAACCATTGAAATATTTTCCACCATTTGGTTAGGGTTTACCAGAGAATTTCGAAATCAAAATCCTTTTGGGGCATAGCAGAACTTGGTGTCAAATGAGATTAATGAGAGAATCACGTAAATAAAAATATCATCTGGAAATGCAAAAAAAAAAGTCAATGTGATTTACTTCTACGATTCACCAGGCATATCTTCCAACTTACCAACCGTTAAAACAGTTTTTTAATATTTTTTTTTTGAATTGTTGAATTTGATACGAAACAGAAACTCATATTTTTCGGGTGAGACTGTAATAATCTGTGAGATTATCCTCTTTGCTGTTTCAAAAATGAACGTACATAAAAATTTCAAATAATTTTTTTCAAGAAATTTATTTTTTATGATAAAGTTTAAACCTTGTCATTATACGGGAAACACTACCTGATTCAAATGACTGCCTCGTGAATTTTTACAAATTTTGATCCGTTTAAGGTAATTTTCGGCTGCTTTTTGGCACTTATTCGGACAGTATCGCAGCCCAGCCATAACTTGATGAATCTTGATTTTCATCTGCCCAAGAGTTAAAGGTTTATCCGCATAAACGCGGTATTTCGAGTATTACCACAAAAAAAGTCCAATGGTGTCATATCTCGGTGGCCAATTGGCTTAGCCAAGAGGAGAGATTACGCGGCCGAGAAATTTCTCTCGTAATGAAGCCGCATACATTCGTATTGTGTGGCATGTGCCACCATATTGGGGTGGTGCCATACATATAGAATTGTTGATATAAAAATACATAGGAAAAAATCTCGAGAGTATTTAAGCATTTCAACAGTAGTCATCGGCAGTTATTCAAACTATTTTACGGTAAAGAGTAAATGCTCCATCTTGGTTTATTCACAAGTGAGTCCACCATATATCCGTTTGTCCTTTGAAAGTTGGTCATGGCGATGGACTCTCACGTTGGTTTGTCATCATTGAGCTTTTGCGCTACCAGTTGTTTGCCCCGTTTCCGGCTTAACGGCAATACGTTGCATTTAACAATAAAATGTGGAAGTGGAAGTGGAATTTGTCACGCGTGATGGAAATCATTGATAAGTGTGGCGTGTGGGGTTGCATGCACTTGCAATAGCAAAAGAAATCGAACAAAGACACTGCCATATATAAGTATAAGCAAAATTAATTAATGTAAGGCATGTAAGGGTGTGAGTGGAAATATATATATATACATATATAAACTTGTGTATGTTTGCATACAACAACAACAATATTTGCGCTTAGTATTAACAACAACAATGGCAACTGTAGGCGAATATCACATCCTGTTTCCCATAAGTGTTGATTGCTGCCCCTTACCACTTGCCTGCCCCCCCCACCCCCCCTCCTGGCCGTCAAACCCTTGTCCCACGCTGATAATTTCGTTGAACTTCACTTTACAGTTAATATTTATTTGCACTTCTGCACTGCGCTTCTTCTTCTTCTTCTTTTTTAGTTTACAATCTTACGATGTTCTCAATTGTTTTGTTCTTGTTGTTGTGGAGGGATGCGTATAAATATATTGAAATGCTCTGCGTGACGCGCCGCATGGCATTGAATTACCACAACATTTCAGCGTTTAATGTTTATATGTGCGCATGTGTGTGCGTGAGTGTCAGTCATTCGCTTTTCAACAATCAAAATATGTTTTGTGTGCGTGCGTATGTAAGTGTGTGTAAGTGTGGTGTTCATTTGGGAAAAGGTGAAAATCGTCGTGGTAAATTGCCAATAAAAATGTCTTGAGAAATTTTCAAGATTCACATGAAGAAATCAAAAACTGAAAAGTTTGACTGTATGTACTCGTACATAACATATATGTATATACAAGTAAGTACACATAACATATGTATGTGTGTGTGCATATATTGTGAGCATTTGATGAAGGAATGTTTTGTCGTTTCCCATATATTGGGTAATCAACTGATTGGCGTTGTATGTAGACAATACAAATATACGCATCATATATGGATGTACGAGTATGTATATACACACATATACCTACCTACATATAAGTGTTTGCTTGCTCGTCCTCCTTCTGTATTGGAATCTTACTTAATTTGCGCAAACAAAAGTCACTGAACCAACCACTTTCGCTGTGAAGAATTCCTGATGAAGTGGCGGCAAAGACAAGAGCAACAACAAAAACAACACACAAAAAATATTTGCTGTGAAAATAAGCTGAAAACAACAAGAGCAGCAGCAACCACAACAACATACATAAATACATACATACATACATACATACTTGTATGTATAAGCAATACAAGAACGACAAAACAAAAGCCAATAATAATATCGGTTAACAATGAAGGCAGCAACAACAACAACAACAACGATAAAATCGGTAGCAGGCCAAGGTGTTTATGCAATGTAAACCAGTAGCTGTGTGTGTGTGTGTGTGTGTGCGCGCGTATATGTAAGTAAGAAAAGTGTCAACTTCGCGTTTTGAGCCAATTTGGAAAGCATCTCGAATTTCCTCAAATTCAAACAACAACAACAACAAAAACTGAATAACTACTCCTGCTCATGAACCCCTTTTAAGTCGATGATAGATACTTGATGAATCAATATGTTATGCCTCTATGTACTTGTATGTGTGTAAGTGTTGATTGAGCAAGTATTGTTAAGCGGTGAGGGAAATATCATTAAAACAACAAAGAAATGCGTCTTAAAAGGGCTTCTTCCTGTCATACTGTCACAAGGCATTTTCCACGGCCCGTTCAATAATTTCTGAGTTCTCACACCGTGTTTGAATTCACGTTAAATACCTACGCGGAACGCTTAAACAATATCTGTCCCACGAAAAACGAGACTAGCTAACATATTCTGCTGAGTTTTTTAGCTGCTACAACCGACACTTTCAAAGCCAAAAAATCATTCAATAATCTGATTTATTATTGAAACCTTATGCGAATACATCATATACATATTTACGAAGCAAAAATACTTTTTTAGAAAAAAAATTAGGAATTTTTTACAGAAAATATATTGGTGTTGTTTTCCGTGAGAGAAACCCTGTATTCGTTCGTAGCTCTCTCACTAGAAACAAAAAAATAGACGTAAGCAAAGAAAACATACAATTTTAATGCTGCTTCAAAGCAAATAGAAGAAAAGTTCATTGGAAAGGAAGTCAAATAGTTTACGACTTAAGATTGTTAGAAATTTTTAAAGTAGTAATACGTATAGAAAATTAATTATGAGAAAATACTCAGACTCGAATGATGAGATTCTCAATATCGTAGTTAGTGCATTTTACTTGCAGTTTGTTGCTGTTATTAATATCCGACTGGCTTTGTAAGTATACAATACTACGCCTTCATCGGACTGGCAAAGGATGCTATATTTACTCCTTAAGGAGAGTCAATGAACTTGCATGAATCGGAGAAATTTATATTTTTCGTTACAGGATAGAATAAACGTGATGCTTCAAAACAAATTCTAGTTAGGGCTTAATCAATGTAAGGAGAACCTGTTGCGTTTGACTTAATGCTCAAAATGTTTGGAAGATTGGAAGATCTAGAGCTCAAATAATTTTAAAAGGATGCTACAAGAAAAGATTAAAGAGTTCATAGAAAAAATCTTTGGATAAAACTTTCAGCATTTCCATTTTCTTAGGCATAAGCCTCCTTCTTGTACAAGGTTATCCATTTTGAGATTTCCAAAATAAACGTAAATAAAATGCTTTTAAAATAATTTTTTCATGAAATTCCTTTTTATTACTTATATAAAGTTTGAACCTTGGCATTATATGTGAAAGGCTACATAATCCAAAAAAACCGCCTAGTGAATTTGTGCAATTTCGATCTGTTTGAGATCATTTTCGTCAACTTTTTGGCACCTATACGGGCGGTATCTCAGCCCTTACTTAACGAATGTTGATTTTCAAGTGCTCACACGCTCGGAATTAACAGTGGCAGTTTCGCCGATATCGTTTTCAAAGAAGTAAGGTCCAACCAGACAGTAAGTTTTTTTTTATGTAATGGCCCCTCTTCAAATATTTGAAGATTCTGGTAGCCCCAAATTCGACAATTTAGCTTTTCTACATATGCACCGAGTGAGAAATGTGCCTGTCGCTGAATAAAATTTTGTTGGCAAAATCGTTCGACGTAACTACGGCGTTGCGATTGGTCAGTTGGCTTCAGTTGTTCTGTGAGCTGAATTTTATATGGATGTGGGTGTAAGTCTAAGTACAGAATATGCCATTTAGTGCCGTAAGAAAGTCCCAGCTCTTGATAACGTCGAGAAATCGACACATTCGGGTCTTCTATACACTTTCACTTACAGCTGCGATATTTGAGGTGAAACGAAGCAAAACGATAATGAACAGGCCATACAAAATCTGAATCACCCTTCCTGTAGTAGGTTTCAACAATTTTAGCGCGTTCTGTGGTTGTTAAGTGATCCATTTTTATTAATGTCTGTTTTTTAACTAGAACAAAACATGTTTGTTTTGACAGTTAAGTTTGACAGTTGTCAAAATACAGCCCTGCACTTCCGAAACCACTAAATGGATTGCTCTTTACTTAGTTTTGTTATATCCCTTTGTTGTATCAGGCAACCAAATATCCGCATTTTTGTATTAATGCCTCCGCGGGTGAGCTCCAAGAGCTTTTTGGATGGCAAAGTGTTCTGGTTTGTGCGTAGTCTTAATTTACTATATCCTCCTTGAACCCCGTCCCAGAAAAGCTTGGAAGCAGCGTCATTTCGGGTTACTAGGTGAGTCATCTGCTTAAAATTTCTTCAAAAAATTTTCAATTCCATACTTTTAAGACTGCCGTCAATATTGCTTCTTTCAGATTTTTCTTTAAGCCTTTTAAATTAATTTATAAATTGTAATTATGAAAACAAAAAAATTTTAATAGTTTTTTGAGTGAGATAAATATTTTAAATGCATTTTTGAATATAAATACGAAGTAAAACCGAATTTTAATTATTATTGCACACATTTTTATTATATGAAAGCGTAAAGAGAACTTAGTCTTCATTCCGAACCACAAAGGTGTATGTTTCATAGTTATTCTTTAAGCAGCACTTCGAAAACGAAGGCAGGTACACACACATATACAAGTACATGTTTAGACTATTCTACTCTCAGTTATCTTTAAACTACATAATTTGTAGAATTTTCTAAATTTTCGTCACCGTTATCAAGTGTTGTGAGAAGCTTTAAGTCCTAATGGAAATTATTATGTTTCACTGCCATAAACATCACTGCCGTCTAAATTGTGTTGCATTACAGAGAGAGTTCGGTGTGTTTGTGTATGTGTATGTATATGTGTGTGTGTCAGTGTATGGTAGCCACACACATAAGTTGCAACAGGATATGGCCAGACCACTGTACCGGAAGCAGCAACTGACGACGTTGAAGACGACGACAATGGCAAAGAAGACAATAACTGGCATTCTAGTGGCAAAAACATCATTGTTGTTGCATGCAACATACAACAAACGTGTATAGTTGAAACATGGCCAACGATGCGTGGCAATTGTATCTCTTATGCACGCGTACATACAAGTAATATGAACACATATATGTTTATGTGTATACATATGTACAGTGTGTATGTATGTATGTATAAGCTGATTCATTCGGAACGGGGCCACCTACTTCACCCCAAAAAATGGAGCGTTCAGTGCACTAGATACATACTCGCATAACATATACTTGTACATCCATAAAAACACAATCAAAGTCACATGCACACACAAATACCTACACACAGAGCAATATGAACAAGTATTTGTGTATCTAAGTAAGATGAATGTTGCAACAAGGTACTCCTGCTTGGAATTTGCAATGTTGCAGCGTCTCCAACGTGCCTAAGTGGAGAAAATTTTATTTAGAAAAATGCATTCTAAGTGCAACGCCGCAATGCATCTGAAAAGGGATGCCTCCACCATGCTGCCACACCCAGCTAACTGTGATATATTGTGGTGAATGATTGCAACAGGGTCGATAGCGTCACTCGTAAAGCAATTGCCGCCAACGCCATAACGGCACGACACAACGCCTGATTGTATGCAACAGTGTTTGTGCAACAACGTAGCATAGCATCGAATACAATGACTCTATGCGTATGTGTATGTATGTGTATGCGCTTTGAGGTATCTATGGCGCGTAACTAAGGCGCGTCGCAAGTGGCTACTTGACTACTGAAATAACAACAGCAACAGCGGCAAGCTGGCTCACACTTGGCAAGAGCGACCGCAATAGGCATTTGCCAGCAACTCGTCTGTTGCACTTCGCATGCATTACATGCATTTATACGTATATATTGTGCATATGTTTGTATGTATAATGTGTAAGGGATGGTTTCGTGCACATAAGTTTATCTATGTATCAGCATATATGTAAATATTTATGTATGTGTGTCTGCCACAGTGTGTACCCATATATTCGTATGCGCGTCCTTTGGCAAAGTGTTGGCATCTTTATGAATGGTGACAGCTTTAGTAGCACTTATAACGGTAGTACGGTAACAAGCTGAATGCACATGAGGAGCTGATGCCACCCAGCAGTGAAAAACAGTGAAAAAGAAATCGATTTTTAATTCCAATTAAAAGAGTGTCGAATTTTATCTTTAACGGTATGATAAATATGGGATGAATATCTGAATTAAGTTCAGAAGATCTGATAATACTACCTCCACCCCATTTTGAGTTGAAGAAGAAGTCTGATTGTAGGCCTGAAATTTCCACCAAAACCGACTTGAGCGTTTTTGTAACATTGAGCTTTCCTCCGTCTTCTTCTTAATAGTTTCCGTTAGTTTTTTCCTCTTTTTTCTGTTTGGTAACTGGTAACTGGTAATTGGAGACACCAAGTGAAGCCTGATCCCTCTCCATTTGATGCTTACAGAGCCGTGGAAGTCTTTCTTTTTCTCTGTTTCCTAGAGCAGAGTCCGCATGGCCACTTTAATTCCCTGAATTACAACAATATTCTTGACGTAAGCACTAGTTTCGAAAACATCTAGTGTCGACCCATTGGATGTCACACTCGGTGTTAGAGTTCTCGGGACCAAAAAACCATGCTCACATTGGAAGCATTTCCATTATGGTGCCCTCATAAATAAAGCTACTGCCTCTTAACCAATTGCTGGGTAACAAACAAGATTTGCACAATCACACACACACTCACACATACACATTTACTTAATACAAATCAACGCATTGCCAAATAACGCAGGACACCTTAGCTAAGGACACATACAAGTACATATATTGTAACTGAGCCAAGAACACTTAAAATAGCACATATACATACATACATATATTATAGACGTAGAGTAGTAAGAAGCACAGGTGCGAGCAACAGCGTATGTTGCATGCAACAGACATAAAATATAAAACTATTAAGTATGGCATACAAATTTTTCCAAAGGAAACTATTTTTCCTTTTACCTACAGCACAGGCATACATACACACATCCATAGAGGATATTCAAGTATGCAGTTATGGTGCGAATTTGTGACATTCTACGCAACACAAATTGATTCAAGTGCCCATAAACCGTTAGATGTGTCGCATAAAGACGGAGCTACGGCAAGCCACTCGAATGCCAGCCCATATCGGTCCGTGTCGCTTGAAGGCCATTTTAACGGCTCTTAAGTGGATGTTGCCACATACATACCAGAAGAGAGGAATATTTTGACGCATTTTATTGCTGGCCTCACATTTGGACAATGTTGTAAGGGCGCAATAATAAGTAAATGGCATAAGGCGTTGCACGTTCTTTACCGTTATGCAGTTGGATAGTTTGTTGGCGGAGGAGGCGAAAGATTGGCCGCAGTGTGCTGGCAATGAAAATTGCCGTGTTGACATGCAATATTTCGCTGACGCTGCAATAATGTCGCATGAAGTCCCAAAGGACATTGGCCAGGGGGTTGGAGGCACATAAAACATTGTATTTGTAATAATAAATACAATAAAATAATCATATTGTATTCAATGAAATTTCGAAGATGAGGCAAATGTTGCGATTCGCCATAAAGTTAACGGTTATGTGGCGAAATTGGCAGGTTATGGTGTGGTGGAGAGGGGGTGGCATGCAACAGTTGAGCGCCGCTAATATTGACACTTTCGCTTCCTTAATTAGTCATTCATTTATTAATTTATAACTCGCCACACGTACACATGCTCATATATCAGTACACGGAAACATCCATACACACATACATAGGGGCTGACGCATTTTTCATCACACCATTTTTAATTTATTGCTCTCTTCTTCCCTCTCTTTCTCCAAGTGGCATTTATGGCCATGATGTTGATGTCATTAGGGTGTCATTAGTCATTTCATTTGGCACGTAAATGTATAAATTAACTGTAAGCAGAGCACTTACATACATATGTACATGCTTGAATGTGTGTAACGGCCACAACTGTTGTTTATTGTCAATATAATAACGGTAATAACTGATATATTGAATGTGTCGCGTCAAAAACCAACCACCAACCGCACAAATACACGCTCACACATACATATATGCAATCGTGAAGTGCAAGTATTGTTCAACGTCCGTTTTGCAGATCCTGCACCACATGCACCGTTGTGTTGTGTCTTCGTTTATAAAAACCCTAAGCAAGAGCATACTCGTATGTATTGTCCAGCCCAGCATTGATGTGCTTTTGTAGCAGCTGCAAAACTTGTCGCTTCGGTAACCATTTTTCAAGGGAACTAAACGAATTTATATGTAAATGCAAGTAAATACTTACATTACATTACGTAAGTTACTTACATACGCATATGCTCACTCACAAATATATTTTCTCATAAAATGAAATGGAAAAAGGGATCTTTATGATAATTTTTTACGCCATCGTAAATTAATACATTAGCACTCGGTCATCTCCGCCACTTTTCTTAATTTGATTGTTTTTTTTTCCGAGTAGCGTATTGAGGAAAACACAGAATTCTAAATCTGAATATGCGTCTTTTTGTATAGCAGGAAAGAATAGCATACGAGAAAGTCCCGCATTAAATGTAAAAACGTTTTACTTTCAAAATTCAAAATCGATGGTATAGACGTTCCCTCAACCGATTCTGATGAAGTTCGAATAACGATTTGGCCATAAGAAGGCAGACCCCACATTCTGCGCCAATTATCAAGAGATATTTATATATATATATATATATATATATGTATATATATATATGTAACTCTGGGAAGTCATATTGGTGCCAAGGAGCTTGCCATTTATAGCAAATATAAGTATTTTGATTTTCTACTAGTTACTTTCTAGAATTTCAGTTGCATAGAAAAAAATTGTTACACCGAAAACAACATTTCTTGAATTGTTATGTTTGCAAAAACTTTCATTGACATGATTTTCGATAATAACATCTAGCAGGATAATCATGTTGCACTCCCTACCAGCAGTAATCAGCCGTCATATGCTGATCAAACCGGCTTTGGTACCTTTCTTTGGTACCTTTCTTCCAAAGGTTCTGGTGAAACAGCTCCCCTGCCCTAAAGCAGCCAAGATCCTCAGGATAGTTGTCGAAGGCTGTGTCTGTGGAGATAATGCACTTTGATGGATCTACTAAATCCAAAGTTTTTGAAATTGTTCGTCATGTTGTTAACAATTTGAGGGCAATACCTTGACTTTGCATTTCCCAGAAAGTTTTTTGTAACTTCAACAAAGGAGTTCCACGCAAGCAGTCCCAATCTGGTATTTTAACTTGAGAAATCAACATCTGTGGGTCTCTAAAAATATCCGATTTTATCTTTATGCTTTATGCTTAGACTAGGGTATATAAGACTCGGTATATAAAGAAAACATTGCCCAATTTTATCGAACGCCTTCACAAACCTATAATTTCATCTCTTGTAACTAAAGGTGGATTCATGGATTTCGTCTTCTCACTTCGCACATCTGGTGTACGGACCAGTATCCACTTTGCTGTTTTAATAAGAAGTTAGCCGTCTTTAAATCTGCACAAAATATCCATCGCATTCTTAAGGTAGTTCAAGATAATTTATTTAATCGTTTAATTCTACTTTGATAACAGATTTTGGCTCTGTAGGCTATATTTCTTTGATATCATTATAGCTAGACACTTCACTATAAATAGGTTTCCTCAAATGATGCACCACGGGTAGAATAAAATGTTGGCTCTGGTACTTTTCCCGATTGTGGTAATAGTCCTCTAGCCGATTGAAAGTCTGGTTAAATACTTTTTTAACGTTAATTTCAGGTATTCACGGCAATTTACGACTGAAAGTCAGAAAAACAAACACTTTTGTGTTAAAGGTTTCCTGAACTTTTTGGTTATGTAATCCCAACAACTGTAGCAAAACACATTTGAATTATTGAGACGACTTTTCTTTTCATTGGTGGAGTGGTGCTATTGAAGGTATTGAAAAGAGAGTGTAATAAAAGTTTTACATTTTTTTCACGATTTTCAGAGAATATTCTTATATTTAAGATTTTTATATTTATTTACATATATGACAAGGATTCTATGGTTTTTCGATTTTTTGAAAATTCTAGCTGCGTCAGGTGTATGTTCACCAAAGCCTCTTTAAATTCTTAACAATATTAAATTCCAACCAATCTCTTTTTCGAAATTCCATTCACAGTCATAGTTCTAAGCTGTTTACTCGTGTATGGACAAGAAAAGTGTTGAGAGTACATTACACTGCGTTTAAGAGTTTGTGTGTTTGTGCGATTTTTTTTTTTTTTTTGGAAATCAAAAATGTTTTATCGCTTCCGCTTAACAAAAAGACCTCCAACCAAAAATTGCTAAAATTTTGCATGATAGCCTCGACTACAGTAGCGGAACAAAATTTGAGAGTGTGGAAAATTGTATAATTTCCATTTTTTTTTTTTTTGGAGTGAAAATTAAACCAAAACTTCTTTTCGCGCCGACCAAACTAAATTTTCCATTTCCTCGATAATTGAGTGCATTATGCACATTTGTATGCTGAAGAGTTTGTAGGTGTAGGTGGCTGTGGTGTTGTGTGTGTGTGTGTGTGTGTGCAAATCTTGCAACGTGTAATACTCAAACAACTGCCTGCGGCAAAGAGGCCAACCACCAAATGAGGTAGCACCACTGACACTTTTGCCGCAGTTTTGGTGTTTTATTTTGTTGTTTTTGGTCGAAATTGTTTGTTGTTTGAAAGCTATTTAGTTATTGCCGCAAGTGCTAAGCTTACCTTCGAATATTTGCATTGTTGCAACACTTGTTGTTCGCATTTTTCTCCGCAAAGCGAAGGCTTTATTGCCTCCTTAGTGAATATTATTTGTTTTTGCATTTGTTTATATGCAGTTACTCTCCATCCTCTTCCTCCTCTCTCCCCACTGATTCGCATGGTAGACTATTTATTCCGAAGGGCATTTGTGCCACACACACACCATGAGCTGGGCTAAAGAACTATGCTGATTTCTGCCCAAAATATTCAACACGAGCGAACCGAAACAACTGCAGCAAAGCGAGGCAGGCTGAAATAACAGTACAATAACAAAGGAAAGCAATAAAAGTTGCATAAAAAAAATTAAAAAAAGAAAAGAAAAAAGAAAAGAAAAAAATTTCGTAAAACTAAAATAAATTTAATCTGAGCCATTACATGTTGCAACATGGCACGCAGGAATCGTTGTGCAAGGTGGGCTGCAATTTGCAGCTGTAAATGTGTGTATGTTTGTGTATATGTGCACATGTTGCAACGGAAATGCAACTGCGGTAGTCGTACACGGAAACGCAGCCACAAAATAAGGAAACATTTAACGAGCTATGCCGCAATGTGGCAGGTAGGAGGGGAGGCAGTGAAGCAGATCCTCCACGCTCGAGCTACACACCCCAAGCCGTACTAGTGCAATATAGCACGGCACAGGTGTTAGCTGTTGTTTCTGTTTTTTTCTGTTGGTTACTTTGTTGTTGTTGTTGTTGTCGTTGTTGTTGCCACATTACCAATGCAGTTAGTATGTCCTGTTCGTCGTTTGTTGGTCCGCAACAACCCTGGAAGTTTTCGGAAATTTTGCGCAAATTGCCAGCAGCAACAGCAACAGCAGCCGCATTAAATGGCGATGGCGAGAACGTCGAGGACATAAACGACGCCAGCGTCACTACCGAAAAATACGAGCCGAGCGCAACAGCCGCAATATGTCGGCCACCCCGAGCAGCTCGCCGTGCGGTGTTTGAATCCTTAATACCTCAAAAAAAGGAGAAAAACAAAACAAAATATAACAAACAGCTTGCAAATAGTTACCACAGACCACCAATCTAAGCAGTAGACAAGCAGGATATGCAAGTAAACTAGCCAGCCACCCACCCCTGAAGCCACAGGCCAACACAACACCCGCTGCAGTTACACACTTGCACCACTGGCTATATACATGGATGTGTGCAGTTGTAGCGAAAGGAAGCCAACCTTCATGGCGTGGTCATAACTAGCTACTGCTTTAAGCCTGTCAGACAGGTGCGAATAATAAGGACTTTGTTGAATGGGGGAAAATACGGTAATTCACAAAGCACAAAAAATAAGGTAATGCGGTGAATATAATTTTCTAATATCTACTTATCTACATATATATGCGTTTGTTTATGTGTGTGAGTGCGCGCGTAATCGCTGACAGTTGAAAGGTACAACTGAGCCTCAAGCGAAGAGCTCAGTCGCTGGTATCCTCAATATCGTTGGCTCGGTTTCGTTTTTGATGTTATGGCAGGTGAAGTATGGAAATTGATGGGTCGAAAAACTTTAAAGTTATAATCACATCAAGTGGTGATACGAGCTATTAATATTGTAACATTATTCTGCTAAATTATACATTTTCAAACATTTTAAAAAAAGTTTTGGACGAAAAACTGGTTGTAAGTATGTCTGTTATTCTTTTAGCCGCTCGACGCCCATTCGAGATATCAAGTAAAGGTTTTATTCGCTTCACCTTCCCCCAGTAGGCACCGCGTCGCAAACTTTCAAACGTTCGCCCACGCGAATCACATGACTTGGCCAGTGTAGTAGTCGTGTGTCAATGTCGTCGTATATCTCGTCTCAGCTCTTCGTTCCATCATCTATCGTATTCGAAGTTGCCAATGCGAAAGGATCCATAAATTGTGCACAAAATCTTTTCCTCGTAAAATCTTAGTGCCGATGATGTCGACATCGGCGATAGACCAAATTATCCCCGACTTCAAAGTTATGACTATTAACAGTGACGTCAGAGTCAATATGCAAGTGCGCGGACTGTTTGTATGATGACAGGAGATATTTCGTTTTGTCTTCCTTCACTAATAGACCCATTCGCTTCGGTTCACTGTCTAGACTGCAGAAAGTAGAATTGACAGCGATATATGCTAGGAAATGTACACTCTTCTACAAATTGTACCTTCTCCATTCAATGTTGCAGCGGAGTTTTCCTTCCCATTTCTCGCAGTGCTGTTGAATTAACAAAAAGGTGGTGTGTGCTGATCCGTGTCTTTCACTGATAAAGTCCGAATAGTTCACTGACGGTGGCCATTAGTCTCTCACACACGATAGATGGGATCTTATATGCGATATTAAGAAGACTTATCCCTTTTTTTGCATTCGCCCCCCAACAGAGGCAGTTTTTCTATAAAAAAATATCACCGTTCAGAGGCAGCTTATTATAAACTGTAGTTTCCCCATTTGTTGGAAAAAACATCGATACGCGCATCAAAAATAGGCTGAAAATTGTTTCAGCGGTTATAAAGCGCCATTGTGGGGAATACACACTCAAAAAGTTCACGAAACTTATAACGCATTTGAGAGTTTAATAAAAAATGCCTGTTTTTCGTACCTTTAGTCGCAAATTGTTTTCAAAATATGCTATGAACACTTAAACAGTGTATCGGGGTAACAGATATAAGGTTCCAATTGACTAGAAGGCTATTGCCACATTCAGGGAAGGATCCAACATCTTGATCTACCCGTAAATCATCATTTGAAGAAACCTATGTATTTATAGTGAAGTGTCTAGCGATAATGATGTCGAAGAAAATCGCCTACAGAGCCAAAAAAAAGTAGAATTAAACGATTAAATAAATTATCTTGAACTATCTTCAGAATGCTATGGATATTTTGTGCAGATTTAAAGACGGCTAACTTCTTATTAAAACAGCAAAGTGGATACTGACCCGTACACCAGATGTGCGAAGTGAGAAGACGAAATCCATGAATCCACCTTTAG
The DNA here is from genome assembly GCA_030068015.2 of Neoceratitis asiatica. Classification (NCBI taxonomy): domain Eukaryota; kingdom Metazoa; phylum Arthropoda; class Insecta; order Diptera; family Tephritidae; genus Neoceratitis; species Neoceratitis asiatica. Next base: position 91,411,373 of record CM061526.1, read on the forward strand.
TTACAAGAGATGAAATTATAGGTTTTTGAAGGCGTTCGATAAAATTGGGCAATGTTTTCTTTATTTAGAAGACGAAATCCATGAATCCACCTTTAGTTACAAGAGATGAAATTATAGGTTTGTGAAGGCGTTTGATAAAATTGAGCAAGAAAATTCCTAGTCTAAGCATAGACAATATAAAAAACCGTATTTTTAGAGACCCACAGATAAGAATATTGATAAGAGACATTGACTTCTCAAGTTAAATTACCAGTTTGGGACTGCTTGCGTGGAATTCGTTTGTTGAGGTTACTAAAAACTTTCTGGGAAATGCAAAGTCAAGTGATTACTCTCAAATTGTTAACAACATGCTGGACAATTTCAAAAACTTTGGATGTAGTACATCCATTAAAGTGCATTATCTCCACAGACACAGCCTTCGACAACTTTCCAAAGAATCTTGGCTGCTTTATGGCAGGGGAGCTGTTTCACCAGAACCTAAAAACTTTGGAAAAAAGGTACCAAAGCCGGTGGGATCAACATATGACGGCTGATTACTGCTGGTAGGGAGTGCAACATGATTCTCCTGCTACATGTCGTACACGAAAATCATGTCAAATAATGATTTTGTGGACATAAAAATTCAATAAATTTTGTTTTCGGTGTGACAATTTTTTCAAAATTTACGATTTTATGACATATTCGTACTCCATACCAACCGTTTTTGAAACTCAACGCCAAATTTTAAAGGAAAATAAAACCAAAACTAAAAATATCGAAATTCTGTTTGTGGAGTTTTAATATTTTAGCTTTAAGTAAAAATCCCTCTGACGATGTGGTTATGAATTTGAGGTGACGAAGGAAATGCAAATAAGAGCGCTTAGGGAAGAAAAAACATTATATTGGTTCAGATTACGTCTTAATAAAAATTTTGAATATCTAAATTTCGAAAGAAACAGAATAAAATATTGCTCGGATGCTACTTGTCAGAGTAATTAACGCTCGGAAGTGAGGAATCTTGTTTCACATTTTTTCGAAACGAACTACAGAGAAAGCGCTCATGTAATAAAAAATCTGTTATCCATTATGTGAAGTTGAGCTAGAAAACTAACAAAAGCGAATTCATTAAGAATAAAAGAAACCTTACAAGTTTCTAAATTCTCCAAACTAAACCAGCGCACTTCAGGGGGTGGAGTGAGTATCACTTTATCCCACATTGTGCCACAAACTGTGAAAAATGTAAGTGAAAATTATGTAAAGGACGATGAGAACGAACGGCGGGAAACCTGAGAAGAAGCGAAATGCCACTACACGAAAACTGAACTCGAAACAAATGGTCATTTCAGCGCTTCTATATATATATATATATATATATATATGTTAAGTATGTATGTATATATGTGCGCATAGAAATGCGTGTCTGTACGCAAATGTCAGTCAAATTTCATCCATCTCAATTGTTGAGTATCCCACGCTTGTCCACAAGCAAACAGAAAAATTAGAATGAAAATTTCATAGCAAAAAAAGAAAAAACAGTGGCAAATTCAATGCTGCATGCACCCGAAATTAATGAGTCGCTCCTCTGTTTACATATGTATATCTTATAATTTATGTTTTGCCACTCAATATTTCCCATAATGCACGACAAGCCCAGAGTACGATATTTTTTTGTAACTGTAAACACACACATACTTTCACATTTCTCACATCTCATTGTAGCTCAATTAAACATAGACAAATATTGTACAGGAAAAACAATTAGGACGTACACGCGGACCATTCAAATTTGTACTGTAATTATCCTGCAGTTGATATCCATTTTCCGAAGCTGCATGCAGCGAGTGCACACTTCGATGACGGCGGCAGTGGCGATGTTGATACAACTGTGAAACACACTTTAGCGTTTTTTTATTGCATTTTAATTGTTTATATTTCCCATAACTAACATCTGGCGTCGATCAAGTGTAAACCACAGAAACGCAAAAACGCATATACTACCAAAAGCCTCTTGTTACATACATATATAAGTACAATCTTGTTCAATTACGAGTAATTCACGATCAATTGGAAAAAGAGGTAACGGCCAGTCTGAAAATAGCTAAAACAAACATAATTTAAGTGAGGAGCTCATGTTGTAGTTGTTCTGATGTTGTCAATATCGTGGGATAGCAAGTAATTATTTTTTGATTAGAACGTTTCAAGGCTGGACTGTATCTTATTTATTTTGTAAAGCTTTTTTGACTCAAACTGTATTGAGTTCGGAAGTCCCATGCGTATGGATGTATGAGATGAGGCCTAAGACCGAATATTGTTCACTCCGTAGTCAAATACCGTTTGGTGGCCTGCTCTCGACAAAATTACTTTGTGAGCAACCAGGGCAGAGTTCAGCGGTCCTCAGTTATTCTTATCGCGGGATCGACCCTTACGAAGGCACTGCAAATTCTTTTAAACTGATCTCAGCTTAGCCTCGAAGACAAACTTTTCGATAATATCTTTCCAGAAGAGATGGACTAAACAATCTCTAAATTTTGTTTTGACAATCGCTTTTCTACGATAATTCCAGAGAGGAAGGAATAGGAAAATGTAAATGTATTTTATAAAAGATTAATAGCCATTTCTACAGATTGTTTAAAACTCAATTAGAAGTTAGGATGTGGAACACTCTTCCTATCACTCTCACTTAACCTGAACCTATTGTACTATTGAGCGTTTTTCAAGTAGAACTACATGCAATCACGGAAGCCGTCGACTGGCTGATTAAATCTGCGCTCACCAACCAATCTATCACTATATAATCCGACAGCCAAGCTGACATTATATCTCATAAATATAATTCTAACACGTCGTAAGGCATTCTCAATAGACTCTCAAGTAAATGCAGCACGACCCTCTTCTAAGTACCCAGACGAAGAGTTAGACGGGGCATCCGCCCTTCGAAGGAGTTTGTGTGAGAGGAAGCTATCTTAGCGAATACGACCTCTGCACAATACGCGGGTATACCTCTACACGTGTAACGTGACAAAACAGATATGACCAGGCCTAGACGCTAAAAGGTAAGGAAATTAACATCTTCTGGGACGGTTTTGAATCAGCATAGCCACTGAAACAATAAAAGGACAGTGCTTAATGAGAACTCACGGCAATAGAATGGAATGCTTCTCAAATGATTTTTGTCGCAGGTGCAGGGACATGGAAAAGGAAGAGTCTGCCGTACACTACCTCTGCCACTGCCCAGCACTTAGCGCAATGCGACAACGCTGTCTATAAAAAAAATACTATTTCGACTGCCTCGCTGAGCTAACCACAGCGAGAATTAAAAATCTCAAAGCAATTATTAGATTTTCTAAATGATTCGCTCACTTGAGAAGGAAATGGGTTCCTTATAGTGATATCACAATTGGCTAAAATGCCAAAACAACTCAACTTAACTCATGATTGCATGAGCAGAAAGACTAAGACTGTCTAAGTATGATCTAAAATAATCAAAGCTACAAAGCAATTTTTGGTAAAAACAGGTGGCGAAACTGACTTTAAGAGTGCATATGCAATGCTCACCCTCTCGAAACCTAACGGCTGACGATATTTCATATTATCGGCATCACTAGTCCGTCCCCCAAATCGGGTTAAGGAAACAGATTTTTGGATTCTAATCTAAATATAATTTAAGCCAGGAGTAGGAGATCGAAAACTGGCTATTGAGAAAGTTAAGCTGGCGAGAAAACTGTCAATCAAATTACGGGAAAGAAGTCCGTTGACTAGGCACTAGTTATACGCAACTAAAAACCAGAATGTTACAGCAAAGGGAGCACTGGAAATAGGAGTCAAGGCTGAATGAAAAATGTTGGCTAGAAGAAACAAAGAAAAGAATAATGAAACCGGAAAAAGGAAAACTTTAAGAAATCATCCGATCTTCTTCTCTTCTTCTTCTTTGGCGTAGGCACCGCTTACGCGATTATAGCCTCGTCAACAATAGCGCGCCACTCGTTTCTTCTTCTTACTGTTTGGCGCCAGTTATAAATACCGCTCTCCACCTGATCTTTCCAACGGAGTGGAGGTCTCCCTCTTTCTCTGCTTCCACCAGCGGGTACTTCATCGAATACTTTCAAAGCTGGAGCGCTTTCATGCATTCGGATGACATGACGTAGCCAGCATAGCCGCTGTCTCTTTATTCGCTGAGCTATGTCAATGTCGTCGTATAGCTCGCTCATTGTTCCATCCTCTGCGGTATTCGCCGTTGCCAACGCGCAAAGGACCATAAATCTTCCGCAAAACTTTTCTCTCGAAAACTCCTAAAGCCGACTCATCGGATGTAGACATCGTCCAAGCTTCTGCACCATATGTCAGGGCGGGAATGATGAGCGACTTGTAGAGTTTCGTTTTGGTTCGTCGAGAGAGGACTTTACTTTTCAATTGCCTACTCAGTCCAGTAGCACCTGTTGGTAATAGTGATTCTGCGTTGGATTTCAAGGCTGACATTGTTGGTGTTGTTAATGCTGGTTCCCAGATACACGAAATTATCTACGACTTCGCAGTTGTGATTGTCAACAGTGACGTGGGAGCCAAGTCGCGAATGCGATGACTGTTTATTTGATGACAAGAGATATTTCGTCTTGCCCTCGTTCACTGACCCATTCGCTTCGCTTCTTTGTCTAATCTGGAGAATCATTAGCTTTCATTGTCCCAATCCTTCCTATCAATCTTATTCATTTAAGTATATTATCCACTGAATTTTTTTTAATCTTAATTAACCTCATGTGAGCATTTCCCATAACTCCAGAGCAGTCCTCGCTGCCTTTCTACTCTACTCTGTAACATTTTAATCAATTAAGACAAAAAAAAAATTACTGCAATGCATTGTGTTTGCTCTGGTATTCACCCAAAATTGGTCACCATAAATCGAGGAGCTAAATGTTTTGAGACATTAATTCTGCAGCGCATAGTACGCCTGTGATTGCTATGATTGTTGTTGTGTAATGATTTGTTGTTTATGTCGAGACACAAAATACGCCGGACAATAAAGCAAATACTCATAAGTCCAACTAAACCGAAATGGTAAAATTAAATTTTGATCTATTATGCAAAGTACCCTCATGTAGGCATAAGCCCACACACACATTCGTACATGCAGACATAAACAATAATGAGTCCTGCTGCAGTTGTATTTGGAGCGAGCTGCAGAGTCCTTAGCAATCGATTTGTAGCCTCTCTGAATACTATGCATGCGATGTTGTTGGCTCATATTGGCTTAAACCAATCGACCAGTTCTCATATTTGAACTCATACATATACACACACATGTACCTGCATATGCCTGTTTGGCAATTCATTGCGTTTGTATGCATTTGCATTTGTTTTCATTGACTTATAGAGTTACTGCACTCCTCTAGGTGTTGGTCCAATTCGCCACGCTTAACTTGCCAATTACTACATACCGATGCGCTTCAACAGTGACTCAGGCAATGGGACTTCATGGGACATGTTGGAATGTCTGCCTCTTGCCTGGGCTTCTGTACGAGCACATAGGTTGATATGCATTATACAATACAAACCGTTATTCAAAATTGTGTGGAAATCATGGCATTCTGCTATGCACGATTGAAGCTCATAAAATGCTTTGGCTTTTGGAGAATCGAAAAGGCAGGACACACACAAACCCATTCTTTGCGGAGCAATTTCGTATTTATTGCTTTGCAATTTGATAGGCAAAAGCTGTGGGTGTTATTGGAAAAACAACAACAACAACAGCAACAACAGCAAAATGCAAATTAAACAAAAGACAGCCAGAAGATTTCACATTAAGCTCAGTTTCTAATAGCAAACAATCCACTAATTCTCCTTCCACTTACGCCGCCTCTTAAATCCCCCGAAACTTGAAAAATTCTTATTTTCTTCTCAATTTAAATAAAGAAAATATTTACAAAAAGGAACATTAAAATTGCTCTCCCGTTAGAAAAAACGATATGGAATAGCCCTGATGAGTTCATAAACACCAACAAAGAGCAACTGGTGCCACCGGTGAAAAATAATAATGAACGGCACGACGAGGGAAGCAACTGTTGCAAGTCGCAAGTGGCAAGTTATACTATGGCCAACACAGAACAAAGGTGAATAGATTGGTTTGAGGTATGTAAATTGCGTAAAAATTAACATAAAATTAAAAAAGTTTTTCTCGAACACAAATAGTCAAGTGGCAGACGTAAAGGGGGTGGGGGGAGTACAGGAAGAGTTTAGGTAAAGAAGTGAAGCATTGAACTTGCATAACTTTCAGACAGTTAAGTTGATACACATTTGAAAAGGAATTTAATCACAATTGCAGAGAGGTGTGTGAGCAAACAAATAATTGGCGTGAAAATGCCGAAAAGGAAATGGAATAATGAAAATTCGTTTCCTTTTCACTTGTTCTTTGCAACATCGTATAGGCCAATGCAGGCTCTTTTTTATTTCAACTGTTTTCAAAAGCACTATAATTTTTACCCTGAATTACGTACAGTCAGGTCAAGAGTACAGTCCAAACTTTGGTATTCTAGAATAGATACATTTTTATCTCGGCCATAAGTAGAAAGAAATCGAGGCGTGGACCCATGGTGTCGAATCATTTTTAATTAATCGCTCTATATAGTATTCGAAATATTTCAAAACTACACAGTAGCTGAGAAGTTAACATTGCGTACCACCATTTGGAAGACCCACATCTAAAATTATAGAAAATTAATTTTTCTAATTGCGGTCGCAGCTCGGCAGGGAATGTCAAGCCCTCCGAGTATATTTCTGGCGTGGAATAAAAGCTTCTCATTAAAACACTTCAACCGTCCGGTTGTGACTTAGAATAAACTGTTGGTCCTTCCATTTGATGGACGCCACAACAAATTAGAGAAGGAGGTCAGTTAGAAAATGGTACAGCCGTAACAAAGCCCCTATCCCCTTTCTATCATGCTTCATCTCTCGTTACATTTCATTATAAGGATCTCGATATAGCCAAGACACAAACCATGGTCCCGTATCTCATATTGTTAACGACTCGGTTATATTAGAACCGTTTCAAGCAGTTACATTTTAAATTGATAAAGCTTTCTAACCTGAAAGAATGAGTAGAGGCAAAAAATGCTCTGTCTACAAAACGAAGTACTTCGTGCCGTCAGTGGATCTACTTACCAAGGATTTCGCAACAATATCCTTGCGCTGCTGTTGTAGCAAGGATGTGAATTTTTTCAGTTAAATATATATTCTTTACCCTCCCGCTTGAAGGCGAGAAGAAAAAGCTACAGCGAAAATTTCAAAATCAGCAGCAATACTTAAAGCTTCAAGGTTTATTAGCACGTGTAGCGTTTATATGGCAATATTTCAAATTTCTGCTTGCCTTGTGTCCTTGAAAAAGGACAATGGTAATGCAATACCACTTCGCACTGTCGTCTGCATTGCTACGTGCCACATTTATGCGCCACTTAAAATTCCCACGGAGTTACTGCTACATTTGTGACTGCGGGAAATACGTAGCCACTTAAACGAGAACTATTATGTAAGCTTCTTCTTAACTCTGCTAAGTGACAACGCATTTTTCAAAGGATTTACCAGTTATGCCAGAATGGCAAATGCAATGCTTGCTTATTAACATAATACTCGCATATTTTGTGGTCCGGTGTTGAGGCTTATGAGCACTATATACATCTACATGATTACAATCTTAAGAGCATAACGAACATTTTAACTTTCAAAATTTGAGCTTTTTCTAAAGTTTCTTCTTATTTATTCTTTATTTTATCAATATGCACCTACGATCGAATTGTTGGAGATTTCGAAATGACATTTGCTAACTCTTAACTACCGATATATTCCAATACATCGGTAACGAGAAATTGTGCTACTCCTAGAACAACAAATACTGACGTAGCTCCCCCACGAGTTAGGAAATCAAAAATTTTCCCGCCGCGAGGCATGCCTGTCATAAGGGGCAGTTGGGTCCTTATACCGGAACGATTCCAATTTTTATTCGCGCAATGGCTGTTCGCAATATTACCCGAAAACTAATTTGGGAGAATATTTTTTCGGCTACTGTGACAACAAGAACAAGAACAACAACAATCTTCTAGTAAATAAACATATAAGAGTTACTCGGATGGAGGCTAATCCTTATGAGAATGTCACTTGATCAACACTTTCAATGCTTACAATTTAAATGGGATCGTCACATTTAACTAGATACATCCTTAAATCCTAAATGTAGGCAACTTCATTGTATGAATATAATAATGATAATTGAAATGTAGAATTGTTGCCTACAATTAGGAGCATTTTTAATGCATCAAGGCTGTCAAACATTTAACATTTTCAAATAGTTTGACTCGATTTTCGTATTTCTGTAGAAGTATTTAGTAAAAGTATATTTTTTTAATAACACTATTAATAACACAACCTCGTATACTTCAAACGAAAAACGACCACTGACCATGCTAATGGCAGTTAACCAGCTGCCATTTTTTTAAACATTTGAATATTTCGAATAAAATGAGTATTTTAAAAAACTGTTTTCAGATATCCTTAGATATGTATATCCTAGTTTTTTCAACTTATTGGCTTTCCAAAATATTAATTGTTTTCTTCAGAGAAAAAATACCGCATATTTACATGTTTTTTCTCACAAACACACCCATTCTCAAATTGAATTTAGATGTGAATTCTCTGGAACATAAAGAAACGGTTGAACGGATGTAATTACTTAGAAAATGGATGTCAGCGAAAATTTTGACGTGTTTTTCAGATGTCACACTTGCGGAATTTATGACAGTAGTTCACAGAGTGCGTACGCAAAATCTAAAATACAAACGAACACACATGCATACACATATGTATACCACATTCACATAAAATCCCATGACATATATATATTTGTGCTCTTCGATGTGAAACATTCGCTTTACACATGGCTTTGTCTCATACTCTCTTGGAAAAATCGGAGTAAAAACTACGCACACGAACTTCTATGTATCGCCGTATGTGTATATATGTATCTGCGCGTAGGATAATAGATAACGAAATTAGTCATGGTAGCGGGGCAGCATACTCGTATCAGCCAATGAGCCCGACTGTCGCCTTCAACATCCCGCAACCACTGTCATGCCACCGCCGCTTTTGCTGACACCGTTAGCTCTTCAATTCTCGGCTTCTGTTAAGTAGCACAGCTTTACCGATAATTAATCATTAGTTTTGCTAGATTTATAGCAAATGCTTTCCGCGCCTCATAAGCCGCCTTACAATGTGAGTATATAGGAATGTGTAGTATTTGGAAAAAATATAACTTCTGATAGCTGAGATAGCTGACAACGACCTACTGTTGGGGAAAATAGAAAACCATTACCGAAATCAGAAGGAAAAAATAGCATGTGGCAACAAGCTAGTCCTTCTGGTTGTCAGTGATTTTATTTTTTCGGGTTGTAATCGTCGTGTAGTATAAAAATCGGTGTTCAGTTATTAGGGCATCCCGAATTATTTACAATAGCTGAATATAGTTGTCTACCACTAGCAAAGCTCCCAAATTAACATGGCCCAAACGCGACTTAATTGAAGTCTCTCAAGCTCGGTTGTTATTCTCTGTTCTACTTCGATTCGTGAGCGGATGCGCTATTACATATGTGACGAGGATAAAATTTGAAGTAAAGCAAGCAGAGAGTTTTCAGATACCAAATGCTTCTCCATTTCAAAGGGAGAACGTGGATAAATCGCATGCCAATGCAGCCAGTATCGGTTTTGAAGTAAGTATTTATGATCTGGGGCATGTGGCGAAGTTCGAATGTTCCTGACACACTGGTAGTTCAGAAATCTGTAACATCAGATTACCTCTTCTCGGACAGTTCTGAGTATAACAGACAAACACTCACCACCTACTCGTATATAACATAGTAGGCTTGTCGTAGATGAAGCACTTTCTTTGGATTGTTACTAAAAGTAGAAGTTTCAGCTTTTCATTTCAGTAATCAGAATTCTATTCAAAAACTGATACAGCTTCCAAGTATAAAAAGAGCCACCTTTATGAACAAGCAGCTCAAGTAGTGTCACAATATACATACATACAGTTTGCAATAAAAACAATACCAAAACCACACGAAAACACGTTTTTCTTTGCACATAAATTGTATAATATTATTTAGTTCTGATAACAACTAGACTAACAGTTCAACAAAGCAAAAATAGTGAAAATCCAGCAGACAAGTGAAAGTTTCATTGACTTTGTTCAAGCATTTACTCGTATGTATGTATGTACGTACATATCGTATATATATCTGCATATTTTTTATATACATCGATATGAAGTATAACAGATTGAGGAAGTTTCTTTCCACCAGAACTGAAAAATTTCTTGTTTTTCCCGCAAAACATTTGGTTTTTTTTTTTTAATTTTTTCTGTTTCTGTTTTGTTTTTGTTTATGGCACTTGCGTCATCTTGAGCCAAACTAAGAATTTATATGAGCGCTTATAAAGTGAATGTGCTTTTGGTAGAAAGTTCACATAATTTATGACTCTATTTCAATACCTCACCACCCCGCACGCACACATACATACACACACACACACACTCACCAAATGGCGCACTATGTCACCCCAAACCACACAACCACAATCTACAATCATCTTAAGAATTATAAGGACTTTTCTGCGACTACTTAAGTTGTAGGCTCGAAATGAAATGAGTCAGAAATTGAACAGCAAAAACAGACCAACAACCAAACTTTCCAGTTCCGCGCCCACTGTCGGCCCCGCAAACATAATTGCTAACGAATTGCACTTCACAAAACATTTACCACTGTTTCATTCAATTCCCTGTTTTCGGCTGTGGGCTTGTGGGTCTGGGGTGGTCGCGCTTTCTACTGCAACGTCGCGCCTCAAACGCTTGTACAGCTTTGAAGGTGATCTCGAGGGCGAGGGAGTGTTGGGCGTCGTTGTACTCCTGACGCATGCCACTGCTGCCAGCTGTTCCGGATATTTATTTCCTTGTTTCCTATTTCTGATAAGCACTTTTATTTTAATTCTTTTTTTTTCTCTTTTTATATTCATTTTTTCCCTTTCTATTTCACTTGGTTTCCTGTACAACCCCCAAAATGGCGTTTTATTAAATGACTTTTACTGTTTTTCTTTAATAAGATTTTTAAGTTTGTAATTAGCGTAATTGTTGTTTTGCGCTTTTCTCGTCCGCCGAAATAAGTAGGAAAGTCCAAAAAACAGGCAAATGGAGTAGCAAAGCAAAAGCATGTGTAATAAATAATCAGTTTAACCAACAGCTGTAAATAGCCGAAAATAAATTTGAAAACATTTCGGACAAGACTGCACAGTTGGCGTATACACACACACACATACTCGATCATTTGAATAGTAGGTAAACCCGGGCTGGTCTTCTTCTTGTCAGGCCATAAAGGCTGAACAAACCACCCACTTTCACTTGAAATCGCTGCACCTGATATGAGTCAAAGTTCAGATTTCTACTTAAGCAATTTAACTAAAAAACTAAATAATGAGGAGTTTGAATAAAAGAAATCAACAATGGGTGGGCGATTTTCGACAAAAAGTATCTTCCAACTCATAATTTTTCCCACAATTGTGATATTCTACAGTTTTAAACCGCCTCCAAACAGCCAAGAATTAATGCAGTCCACCAATACGAAAGGGATTCGTGAAAGTCTTGGAGCTGAAGTGAAATCCTTAGAAGTCATTCTGGACAGAAAATTGAATTGAAAAACCACCGACCTACAGCTAGCATAGAGCTTATTGATACGATTCAAAAAACAAAATAGATATTTATTATAGAGGCTCAAGGTAACACTTGACATTCTTTCTCTTGATGATGGCAGTAATACAGCTATTCACTTAGAAGAATAGAAACAGTGGAGATGTGAAAGTTCATAACACTCAAGAATCCTAGATAATTGTTGTGTTTCTACTAGTTTTAGGCAAATATACCAATATGAAGTCACAGATCCCTGGAAGAATGTGTGTCCAAATATGACACTCCGACTGTGAGTATTAATTGATAGCACAAAACTTAATGACAGAGTGGGAAGAGGTATTTTCTCGCAAAACCCTTCTTTAAAAACCTCGTTCTGCCAGAACATTACAGTTTATTCCAGTTCGAAATCTTCGCAATAATAGCGCTAAGCTCGATTACTATACATCATAAAATTGAGCTAGATTGTCATAGGTTTTCTCGGAAGATGGTTATATAGAACAATCTATTTCTCGTTTGGGTAACTGATCACAGAGATATAGAGAGGAACCGGTAGCAAGATGCGACAAATCAGATTATTCTGGTCAAGCATCATGCTATTTGTTATAAAAGGAATTTAGGACAGTCTGCGTTAAGGTTTCCTACAAGGAAAACTTGGAGGAAATGGCACCAAAGGAGCTTGTATGGCTTATAATCTCGGAAACGGAAGGGCCTATCAAAGAAGGACAGTGCCTTGTTAGAAGATAATCAGAAAGATCCCTTCAACAGATGCTCAGAGAGCTGAAAGAATGACAAGGAGAAAAATGTTTCACCAGTTGTGCGATTGCACTGTTCTAAGCAGAATTAGACTTCGGCTTACTAGAGTCAGTAGGAGGAGGAGAGAAATATCGAACTGCAGTGGAGAGAAAGCAGTCGGCCCATCTCGCAACTTTTCGATCGACCACAACACGAGCGAGACGCATTTCCAAACAAAAAAAAAAAGGAGGTCGAAATGCGTGAGTATGAAGAGCGTGAGAAGCAAGGGTAATGCTCGAAAATTATATGAGAAGATGCGGCGACTTACAGAAAGAAGCAAACTCGTGAAGGGACCATGGAGGTAATCTGGTGACAGATGTCTAGAGCATACTTAGTGTATGGAGGGAATACTCTTCCAACCTGCTCAATGGTAGTGAAAGTGAAAACCCTGGAGATGGCGAATCCGAAACTCCAAATTGATGACGATGGTATAGAATTGCCAGCACGCAACTAGGAAGAAGTTCGAATAGCGATTGCACGTTTAAAAAATAACAAAGCGGCTGGAGCTGATGGCTTACCGGCAGAACTATTCGAATAAGGCGGCGAAGAACTGTCAAGGGGCATGGATCAGCTTCTTTGCAGAATATGGTCGGACGAAAACATGCCTGATGAATGGAACCTAAGTGTGCTCTTCCCAATCCAAAAAAAAGAGAGACCATACGGTCTGCGCCAATTATCGTGGGATAAGTCCTTAATATTACATATAAGATCCTATCTAGCGTATCCACCATTGACCAGATATTCACCATGCTTCTACGCCGCTATGTCTGAATTTGATATCCCCACAAAACTCATACGGCTATGTAAATTGACCCTGGATAATAACAGAAGCGCATTCAGAATTGGGAAGGACTTCTACGAACCGTTCGATACTAATCGGGGTCTCATACAAGGAGATTCTTTATCGTGTGATTTTTTCAATTTGATGCTGGGGAAAATAATAAGAGCCGCAGAGCTAAATAGATCAGAGTGTGCAATTGTTATCGTATTCCGATGATATTGATATAATTGGTCATAACAATCGCACCGAAAGTTCTGCGTTCTCCAAGTTAGACAAAGAAGCGAAGTGAATGGGTCTGGTAGTGAACGAGAGTAAGACGAAATATCTTCTGTCATCAAATAAGCAGTCATCGCACTCGCGACTTGGCTCCCACGTCACTGTTGACAGTCATAATTTCGAAGTCGTAGATAATTCGTCTATCTAGCAACCAGCATTAACACCCCATACAACGCAGAATCACTCTTGCCAACGGGTGCTACTTTGGAGTGAGTAGGCAATTGAAAATTACTTTTCCTCTCTCGACGAACCAAAACCAAACTCTTCAAGTCGCTCATGAATTCCCGTCCTGACATATGGTGCAGAAGCCTAGACGATGTCGGCATCCGATGAGTTGGCTTTAGGAGTTTTCGAGAGAAAAAACTATGATACTTAAAGACTTTAAGTGAAAAATTACATGAATTTTGTTAAAGACTTATACATATGTATATCATGTATGCGCTTGTTTGCATAAATATTTTTACATTGAAGTACTTAACATACGAACGCAAGAAACATTTGCGAAAACAAAATCATAACGAAAAAAAAACTAATTTTCATTTTTGCGCAAACTTTATTATTATTATTACTATTTTTTCCTTTTTTTTCTTTTGCTTTAGTCCTTCGACAAAAAATATTAACAAATGTATATTATTGACGGTCAAATATTGAAAATGAAACTGAAACCGAAACTGAAACTGTCACCAGCATGTGCGATTTTCTATACTAACCGTTATTCATTTGCTCACATGTCCGTTACAACAGCGCTGCAGAACTACCAACAAAAAACAGGCGGTGCGGCCACTACAATACAACTGAAGGACAAAAGGACGAAATGGGCCAGTCAGTATGAGTGGCTCGCATTATGTTGCAATTGGATTTTCGGGCATTTAGTTGGGGCTATGCGCGTTCAGTGGGTCATTTGGGCACAGTTGCAGCAATAACGGCAGCAGAGCAACAATTTTCGGTAGTTACGTGTGGGTGTACGGGTGTATGTGTTACACAATAAATTGGATAAAACAAATTACAACTACACAGCACACACACACACACACGCATTAAATGAAATGAACTATGAAAATAAAAACAACGGTTGGCGAAAATAATATTTTCTGGTGACCATTGCAGGAAAAGAACTTTAATATTGAAATGATAAATGCATTACTGCGAGCACTACCAGCCCCCCCCCCCGGGAGAATCTCAAGGCAACTGAAGGTCCTCAAAAGCAAAAAATAAAAATATAAAAACAAATAAATAAAACAATGAAACGAAATGAAATGAAATGTGTGCGTAATTCGAATTACGAAAAGGGTGAAAATGCCACAGTTGGCCTAAAATATGAGCGAAAACTATAAGAAAAACTGCAAAGAAAGCAGAAAACAAATCGAAGAAATGCACAAAAGTCGATGTAAATAGTAAAAGGGCCAGCTACTGTTTGACACTATATAACCCATATATATATATATATATGTGTACTAGTTATGTCAGAGTATTGAAATTACCTAGTCCTGGCAAAGTGAAAATTGTGACACGAAACTGTTGATATTAACAATTCTCTTCCACCTTCAATTCTTCATTTAAAGCTGTGGTTAATCTTCCTTATTAGGGACATCGAAAGAACCTGTTAACAGCTGATGTTTTCCAACTTCATAAATACTGTCAGTACTACGTTAAAAAAGAATTCAACGAACTTGTGAAGCCGTCTTTCTTACCACTATCTACACTTTCTAAGGTGACTTTTATTTCAACTTCCAAATATGCATTTGTATTTCAAAATCTATTTCATCACCTTCAAAGTAACGCCGGAAGGGCCTACAATTCCTTCAGCTATTATCGTTTAATCTTCTCAATCAACTCAAAATAGAAGTCAGCACACCCTATTTCGCTACTGCTGATAAGAATCTCAAATAGACGATTTTTGAACAAAAACTTTTTTTAGCTTGTATTTTGAGTTTATAAGACCAAAATTTGGATACAAAGGAAATCAGGTTGTAGGATCTATTTAGAAATATAATAGGGCAAAAAAAATTGGGATGCCTTGAACACCGAGGTGAAATTGAAGCTAACTCTCCAATAGAGTCCTCTCCAATAAAAATTCATTAAGTCATTAAACTGAATAGTTCAGGTACTCTTCAGAGCCTCCATTGAATTGAGTCAGAACAAGCATTCTGGACTATTATTTTTTAAAGACTCGCAAAGTCAATCGTGTACACCTTTAAGTCAGGTTCCTTGTCATTTCAATGCTTCTGTCGTAACGTAGGTCACAGGTCATAGCTGGCGTTAATTTAGGGAGATCTAAAAGGCTTTACTTAAAACCTCTACACCTTCTGAGAAATCTTTCAGCTTTTACTATTGATGAAAAGCAGTTAGTCTTCACCAATACAAGTCAAACGCCCACCTTTAATCACTTCAGCGAAATGATACGAGTACACACACGCACATGTGAAGTTGAATAAATTGAATGAGGGTTTTTTACAATCAATCGATTCCGCAGATTGAATCAATGAGTTTCTGAATATTATTCAAATATACATACATACATACATACATACATGTGCTTTGTACATAAGTTACTTATAGCAAAGCTTTAATACCCAACCTTTTTTATTTAAATAATTTGTTCTCTTGTCAATAGCCAGTATGCACATACACACTGATGAAATCATAAATATATAAATATATGGATGTGTGAGCACATGAAGGTTACAAAATATGTACAAACTGCTCTCGGGCAAACCCTAAGCGTATTAGTGCTGTGCAACAAGCGAACATACAAGCACACACACACAGCCAAACACATATTGACTCGAACCACCTCTAATGCACTGCGACGGACAGCTGTTGCTGATGTGTCATTGTGCGAAAATTTGTGTGTTGAGCACAATTTTCATTTTTATGCTTCCATGACCGAACCAAAATGAGCAAAAATTCAGTCAAGTTAATAATAAGCATCAGCAACAACTAAACACACACACACACAAACACACACGTTGTGAAACGTATGTATGTGTGTGGCATTGGCGCTTGACGTAACAATGCGTATGAGTGAAGTAGTCTTGAACAAACACTCGCATTTGCGCTCGTCCACTGGTGAATTGTTGAGCTTATTTTCTACACACAAATGTCTGTATGTATATGCGTATATGCGTATGTGGACAAACATTTTCCTGTCAAACTGTGCATGAATAATGCCCAACAATTTGTCAAACTAAATTGAAGGCAATTTTTATATAAATATGATTTTTTAGTGCCACTTATGGCAACAGTTTGTCATTGCAAATATGCGAATATGAACTGGATAGAAATATACTAGGAAAATATTGAAATACTGTGTTGAAAAAATACTTATTACATTGGCCCGTCTAAATGAGACTAGAGCATGCACTTAGGAAATGTTTCAGCTGAACTTTAGAAGGATTTTTGATAACGAAATTGATAAGGCCTAAACTTGGGAAAAAAAGGGACTCACGCAGCTATCTCCGATTATTAATTACATATCATCGATAATGATGCCTAATTACAAGTAAAACATGCTCATTTCGAATGTGTGTTTTATTTTATTTCTAAGAAATAAATTTCTTAACTATTTTCACCTTACAACAGAATGAAGAGAATGATGAAGAGGCAATGCTCCCTTCGTTCTGATAGAAAAGCGTAGTGGATGTCCTGCAGAATTAGCGTATTTTTAGGGTTCAAGGCTATCCATAACCTGTATTTCGAATAACTACCTTAGCTTTCTAGACGATATTCACTTGCAATGTGTAATGGAGTATCCACCTTATTCAAACTAACATTGAAGACAAATACCAAAGCCTTCAAACCGCCAGTCTCCTCTTCATCCAAGCGAAAAAACCACAAAAAATTATACGGCTTTAGCAATTTTCCAAAAGTCATTCTTATCAACTATTTTTCAGTAAAAAAATACAGCCGTGAAAATAAAGGACAAAATGAAAAAAAAAAAAACAACAACAGCTTACCTGAAAAAACAGTGGCCTGTCTGAAAAAAAGGCAAAAAAAAGCCAAAAATAAGAGAAAGTCAGCGCTACCACGCCCACCACTCACTCGCCTATCGGCCGTCAAGTGATGTTTGAAATTGAGTTCTGCGCAAAAATAATAGCGTCAGCGACAACAACACTACAACAACTACAACAATAACAAGAGAAACCCATTCTGGCCAACAAACAATGCAAAGGCAATTACAATAACAAGTTGTGTTTTTTATTGACGCTCATTTTAAGGGTCAAAACGACATCAATCAAATGGAGAAGAACGAAGAATACAAAAGGCAAATAATAGAAATATAAAAATAAAGTGAAATAAAATAAAATGAAATATAAATAACAAGAAGAAGTTAAATAAAATAAGATGTAGAAGAATGGTAAAAATTCAAATGGAGAACGGAAATATCCTATTAAAAAGGTTACACCATTAAGCGCCGTATGGCAGTGTCGCGGGGCAAAATTGGCGTTATAAGTAAGTAGCCAAAGTCTTGAAAAATAGAAAATTTAAAAAAGTGGTGAAGTCGAGCGAAAGTTGGAAAAATATTTCGTCTTTTGCAGTGTACTTACTTTAACTGATGCAACAAGCAAGCATGTCACTCACTTTTGCCCTTTTCTTATTTATTTTTAATTAGCTAATTTCAGGCAACCTTTGAAATCCCTTTAAGTCTCGCGCTTTGCTTTTCCATTACAAAAAAATGTACGAGTATTATGTTGATATTTTGAAAAGACTAACTTAATTTAGTAAGAAATTTAACAACAACAAAATTAATTGAATACTAAAAGACTAATCTTTCAGAACAGCTACGAATTAGCTCACCCACTTTTGGTCCAAGAATGGATGTACTTTGTACGAAAGCCGCATATGACTATGGCCATATTACAGAAACGTGAAACAGATTGGTTTCTACTTCCTCTGACTTTTCTTAAATTTTTAGTGACTGAGTTTGAATTTGGAATCATGCTCTGAGCAATGAACTCAGGCTTTGGAGAATATTGAAGAAAAAGAAGCTTATTACTGTAATGGTTAAAACAACAAAAAATATTGCATACAGTAACAGGCGTTTTCCCTTGTATCCGGCCTTCATGGAAAAAACCTACATAAAATAAGCAACTTGAGTTAATTTAACCATTTTGAGTTGAAATTGCTTAAGCAATACCCGACCTCACTAGCAGTGTTTCAAAGTAAAAAAGTGGTAGTATTGTGAATGGGTCGCTGAAAAAATTCAAGCGAAGTTCTCACTAAACGTCAGTATGTTGGAAAATTTCAGTTAAATTTCAAAATTTATAGTTTACTAAAAAAACTGAAATCAAATGCGAATTACATTTCAGAATAAAAGAGAAAAAAATGACCTAAATTTATCAATTTATCAAGGATTCATCGGCTTCTTCGCTTAAATATTTCACAAACAAACTTTTCTATGTATATTTTGACTTGCTTAACCCAGTGTTGTAAAGTAAAAGCAAATTATAAGCCAGTTGAAAATTAGCACGCTGGGCGTTCTTTGGCAGGTCGGGTAAAAAGAAAACGTCTAATATTAAAGCAATTAACACAAATTTTTTGCTCGAATATTCGTTTCTTTGCTGAAAAAGTCATTGAGGAGACTAAAAAAGTAGTTTCCTAATTGCTAAGTTTAATTAAGCCCTTTTAATTACAAAAGGTGATACCGGAAGTATTGTAAAAGACTGTCAGCTTTCTGCAGGCACAACCTTCATTCAATTCAACCTTTAGCAGCGCGACTAAGTATTCAAAAATTACTTATACCGAAAAGTCAATGTAATATTTGCACTTTGTACGCGCACAATTTCATTGAAGCCACAATAACTCAATCCACTTATGAGGCGGTACTTGCTGCGTTGCAACTAAAAAATTTTACAATCACCACTACAACAACCCCCATACCATACCATACCATACCAATGCCACCAGCTGCCAGCCGCCCACCATTCAACGCAAATAAGGTGGAAAGCTGCTCATTCGCTCTTCAAGCATAAATTTCATCAACTCAGCACATTCAGTGAATTAAAATAAGTGATGATCGAAAAGATGGTTTGCGGCAGCATAAAAATCAACAATGTTGCAAGCAAATACAAACTGTATAAATGTACATGCATACATAGCATATAAGCGCTCAAGTATTTGTACAATGTGAATGTGGGATGGATGGGCAGAGTGAGTGAAAAGTGAGGTTGGGGTATTTGCATTACAGGAAACTATTATATACATACATACCAATAAATATATACTCGTATGTATAAGTATATAGTAAATATGTGTCTGGCATTAAAATAATGCGATTGCTATGAAATTGTATGTGCGTATGTATATATTTACAAGTATATATGAAGGGTGTTTAGTTATGGCTACGCGAAACGCGTTAAAAG
The DNA here is from genome assembly GCA_030068015.2 of Neoceratitis asiatica. NCBI lineage: Eukaryota > Metazoa > Arthropoda > Insecta > Diptera > Tephritidae > Neoceratitis > Neoceratitis asiatica. Next base: position 91,431,276 of record CM061526.1, read on the forward strand.
CAACAAATCGTAACAACAAATGCAAACAAAGAATTGCTGCTATCGCAATAGCAATCGCTCATAAAAAGCCAACCAAAGCTAACAAGCTTTCGAAGCTAGGCGGCTATAAAAAAGCCCGTCTCGTGTATGTGTAGGTACGAGTGCAGATGTGTTTTTGTATGTGTGTGTGTGTGTGTGTGTGTGCAATTGCAATAATTTCAACAGAAACACACATACATATATGTATAAATTTACTTACACATATATACATGTATACTAACACATATGTGCATGCTAAAGTCTATTTGCTTGCCTTTTTGTGAGCTTTTTTTTTTTTGATTGCCCCCCGTTACAATGATTGCTATGACTACCACTCGAATTTAAAGTTAGCGTAAAATTTGTTAACGATGCATTCCGTTTTTTATTTTACAACACGATAACCCCTTTTCGTGCGTACACTTAAATGCCGATTGCCAAAAACCGTACAAAAAACAATCGCATAACAACAACAACAACAAAGAAGTGCCACCAAATTACTATTTACATACTTTTTGATGCATTTAAGAGTCGGTTTACAGTTAAAGGAGTTGAAAGGGGGGAGAGTTTGGAACTTTTTTAATGCCAAACTTATGGCCAATAGATGTTTTGTACGAAATGTGATGTGTTGCCATTGGCAAGTGTGCTAAAATGTTGAAAGTTTACACTCATGGTTTTTGTTGTTTTTGTAGGTGGCATTCTATTTCATAGGCATGCATTAGATTGTTGCCGTTCCCATTGTCAAAATATGCAGTAAAACCACTTTATGTTGGCATTAAACGGTTAATGGGAAATTTTAGAGACTTTTTTTTCTACTCTTCCTTACTTGAGGTACTCGCTACGAGCAACCTGATTTGTACATATTACATAACTTTTGGAAGAGATGCGGCACTGTAATTACGAACGGATTATTCTGGAATAATTTAATAGATCAAACAAAAGAGAAGAAGTAGACGAAAATTCATCATAAAAGTGCCTCAAATACATACTGAATTACTCTACGACAGAAGCAATCCATAAATATTAAGACAAACCCACACTGAGGATCACTCGCCGGATGCTGTGACTCTTCACAAATAATTAATATAATTTGGAGTTCGTTTATATCTGTTGCACACGTCCGTCGTCTGAGGTGTCCTAAAAGTAGAGGAATAGGCCCTCGCAACTACCTGCCTAGAGGGGGAGTAGATCATAGCTATCTCCAAATACCTGAAACTGTTCTGAAAGAAGGGAATAGTACCTCATCGCCTATAAAATCTTGTTCTAGCGTAAATTAGGAGAGGAAATCTCCTCATAAAGAGTAGAACCTCACCTATTTGTGCCTCACCTAACTGCAGCAGTCGACTCATGGCTCCTTTTTTACTTAGTCAATTTTATTTAATATATTTCTCTAAATCGTCGAAAACATATTCTTAGTATTTAGCCTTTTTACTCTTACCTTCAGGTCCATAGGGTAAACCCATCTTTAATCTAGAGTGACAATTTACTCCAAAAAGTGTTCAGTACAAAGTAGGGATCGCCCTTAATTGGTTGCCGATCCTAGGCATTTTTAAATCATTGAATCTTTAGGACATTCTTCACCAAGACAATTTCTGCTGAATGCAAATTACTAGGCGAACACTGTAGCTGGTCTAACTGGATCATCTAACTCGTTGGTTATGCATATTTTATGGTTTGAAATCCAAAATGTTGAAACTTTTGGTTAATTTTAGAACTAATTTGATGTATTTGTTAAAGAAACATTTTTAAAAAACCAAATTTTATGAATGGCGATATATTAATAACTGTACCAGTGCTGCATGATAAGTGCGTATGTATTTCGACACACACATATGTATGTATTATTTAAAAAAAAAACTTCATCACTGTCAACTTGAATGTCTTATGTGTTCCACATTCGTTCCCTTCCAGCCATTGCTTGAGTATTTTCATTTTTTTAATTTTTTTTTTTTTGTGATAATAAACATAAGCGTTGGAACAAAGAAGGGGCTGTCGATAGCGCGCCACTCCCACCGTTAACACACCACAGCTCCGCACACCCCGCGCTCATTGGATGCTAAATTTTGTGTACAAAGTTGTAATTTACTTGCGCGTACCCAGGAGGGTCGTTAAAGTTAACAGCATCGCCAGAATCTGAAGTGCATGGCAATTGCTACACGCTTATCAGGGCAGCTCTCCGACGCTCAGCACACCACAGAACACACAACACACAGCACACAGCACACGCACTTAGCGTTCGGCGTTGAACAGCTCAGAGCGTTCTTCGTTCTACTACTATTATTATTAGGCCCAACTTGCGCCCTGCATGCGAATCAGAGCAAAGCAGAGCAGATGACGAGGCGAGCCGAGTGAAGGGAAATTGCCATAATGCCTCTGTTGCGCCTTGAATGTGTTTTTTGTTTTGCTCAGGCCAGGAGCTGATGGCTGTGATGGTGGCAATGATGGGTTTTGCTTCCGTTTAAATTGCTGACAGTGATGCCTGCTTGATAGATGCGGCTGCAGCAGAACAGAAGCAACAACAACAAGCACACACTTACATACAGTCGCTGAAAACAATGTAGCATTCAGTTAAGCTTAATAAATAACTGTAAGAAAATATCTGCAACAACAACAACAACTCATTGAAAGTAAGGGGGGCAGGGGGCGGAATTAAATGTTGCTGAGTAAAGTTTGTGTGGCTGCAAATGGGTAATCGACAACACCCATCAGCTCATATAACTACTAATAACATCATACATGCATATATGTGTATGTGTGTATGTATGTGCATTTGCAATTTTCATGTGAGCACACACTGGTACATACATATGTGGATGGATGTATGCCAGTGGGTAATGTTTATGTGTGTATGCGTATGTATTCTTCAACATTTTTCTTCCAATTTCATCATTTAATCGCCAGGAGAAAAGTAAATGGCTTAAAGGTTTCCAGCTAAGGAAGAACCTCCTTTTCATTTTTCAACAAAATCTTCATTTCTGTGCATATTCAAACACCAGTTGAGCAAAATTTAAAGCAATTTCAGGCATAAAAATTCAATTACTTCCGATCATCTCGGCTGGATGCCCCCACCCCCGACTTCATGGCAGATTTTGAATTTAAATTCAATCCACTCGACCCTAAGTTAGGCCGTACTCAGCTTAAGGCTGTTTCTATTAAAGAACTTATTTTGACTAAGCGAAGCGACTATCTATCAGCCCCACTCTCCCTTCGATATTTGCGATTGCTTTCTGTGTTTCCACAAATGGCGGAGCCCACAATTTCTCAAGCCGTCTCTGAACGGCAAATGGATTTTTAGGAGGATCTTTAATTGCATGTCAAACTTGTAGTTGGAGAGATTGACAATTACTTTCGCTTTAGGAAGGATGTGGTAAGTAGTACGTCTCGATTTTATGAACTCACATATAGAGGTCCTTGAAAATTGGCGAAGATCGACATACTTTCTGGGAATTTTGTACTTGCGGAGCTCGCCTCAGAATGAAGTTCTATTCTATACAAAAAAAAATATACCAACCACTAGACTTCGATATTCATGTCATGAAGATGAAAACATTTGATGTTTTGCCCTCTTCGCAGCAGCAATCTTCATATCCACGTATGAAATACATACTGTCACAGGTTGAATCTTTGAGACAGAACCCGATGAACGCTATCTCCCCTTCCTCCAGCACTGTGTAGGAAGAGAGATAAACCTGGAAATAAAATTTTTTAATTTGTTTTCTTTTTTTAAAGGAAATGGACGGGAAGTGGACCTGCGAAGTCTTTAAATTCAACACTTTTGAAAGCTATACATATCGTTTGAGATTCGAATTCACCTATTAATAGGAATCTGGCCCTAATCTCATTAGTTTACAAAGGTTATACTCATTGTTCCAATAGCCATATCGTTCAACGTTATATTCACACTTAATCACGTAAGTCTAAAAAATATTACAAATTTTTTTGACACTGCTCAGCATATGTCAGAATAAAAGTTGCAACAAACAGCAATTTCTGAAGAAAGAAGAAAAAATATGCCGCATAAACCTTAAGCGGCAACATATTTCATTTTCAGGAAAACCGCAAACAGTCAAGCCAAGCTGAGCAGTCGACCGACGTGCCTGCCACATACGAATGCTCACACGCACACACACACACACAGAGACAACTCAAAAGAGGTCTACAAAGAGGTTTGTGTATATATTTTGGAATATGAATACGCCAGCTAGGTATCAGGCGGCACGCAACACTGCCAACACCACCTCTGTCACCGCCGATTTGCCATCTAAATCAACGTGCGCCCACCGTCAGGCTCCTCGCCTCTCATCGACCATTGCTTTGGTGTATTGGTGTTGAAAATGAAATGTGGAAATAGAAGTGGCAGGAGAATAACTTTTGTTTCTTAAGTAAATGGAAATGCCATCAGCCATCAACTCTGCACACACAGCCATTTATGCCGTTAAGCATTTAGCCGGTTAGCCGGTTAGGCGAGGCTTGCCAGATACAAATGCCTTTTTCACCTACACTTTTACACTTCACCTGCCTGCCTACTTTAGTACATGTTAAGAATTTGAAATTTAATACCCGAAAAGTTTACGCCGCCACCATTTCAACAGGACGCCAAAAGCTGTGTAGCTCCGAAGCTCTGAAAATGAGAAATAACATATGGGCACTTGATGCCACAGAAATTCATACCTACCGGCAGCTACAACCGGTGGGTAACGTGCAATTCACAGCACATGCCACATCAAGTGGTTTTTACGTTTCAAGTTGTTGGTGGCAAGGTGGGCAGGGGGCTGGAGAGTGTACGGAGGGGCAACACTTCGCCAACCGCAAAAAGTCTACTTTGATATCACATATGTATGTATGTATGTGTGAAGGACACTTCGGATACCCGCTTGGTGCTATGTACATATGTATGTTCTAGCATGTGGACAGAAAGTAGCAATGAATGTTGCAAGTTCATGTGGCCTAATTTCCGATTTTGTCAAAATTGCAGTTGTTGTTTCATAAGAAGATAATTTATTGCTTTCGAAGCAGTTATTGTTGTTTTTATGTACTTTCGAAAATAATTCAATTTAAAGAGGCGATAAATGTTTAAATTTTAAAATTTCAGTGAATTTCAAGTTGAATAATTCTATTCCGGAGTATGTGGTAGACGCATCAAATAGAGTCTTCCTACAGTCTCCAATGACCTCTACCCTATCTTCTCACCTCTTTTTCTTCAGACCTCTTTGTACTTTTCTGACACTGTTTGACTTCGGAATGGATTCGTTGTCTACATCTTAAACTCAAATCACGAGGGTTCCAGAAGACAATTCGACCCATTCATCTGCTAAGAGCCATGCTTAGATTCCCACGCCATCATTGTTAGGAGGAGACTGTTAAAAGATATGTGCCCTTGACATCTTCGTCCAATTTATAAAAAAAAAACAGACGGCATGGATTGCGTAGTGTGAAACGGAGAAATATCGACGAGGACCATAAATATTCGAACATATGTCAACAATTCTATTGCCGGTATTCTTTCATAGATATCCTCTGTCCTAGACAGTATGCACGATTCTTACTGCACGCTAAGGGTAGACTTCTTTTGGTATCACGCCCAGTAGTCTACATCTTACTATGCTGCACTTACGAGACAATATGCTTACGTACTGCATCTTTATCTCCGACTGCAACTCACTGGTTCTACTGGACCTGCGCTTGGTAATTCTTCGCAGAACCAAGCTCAACTAAGATTGGCTCTTCATGAACACCTCTCTGGTCTGCTCTTCGCTACTTCTTCTGTTTTCGCCACTACGTTGTCCATCTCTTCTTCGCAATTCCTGAAAAGCAATTTCGGACCATATTTTCACTTTTTTAAACTCGATATTAAATTGTATCATGCAGTTCACAACATTTTCTGCCACATGTCACATGTTCTTCTTCTAAGAGTCACTAATGTATGTTTTCTCTACTTCATATTTCGGGTAGGAAAAGAAATTCTGGTGCGGCCATTCGTTGCCGTTACCGCAGAAAGAACAATCAGTGATATTCGCTGACTGAAGCAGCCGCGTCTGGTCAGAAATTGCGTCAGGTCTATCCAAACTCTTTCCCCACCCAGGCTTACGTATTTCCGATCAGCTTGTATTTGTACATCCTCTTTTCCGCTATGTCTCAGCATTGGTCCCTTCTATTGTGAGTTATTTTTCAATGCCTCTGGATTTGACACTTAACCTAGTCACAGAGCTTGCTTTTTTGGCATATGTGTTTTGCTGGTCCCCATATGGGCGCTGCATATATCAGTACCAACTGACTTAGCTAGCTAGGTCCACACAGCTTTTTCATATGTTTTACCGATGTGCGTCTCGTAATTGGGCCGCGTATCTATTATAGCGCCTAGGTTCCTCATCGACTATTGGCTATCTATGTTATAGCCGTCGATAATAAGTGTAGCATTTTCTACCTTTTTTCTGTTTGTAAATAGCACTATGTCTGCTTTTGATCCTGCTTGTTGGAGCCTTTTTGACGTGATCCAGTTTTTGATCTTAGGCTCCCTATTTAGCTGCCTTCCTTTTCTACTACAGTTACCAGTACCGAGCCATGCGGCACCACCCTTCTTCACCCTGTACTCCTTAGGTCCCTCGTCTGTGCCATAAATTATTAGCCTATTCTGCAAGTATTTGGAGGTAGCTCTTAGCAAATGTCCCGAGTTCTTTTGTATTCGATGCGCTCCTTATATGTGGCCAATAGGCAGAATTAAAAGCATTTTTTGTGCTACTACCACACAGTATTCTTTTGTAGCATAAATCCATCTATCTACAGCCTTGCTTGCGACATTGGTCACTTATTTGGTCGTATCGATGATTGACTTATTCTTATGGAATCCATATTGGTCTTCGGCGGCTCCTAGAAAGTCTTGTTGTAGATGTTGTACAAGTTGTACGCAAGTTATTCCTTCCAATATGACGGTACGAACTTGGTTCTTTAAGGGGTTTATTTGGTTTCTGCAAAAGAACAAATCGCTGTTTCTACGAGCACGAGCATTTCGAGTATTTTGACAAACGCTTTGACTTTTTTCCAAAACTTTTTTGTTATTAATTTCAAATTTATTTATGCAAAGTGTAAAAATCATTGAAACGCCAAAGAAATTTTGACAAACAAAATTAAATTTTTTTTGTTCTGCTGAGTAGTTGAGCAATGAGCGAGTATCGAGCGAGCATCGAGCTGCTCGCAGTGCTCGATACGTGGGTATCTGGAGCTCTAGTTTCTACCAGTTTTTCGAAAAGATACCTTCTCGTAAAACATGGATAAAAAGCCTGGTGCGTCTATTACCTCATACATATCGCGTTACGGCTTTTTGCACTCTACGGTAGATATGATAATGTGTGATATGGCTCGCGTGAAGTGTGTAACGACATAGAGCACACTATTTCTGTCTGAAATCTCCTCCGGAGCCATTCTATGCTCTCTCCGGAGCCATTCTATGCTTGTTATTATGCGACAGCTGCAGTCCAAGTGCTGGTCAAGCTTCTGAGCTGCACACAAGGTATTCAAGCATCATATGCATGTGCAACGAAGATAGCAATGCAAATTTTCAGAAAAATTATTTCCAATTTACTGTAATTTTTAAAACGAATAAAAAATGTAATCAAAATTATGTAAAGAATCTTTTGCTGCCGTCCACTACACAATCAAAGGCACATGTGTGTATAATTCAAACTATGGCGGCCGTTGGAGAGAGTGCTGAAACCATAAAGGCAGTAAATAAATAGAAGTCGCAAGCGCTGCGGGAAGTGGATGGTAGAAGCAGAGTGCGTAAGGGTGTGTGTGGAGTACGAAATGAGGTGATACAATAAATAACAATGCTTTAATATTATATTTACGTATGTCTACCGGAGTTTACACATATATGTACACATGAGAGGCACTTGAGGGGCAAGTAAACAAGTTTCTTGAAAGCCAGCAAAAAAATCGACAGAATTTAAAATGTAGTCCAAGTGGATCAAAGACTATTCCAAAATTAACCACCATAAATATAAATTTGTAGCGAAATGTCCTTGGATGAGGCCATTCTCTACTCTACTCTACTCTACTCAGCATAACAACAAAACACTCCATGAAGTAATATTTTCGGTAGGAACTACTCTCTAAGCAATAATTCATGGAGTATTTAGGAAAATTTGCATTCGAAAATATATTTTAGTTTTAAGCTCTTCGAGGTGCAATATTGACTCAAACTTCTGCACTAACAAAACTCAACTGAATTTTTTTCTCTTTTACACATTTGCTGTAGGTTAGAATAACTGCGCTGTTGCCACTTCGTAACTGCCATCCGATTAGTAATAACTGTCATCGTGAAAACACAAGCAGTGATCGTAAAATGATTTGGTCCACTGTCGCATTACAAGGGAGCATACTCTGCGTACTGCAATGTAGTTCAAATGAGCCAATGGGTTCACACATTTTTTGCATGGAAAGCTCATATCATCACATATGTATAGGTCGCATTGGTAGGCAAATATACGCCCACGCACACACTCATACTAATGCAAGCACGAACTGTTTGTTTATTTGAGGTATTTACAAAGCAAGTCTTTGTATGTTTGTGTGTAAATTGCTTTGAATAATTCACTAAATTCGAAATGGAAACAAACTGTCTGGCGGCCTGCCTGGAAGCCAAATGCGTGAGTTATGTTTCTGATGCTTCACAATGTATGTATAAGTATCTGTGAAAGCAGAGAGTACTCCATGCATGCATGTAAAAGCTACTCCATATGAATTCAAAACCAGTCGAAATTAATCCATTAATTTTCAACAATCCATAAACTATTTGTGCCGAAATTAGCATTCGGTTATACTAGGGTAGGGCGCACCAGAGAGTATCTTTTGTAATAGACCTAAAGCCGACTCATCCGATGTCGACATCGTCCAAGCTTCTGCACTATATGTTAGGACGGGAATGATGAGCGACTTGTAGAGTTTGGTTTTGGTTCCTCAAGAGACCTCGAGAGAGTACTTTACTTTTCAATTGCCTGCTCAGTCCGAAGTGGCACTTGCTGGCAAGAATGATTCTGATTTGGGTTTCAAAACTGGCATTGTTGTTGTTATGACTGTCAACAGTGATGTGGGAGCCATCGCTTCCTATCTATAAAAGTTGTCCTGATACTTTTTTCTCTAAGATTTGCCATTTCTGAAGTTAACTGAAACTCTCCGCAAAATGCATACGTTTCCACCGCCACCTATGAAGCAGTGTACGAAAGGAATGCTGTTCCAGCCAATTTTGTAATTTTTTTTTTAAGGCTAAATTTTATTTCAAAAAATTTAATTATGTATCAATTTTATAGTAACAAGTAAATAAAGACTGACAATAAATTAGTGTAGAGACATGAATTGGTCCTCTACTGCATTACCGAGGATCAACTTGTAATGACTCGAAAGTTGTAAAAATGTAATATTTGTTTTAGAAGAGAATTTGCCACATTTGCCATACACACACTCACTCACTCACACTCGCTCATGTGAAATCACATTTAGCTTTTGGCAACGAATTCATTGTTATGAAATTATTCTAACAAAACCAACAACAACCAAAGCATCTTTTGCCACTAGACTTCGCACCCACAATTCTTGTGGTCCAACCCCTCGTCGTTTCGTCGTTTGTGAGCAACGCATAAGAAAGCTGGCATGCTCATGTCCTGCCATTCAATCCTATATATTATTACCCCTAAATCATTGTCCTTGCTGTAAGACATAACGGTAACCACGTTTTACTTATTGCGTTTTGCGTATTTTGACACTTCTCAAAACTTGTGTCGGCAATAATTTTGCGATTTGTTTGCCGTCGGTGTTGGGAGACGCATTGGCGCTGATGTTGTTTGCTTTGTTGTTGCCGTTGAAATTAGGATTTATGACGCATGCAAATTTCCACAACCTTGCCAACACCGCCGCACAGCCAACGCCGCAAAAAAGATTTGTGGTCATAAACGGTTTTTTACTTCTTTACAGTTATTTTTTGATATATTCTTTTTTCCATATTTAAATGGAAAAAAATACAATTTTTTTATTTTTATTTTATTTTTTTCTTCAGTCCACAAATTTGGTTGTGAGATAATTTTAGGGCTTCCATAAATCTGATTTGCAGAGGTGACGTGCTCTTTAACCATTAAATATTAAACGAGTATCTCACTAGGGTGGTGAAAAAATTTACCTCTGTCGCGCATTTTTTTTTTTTTTTGGAAATCGATTATCATTTAATGATGCTTTTAATGTTGAATTCAATTTAAAGAGAAGTAAGAATTATGAGGTATTTTGTATACATTTGATTATTTTTTAGATTAAATTTGTTATTTTATAAAAGAATATTCTGTAAGTATTCTCTATACTCTCCCTCCTAGGCAATTTCTTTAAGGATAATTTTTTGTTATGATTTTATGAAGGAAATTTTTTAGTGAAGCCAATTTCTCAAAGATATTTTCTCAACCGTTAGCTTGTCTATGTCTCTCAGTTCGACAGTCATATTGGTGCTAAGTAAACTCATCAGTTTTTCTATTCCGAAATTCCAAACAGATGGCAATTCTCTACCTTTTTTCTCCTAAACTGTCTATCTATTATTCTACTTTACTAAAAGTTTTTTTTTTTGTTCAAACCGACTTCAATAAAACCAAAGTCTTGTAGGTTTAATTGAAAACTCATTTTTGATAAATAAATAAAATATATAAAAATTTTAACAAATAGTTATTATCAAAAGTTTTAAATAATCTCCATTAATTGAAAAAATTTTAATAGAAAATATAAAAAAAAAAATTTTCTTCCGATCTTCCAGATAATTCACCCAAATAATTACAGAAATATTTTAGGACCACCCTGAGACATATGGTTTCATATGTGCACCTTCTGTTATACATATGTAAATATTTATGTTCGGTTCTACCTTTTCACCAAACAACCTGTCTTTTTTCGCAAAATTGCCCAAAGTGTCGTCAGTGTTGATAACGATTTACGATGTCATAAACAAATACCACACGGCATGGCTTATTCTTACCTTTTCTTCAGCATCTGTGTGTAATGTTCCATTTCCCTCCCACTTGCATAATCAAATTTACATTTATGTTTTGCATAAGCTTACAGAAGGAAAGAGAGAGGAGGAGATTGAGTGATAAAGCAGGAGTGCTGTTAAAATGGCGCGTCTAAATGCACCGTTAATTCAAATGCATTAAATAATTGCTAGATCCACTGACTTTACAAGAACAACAAAAGAATACCCAAATAAGTCAATTAAAAATCAAATATCATATTTTGGAAAATCATTATGGGTGTACAAATTAATTCGGTCCGGGAAAATATAAAAATACATCATTCAAAGCATTGTCCGTCGGAAGCGACTACTTTTTCGTATCCCTGTGTAAATTTTCGAATGAAATCTCTAAAAAATTTGTCCTCTCAATCCAGTCTTTGCGCCATTTTTCGATTTCTTCAAAAGACTCGAATCGGTGACCCCCCACATCTTTTGTGATTTTGTTGTTAAATCACTTTGTCATCCCTTTCGGTCGTTTCAAAAACATTAGTTGTATTCGATAACGAATTCAGTTTGCATTTGGCCCGGATCTTGATCCAGTAAAGCCTCAAATTCCTCATTTTCAAACTTTCTAGGATGGTCAGAAGGCTCTTTGTCTTCGCCGCTAAAATCATCACTTTTGAAGCGTCGAAACCACCTGACTTATCGGTCGGCGCAGATTCACCAAAAACTTCCACAAGCAATCAATGGTCTTCAGCTGCACTTTTCTTTCAATTAAAATAGAAAATTCTAACCGTCCACCAACAAATGTTGTTTATTTAACACAAATCCGGACATTTCAGAAGAGGCAAAAAACAATGTTGTTACAGAAACAGACGGTGACGCGCACTAGTTATTGTTGACAGATGTGAAACTTTGCCAATGAAGTAGGTAATCCGTTCAAAGATAGGCCACAACTTCCAGGAGGAGCCATCTTTTGAAAACGGACCGTATTAATTTCTACACCAATATAATTTCGATTTTTTTTCTTCTTTTAACAAACATTGACACACATATGCGTTTCGAAAGCGTTTAGAAAAACCGTTATAAGAAAGGAGCGATTCAAAATCGACTTGCAGGCAAGTATGTACGAGTATATAAGCGGAACCACTCAAATATTTTCCTCCTATACTTATACCTACAAACCGCTGCGTGTCTTAAAGTTTGGCTTCATAATTGTCAATTTCCAATAAGCTACCTACACTTCGAAATACTGTTACTACGAAATATTTCCCACAAATTCATAGTCTTATTTCCTGTACCAACATCCACAGTGCAATTAGAGAACATCTTGCAACATGCAAACCGAAGGTAAACCACCAAAATTACTTATGTTCTTGACCCTAATTATATATGTACTTACGAACGTATGTTGGTATGTACATACGTACTTGAAAGAATTGACGTTTATCGCATGTCCTGCAATCCGGTATCCTTTGACCATTCATAATTACACACTTTCAGTGACATGATCGATCGCACACACGATTGTAGATATTTTTGTGCAAACACATGTAAGGGCAGGCACGTAGTGAACCCCTCAACATGTACTCGTTCACTCACGTAATTATGGGAATATATTTAACGGTAACTTATGTATTGCAGCATACATAAATTTAATGCAATAAAGACGACTATGCAACCGTAAGTTTTATTCTACTCAAATCCATATATATTTATGAACACAGGTCAGATGAAATATGATGAAAATTATCCACTAAGCACTGATCCTGATCAATTTATTTATTTTCCTCGATTTTCCATTGTAGAGAATATTTTATGTTTTAATTTAGGTTCATGTTTAGTTTATGCTAAGACACAGGAAAAGCATTGTCGAACGTAGATTGGTATATCATGAATGGTATGAAATCACGAACACCCCGGTCCTCTCAGCTTCCGGCCTTAGACGATTTGAGTTATAATGAAAAGGCAAAACTCTTGAAGGTCACATATAGTGCTTGGGATTAGCTAATATAAAACCTGTCCTTTGATGGCGTACTCTGCAAACGTTTTGAGGATCGCGATTTGGGGGCATGCACGTCGACTGTCGTGCACTTTAATTGAGAATGTGCTACCGGTCAGCTGATTGATGTTCTCGTTAAAGAGAACTATGATCAGAAGAAGTTAGTTCCTTGTGACGTTTACTACAGGGCCCCATAAATGAATAAAATTTTGTGGGGGCCAATGGATCGCACCGGATGGTTTGTGGGACAGTTGAAGAGAGAAGCAAGAGCCATTTACAGAGAGAAAAGAGAGAATTGTGTGTATAGAATGCTTGAGAAGCTGACTTACAGGAAAGAATTCTGATCCCGTAACAGATGTTCAGCTCATGTTGAGCTTATGGAGGGTCACTTCTCCAGACTGCCTATGTGAAGTGGAAATGAGGAATCCACTGGAAATGACAAAACCAAATCGTCAATACATGGCAAAGGTAAGTATTTGACTTGAAAAAGTACAAAGCAACAAGAGCTGATAGTTTACTACTGAGCAACTCAAATAAGGCAACTAACAACTGACAAAGTGATTTCAACAGATTTTTCGGATCAGATTATGACTGTCTATAGGAAGCTTACTATGCTCTACCAAATTTATAATAAAGTGAAACCTTGTGAGATTAGTCTTATATGGAGTTTTATATAAAAGATTAAAATCCACGATCAATAAACTAATCACGCCATATACGTGTGACTTTAAACCTCGCACCACCACCATTGAACAGATATTACTCGAGCGTTAAACCATGTAAAGGATTCATGCAAAAATTATCGATGCACGCAAAATCTTCGACTTTTCGGTGTCACGGATGAATTTAGTACTCCCTCAAAACTCATTCATTCAGCGACAGCTGACGAAAATCAAGCTTCTTTGGAAATGAGAAGCATCTCTCCGAACTGTTTGTTACCAAACCAATTCACAGAGGCCGCAGTACCCGAGTACTTAGCAGAGCAGGCTATTATACGGAAGGTCTTGGGTTCAAACCCTGGTCGAACCAATGTCCCAAATAATAGAAAATTAGTTTTAGTAAAAAATTAAGTAAATTTTTCTAATTGAGGTCGTCCTCCGGCAGGGAATGCCAGCCCCTCCGAGTGTATTTCCGACATGAAATAAAAAATCTCTCAAAACAATCCATCAGCCGTTCGGAGGCAGCTTAAAATAAACTGTACGTATTCTCCATTTGTTAGAGGAGAAGCTCGCAAATCGCTTCAGGGTTTGTAAAGCGCCAATTTTATATATAATTGAGGGATATCTGGCCGATATTATCGACCTCAACAAACAATTAATTTATAATTAGATATTTGGACATAGACATAAGGTTAATAAAAAGGCACTGGAGTTCAGTTTCTCACACCCATATTCACTTATACACAAGCAAAATAATTCGAATTATCCTTTTAGAAAAACTATTTTTATTTAAAGGAAAATTAAATGTTTTTAACTCTTTTTTAATTCTTAACCGCAGTGCTTCTTCATAGAAAAAACAACATTCTTATTGCAAACAAAGCAAGAAATTAAATGTTGAACAGCCTTTGCCGCATGTTGCACATTGAGTATGAAAGAGTGCTTGGGGTTATGCTTAAACCTAGTGCAAAGTCCAAACAGTGTGAATGTACGAATTAAAGCAGCTGTTAATGAAAAAAGGTGTGTTAAAAAGAAGGCGCCTTCCTTCTAGAGTTCTGCTCTGCTGCCCAGATGTGGTCGTACACTGTGATTGCAACATAAAACTTATAAAAATATAAAAATTCTCAGTTCAACAAAAGATGGCGAACTAAATGCAGTCATGAAAAATGCATTCAAAAAAATTGCGGGAGACAAATGTGTCATTTCATTTTTATTAGATTTGGCCACAGCACGGTAGCGTTCGCCAGTCGAATGTGTCAGAACTCCAGCACAAACGAAAGTACCAACTCTAACGGCTCCAACGGCAGCTTAACGCTCATTTTGCGTGTATCACAGCATGGATGCAAATTAAATGGGTGATGAGTGTGCGTGTATACGAGTGTATGTGTGTGTGTGTGTGAATAAAGAGATGTGTGTGTGTACGTTTGTGTGAGTGTTGAGTCGCTCTACTTCTGTTCGCATAAATTTTATTTGTCAATGATGGCATAAGTGGCGGTGGCGGTTGGTCGTTGAGCGAGCTGAAACACCGATCCATTTTGGCAGTTCTATTTTTTACCGTTTGCATATTTAACGCCTTTCGAATGTTGCAACTACTACACATAACACTACTTGCCACAAAAGCAACTTAGGTGCCGAGTTGGGCTTCCGGGCTGCTGTGCGCCAAATAAAAAATATCTGCACAGCCAAGGTGTTCAACGCGACGGCTCCGCCCATTTCACTCAAAAATGATGGATGCACTTTGCTATTGAACATGCAAATTCCATTTGAGTCACGTGTGGTGAGCGAACGACTACTTATTACAAACACCATGCTCATATATTTATTGGTTAGACGTGGAGGGGGGCTGGTGGAAGGTTATTGAAATAAATGAGTTTGTAGAGATAAAAAATTCACTGCTAAAATTGGCGCAGAGTAGGTCTTTAAGAAAATTATATAGCGCATGAGGTGATTGATTCGATCAGGAGATGAGGTTGCCTCTACTGTAGCATCTCCCCCCCCCTACATACCTCCCTCAATTCCCTTTTGAATATAATTTAACTGTATCAGTCGATTTTCCTGGTTGGCAACGAACATGGTCTGTTCTCGGTGTTATTGCCAGTTTCTCTCTCAATTACCTGTTTCTCTATGAGAAATTGCTAATGATACGAATTTAGACTAAAATCATTGTAATTACAGAGTCCTTAGTGTTCTAAAGTAATATCAGCTTCTAGAAGGAAATCACTCCCTTTAGCCATGACCGCGTTCTTCTGCCCATTAAAAACAAAAAACTTCAATTTTGGCTACGATTAATGGAATGAATTTACTTAATGTCTTCAGCTGATAAAGTCCATTTAATATACTACTAAAAAAAAGCATTTAGCGCAGAACTCTAATTATTCTTCGTTCTTCTTCTAACCTCCTTTATCGCCTTCTCTATTTAGAACATTTTTGTTCTTGTTGTTGCTCTGTTGTCATATTATTAAATCACAAATTACTTCTCTTGTTGGTGACGCAGTGTTAGATAATCACTAAATATCCATATAATATATGTATACTGTTTTCTGTACTATTTTCCCTCAACCATACGCCGCCACTTGCCGCTGGCTGCCACAAAAATTGCTCAACGTTTATATATGTACATACATATGTACTTATAGGTATGTAGTCGAAATGTTGATTCATTGCGTACCCCTTTATCAAACCTCCGCCAAAAGTAACTAATTCCACGCACTCACACTCTCTCTCTCTCACTCCCTCTCCCTGCCGCTTCCTCTGTATCGCTTTTTGAGATGTAACGGTTGTTCGGTTTTGGTTTTAATAGATCGGTACGCTCAATAATTTCGACCTTTGCTCCGAATTAAAAATAATAAATTTTTTAAAATCGGCTTACAATTTAAAAGCGAATAACTTAGCTCTGTTCAGATGTTTTTTTTTTTTTTTCAAAAAACTCCTGGTCTGTCACTGTCTGTGACTTTGATTCCTAGTCATCAGAGCCTTCGACGCCTCATTCAGCTCGGGTGTACTCACTTTCATAATATCATTAACATCAGTATAAGTATGGACTAGAGAGCTCATCATGTGAGACTCTTACTGTCGCCGACACAAACTAATTGCACTCTCCCTAGCACCAGTTCCAATAAAGCCACCTAATCGGAGTCTATTGAACCTCGGCTAACTTTTTAACGATCATCTCTTGGTAATTAAATTCCTAAAAGGGAACTGCCGCCATCTTAGTAGCTCAAGTTTTTCACGTCGCACCGAAGTTCCTTTAAGCCTGATACTGCCTCGTCCCAGACAAAGCCAAAAGTCCTGGCAGCCTAAATTATCATATCATAGTTTTAGCTTAGACGGCGGCCGCAATTTTCGAGTGGTTAGCATTGCGTACTACAATTTGAAAGGCCTGAGTTCGAGTCCAGGTTCGAGCAATATCCAAAATTATCGAAAATAAATTTTTATAATGGCGGTCGCCCCTCGGCAGGGAATGTCAAGCCCTCCGAGTGTATTTCTGATATGAAATAAAAGCTCCTCATAAAAATCCATCGGCCGTTCGGAGGCGGCTTAGAATAAGTTGTGGGTCCCTCCCTTTGTTAGTAAGAACATCAAGACGCAAAGCCACAAATTGGTGGAGGAGCTCGGCCGAAAATCGCTTAAGCGATAGTTCGACTTCAATGTCGGGAAATAGAAATTACAAATTTTAGTCTCGAATTCGGTTCTGGCGAATGCACCTCCGCAACAACTCCATTATACATATATGTATCTACTTCGCTTCAAGGAGGTCATATTGTTTGTGGCACGTGGTGTCATAACAACAAACAAACGCCAATGAACAACCAAAGGCATCCAGGAGACGTGTGTCTTCGTATATTTTTGATCGTTTTAGTTTGCTTCGTTGACTCGTTGGTTGGTTGGTTTGTTGGCGAGTAATCAATTTGGAATTTGTCATTGTCAGTTGCTTAAATACTGAACATTTATTTATTTAAAATTTCCACTAAAACGAGACCAAAGCAAAGAGGCAAAGGGCAAAGCAAGAAAACACCATCAACCAAACAGGCCAAGGAAGACCACAAGTATTGTCAAATGCCACAGGTCTTTACGTCACTCCACCTACACTACCAGGCATAAATTCATTTATATATTTACATGCATACATTCATACACGCCAGTACTTAATACCAACGTTCATTCGTTGGCGTCTCGAGTTGCCTAATATCGTTGGTAATTACAGCAATTAGTTGAAAGTGGGAAACTCGGCTATTTATATGTATGTGCGCTTCTGTTTTTTTGTGTTAGTATAAGTGTCAGGCGTTATGCAGTAATAGTTGTGCCGGTGCCTTCAGCAAATGTTGCCATTATTGTTGTAATTGTTTTTATTACAATATTAATGTACACGGTCATCAGCGGTATGTAGGCGGCAATGAGCCAACAAGAGCCAACAAGCGAAGGGCAAGTACAAGTATTCGTGATTAGTTGTGAAACTACCGTAATACCTCAATAATAGGCCTGACTGACTGCCTACTAGCTGCTGGTGGGGCGGCCACCTCCCCTTCGCCTCTCTAATCGTTATTAATTTGCGTGCAGCGAACACTTGCTGTAACGGAACTAACGTCAAGCGGCGAGCGTCAACCACCTCAGCTCCTCGTTCTTTTTCTTATCACCGCCACATTTTCTGCGATGTCGGTCTGTGCATGAGTATTTGATGATTACTCCTGCGAATTTGCTCAGTTTTGTGTCCTCGCTCACAGAAGTAGATACAAGAATGCATACGAGTCAGTATATATTTGTCTACGAAGGCTTCCGATGAGTGAATTATTTCACTACTTTCTACTGCCAAAAAAATGCACAGCTTTCAGCCGTCTAAGTAAAAGTTCAAGGACATTCGGTCTTTAATAACAAAAACACTGCTAGAGCTAAAGTCGCGATGTAGAGATCTTCCCATTGTGATCTATCCAAACATTTTTGGTTATATCCTACGGATCGTTTTTTTTTTATGATGACTCTCAAAGCAAATAAGCAATCACTACTTTAAAAGATCGGTTTATCCAATAATTTCTCACCTTCAACTTAAGTTCCGACTAAGAAAATTTTTAAAAGTTTATAATTAACTAGAATTTATCTGCTTTTCATTTGCGGCTGATAACATAAATAGAGACGAACATAGTGAGAAAGAGAGGATGGGTCACGAAACCTTACCTAGCTAATCCCTCACTCATTAGAAAGGTTAAGGCAGAGCTTTTTGAAAATTTGACAAAGTCGTTTTAATCTACTCAGATAGCAGATGCAAATATGTGAGTAGATCATCACAGACAAACAACCCATATATTTCTTCTTTCACTTCGAAAAGGTTGATTCTGTATGTACCGGTCACCTCAAAGCTCAGAATCAAATTGAAATATAAAAATTAAACAATATGAAACCATCAAGAAAGCTCGCTGTTTACTGTGCTAAAATTAAGAAGAAAAAAACCATAAAAATCGAGCTCTTAAATCGCGACTAAAGGTACCGGAAAGTAAAAAAAAAGAGTTCCGTTACTTTTATTCATGTGTATTCACTTATATATGCGCTCAGAAGCATAAACAATTCGTCGAATTTGGCGCGCCATAACCATACACTATTGTTGTTTGTGTCATTGTTGGCCGTTTGCGGCTGTCATCATCAGCATTACAATTACCCATTACCACTACTATTACCGACGTAATGGAGCCCGCGTTGCAGGTGCGCGACGCATACTTTAAGGTAGTTTAGACGAGTTTCATGCTACAAACTGTCTGCTAAAGTACGACTACAATAACAAATTCTTTGAATTTTAAAAAACCTCACATATATACTCATACATATTTGTCTTTAACTAGCACAGAGCGAAGCAACACGTCGCCTCTCGTCTCGTTGCATCCAACACAGTGTGCAGCGAACACAGGAACTTCACCTCCCCCCGTGTCGCCGCATCTAATACCTGCGCTTATGAATGTGCATATGTACATACATATGTATGACTTGCTGCGCGCTAAATGATAGCCCGAAGCAGTGAGGCAAATAAATCGGGGTGTTTGGGAGGCGAACGAAAATCGTCAATGTGTATGTATGCCGAACAATCCACAAGTGTGTGTGCAAGCCTTTATTTGGCTTACTGAGAAAGCGCAAACACACACACACGCATACTCCAACAGAATGCAGGACTCACATCATATTACATACAACGTCCTGTTGAGCGCTTCGTACGCTTTTGCGACGACCGACCGACCACCCACCACCTGTTCAACAGCCCTTGCCACTATTGTCGATTGGTAGCCATTCAACACAGCCCGGAAGCACACAGGTCGCCATTTTTATGCGCAGAAGCAGACGCACAAGTGCACGAGTCGTTTAACGAAGAAGTGAGTGAGAGCGGAAGGAAACGAGTGTGTTTGGGAGAGAGAGAACGAGAGAGAAAGAGAGAATACAAACGGCCACTCTTGCTGCATACAACAAACAATGCTGACTACGAGGGGATATAAATAAAAGCATAATGGCACGAGCAACCACTTGTGAGCGCGACAAAGTGTTGCTCCTCGGCTACTTGTTGTGCCAATGACGATGGCGTGGAAAATTATTCGTTCACATTATTGCCAGGAGGGTTGCTTTAAATTCAAGCAAGTAAAGACTGCTGCACTCAAAGACATTAAGTAGTTTCAAATGTATTATTTCATATGTAAATATGACTACGTTCCCTTTAAAGTTTAGGCTTATCATACTGGAGATCCGATTGCAAACTGCCAATTTTCAAAAATCAAACGTGCTACGTTAGTAGCTGTCGTTACCGGAACTAGTATTTTTTTACAAACACATTGAATAAAAGCTGAAAAATATGAGCTTTTGCGCGACCACAACATCTTTCATTTTAGCCGGTTCTACGTATCGGAGATCTCGCTCTCTCGACTTGTATTGTCTGACTCCGACTTCTAATTAGTTTTAAGCTGCAATGGGACATCTTAAAAATTAGTCCATTACCATCCAAAAAAAAAAAGAATAAATGGTTAACATTCGAACGGCAAGAGTTCCAGTTCTGGTCCGCCCGACATTCAAAATTATAGGAAAATAATTTTTAAAATTGCGTTTGCCTCACGGAATGTAAGAACTCCCGAGTGTATTTCTGGTATGAATTAGAATGATTCTCATAAAAATTGATTTAGTAAAAATTATAGGTCACCCCATTTGTGGGGAAAAATGAAGACGCACACCATAAGTTGGAGTAGGAGCACAGCCGGAAATAGAGTCAGCGGTTTCAAAATTACCAATTACACATGCTACCCGTGAAACCAGTAAAAATAAATACCCTGTTTAGTTGGAACTCATCCAGCTTGTAAGAGGACCGTTATGAAATAATCATGTTAAGAAAAAGACTTTTCGGAAAAGGTGTTACTTATTGATGCAAAATTCTTTCTTGCCGTGTAAGCTATTGCTCAACACCATTGTAATCACCTTACCACTCACCATCACCCCATCAGCAGCCCACCTCCTGTGTAGCATACATTTATGTGCTAGTTGACTACTGTCAAGAGTGCTGAAATTGGCACATTTGCCAAGCAACTCGAAAAGAACGGTACTGCATACCATGCAAACATGCAGTTATTATGCTCACTGAGAGAGAAGAGAAAGAGAGCTTAAATTGAAATGAGCGCGAGCAAGTACATTTCCTGAGCGCCATCTTCTGCACCCGGTGGCAGGCCAAAAAAGTTTTGTTTGCCGAAGGAACGATTCGAATGTTATTTTCCTATAGTTTCCAAGTTTGGCGAATGAAAGCGACTGATTGTCGCATCAGTAGAAGGGAGTGGTACGTCAAAAACTGACGCACATTCAGTAGTGTATTGTGCGCCAACGAAAAATAAATATATTACTTACTTATTATTCAATTTCTAGACTATTTTTCATCTTCTCAACTAAACTGAATTTTTGTGAACTAAAAACTAAAACTTGAAACTCAAATTTAACTGAACGCAAGACTTAAAGCTCTCTTAAGCTCAATTTAAGCTATAATTTTTCGTATACTTGAAATTGCTTCACAATTTTACATTTTTTCAATTCAACTCTACACTTAACTATGTGTGTAGTGCATGATGACGGGCTAGTGACCAAATTGTGTTTTTTCTATTTGGACCTGACCTGCGTGTGTTGCGTACTGCCTATGAAAGAAAGAAAAAATCGTTAAATTGCATGATGATGATACTGATGATGAAACTCTTCCGAGTTCGCGTCTCATCGCCACTACTCTATTCTTCTTTCAAAAACTGTTTGCTACTATATCCTGCATTAAATATACCACATGATGCTACTAAATGGCGAAATATAATAAATAGTAACATATAAAAAAAATGTATATATATGAGAGACTTCCTATTCTCCGTGCTGTTTCTGGTATCCAAGTAAGTTTCTGCTGATTTTTCTTCATCGACGAGGTACAAAAGTAGAAACAGACACAAAGAGAAATCTGACGTAAAGAAAATTTTATAGAAAAACATTAATAATTGTGAATAAGAGTGACAAGAAGGAAGGGGAAGATGAGTCGATGCTCGGTGCAAATGAAAAGCACTAAGTAAGTAGCTAAGGAAGAAGACAAAAAAAAAAAAAAACAACGATAAAAAATAAAATGAAGCAGAAATAGTTTGGCAGTAAAAAGAGTTAATGGCTGATTTTGTGGGAATCTGCAGTTAACTAGCATTTTAAAGCGAATCAAAAGTAAAGTAAGTAAATAATTTAGTCTGTGAGCGCCTAAATGTAGGTCTCGTAAAACTTATACTTCAATATTAAAATATATTCTATTGAAACTAGGTAAAAGTAAAAATATATATGTTATGACGATAGCTGACGATTACTTAATACCCAAGCACTTAATTGTTGTTGTTTACTTTAGTTTCTTCGCTTATTTTTATTTTCTTGAATTTTGTTGATTTCTTTCCTGTTGCCGCAATTTAGGCGCAACACCGCAGGCGAATCGTAAAGGAACGAACGAAAGCGAGAAAGAGAGCGAGAAAATGTAACAATCGCTCTATTAATTATGAGAGCGAGTACAACTAGAATAACTTCGTGTATGGCTTTCGGTTCGTATGTAGTCGTTGTAGTTCAAGCAGTAGCATTGCCATTCATGAAACTTTATCAGAGTGAATTTGGCAGTGAGCCAAGTTGTTTTCGAAATTGCTATTTGTGATGCGTGAATAAAATTCAAATTGATTGAAAAGTGGTGAAGTAAGCATATAATTAAAAAAAAAACATTAATAAATTCAAGATTTTCAATTAAAAAGTATTATAAGAGAATAGGACAAGGAAAAGTGGAAAGAAATCGCGATACTATCACCGCCTTCATTCGATTTGTGGAACAAAATGAAAGAAAACTATTAATCATTTGCAACCGGCGAAGTGTGTGGGAGGGCGACTAGCGCGGGGACTCGTTGGCTTCTCTCCAAACGACATATATATTTACATACATATAGTCATGCACGTCAACATTAAAACATAAAATTATTTGAAATGAGCTCTAAATGCAAACAATGATTTCAATATTTTTGGTTGCCAACCAACAGAAAAATTGTTTGAATTGTTTCCTTTTGTTGTTGTTGTTAGCTTTCAATTTCGCTATAAATAATATATAAAGTGCTGTCAAGACACCAATTCATACATATTTACAAATCAGACTAACAAGTGGGACTCGTGGTACATGCAGATATACTTAGACGTGTACATATGTGTGTATGTATGTATAATATGCATAGGTGACTTGACTAATTGCAACGCTAAGATTGCTTGGCAACTTTCACCCAAACTCAATAAATTCTACAAGCCTACACACACCTACGCTAACTCACTTACACATATACATTGATTCATATATTTACAAGTATATGCATCTCCATAAACACACACATATCCATATTTAATTAAACCGAAAGCCTTACATACATATGTATATGTGGAACGCTCTGTTGTTTGCTCTTCCCTTCACTCGCTATACAACCACCTGAAGAATAATTACAAAATGTGTTGCTTTCACACATACACTCATACAAATACACATAGGTATACATACTGGTGTAAAAGTATATAAATAGAAAGTCTAATGTGCAATCAACAATTATCGATAAATTAGTTAGAAGTATAAAGGCGAAGAGGAAAAAGAAGAAAAAGAAGAAGAAGAAGAAGAAGAAATTGATTAGAGGGTTATTAGAAATCTTCTACGTAGGCAGCTTTGGTTCGCTGTGGAACTGCATTACAGAAGCCAGTAACAGGTATTTATTTCGTGTCATGCAAGTCCTCTACATATATACATTCAAACGAGTATTACTGTATACAAGTACATGTAAGTACATACGTGCATATGGTATGTACAAGTATAAATACTAAAGTGTTTAAGAGCACGTGCGTGCGGCAAAAATCAGCCGGTGTTTCGGGTAAGGACAGCAACGATTTCTTATACACTCGTATGATTCAATATTTTGGTTTCAAATATTCTTCGGCTCTCTCTCCTGTTATTGTAAGAGAAACTCCACGGTGTACTACATTTTTTGGAGCAAACATTTTTGATTATGGTCCAACGTATTGGAAACAAAACGTTCACCAAAAGCCTCAAACTTATAGAGTCTGCATGCACTCAAAACAACTTTCTTAAGCAAAAGATTCCATTATCTCCCCGAATGAAAGAGCAGTATGGAATGGCAGTCAAAAGAATTTTAGCCCAAATCTCATTGGTGCTCTCGTTAAAGCCTTTAGCAAGAACTTAATCCATGTAAATAGAACATTGTCTAATACTATCCTTGTGTTGCCACCAAAAAACGATTTAAACTTAAAAAAATTTCAAAATAAAAAATATCGTTGGTATCTCTCAGAAAATTAAAAAAAAAAAATATGCAAACAGTCAAGACGATCTGCTGGTCAGATGGTGAGATGGGCTGCCGATTTATAAATTTTTTTTAAGATTAGGAGACGATGACATTTCCACTCACTCTGTTTAGCCGAGTGAATGGGCTTTAGTACTATTTACTTGTAATGTTTCATTGCTCTCGCTGGATACTAAAGGATGATTCATTTCCAGGTTCCCTATCTTTAAAGAAAAAACCACAAAAATTTCAAATTTAATGGGGAATGTTTATTATCATTCGAAAGAACATTCTTTGGCATTTTTTTTTTTTGTGTTGAAGATTATCTATTTCAATGTCAGATGGCCCATCCGTTGAGTCCAATTTTCGATAACACCTTCGAGTATTTCGACTAGTAACTGGCGAATGACATGCGTGATGTTTTGCTCCAAGGCCTGAATTTAAGCGGAATTGTCCGCATAGACTTTAAACTTTACATATCCCCACAGGAAAAAGTCTAACGGTGTGACCGGTCCAAAACGTGAAATTATCTGCTCACCGAAGTGTTCTCTCAATAAATCCATTAATTGGTGCGTTGTGTGGGAAGTGGCGCCGTCTTATTGAAACCAAATATCGCGGAGATCATGAGCTTCAATTTCAGGTATCAAATAGTCGGTTATCATGGCGCGATGATGGTCGCCATTGACGGTTACGTTCTCATCGGCATCATTTTTGAAGAAATATGGACCGATGATTCCACCGGCCTACAAATCACACCAAGCCGTTTTTTTTTCTGGATGAAATGGCGGCTCTTGAATATCTTCAGGTCACTTTTCGTCCCAAATGCGGCAATTTTGTTTGTTTACATACCCATTGAGCCAGAAATGGGCCTCATCGCTGAACAAAATTTGGCTCGAAAACGTCGGATCTTCTTGGAACTTTTCAAGAGCCCATAGAGCGAAGCGATGTCGCTTGGGAAGGTCGAGCGGCTTCAGTTCTTGCACAAACTGTATTTTGTATGCTTTCAATTTAAGATTTCGATGTAAAATTCGCCAAGTCTTTCCATACGTCAATCCGAGTTGCTGCGAACGGCGTCGAATCGTTTCTCCACAGTCTTCGTGTACACTCTCAGCTATGACCGCTATATTTTCTTCACCACGTGCTGGACGTGGTCTATTCGGTCGAAAATTATCAAATAATGAATTCTGGGTCTCAAGATGGGTAATGATGCGAATAATACGCTCAGTCGGTCAATTATGTTGACCATAAGTTGAGCGAAGCGCGCGAGGCACATTCTTTACAGAACATAAATTTTTTGTAAGTCTCACGCGTGATCTGTCAAAAAAAAGTACCTCTACTTGGATCACCCTTTAAGTAGGTGTCAAAAAAACTGGATGTGATATAAAAAAATCAATATACATTTTTCATAAGGGCACACTGACCTAAACAAGAATCATTAACAAGTTCTTGTGGCAAAAACAGTGTTTACCAGTGTATTAAAAGATTTTCCAAAATTCTCTCCATGAGTAGATGAAAAGTAACGATGTTTTCGCGTTATTAACTCCGAAATTACTGCACCAATTGTGATCACATTTCGTATTCGTGAGTGATGTGGTCTAACTTAAAAGAATTAATAAATTTCTTCTGGAAGTAACGAAGATTTATTCGAAGAAAAAACATATTTAGGATTCGATTTGTTTGATATTTGGAGCTTAGAACACTTTATATCTAGGTTGGTATGAGAAGAACTTTCCTTTCGGGAAGTAGACCAGGTATCTCAACTGAGTTGCGTCTCTCACAAGAACACAGGTCGAGTTTTCTTTTCATAAAATATGTAATAAATTAAAATTTAATTTTATTTTAATTTGATTGATTAATCATCAAATTCCAATACCAATTCAATATGGTAAAGATTGTTACTTTTTATAGGTTTTTTAACCTTTCAGCATAATATTGTATACTTTATAATACAATAAAATAACACTCGGCGGCTGCAGTAGCCAATTACAAAGCGCCAAATTTGTATATTTCATTATGTATAATAAAATAAATAATGTTAACGCCAATTAGTAATTACATTAGAGCCATTTTCAAATTCACCGTACACGAAGTTGAGGCTCAGATTTATGAATATTAAGGAATTAGGGGATAGTTTATTATGAAGTAATTTTCATTAAAAAAGAAATATTTCAGTAACAAAATTCCATTATTTTCAGTCAAGCCATCCGCTGTTTCCATATTTCAACAACAACAATTATGGATCTGACAAGTTCAAACAGAAAGCTCAGTTCAATTGACGGACGAAAATGAAGTGCAAAAGAAGCAATATTATATACTTATAAGCAAAAGCAAAAGCAGAAGTCAACCAAAGCAACAATTCAGTGTGAAAATTTCTTAAGTCAACGATACAACGAAGCAATACTCAACTGTGAGCAAAACAAAAATAAAATAAAAAACAAACGCAAAACCAAAAAAAAATTTTACCAAAAATTCAAAAATTAGATTTAGTAAAGAAAAGTTGAAATTAAACCTTTAGAAACGTTAAACCATTGAGAAATTAATAAATTTTAATAACTATAGCAGAAAATTTAAATTTATTGAAAAAGTATTTGGCAATTACAAAGGCAAAAAATACTCAAATAATCCAGGTGTCACAACGAAAAGGACAAAAAAACTGTTAAAACATACATATACATATGTGAGTAACGAAGAGTTGTGAAGAGCGATCTCTCACTTGAATGGTCCAAAGCGCAACTTTGCCAACAAAATGTCTGTCGATTGCATGCGACCAACGAGTAATAAAATCATCATCAACTCCGGCGCTACAACAAGGACAACAACACTCTGTTATGCGACGAACACCTCAACGCCGCGGCTGTCACAGCAACAAAAACGCTCGGCAGCGCGTCAACAGTCAGCGACCGTGAGATCGAAGCGTCCATCAGCAAACGTACCAAGTAAAAAAAGTCAGTCCACTGTCTCGGCCCACACAAATACAGCACCACTTCCCTTAAAGCAACAACAACAGCAACAGCCGACTATTTTAGTAGTTAGGAAGACGGCATCGACTGCAGTGGCAGGAGCGCGAACACCAACACCGCCAGCACAAGTTACGCCACCAAATCAAACAAAACCTAAATATGCATCACTAACACCGTTATCGCGCGGTACCGCAAAGCGAGGGCGCAATAATGGCAATCAAAAGGCTTCAAGCGGCACTATCAGTAGCGATCGCACTGATTTGCACATGGAATTGGATGGTGCGACAAGTGAGTTGGAAGTTTGTAAGCGTCTCGAGTGGTCGGCCGCTCAATCTTTAGTCGAAATGAATGCGAAAGAGAAACAGAGACGCAACGCTGCCGCTTCTGTTGTAACTGTAGCGCAATTCGGAGCGGAAAGAAAAACATCAGCGGCGTCAGTGGAGCTGACTGAGGCTACAACGTTGAAGACACCGGTTGTTAACGGAACAGTATTGACTGGCATGAATTCGAATGGCAATGAAGGTAAGTGTAGATTAATGCTTTTACCATATTAGAATGAATGAACACGCTTTGAGCTAATTAATGCGAACGTCACTTTTTCACACAAAACTTCGCTAAAGTGTACACTAAATGCACTCCACTAACCATTGCGGTATTTTTAATAGCAATTTTCCAAAAATTTTACATTTTTAATATGTTCTTAATCCATAAGCAATTCAAGTTTTAATTGCTTTCAAATACTTTTGAACATTTACCTTTATGACCAATTCAGATTCGGAAATGTGCTCAACATGCAAGTGGTGGCTATAAAAGTATAAGCTCTGGAGGAAATGAAGATGAATGGACACACTTCAAGCTCATTGTTGCCCCGTTATGCTCGTTTCCACTTCTCTTTTTTTTTGTGCTTTGGATACATAGCAGACCATTCAAGGATTTAATAAACATAAAAGTTTTAAATTCAAATAAGCACTGCAATTAACAGTTAGCATACGAATGGTCATTTAAACGGTCATTTAACCTCTTTTACTCACTCACCACACAGTATCCAAGCTTGCTCATAAAATATTAGATGCTTCAATTTGTGAATACACCGTTTCCATGAGAAGTGATGTGAATGAACAGTTAGGGGACATAAGAGCTAGTAAAATTATATTGAAGTCGCCTGTCTGGCGAGTTTGACTCATAATATGTAAACAATTCATAACTCCATCCACATGCATTTGCACATATACTTGTA
Source organism: Neoceratitis asiatica (assembly GCA_030068015.2). Taxonomy (NCBI): domain Eukaryota; kingdom Metazoa; phylum Arthropoda; class Insecta; order Diptera; family Tephritidae; genus Neoceratitis; species Neoceratitis asiatica. The sequence continues at coordinate 91,459,941 of CM061526.1, forward strand.
TATACTAGTTACTAAACTAGTTTCTGCCTTTATAAGCAGTTTACAATGAAAGACTTTTGCGAATAAAGAGTTCTTTCACGCTTTTTTAAATTGATTCCCCGAACGCAAAGAAGAATGCATACATTCAAAGCTTCACCCATACGGACGATATGATCTAGACGCCGAGGTTGTCTTTTAGTTCGGTGAACTACCTGAATGCCGTCATATATTTCGTTCAGCTTGCCTTTCCATCATCTATCGTTCGTTGTCCATGCGCAAAGTTCAATTTATCGTACACAAAGTCTTTCTATCGAAAACTGTTATTCCCAACCCATCGGATGACATCATTACAGAACAGGAATGATGGGCGACTTGTAGATTTTGGTTTTTGTTCGTCTAGAGAGAACTTAAACTTTCAATTGCTTATGCAGTCCAAAGTATCGCCTGTTGGCAAGAATTATTCTGCGTTGGATTTCAAGACTGACAGGAGATATTTCGCCCTGTCTCAATGCCAGACCCATTAGCTTCGTATCCTTGTGCAGTCTGTGGAAAGCAGAACTAACGACGCGCTTCTTGAGACCCTTGGTGTCAAAAATACAATTTTGTGGAGAAGAGATTGATTCATTGAGGTCTCCTGACAATTGGGCCGGATGAAAAATGGCATATTTTTATAATATTTATTATGAGAGGACGGTAATTTACATTTAATCGAAGTATTGTCCATCACCAGCAATTATTTTTCCCATTCCACGTCTGCAAGACTCCTTTAAGGTTATCCACGATGTGAATAGCTGTTCCAACGGAGCATTTGCTATTGACCACAAGCCGCTACCTATGAACGATTTTTGATGATTTTTTTATGAAGAAGAGTAAGTATGTCTTGAGTGGAGTAACATCGAGAAAGTTTTGCCTTCAGAACTCAGTTCACTCTCATCAGCTGTGTTCGGCAAAGGGTTTTAGTACTAGTTCCGCTTGGACTAAGCAACTCGTAATCCATCACCCTCATATGTTCCCGAAAATGAAGCTTATTCAACTCAAATTTCGACATTTTACCACTATTACGAAATTAAAAATATGATATTTTTGTTGCTTCTGAATGAGCAACCTAATTTTAAACCTCGTTCACGCCATCTCTTTCAAAAAAGGCGGAAACTTATTTGTACACCTAATAGAAGAATGCTCCCACCTGTGGAGACTGTCATACACCCAATATAGATACGCACATCAATACACACATAATATAAATAAATTAGAATTTCGACTGAGTAACATTCTGAGGCAGGCAATTTTCTTTTCACTCATACTCGCTCTGTACTCTATACATAGATTGTGGTCTGCCGTGCCCACTCTCTACCCCCGTACCAAGTTGATTAAGATCGGTGCTAAATTTGGTTAATAAAGCAATTCGTATGCGGGCGGCTCTGCATCTTTTTAATATGCGGCATCTCTCGTACACCCAAAAGCATCCCCTTATAATATTAAATATGTGTATGTATGTACCTAAGTACGCTGACGCATGCAGATGTTTATGCTAGATGCGGTGGTTACTTAACTACCCTGCAGTGAAAAGGTAGACTAGTAAGCAAACGCTTTAGTTAAATACTAGTATGGAATAGGATGGAATCTTACCAGTTCGTTATTTGTATGTTATCTGTATATAGCACTTCACCAGTAACGGGAATAATAATAATTTTGACCACCACGCCGTATTCGTATGTTGTTTTTATTTTTAGTACACCACGGCTGAGTTGCATTTCCTATGCTCTGTTGAAGTATGCGATGTGTCGCTGCTCCTAATGTTATAACGATGGCCGAATGGTTAGAAGCTATCACTGTATCGCAAGTTCTTCACGGTTCAATTCTCGCTGCAGGAAAATTCATTTTTATTTTTATTTTCAATTTTACTTTCGGTGAATTTTTGTTAAAAACCAGTTGCTTACATGATAAATAGTATGTGGAAGGAAAACTAGTTAATGTAAAAATGCAAACCAGTTGGAGCGCTACAAGCTCTGCTGCTATCATACTGTTGCTTTACGCGCGAAGCTAATGACGCTACATAGGAGTACAGCCGCCAACCGTTTACCTCTAATTCACTTCTTTTTTTTTAGACAATGAGTCTGTTTCATTGTTACTTTTCTGCGCACTGAATTGGGCGCTCGGAGCGTTCAAAGTCAATTTTGTGCGTGAGGCGGTTGTTGTGATAGCTGCAGATAACCACGTGACTCTGTCATCGGAAATATTACTGTTGCATACACTTACGCACACAGTTGCTCGTCGGCCTCACCTAGAGGACATCTGCATGGGTGGAAAACGTCCGAGCTCGGAAACGCTCCAACTAAGGTGTTCAAAATTTACAAAATATGCAAAATATGTGTATGTATGTGTGTGTGAATACCAGTAAGTCTATTTATCCTCGAGCATATATTCGACTCGGCTCGACTCGGCTTGGCCGATTATCTATTATGCAGCTGTGAAAATATGAGGTGAATGCGAATATTTCGCATAATTTCGCAAGCGATTAAAATGGCGTTCAATTCTCTGTTTGTATATTCAGTTCACCCGCTCCCTTGGTTATGTTGGCTGCCTGAGTGGCCTAATTTGCATACACACGCTTATCGCGTCAAAGTAAATAATTCTTCCGCGCCGTTACTTGACACTCCTCCCCCCACAACCCAACATCATATGATTAAAATTTGGGCGGTTGTTGGTTGTATGAAATCATGCGTTGCAGCCGAATGAATCTGAAGAGGATGGGAAGTGCTGCGTTTATTACTCATTGTGGAGAACTTAATTTAAATAAACTCATTTCATAATCAGACACACGTTACCAGTACACCCAGCAGGTTTGTGAAAGCTACATTCGTGAGTCCATCGTCGGTAATCGGCTCAGCGAAGTGTGTTTAAATAATGAGGTGATTTTCTCAAAAAAGATTACTCAATTTCTAGGCGGATACAGCGATATCCTCCCAAGGTTGGATTGTGATAGTTACTCTCAGATGAGGATACTATCTAGACATGTATAGAGAAAAGGTTTGTTAGGGGAGAAGTATACCATCTCAATCTATACAGACGAGTCCAAGGTAGAGTGCGTCTATCAAACTGAGCTAGCACATTTCAAACGGAAGTACTAAGCATAGAAAAGACTTGTGAACTTGCTATATTGAATAACTATAGGGGGATACAGAAAGCAATCATAAACACAAAGAGCCAGTTGATATTTCTGGTCTTGTCGTCTCCAAAGTTTAATTCTAGTGTAGTCAACTTCCGCGGGAAGTCTTTGAGCTCCCTCTCAAGCCAACTCCACTTATCCGTAATCTGGGTTCCCGGTAACAGGAACATATTCGACAACGAAAAAGCAGACGATTTGGCCAAGTCATAAGCCTCTCTAGACGAAGCCGAGGCAGGAAACTCTCTGTCCAGCTCTGTCACGAATCCGACATAGATCACTTGGAATCTGGCCTTTACCAAACCTTGAATGATTGTCTAAAAATAAATCATTTCATTGAGAGCACTAAATGGTTTGTACCCAACGATGAAACGAGACAGCAAGAATTTAAAAATCTTAGGATATTTCATTAAAAAAATGGCGCATTTAACGCTTTTTGACAATTAGGAGGCGGCACTCCTACCTACCTACCTACCTAGCCAGCCGCAGTGCAGACAACTCAGCTACTACCGCGGCCTATACCCAGCCGAAATTTTTTAAGCCTTCATTTCTTCAAGAGGTGATTGGAATGGATCACGTCTTTGAGAAACATCATTCACTATTGGATTCAATCAATCGAAATATCAGTGTAACGATGTCTGTTTTATGCAAGCAAAGTAGAGTTATCGCATCAATAAATTCTGTACTTGGTAGCCATTCTTTCACCAGAAGGGCGGAAGCATCTTCTCTAATCCAGTTTAGCCATTTAGTTGCAAGATTAGCAGATTTGGTCGATTACTGATGGAATATAGACACTTTGTTGAAGAGGAGTACTATAGTCCGTCTTTTACACGACCCCTTGCACTTAGTGAAGTCATTTTTACCTTCAATAACGATGAGTTAAGCGAAACTCAATTAATATTGACCGTGAATTTTATACTTGGAGTCTTATTTGACCTTTATTGTCGGGTTTTTAAGCTACTTTTATAGCCGGCAGTGGTCAGTTTGTAGATAAATGTTGGAGTCCTGTAATCAAGAAATCCTTTTTATGATTCGTGGATCTGCCTAAGAGGGCTCTTAGCAAAATGATCTACCATAATTTAATTTAAGTGAGATCTTCCAGATTATCTCGAGAGGTATTTAAATCCGGAGATACGCTACTAGCGTGGAAGCTGATCAACTTCAGTTTGGAAGCATTACAACTTTATAGTGGCTTCTGGAATTCCATCTACCTTGCCGTTATCGAGGGCTCACAAGCTTTTCGACTGCAAAAACTTCGATGTCTGCAAGAACCTAATAATTTGTCATTCGCTGGAGTTCGCTAAATTTAACCAAGCCATACACATACATTTGTATCTATGCGCGAGCCAATAGTCAATTGCCTACAAATACAAGTACAAAAACTCCAACGTAACAAATTTATTTTGAATTACGGTATAATTTGTAAAACATACACATACACATACAAATTAACATAATCACCGTAAAGCACATTTCTTTCGGCTTACAACAATACTAATTCATTGTCATGTACATACATACATATATAGCTGTATATGTATGTATGTATATGCTCCTTTGAAGCTGTTGATTACGTATATGATTTGGCTACATTTTCCATCCGTCCGTCCGTCCGTCCGTCCATTACAAAACTTTACTTAAATTGTTATGCGCTGCTTTGTTTGCCTTTGCATGTATGTGTGTGTGTGTGTGTTGTGTATACGGCTGGCCGTGTGTCTGACAAACAGATGGTTGACTGGCTGTTTGCTAGTGGCTGGTGGCTGGCTCGCTGACTCGCTGGTTGATGAATTATTGCGATCACGTTCATCTCTCATATGTATGCATGTATTTGCCGCAAAACGGCCAATTGTAAATTTAAATCAGTTTGACATCCGCGATGATGGTGATGGCAACAGGAAATGAGGCTGCTGTTGATGTTTTTGCTGCTGTCCTCCGCTTTCCGTATGTGGCCGCAAAAACGTTTGATGTGGTTGTAGGATTTGGTGGAATTTCGTCCTTCTCTCGCGTTAATTTTTCTTTTCATTATATACTGTAGACACAAGGTAAAGGGACGAACTTCATAGAACAATGAGGCGAATCGATAAACCAAAAACAAAAAAATTGCCATACCTTGATGAAACTAGATGAATCCACAGATGTTTGATCCCGCCCGAACTTAGTTTTCCTTACTTGTTTTAATATTCATTCAAACTAAAGTGTTTTATATACTCATATACATATAAAGATTTGGTTGGCCTTGGGCAATTTGTGTAATGAAATGTGAACGTATGCATATATATATATATATATATATATGTGTGTGTGTGCGTTAGATTGTAAATGAAGCAAACTTTAAAATAGAAAATGTTGGTTTTGCTTAAATTATTATTTTTATGCAACAAACGCAAGTTATTAAATCCATTTCTGCCTGTTGTTTTCGAATGTATTGTACTTGTTGCTGTTGTTATAGTAACCGTAAAAATGTTCCCGAAATTAGTTTTCGGGGAATATTACGCGAGTGAATGTCCTTGGCTGGATATAAATCAGTGTCAATCCGGTATAAAGACCCGGCTGTCGCGGGAACTATTGGATTTTAGTCACCTCTACGTAAGGCTAGCCTTACCGCGGATGAATTCTTGATCCCCAAACCCCCAGGGGGTTCTTGGTAGGTAATGGGCCCTAGCAAGGTGATTTCTTCCACTAACAGATCCATTTGCTTTGCTTGCTCATCCAGTCTGGAGAGCCGGTGATGTCAATGTCATCTGCATATACCAAGAATCTTACACTCCCTCTAATTAATACTACAGCTTATTTTTCCCAGACTTATCTAAAACGTCTTTCGGTACAACTGGAAGAAGTTCTTGCAAACTTTCACGACGCTTCGGGTATTGTTCAGCGTCAGTTTAAGCAACCGAAAATCGAAGGAGAAGCTTCTTCCCTTTCGTTTCTCGAAGCTATCCATGATTCCTGTACTAAGGGCACATCGTATCCGATCCTTTCTAGGTTGAAAAAGGGCTTCGCTGAGAGACTTTTGAGAGATCTGTCCAAAAATATTAATTTTAGAAACCTGCGCTGTTACCTTCAGGTTTTTTGGCGGGGTGGAGTTTCTGCTCCCCATACCACAAAAAAGGAATATCCTCGTCCGATGTATTGAACTAAATTCTGGCTATACCTTACTAGTTAATGATAATTAACTCTCCGTCGGCACAATAGGTTTTCATCTTTTTGGCCGACGTAACGCATCCACCGGTTTTATCATGTGAGGTATAAGCAATCACCTTTGCCTTCGGTAGGGAAATAATGCAACTCCTTTCCATTATCTATCTTGGCCTTCTTTTAGGCAGCGAGGGGTCAATATTGCATTCTATGATCGTTTTTCTATCATCATTCGAAGATTGGCATAGGTGAGCTCGGTTCTGCATTCATTTTTGCTAAGGGCTCGGCCTCCATTTTCGTACTAGGGCCTCTTCTATTTTTTTATGCTGCAAACGCTCGCCGTGTCCGAAGGTGGTAGGAGCCACATCTCCCACTGAAGTTTGTGTTGTATCCCAGTCCGCTTTTTTTCTCGCTTGCTGACTTTCGTTTCGAGCTTTTGTTTAAGGGAACCTCCATTTCTAACGTTTTATACCTACTGTCAGATACCTCATTAGCTATTGCCGATCACAGCTTACACCTGCCTCCTCCATGAAGAGTAGGAAAAATACATACCGCCTTGGCTAGTTATGAGTATTTTCCCAGGGACCAAGCAACTGTGGTGATCAACATGCCTCATAATTGTCTTTCGACATCATTGGTATCTGTTGTAATTCCAACTTTCCAATGTCAAGTTTTTCTTTTGTTTGGTGACATATCTTCTTAGCTACACAGAGATGGATGCGTATCTTGACTGGTCTGGATTATAAGTTCTCGGAACTCTAGAATACAGGAGGTATGTCGTCCGATTTAGCTTCCACATTTTCCTCGGGAGACAGCCATGTTGCTTGATTAATTTTTTAGGCTAAAATCTCTTTCTACTAACAAAAGTTTTGCAGTACGCGGTGATTTTCGATCCCCATTTGGGGAGTGCCTGAATTTCCAAACTGCTGGTCCGAAGTTGCCTTCTTTGCCGTCCCTATCATTAAAGGTGAAGACCAAGAGTCCAAGGCATATTCACCACACCCCATCTTGAATGTTTACCAGGTTGACCTCAGACAAAAAATTTAATTACATAATTTTTGTTTAAAATTTCACGTTTTCTCATTGTGACATTAAAATTTTTTTAAATATTTAAGTATAGAAAAGTCCGGTAATCCTAATCCTTAAATATTCAGTTCGTTTTGGATAATTTGCTTACTTTCATTTCTTATATTTCAATAATCAAATTTCATTTATGCTGTGTCCATCCAACACACTAACTGGGAGTACCTGTAATATCCAATGTGTAAGTGTGTGTTTAGAAAATTTTGTTGTCGCGCCATATGTGCAATGAATTATGGGCTCCACCATGGCGTATGCGCAACCCATTAAGGTATTTAACACGATTAGAGTTTTTCTATATGTAGGTATTTGTGGACAACAACACAAGTTGAACAAATGGATTTAAATAGAATTTTAACTGATTTTGGTGAAGATGTCGAATTGTGTTGAGTTTAATTTGATACTTCGGCTAAACTGCCTGCCTATGCTTCTTATTCATGCAACATTGATATGCACGGAGTCAGCGATGCCTTGGTCATATGACTATTGCAGAGAGAATGGTTGCCCTTCTACCATTCTTTTAGGAAGCTTTGAAGAATAAGTCCGTGAACCTCTTTTTTGTCATTATGCTTAGTCGAATTATATGTGATTTCCAACTATATTCTAATTATTTATATAAGAAAGACACTAAGTAAACCTCTTTCTTTACTATTTACCCAGAGGTTCCTCGCCATTTTTTCTATCAACAATTTCATTTACGAATATCAATCTATGTATGTCTACTTCCAGATATTGTCGACAGGATGGAACAACGTCGCAACGTGGTGAAGTGGAATTCCAGAAGCAACAACACCTCAACTAACGATATCATGGCTGATAAGTGCGTTACTCAACTTTCCATTATTGGCTCGCCAGCTGAAGATAGTAAAGTGATATTCTATGCGCCACCAGCCGGTGGAATAAGCGCCTCAACGCAATCTTCCAACCACTCGCCAGCATTCTCAATCAAACAGGAGCCAACATTTCCGGCATTTTATCGCGAACGCAGTATCGAGGAGACCGAAGCCGCCCACGATTTACTCTCACTATCACAAAGTCTACCGCCATTAACGCCGCCTTGTGTCGTCACTATACTGAATCAGCAAGAGACGTCAACTAATTGCAATACGAATAACAATAACAACAATCACATCTCAATCCAACCACAACAAAATCACTATCAACAGCAACAACAAACAGCAGCAGGTATCATGCATGAAATATCCAGTGCTTCCAAACAACAACAGCTACGAACTGTAGTGCCACAAGTACAGCAACACGAACAACAAGCGTCGCCACCACCACCACTCTGTGCCGCAACCATTGCTGCGGATAAATTTACCATATTCACCGTTGAGGAGATCACAACACCGTCACACGGCCAAGCCGCATTTAGTCAAAGCGGCCCGCCGAAAATACGTTACATTAGTAGCGGCAGCAGTAGCTCGTATGACAGCCACACAGGCGCCAACACGCCGGATAATTCCGAAAACTGTTCGCCACTAACACCACCCAACTCAGATCATTCATCGGATATCGACATTGATATGTGCTCCTCATCGGAATCGGGTCATTCCAATTCCAATTATCTCAAATTGTGGATCGACGAGCCGAGAGGAGGGTACAAGGTGCGACGCAATTCCACCAACGGCATGGCAATTGATGAAGTTATCGAAGCAAAAGCAGCACATTCCGCCAAACTAGGCCTTAACATCTTGGATGGACGCACAAAAGCGAGCCGTTGCAACAAGGAACCCTTAGAATCACATTCAACAGTCAATTGCTCCGACCCAAATGTTCCAGATGCCGACTCATATGTTAAAAAGAAACGCGGCAACTACAAGTGCTCCGAGTGCGGCAAGCAATATGCGACCTCAAGTAATCTTTCACGTCACAAACAGACACACCGTTCGCTCGATTCGCAATCGGCGAAAAAATGCAACACTTGCGGCAAGGCTTACGTCTCCATGCCAGCACTCGCCATGCACCTACTCACGCACAAGCTATCGCATAGTTGCGACATCTGCGGTAAACTCTTCTCACGACCCTGGCTACTACAGGGCCATCTTCGTTCACACACTGGTGAGAAGCCATACGCTTGCTCTCATTGCGGCAAGGCATTCGCCGATCGCTCCAATTTACGAGCCCACATGCAAACACATTCCATGGATAAGAATTTCGAATGTAAACGCTGTCACAAAACATTCGCGCTAAAGTCGTATCTCAACAAACATCTAGAGTCATCATGCCTAAAAGATGTAATGAGCATGTCCAGCGAAGAGGCGGCGGAATTGTACACGATCAATGGAGGCATGAATGGTGATGATGATGTTGAAGGTGACGGTGAGGGTGAGTCAACCACAGCCCATAGTAGTGATGATAATGACGAGGACATTGTCGTGGCATAAATGATGAGTTTCAGCGCCAGAAAACTTGAATATTATTGTAGGGTAAGTGAGCTTAGAAATGTGAAAGCTTCTGCTGAAATTAAACTTTTTACTGAATGAAAGTTGTTTCTAAAATCAAACTTAAACGAACAAAATTCAACAGCTTAACAACTCGAAACTGAAAATTCATGAAAAATTCTACTAAAATGAAAGCTTCTAAAACCCTAAAAGCCTTTATCGAAATGAAAGCTTAGCACGAAATTCTTTAAAGGAAAAGACATTACTGCAAACATTTTCAAATATTTAACGAGAGTTGAAGTAGTTTTTGCTTTGTTAAAAATTTGATAGTAAAATCAAAAGTAGATTAAAGCAGTAAGGAAAATATGAAAATATTTTAGGCGAAAGCTGTACATATTTCGCAAAACGAACAATTAAAAAACAATACAAAACATACCAACTTTAAGTAAAAATCCCATGCAACGAATATTATGGAACATAAGTAGAAATTCTATATATACATACATTTATATATATATATATATATATACAACAAAATTATTATATTATTATAATTATTATAATTATTGAAATTATTATGAGCCGAATATTATATTATTAGGATTTATTACATAAGGGAAACTTAATTAAATTAGTAGAAAAGTGAGTTGTGTTGACACTTAGGAGGAGGACAAGTGTACATTTGATACATTCATAGTGAAAATTATAAAAGAAAAATAAAAACAACATACCGCAAATAATAATAAAAACTATATTAATGATAGTTAAAAACAACAACAACAAAAATCGCACCAATAAGTAGCGCTATGTATTTTAAACATAAATTGAGAATAAGAATTGATGATAATTCACAATACGCAAGCGAGTTAGCGCAAACAAGTAGGCACATTATTCCATAGGCTATAGATTTATTTGAGGTTATGTAGTAGTAGATGAAAGTGCATGAAAGGATCAAAGCCAATATTCTCGCATCTTTTTTACATAAATACATACATACAATGAACATGTATTTGACTTACGTACATTCATACATTTGCAGACTTAAGTACTTGTATGTACTTAGATGATTATGCAATATACACATTATACTATATAAGTATAGTATAGCATACGTATGTATGTATATTTATGCATAATATAATAAAAGATATGAATAACAAATGATATTTTTTCGAATATTTCATATACATATATTTTCATTTGTAAAATGAAATATTTAACAAAATGGCATAAAAATTTGCAACAAAAAACCAACAGCTGACTAAATTCAATTATATTACCGTAATTCAATTAAGTAAAGTTAATAAATCTTTAAATGATATAAATATTAAGAAAGTAATTTACTTAGAACAGCAATTTACACAACTATTACACACATATACATATATACAATTGTATGTACTTCTTTATATATGTTTCTGTATACACTTTCCAGAACCTATAAAGTTGAAATATTAAAAAATCTTTAGAAAACCTGGCGTATGAACAAATATTGTACACATCTTTTGGAGAAAAAAAATATATTTTTTTTGATCATTTGTATTTTGTGGCTTAGTTTTAAAATTTTATATATTTTTCCGAAACGAAAAATTTTCTTCACAGTTGTTATACAGAAATCAAACATGCATACATGCATATATAGAATATATACTTACCGTCCACAATCGATGTCAATTCGGATTATATCCTTTCATAGAAATTCAATTTCAATCCCAATAAAATTCACCATTTCAAATTTTATTTTAATCAATTTCCACAAACTGATGCAGTAAAGAATTGAAATGCGTATCCGAGAGAGTTTTTATAACACACTTTAACCTCTGAATACGCCAAGGACTTTCATATATCGACTTGAAAGAGCTCGTCGACAATGATGTGCCAGTAGAAAGCTTGCCTGTATTAAATGTTTGGTGGCTTGTAAATTTATTGTTCCCCAATTGAAGACTTCTTCTTCGCTTTAGCAATGCAAACGGAGAATTCCTGAACTCCCCAATTTTACTTTTGTTTTATAGTTTCAATCTTACTTTCTGATTGGGCTCCTTAGCGACTTCAATGTATTATGTCCTTGCGCTAAGTGCGTGGTTACCATTCCACGTTGGCCACAGAATCCAATCACAAGAAGTCCTTTCGGTTCTTTAAATTTTTTTTTGTACAATTTCTTCGGTGGTTCAGAGGAAACTCATACATATACAATTATCAGTATGATGGCGTTTTAAGGATGCGGCAAATAATATCTTATTAAAAAGAATCACACATATATCTTTATGAATAGAGTCCATTCTGAAAGTACCGTATTTAAGGTTTTACATTGAATGAAATTTATCGATAAATATTTTAATTAACAATCTCTCAGCTACGCCAGTTTTTCATTTTGACTCAAACGAAATCAACTATTGCATTCAATTATGTAAAACCAAAGCAATTAAATTAAATACAATTTCTTACAACTTAACAACTTAAAACATATGTACATAAATAGTTTTAAGTAAAGTAAATATTTAACATAGTATGCAATTACTCAGAATTATGAAAAAATGAGAACAAACATTTAGAAACATATCACGAGGACAATACTTAATCATAAATCAAGTTTATAAAAAGCAAAAAAAAAATATAATAATAATGAGTAATGATAATTAAATAATTATAGTGTTAATTAAAAAGAAAACTATTATTAAGCATGCATTCATACATATTTACATTTATTTACCAATAAAATCCAGAAATTATTTTAAAAAGTTAAGCTTAAATTGAAATCAATTAATGCAAAAATAAAGGCAAAAGAAGGGATGTTTTTAATAGTATTTCAAAGCTGATATATAAGTACATAGAATTTATTAATATGTACATATTTTGAACAATAGTAGAACTTGGTTCAAAAATCACATACACACTGCTGTGTATAAATACATACTTACACATATATCAAATAATAATTAGTCAATACAATTATTTTTACAAAATGAAAACTGAAGCAAATTTGAAACTGGAAGCAATTCGAAGAAATTAAATGCAATGAGGAAGAGAAAATTTTAAAAATGAAAATAAAAAACAAATAAACAAAATCTTTGAAAATAATTTTAAAATATGCAAAATGCGAAAATCAAATAAAATTATCTAGAGTGTAGAGAAATTTAAGCAATTTAGAGCAATAAGTGAGAAGGTTTGCAAAGCATTAATTAAAATTACAAATTCGTATATACATACAATAAAATAGCAATAGTAGAGAAGGAAGAAAGCTAACATTTCCAAAAATTATATACATATATACTACATACATACATACATACATAAATGAATTACATAGAGTCGCACTCAATTTAGCTGTTTGAACGATTAATTGTCAATTAAGTTAGAAATACGAATTAATTCAACATTGATCTGAAATATATTTGCAGTTTTTTGCTTTTCAAAATGCCATACAAATTGCGGGTATTCCAAATTATGAGTCTTGAAAAAGGCGGTATAGAATCGCAGATATCTAACGAAATAAAATTTTAATTTGAAAATGTTGCTGATAACAATGAACTTTCAGCAGAAGTAGCAATTTTAACAAAGTAATAAATCTACAAGAAAAAAATAAAAAATAAAAATTTATAAATAAAAAAGTTATATACTTTTATGCACATACATACATGCATATGTATATAAAAAATATTATAATATTTCAACAACAAAAATATCAATAACGGCAAGCAACAATTAGTACTTAAATATTCAAAATATATACAACGACATGCTGAGATTGACATACTGCAAAAAAAAAATTGAAAAATAATTTATAAGTACTTATAGCGCTATAATAATTATTTCTAGATATTAAATATTATACAAAAGCATATATATACTTATATTGTACGCGTATATATACGTATATATACATTTTAAAGTATATGATACAGTAAAATATTAAAAATTTATACTATTATATATATATAGTATACGTCATATAAAACAATGCAATTCCCAACACACATAAATTCACACATTAAACGCAAAAGGATACTAAAGCTGTCAACACTTAGGCCCCCCTGTACGATGCTATATGCAGATTATCGTATTGATAGCTTCTTACATTCAAAATGTGATCAAAAAAAGCAACAACTTAAGCAGCTATGGAGCACCAGCAACTGTCAAAGCCAACTTTTCTTATTTTCACTTGAAATATTTTTATTGCTAATAAAGCACAAATAAATCTTTCTTATATGTTTGAAACTGTAGGCCATTCTTGAAATTAAATGAGTGTAATATTTACACTTTTTTTACTAAATAATATTTAATTTAGAGAAATGAAAATTTTCTCATTTCAAATTCTTGTGGCAATCTTTTTCTATTCTTCGCCGCTCGTTATATTTAAAATAGTTTTAAATTAGCGCGAACAGGGATTTGCAGCTTTGTGGACCTCGTGCTTTTGCCTAAGTGTTCAATGTTTAATTCTTGAGAACGAACCTGTACTCACATACATACATATATTTTTAGACACAACTGCTGAAAGAAAATTCCTACCCAATTATTAAGCTCACATTTTGCCACTGTCATACATATATATAGCAAAAGATGTCTTTTATCAAAAGCTGAAAAAATGGAATCTCGCAATAAATCTAAAATTGTCTTGGTTGAACTAAGACTCAGCTGAAATTTTTATTTGTTGCTAAAATACTCTGTCTAAAATCTGGAGCAGTTTCGATCAGACAGTGTTAAAATCAAAAAGCTATAAGTTACCCAATATCACTTTGAAGCTTTTTCAAAAACTTTTTTATCTCGATTTCTGCTTTAATTTTTAGTGAAGTTATTTCACCTTGGAGTGCAATAAATACAAAAAACAATTTCAAATTGTTTGAAATATCTTTACCCCTACATATACATGGTTAATGAACTTCTTTACTGAGCGTCTAACTTTAGATTGTGTCATATTTGCCAAAAAAAAAACTGCCTGAACATAGCATTATATAAATCAACTCACATATTTCGGTTCATATATTCGAATTAGCTTAAAAAAGCAACGATTTACCTTCTCTTCGATGCATTGTAAAGAGAATCTTTAAATCAGTATGAGCCACGCTTACTAAAATATCGATTTCTCCAAGAAGTATATATTTCGAAATTCTTCTAAAAATAGTTTTTGAGAAGAACACTTCTTTCGTATAGAATTTTTTCTTAAAATGAACTTCCCGTCTCCAGATAAAAGCAGTCTTTATTGGATATTTTCACTCCAGGATTCTTATTGCATTTCGGAATACTTTGATGTTGAAAGTTGATGAGGTGATTGTGGAAGCAACACACACACACACACACATAAACTTATTAAACGAAATTTTCCTCACACAAAACTAAAAGCAACAAAATAGAAATCAAATAAAGGAATAATATTTTTTAAGAATAGCGCTTAAGTAATTATTATATAAGATGAAAAATAATTCGTAACAATGGAATATACAACCAAATAACACCAAAACCATACAATTTGTAATTAGTATATTTATTCAAATATAAATACATACAAAAATTATTGAATATTATATACCAACAATGAATATAAAGGTAATGAATATTTCTAGCGCATATTAAATGAATAGAAAGAAAGTGAAGATGCAATTATACGAATATAATTAATAAACAAGTGAATAAAATATTTTGAAAAAATAAGACTTTAAGTGAGATTAACAAACAAAAAAACCTAATATACCAATGCGCTGGCAAAAAAGTTATACATGAATCAAAGAAAAAAATGCATTAAAAGAATATTGAAAACATCTTTATTAACTTAATAATTACAACAAAAGCAAACAAAAAACAAAGGCAACCAAACAACGACATACGAGTACTCAATGATTTTAGGCTCTGAGATATACAATAAAAGTTAAGTAAAATTATTCATAATGAATAAAATTTGCAAGCAATTACACACATACATATATACACTTGTACATACATAAATGAGTACGCCAAAATTAACTGTAAAGCGTATAAAAATCGATCGCGATGAGAGTTTAGATATGCTAATGATTTTTATGCTACCATTTGGCTCCACATAAATGAATACACATATTGCTATGCATCCCTGCAGACATACATACACATATGTATGTATATGTACATAATTGCATCTACAATGTGAGCTCCAAAAGCGTCTGAGAAAAGTTTTAAAAATCAATAAATTAAAAAACTAAAAACACTTGAGCTGCAAAGCACAAATGGAAAAAATGCATTACGTCACATACATTCATACATACTTATGTAACAACTTAATAAATCAGTAGTGGTATATACTTGCATACACTTGGCTTAACTTAGAGACAGTTTTCAATAATTAAATCTAGACTAAAAAATACGTTAACTTGTGCTCAACTATTAGCACATACATACATACATGCATACATACAGCCACACACATTAGTTCAGTACGTTTTTAGGGCATTCAACAGAAAATATTGTAATTAAAAAATTTCGTAGTTTATAAAAATTTCTTTGCATTGCTAACGCCAGGGAGATTGCATAGAAGAAGAAGAAGAAGAAGAAGAAGAAGAAGAAGAGCACATAAAGGGTGTTTTTTATAGAGGTATAGAACTTTAAGTTGGCATTACTTTTAAGATGGCGACCGATTTAACACCTGTCAAGTGATTTATTCTCAGTTTGGTTTGGCAATTCATCACTAATAGACTCACGCCTGAACAACGCTTGCAAATAGTGCAATTTTATTTCGAAAATAATGGTTCTGTGCGGAAAACGTATGGCGCACTACGTCCATTTTAGCGATGTTTAGCGATGAAGCGCACTTCTGGTTGAATGACTACGTCAACAAACAAAACTGCCGCATTTGGAGTGAAGGTAATCCTCAAGTGTATGTTGAAACACCGTTACATCCAGAAAAATTGACTGTTTGGTGCCCTTTACAGGCTGGTGGAATCATTGGTCCGTACTTTTTCGAAAACGATGGTGGCCAGAACCATTATTTTCGAAATAAAATTGCACTATTTGCAAGCGTTGTTCAGCGTGAGTCTATTCATGATGAATTGCCAAACCAAACTGAGAATAAATCACTTGACAGCTGTTAAATCTGTCGCCATCTTGAAAAGTAATGCCAACTTAAAGTTCTATACCTCTATAAAAAAACACCCTATATAATAAAAATTGAGTTACGCAATTCTTCAAAAAAGAAAAAACTCCAAACTATAAAATAAATATGATTAATTAGCTACAGCTTGACAAATATACATATATACAAGAATATACGTAATTTTTTCCTTACAAAAACCAAAGTAGACAACGAATATTAGGCAAATTTTGAGCTAACATGAAAGGCAAGTAAATTTTTCCTTTAGAAAATCGTTTGAAATATTTCTATACACACACCCAAATAAAACACACACACACATATATATATATACACAAAATATATACATACATACTTTTTTACATCCATACGATTTACTCTTACATATGTGTTTACCAACAGTTTATGCACAACGAAATTCCAAAAACAAATGCGAGATGTATGTGTGATGAGATGACGTTTCGAACGTCAATTGTAGAATTTACTTACAATCCATACATATTCGAGTGTTATACTAGTCACATATGAAACCAGATAAAAAAACAAAAACAAATTCTCCAAAGAAATATTGTCGAACCGAATATAAACCATGAACAGAATATAAAAAATTTTGAAAAAGAAGTAATAATGAATATTATTATACATACATACATACCTTATAAAATATTATTATATCTACATTTTAGTGGAATCATGTAAACTATTTTTAGAGCATTGGCAAAAATTAGTATAAATAGTAATAAACATACTTATGATATCAAAAAAAAAAAATTTTATTATTTTTTATTTTCTGCAAAGGTTGTTTACCCCACACAACTGTCACCCAAAGTAGTTTGGGCATAAATCTGGCTTAACCAGCTTTGACATGAAGTGCTCATCATTGTTTGTGAAACTTCAAAATATTGAAATTAAAACTAATGGCCTGACCGATTTTCCTTAATTTGACCGTTTACCTGAAAACCCTGTACTTCTCTCAGCATCAGCTTTAATGTTAAGTATCCAGCAGAAAATTCTTCAAAAATTCATCAAATTGGCATTTCGAAGGCACCAAATTTCGTTTGTAGTGCAGAGAAACTCTTTGCTCTCTTGTCTATTATAAATTTTCTGATTTTGTTACAGAATTAATGTAATCTCTTGCACACTTTGATAAAACAATTCACTGAATTATGTTCTATTCACTTTACAACACTGGTTTATCTGTCAAAACATCTGCTGGTGAAATTCGCGAAAGAAAATCGAAACAAAAGAGTAAAAATTTATTGAGTAACCATTGTGATATTTGAACGAAATTCCCCGTTTTTTTTGACATTTATCTATAGTTTTTTAAAATATCTTTAAGAATACCATTCACAATAGTGTCATGTTTTCACTATGCAACACTTTTAGTGAATTTGATTGCTGTAGAAGCGTCTTAGACTCAAACGATCTCGCTCATTCTTGTAGTTCTATAAACAACTTGATGTTCCTTTGTAGTTTGAATGCAAAAGATGACAGCTAGACAGCGTCATTCTTTTGGGACTTCATTTCTTTGACCAAATTCCTTCTGCAACAAATGGATTGACCTACAGCTTATACTAAAGCACCTCCAAACGGCTAATGGATTTTAATGAGAAGCCATTATTTCATATCAGAAATGTACTGGAAGGGCTTTTCGAGATGCGAACGCAATTCAAAAATTAACTTAACTTTCTTTGTTTGAATTAGTTTTCTATGAGTAGTAGTACTCTTTGCAAACCATTTTTCTATTGCGGCCGTTGGTTTTCCCTAGCTTTCCGCATTATTCTTGTAATGCCAATAGAATTTCAGGTTATATTTATAATAACCCAGTAAAGATCTTGTTTTGATTCTCACTTAAACGCCTTATAAAACTGGAAAGAAAATATATTATAAATACTTTTCAAAAATATGTTGATATATGTAGTTCTTCTTGAGAACATCCCTCAAATTTCCCACAGTATTTCTTGTACTTGTTAGCGCGTTTATTTAATATTTTTGTTGAAATTGCACTTTTGAAGCAATTTTTATTTGTTATATTGATTTGAAGAACATTTGTCATGTGAGCACTCTTGAGCCACTTCCCCACATCCCTTCCGTTGCCTGTATGACACTCAAACTGATTTCCTTTAAATTTATTGTAGCTTTTTTTTCACTGAATATTGCCGTAGTGCCAAATCGATGTTTGTTTTGATACTGTTTTGATGTATACACAAACACACATATCCATACATACATACGTGCACATTACATGGGGCTTTAGTTACTTGAAAGCGTGTGTGTGTTTTTTTTCTTTCTTTTTGTTGTAAATTCAATTTGCCATTTTCCGCCGGCGTTTGCTTAAGTGCTGAATGTCAACGCAATCAGCGTTAACGTTGTTTGCCCAAATCGTATGTATGAATGTGAATGTGTTTGTATACGCGTGTACAATATATTAATGTAGTACAAATATTCGCATGCTTCGGAAATTGTTTACTTCCAATGTCAATCACGGGGAGAAACGAGAAAACGAAGAAGAAAATTGCTCTTCCCCATTTTACTTGCAACATTTCGCTATGTTTCGATTTCGAGGATAATTACGTATCAGAATACTATGAGCTGATATGCCTGTAAGTATAGTTATATTCATGCCCAAGAAAAAAATTAGGGAGGTTAGAATATCGAAAGCGCTTAAGTAGCTGCAATTGTAAAGAAGAAGATCTGCAGTGAAAAGCAAGAATTATTAAATAACAAACTCAGACTTCCGACTCCTTCTAGTATGCCTATAAACCTTCAACATGGAAAGATTTAAAAAAAATTTAACTTCTTCGCCAATTTTTTGTAATCGGAAACGGTAAGTATAAATATTTCAGCAAACTATAGCTAAATTGGCTGAATGTTTGGTACTCGTAATGGTAGTAACTGTGATTTTGTTTTTTCTTCTGTACTCAACTAATTTATAAAAGAATTAATCACGTTATATTAACGTGTAACCAAATTGATAAACCGAATACACTTTCCAGTATCCTAGGTGTGCGTATGCTCGAAGCTCCAGCGTCAACTCGGACCCACTATCTTGTGGCGCCTCTGTGCAGTTAAAAACAATTGCCAACGAACATAAAGAGGGTTGGATATAGAGGGCTGCAATAACAAGAGACAGCCAAACGATTTGTTGCTCAAGTTGCAATTTTTCTCTCTGAGAGTACTCGTAAACAACCAGGAATAATGCTCGGAAATTTTATGTGAAAAGGCGATGACTAACAGAAGGTTTAAAGACTGGAATATACTCATATACACCTCAAAGAGTCTCCAGAGGGAGAAATGGATCAACACACACCACCTCTTCGTCGATTTTAAAACATCCTCGATAGTAGAAAAGCAGCTAATTCTCCTCCGCTATATCTGAATTTTATATCCCCGCAAAATTTATGCGACTATGTAAACTGTTCTGAGCTGAACAAAACCAAAAGTTTCGTCGGGATCGGAAAAAATCTCTCCGAACCCTTCGATTCTAAACGAGGTTTCAGGGAAGGTGAATTTTTTTCATGTGACTTGTTTTCTATAAGTCTTAAGTGCAGAAAATAATACGAGACCATAGGCGAGCCGATTAATTTGGTAGTGTACAAGAACAAGACAAATTATTTCCAGTCAAGAAGCAAGCAATGAGCTCATGGCAATATATTGTGAAGAAGTGTGAACAATGATGACATGCGCTGAGTCGGCATTTCAAGTTTTCGGTTATGCTAACGATTTATGGACCTTTGCGTACTAGATAGAGAAAATACTTTAGACGATGGAAGGATGGCATAGTTTAGCGAATATTATCCGTACGGATGATAACCCTCCAGCTATGATACTACCAGTGGAAACAAAAGAAGATGTGTATTCAATAGGCGCCGCAAAGAAACGACCAGCGTTAGCAGTGCCTACGCCAATATAGAGAAAAGGAACTCGAAACTTTCAAATACAATAAGCTAATGCCTATAGCTGCTACAACTAATTTTTGATGTTCTTCCATTATAAATATTATTAGTCGTGTGTAAATATTGGTTTATGTAAAATGAGACGCTTTGAGTCATGCAATATTAACATCTATACATATATATTCATATTTTTATGACTAATTTCTACACTCTATCTCACTGAAAAAGAATTCTCAAAGCAAAACACCTTAATCGCAACAGAGTGTAATAGCAATAGTAGAGAAAAAATATTTAGCAAAACTTAACGTTAGCAAACTATAAAAGCTGCCGGCAGCAAAACTCTGATCCTCAGTTGAAACCAGATTTTTTTAGAAGAAACTCACCCGGCAACCAGAAAGTATATTAAAGAAAACATAATAAAAATATCGACAAAAATTAACTATCGCCAAGTTACAACGCAAGTAGCAAGACTAACTAAGAAGCAGCAGAGAAGCCAAAGAAGTGTGTTAGAACACAAGTAAAAGTAGTAATAAAAGAAAAAGAAGAAGAAGAAAAAGTGGTTTAAAGGGATTTTTATAGCGAGAATTGCAATTAAACGTCATAAAAGTAAGCAAAAACCGTAATTAAACTCACTCGAATATGCGGTCAAAGTTGGGAAGTGTTTCGTATTTGCTTGCATTGTTGATTTTGGCCATCATCTGCTGCACAACGGAAATTGGTAAGTAACTAACTATTTTAACAACAACAGCAACAACAACAATGAGTTAACCAAGCACACCAACCTAAGCAGCTAAAATAGACAAAACATTTATGTGCTTAAGTAATTAAACGAAACGTTTTTAAACAAACTGAATAAACAGTTCCGCGCACAAAAGCTTAGTTGACAGATAACAACAACAACAGCAACAGCAGCTACAGTAAAAGAGTAGAACTCACTTTAGTTACACCGTGAAGAGTTAAATAAACTTTGCAATGATCATTGCCATTGATCGCAAACACATTTTATACATATATATACGAACGAGTATGTATTGATTCATATGTTCATAATTGTCAACAGCTGCTTGCGAAAAATAAATAAATAAATGTGGTTTGTAGATTTCCAAAATCGCACACACTGAAACTAATTCTCAATCAATTTTCATAATGATTTTTACATTTAATACTAAGAGAAGACTGTCTTTTAGTATGTGTGGGTATCTAGATAGCTATATTTATACCTTTCATGTATATGAAGTGGTATACTAACATTGGTCCGAAGTATATAAGTACCAGAAGGAGAAGAGATAGATCTACCAAAATTTATACCGATCGTATCAGTATGACGTACTAAGTTGTTTTAGCGATGTCCGTCTGTGCGTCTGTTTGAACGCAAACTAGTCTCTCAGTTTTTGAGATATTTCGAATAAGCTTTAATACCTTTTTACAGTTATACGATCATATGTCCGAATCGGTCAGAGCGGACCACTATAATATTTAAATGATCGATTTTTCAGATTTAAGAACTTGGGTCATAAATCTGTCGAAAAAGCATCTATTAACATGAAATTTGGTATTAAACACTCGGAAATTAAATATTTTATCATATAGCTGCCCTTCAACCGATTTTTCATATATGAAAATTTATATTTTATCCTAAAATACAATACAATAAATTTTATAATTTCATGGTATATATACTTCGGCATAGCCGAAGACATCACTTTTACCAATTTTTTTTTTTTTTAATTTTTGGATGGATTTCATGGAAGTAGTGCTTATCTGAATATTTTGTTACTACAAAGAAAATGGTAGAAGTGACAGCTGTTTCCGAGATCCGCTCATCAGACTTCTTGTGGCAGGAATCTAACCAACAGATCCTGACTTAACAGGCGAGTGTGAGAGTCTACCACTGAGCAGGATAATTTTTGATCTCCAGTTAATGAGCTTCATTGGAAAGGCCTATTTTTTTTTGTCGAACATATAGTTGGTATGTGTGTCCCTTATCTTTCCCGTCCTACTAGAGGCTTGTCGGCATCTGCAGCTTTCGAGAAAATGTTATGAGGAATATATACACCGCCAGCTTTCCCCAGCTTGGAAAGTATTCTATGCAATACCCGCTTTTTGAAAATAATATAGAGGAAAAATTCAACTCCATTTGAAGGCTCAGTAGAAGAAGATTTCATTGCACACCATTTACAATTGTAATAGATTTTTTTCCTAAATACACTGATCGACTGTGGTTGTATTGCCCCAGATATAAGATGGATTTTAGATGTATTTATGTTCACAATTCATAAAATTATGAATGGTTTGGCAGATTTGCGCATTTTTTTGAATTCTTATTTTCATTTTACGTTATAAAAATCTTGAAAAAAATAAAAAAATTAACAGATATATATATACAATGATATTTTTGTTTTGAAAAATTAAGATAATCGCACATGAGTTACATTTCCCAAACCGTCTTTTATAGCTTCTCTTTAGTAAGCTTCTTAAAACGAGCAGTAATCTGCCTTCATATTACACGCTCATCGTCCTTAATACCTTTTCTCCATCCTGGTTGTGCCGCTCTCCCTGTTTTACACTATACTTTCCTTTTTTTTGCAAATTTATGATTGCGTAGTAAGTATGAGTTTGCCCTTGAAATTGTCAATAAAAGGCGCCTATCAGTTGGTTTGTGTTCTTTTAAACTAAAGCAAGGAAACGAGGCTGTTTCCCAAATAGCTATAATTTCTACGCTCAGACTCTTGTTGTAATTTTTTCACTTCACCCAAAAAAAAAACAAATTATGATCTGATCAGCTCGAAAAATTAATAAATAAAAACTTTTTTCATTAGTCAAATTTCTTGTCTATTGTTCGGTGTTTTTAAACCAAACGAAGAATCAGAATTTCCGGAAATGAAATCTAATATCGAATCCCACATAATAAAATCAAATTTTTATGACAAACCATTAAACGCCTACTAAGTAAATTTAGGCGGCCGCGATAGCCGAGTGGTTAGCATTGCGTACTGCCATTCCGAAGGCCTGGGTTCGAGCCCAGATTCGAGCAACATTTTTCTAATTGCGGTCGCCCCTCGGCAAGGAATGTCAAGCCTTCCTAGTGGATTTCTGACATGAAATAAAAGCTCCTCATAAAAATCCATCCACCGTTCGGCGGCGGCTTAGAATAAACTGTAGATCCCTCCATTTGTTGACATAAACATCAGGACGAAAATTGGAGGAGGAGCTCGGCCAAAAATCGCTTCAGCGGTTAAAAAGCGCCAAATATATATATATATATATAAGTAAATTTAGTCAAAATTCTGTGTTTATTTTGCCGTACGAATACTGTGCATTAATTGAATAATCCCAGAATAGCCGCTAGGTGCTCAAATTATCGAATGCTCTTTGCATTCGCTAAACCTTTATTTAAGAAATTACATGTAGTTATACCCTCCAAGCATAACATGAATTCTGCAATTCATTAAATCTACATACGCACATATATATGCATTAGGGTGTAACACTATTTAACTTGTTCCTCATGACTGTTCAACACTGATAAAAAGCTCATATATTTGTACACGCCCGCAAATATTTTCAAAAGAAATAGAAATTTTTTCAACTCTTCAAGTGGATGAACAAACAAATTATTTTTTAAGAAAGATTTTTGTTGCAGTATTTCAATAAATTCCTTTAGACTCTCACACCAACGAACTAAAATTGCCCACAATTTTTTACAGCATGGCAAGAGTTCTAGAGCTTACGAAAGCTACTTCCACTAAATAAGATTTTAAATGATTACCTCAATCGTCTGGCCTAGACCACTGTGCGTCATGATTTGGTTGGTTATTATTTACTGAAAGAATCATTAATGCACAAACACACACACACACATATATATACACGCATGCTTAACTGGCTGTAAATAATCGGTTAGCTGCGATTAAATACCCCAAGCGACGTACTCGTACATACATACATACAATAGTTATTGTGTTGTATTGGAATTTAGTATGTACATATTTGTGTACATATTTATTAAGGTAGACAAACAAGTAATCAAGTAACAAATGATGCAACCAAACAACCAATTCATCAATGTTTTGCCTATGAAAATCGAAGTACCGTAATTATTAATTTACTCAAATAAGATGCCAATCACTTTTCGTTTGTTTGTTTGTGTGTGCCTTTGCGTATACAAATATACAAGTATATGTGGCTGTATAATTCTATATATTTACATATAATAGCAAGAATAATAACTATTATGTACGTATACTATGTATACTCGTATATGTATGTGTGTGTACATATATAAATTATTCATAGCGTAATTTGTAGCCGCTAAACAAAGTTTGTCTTAAATCGCAATTTATTTGCACATATATACGGAAAATAATTGTAAATATACAGGGTGTTATTACCCAAGCCTCCAATGCGGAAGCCTTTAGATAAATTATAATAGAGATCACGTGAAAGTCGGTCAGACTTTTAGCAAACTGATCAGAGCAAATGAACTTTCAATGAATAAATTTCTTTCTCTTGTTGCCTCCCTGCCTTGCTAGAGTACCGAAAGTAATGTGCCAATTATGGTTGATTTTACTGAGAGAACTTCAAAATTATTCACCATTTATTATTTAACTAGCGAAACTCAGTGTGCTTTGCTACACCTATAAAAAAATCAAAAATATCTAACTAAAATTTTGAATTTTCGCTTTTTTTTTTGGAAAAGGAGACGAAAGAAATTGATTCAAATTTTTTTTTTCAAACTTTTTTTATCAATTTTTTTAAATTTATTTTCATTTTTATTTCACTCTTTCTATCTCTCCCTCTTTAAACGCCACATACAACGTAATGTACACGTATTTTGGAATTTTACATATATTTGTAGTTGTTGCATGTATTTTGTATGGGTAGCGACCAAAGTTCACTAAAATGGTCACATTTCTGGAACGGCTGCGCCAATTTCATGAAAACTTCACATTAACCTTCTCCTAATATCCCTTAATATTTCATAAAAATTTGGTGCAATTTGATCTGGTGGTTCTCAAGTTATAGGCGTTCATCAAAATTTGCGTTGATTTTTTATATATATTGATTATAGTAGTATTATTGACAGTATTCAAAACTATCAAAAGTAGCTCAAACATATATTTTTCTAAGCCAAACTTTATAAAAAATATATATAAAAAAAATAAAAAGTGGCTTACATACGGAGACGTTCAAGTCCGACCTGAACTTTCAGGTCTCTTTCATTAAGAAATCAACAAGAGAAATTTATTTTGAATTCTTTGTAATATCTAAAAGAAGCACCCTGTACATGTATATAGTCTTAGGCATGTGTTTATGTAATTATTTTTGGTGCCTAATTCTAACACACAAAAAAAGATAAATTACTATAACGAACTATCTTTTAATAGAATTTCTTTAACATATATGTATATGTATATGCATTTGCATGCTTGCAAAGGAGAAAAGCAGAGGGCTTGGTTAATTTCGTTTCTCCCATTTGGATGACAGCATAAGAAGGATTACATTTAGTAGCAGCCAAACCGAGTTAATGCCCAGTTGGGACTTGTGCAACAGTTTTAGTCTAAGAAGCATAAGAAGTGTCCTGACCGAAAACCACTTCGAACTAGAAATCGGGATATTAATGGAGCTGAAATTGTGTGAGCTTTAGATAGGAATTCGCGACCAGACGCGAGGCAATAAATTTTCAACATGACAGCTCTCAGCCTCATGTTGCAATACCAGTTAAAAACTATTTGGAAAACAGCAATTGAGAAGTTTTGTCTCATCCCACCCATGCAATCCGAACCCGCCCTTTCTGACTTCCAGTTTTTCCGGTCTATGTCGAACGCCCTCACTGGAATACAGTTTACAGGATAAAAAAAAGGTATTTTGATTCATTCACGGCCGCCAAAACGGCGCAGTTCTTTCAGAATAGCATGAAATTGACAGAAAGATTGGAAAATATTATGGCTTCAGATGGGTAATATTTCGAATAAAACTTTTCTTTTAAATAAAAGTTCAAGTTTGAAAAAAAAAACGGCACGAATAACCGAAGAAAAATTCCCCTAATTTTGATTCGGGAAATATTGCGGGATTGGTAGTCCTTGGCCGGACAAAAAATCAGTGTCTTTCCAGTATAAAGACCCGATTGTCGCGGAAACTATTGGATTTTAGTCGCCTGTTACGACGAGGGTAAATTCTTGAATCCACGCCCCCCCCGCAGGAGCACACATGAACATTGTCTTTATTTTTGACTTCTCAATATGACTTTTTTCGATACCGCATCCAGTCGAACCAGTGGAACCTGCTTGAAACAATCGAAAAACAAACAGTAAACATAGTGTTTTCGTCCAGCTGATCAATTGTGGTCTACTTTCGTAAAAACCAAAACAAAAAAAAAGGAGAAAAGAGTTGCATACCTTACCATATTTATATTCAAATTTATTATACATATTTATTTATTTATATTTTTGTACATGCAGGTGCTGCCCCTTACCAAGAATTACCACCACGTGCTGGACATATCCCAGTATATATACGTGAGGGCAACCAGCCACTATCAGAGATACATCCTGGTTTAGCTGAAGCTTTTCACGAAGTTGATGCACTCACTCAGAAGACCGAGGTACATATGTTTTAATTCATTCGATACAGAGTGATGCTATCGGCATTTTACACATATTTTTTTAGGACACCAATGCAGAAATTATTAAAAAGGAACTAGCTAATGACGCCAAGGAAGACAAGGAGCCAAGCGTAAGTGAGCCACAACCTGGTGAAAGCGATATAGCATCTTTTGATGTGGTAAAAAATGGCAATAACCACAGTGAAACCCTGCCCATAAATAATGAGGCGAAGGAGAGTATAATACGGAACAAGAATGAAGAGACGAAAAACGATTAATTATAACTAAATATCTGAAAGCCCTATGAAAGCTATATTCATATTTTAAAAGAACTAAACATTTTATATCAGTATAAGTTTTAAATAAATTTAAGATGTTTTAAAATGTTTTCGAAAACTTTTCAAAAACGACAATTCCCTAGTAAATTTTTTTTAATTGATTAGGCGATGCATGAGCGTGAGAGTCCACAGCATGGACAAGCCGAAATTCGAATTAAATACGCTAAAACTTCGCATTCCAACAGGTAAAGGCTAAGAAAACTTAGCAACGAGCCAGAATAATAAATTTTCACGGCTGATGCAACAAACTGTAAAGATTCAGTTAAGTGTAGGCTTAGCAGTCGCCAAGTTTTTGACTCAACAAGCCACTAACAAACACACATGCATGGGCAACACTAGAAGCACTAATATCATTTGAAGTGGTAGAATTACAATGATTTTAAGTTAAACTGTACCCGCTGCATACACACAAACGTGCACGTGTAAAGGACCTCTGGAAAACCTGACAATATGAAGCGTAAATTTTGTTTTGAACTTTTTTAATTGATTAAATTGCGAAGTTTCTAAAGTTTTGTTTTCACAGGCTCTTTTTTTGGAATGCTGCCGATACAAATAAAACAGTTAATGGAACTGCTTCTCCACGCCAACAACCCCACAGCGTTCACTTTTACTTAGACCACGAGCAAAACAAACAACAGAAACGAAAATAATATTGCCAAAAGTGAGAAAAGACAAACATATAAAAGGAAAAAACTAAAGACAAAAACGCATTTTAAACGTGTTTGGAAAGTGTGTTTTGTCTTAGGTGCCAAAAAAAAAAATTTAAAAACACGCACAAAAACTCAGCTAAACTCAGCCAAGCCCGGTGTCCGTGCAGCATTTCGTGAAAATGGCAATTCATGCCCTTCATTCACTCGCTCATTCACACCTATCCAAGCGTATAATTAAATTTCAATTTTATTCGGGCATATAAAAAATGTGCTTAGAAAAAAGTAAACATTTCTGGTACATATTAACATAGGTTTCAAATAAATCTGGTTTGCTTTGAGAGAAGAAATACGAATACAATAGTTGAAGCTATTACAGCCCTAATGTTGTATGTTGGCAGTAGTCATTGTTAAAGTAAGAGAGTAAGAAACTTGACTTTTAATGAATAACATTTGATTTTAAAGAGTCATATCGGATTCTCGCTATAATTTTGTACAGTAGTCAGAAATTTCAAGAATCTTAACTGGAAAGAATAATGCATTAATTTCTGAGTCGCTCTCGACCTTACCTTGACATTGCATCTATCTTCTTTGCCCGTTGATCTACAATCTCCTCGGTATAGGGAATTCTGAAATTACTAAGCCGCACATATTACAGCTTAGAGGGTAAAACAGACGTCCCAGATATGTAAACGGTATCATAATTTATTTTCTAAGCGATTACGATCTTCTATCACACTTAGAAATGATTGGAGCGCAAGTCCTGAATAGAGGAAACGAATTGTTGTTGTTGTTGTTGTAGCGGCTTTGCCAACCCCGTCTAGGGTCAGGTAGGTCTAGTCTTAGTCATCGAAGTCATCCAACGGGAGGCCCAGGAAACGTACTGTTTCGACGGGTTCTGACCAGAGGGAGAGGTGGGTTAGATGAGTCGGGCTAAGTGTGCATGCAAAGAGGTGGTTAGTGTCGCGTGGGTATTCGTTGCATGCGGGACATGTATTGAGTATGTAAGGATCGAGTCTGGATAGGTAGGAGTTAAGCATACTTCAATATCCAGTCCATAACTGTGCCAGGGTTACGCGGGTCTCTAGAGACAGCTCGAGCTCTTGTTCTGCTATAGGTGGTGAAAGAACTCCGAGAACACCATTCACGAGAAGGGAGTTCACAAAGGTATTAACGGCCTCTCTGTGAATGGTGGCCGGTCTGTACGCTGTCCTATCCAGCGGGTCTTGTCTGTATTGCTGTACGACGTCGCGGTAGTCAAGTACTCCCTTCCTGATGTGCCGAGGTGGTGGTTCAGCTTCCAATAAGTGTCTGTTGGGATGACCCCAACGGTAAAATCCCAGCAGATGCTGCTTACACAGCATAACATTATGCTCGTTAACTGAGGCCTTAGATGTTTCACTGTGTAAGTGGTACTCCGGCGTCATCAGGAGGTTTCCCGTCAGGGTCCTAAGGGAGATGTTCTGACAAGTCTGGATTTTCTTCAACTGCGTCTCGCTAGTCCCTGGCGTCTAAATCAGTGCAGCATAGTTTACGATCGGACGGCCAATTGCCTTGTACGTGCCAGCAGTGTTTCTTTGTCTTTTTCCCAGGTGCTACCGGCCAGCGATTTGATGATTTTGTTGCGGTTCTGTACTTTGGTGGCAATTGCAGTTGAATGCGGAGTGAAGGAGTGAAGGAGTGCAGGCTGTCGAATGTGAATCCCAGTAACTTTGGGTTGTGCGTTGTCGGTTCTAGCCGGTACTCATTCGTCTAGCTGGTGAAAAGGGTGGCAGAGGATTTCGCGGGTTGTAGATATAGATGTCGTGCAGCGAAGAAGTTGGAAAAATCGACGATATAGCAGTTTACTTTCGAACAAATGCCTCGAAATGTAGAAATTAAACAGAATCAGGGAGAGAAAGAAGCCAATTGTATAAGCCTCTAATGACAGAACTTGCAACAAAGTGACCTCGCAACAGCATTCCACTGAATAAAAATTTCAGTCAATTCCGAGTCGCTTGCGATAACACCTTGACGTCTCTTTTATATTTAGGTTGTTTAAAAGATAAACAACTCAGGTTTAATTACACATTTTACATATTTTTATGCATCGCAATTCGCAGATATCACCGTTACCGTTACAAAAGTCTATTTTGGATGTTTACTTAATGAAAAAACCTTGAAATATCTTAATTCCAGGTTGATCATTATTTATTTTGTTTTAAAATCTTTTTGCACGATTTTGAACTGTAGAAATTGACCTTATTTTGATTGCATAAAGCTTTAGATAAGAAAAAAAACTACACAAAAATTAATTCTTTGCTGTAGGTCAGTCTCAAAAACAGCTGCGTTTATGGCGCCGAAAAAATATTTCCTTTTACATACACACACGCCTTACATGTGATAAACAAAATAAAATTTATTTATTACAATATATATTTATGTAAATAAAAAGTATAAGTAAGTAAAAAAAATGCAGTACAGTTATCGGGTATAAATAGCTGAACTGCACTGGTTTTCGGAATAATCACTCAAAGGTGACGGAAAAGTAATTTAGTTGGTAAAAAATGAATCGAACAATTTTAAATTTCCTCGTGCTGATGGCTGTAATGATGGTCCTCGCTGGTGCCAATAACGTAAGTTTTTCTTTATAAATCAATGTTAATTAGCTTAGTATAAGAAAGTATTTTCTTACAGCCGGCCCTGCCATGGGGTATACCAGGAATTAAACCTTCGGACCCTTCATCCGATACAGCAGCACAAGCTCCTAAAGGTACTTGCCCCGAGCCCACTGAGGAGCTGTTGGCGGTAAGAATAATATATACAAAATTTTAGCTAAAGCAACCAAAATCCCCCAGTAGTTAATGAGGAATAGCCAATCTGAATAGGAACCATTTTACAGTTCAGAGTTAATCCTCAGTTTAAGTAAAAAATTTTCTGAGTTTTTTTGAGCAATTATTTCTGCTCGTAATAGTTTTAACATCTAAGGAGCACTGTCGCCAAGAATATTTTTTTATCATCCTAAAATAGCTTTACTCACTTTCATGATTCAACCAGAGAACAAGAGAATGTTTGCATTTCATTTCTTTGTCATCTTTATAATCCCGATGCTTCTTTCTCTAGCTCGAGCGGTTTGCAAAACAGTAAAGCAGCAATCCTTACAAAGACACACAGAAATGAATATAAAATAGCATTAAAAAAAACATATAAAAGAGCATTGAAACTTTATTAGTCATTCAAGACTTTAAGCGATCCCAGTCAATAGAAATTTGATCCACAAGTTGTCCTCTGAGATTTCTAACTAAATGAACCTTTAGATTTCTATAATAACTTCTTATCATCACTTGTGTATATATGTATATATGTATGTGTCTTTTCTTTCCTCAGTGCATAAGTCAATGGGCTTGTCAGTATTTGGTTCGTCTCGATTTGCGGTAAGTTGGAAGAAATATTTATTAAACTGAAAATTTTAATGAAACAATAATTTTTTGCTCTTCTTCTTCTTCTCCCTTAGTTGCCTGCTAAACTTGAATGGACTCCCACTAATTGGCAATACTTTGGGTGGTCTTTTGGGTGGAGGTGGTGGACAGTCACCAGGACAGCTTCCTGGAGCTGGTGGCGGCGGTAGTGGCCTATTGGGTGGCCTGTTGGGTGGTTCAGGTGGAGGTGCCGGAGGTTTACTCGGTGGTCTCTTAGGATAGTAACCGCACAAGTATCTGCGAGTATTTTATTTTAGTTTGTAAGCTTTTGCTTCTTGAAAAATTTAATGAAAATTAACATCACTTGTATGTACTTATATACTATGTACTACTATATACATATATATATATATATAATAAAATTTAATG
Source organism: Neoceratitis asiatica (assembly GCA_030068015.2). Taxonomy (NCBI): domain Eukaryota; kingdom Metazoa; phylum Arthropoda; class Insecta; order Diptera; family Tephritidae; genus Neoceratitis; species Neoceratitis asiatica. The sequence goes on from CM061526.1 coordinate 91,492,051, forward strand.
TGTTTATGTGTGTAAGCATAAGTGCTTTCCTTTAATATCCATCGTCCGGAATATGCTACAATTTTCCCTGCCAAAATAATATTAAACATTTTTAAATTAACACGAAATGGCCTTCTTATATATATACATATATATGTGTGTGCATGTGTTAATGGGAGTGGCAACTACCAAATTGTTGTGCAATAAAAGTATCCTTTCGCTGGGATAGCATTTTGACTCCATTTATGTATGTACATATGTCTGTGCAAATGCATTTGCTTATTCATACTCGAATTCTTCGAAATCACACCCACTTTATTGCTGTTGTTGTATCTGTCGTTGATTGCTGGCAGTCGTGGTCCTCTAATTAAAGTTTACACTGCATCGACCATTACGAAAGGATCAAAAAATGATAATCACATCAGTGTTGTGAAAATTGCAAAACGTCGCCGGTTATCAAGTGGCAGGTCGCAGTTCGCATGCTGCAGGCTGCAGGTAGCAGATGGCGGATGGCTTTAAAATGGCTTCCAATATGCGTTCACTATCGCCATTATGACCATTGCGAATTTCTGTTAATATTTTGGTGGAAAATGGGGAAATTGATATGCAAAAAGTACGAAAAGTGGGCCGAGGATAGTAAAATTCATTTACGCGGTACGAAATTGTAAAGTGTGAACTTTCAATGGCAATGATTGTGAACGATAATATCTCTCGAATTACCTTAAGTCAATCAATACGTGTACGAGAATATGTCTATGTATATCATTATGGTTTCCCGATTTACTTATCTTCTTCTTCTTCTTTGGCGTAGGATGCGCTTGTGCGATCAGTTGTAAATGCCAACTGATCTTTACAACGGAGCGGAGGTCCTCCTCTTCCTCTGCTTCCACCAGCAGATACTGCATCGAAGGCTTTTAAAGCTTAAGTGCATTCACCCGTTAGGATGACATGACCTAACCAGCGTAGCCGCTGTCTCTTAATTCACTGAACTATGTCAATGGCCTCGATAGCCGAGTGGTTAGCATTGCGTACTACAATTCGGAAGGCTTTGGTTCGAGTTGGAGCAACATTTAAAATTATAAAAAATTAATTTTTCTAATTTCGGTCGACCGTCGGCAGGTAATGTCAAGCCATCCGAGTATATTTCTGACATGAAATAAAAGCTCCTCATAAAAATCCATTGGCCGTTCCATTTGTTGGTAAAAACATCAAGACGCAAAACCACGAGTTGGAGGCACGAAATATATATATATATATATGTCAATATCGCAGGATAACTCGAGGACTTTACTAACGGTTCTTCTTAATGGGTGCTTAAAGGGACTGCTTACGCGATTACAGCCGAGTCAAATCATTTATCTTCGCTGTTTGGCGCCGATTTGAGAAACAAAATGAAGCCAGGCTCTTGTCCAGCTGAAGCTGCTTCATCCGTCCAGGACACATGACCTAACCAGCGTAGCTGCTGTTTGTTTCTTAGATGTCCGTCGTCATCGATTAGCAGTTTTCATAAACTCAATATGATCTGTGCGTCAATTACCGTTCGTGATGCGATCGATCTCAGCGTTGGAGATATGCGGTACGATAATTCTGATACGCTACCACCTCTTCTTTCGATCATGTCGAAAATCTATTATATCCTTTGGAGATATATCTAGGAAGCTTGAAAAGTCGTTTAAGAGTTCTCTAATATCAAGTGGTTGATGAGTGCCCTCAGAGAACAGGAGTAGAGTATAAAACTGCTTGACTTTTCGATGTCGAATCGCGCGCTATTAACTGCACTGAGACGGATGCCTATTTTGGCTACAACAAGATTGTTATACGAGTCGGAGTTAGAACCCTGGAGAATACGCACGTCTAAAACACTCGTAATGTGTCTCCCGTCTACCAAAATATTAACCAATTAGCTTGTGCTGGAATTTGCTACTACGGAAAAATAAGCAGATGTAACCCTTCCAATAACTCATCTGCTATAAGAGCCGATTTTATTATGAATTACCCCGACATATATGAAGATTTCGGCCTTAATAAAATCTTTAAAAAAATTTGCTGTAGACAATGAGACCACTTTTTGACAAAAAATGGTACTTCTTAGCTATCTTCGGTTCCGGTTAGACACAAATTATTAATTTTAATTCAAAAAATTGTCTCGATCCTAAAAGTGTTGGCATGTCTAAAAACAACAACTTTACCTTAAACTCGTCAATATTTCCATAAATAAAGTTTCCAACATTTTATATGCCTTTCACTTTCATTTGGTTACCAACAGTGTCAGAAAAAATGCTGATACGTGGAGGTATATCGAACTGTTGTGAAGAGAAAACGGTCTGCCTACCTTCTAACGTTACTTGCTGACAGAAAATACTTAGTGTCTGCTGAATGGCAATGAAAGTGAAACATCCAGAGATGGCGAACCCAAAACCCCTATCGATGACGATCGTAAAGACGTTCCATCACCCAACTATGATGAAGTTCGAATAACAAAGCGGCGGAAGCATGCTTCAAAATTAAAAATTGGAGAAGACCCGAGAGAAAAAAATGTATACAAGCCAACTTTTCATTGCTTTTAAAGTTGCCTTCAGCAGTATGATGAGGAGCTTCCTCTACACCGCTATGTGAATGAATTTGATAAGCCTGGAAACTCATACGGCTATGTAAACTGACCGTAGATAATACCAGAAGGGCAATAAAAATTTGGAAGAGCCTTTCCGAGCCGTTTGATACCAAACGAAAGTGACTCTTTATCGTGTGACTTTTTTCAATATAATGCTGGAGAAAATAATACGAGCTGCAAAGCTAAATAGACCAGTTACAATCTTTTACAAGAGCGTACAATTGCTGGCGTATGTAGATGATATTGATATCATTGGACTTAAAAACCGCGCCGTTAGTTCCAAGTTTGGTAGTGAACGAGGGCACGATGACATATATTCAGTCATCAAGACGCAATCGCGTCTTGGCACCCACTTCACCCTTGACAGTTTGAATTGAAAAAAAGTCCTCTCTCGAAGAACCAAAACCTAACTCTACAAATCGCTCATCATTCCCGTCCTGAAATATGTTGCAAAAGCCTGGACAATATCGACATCCGATGAGTCAGCTTTAGGAGTTTTCGTAGGAAAAGTTTTGCGGAAGATCTATGGTTCTTTGAGCTGTATGAACTGTATGACGACATTGACATAGTTCAGCGAATCAAGAGACAGCGGCTACGCTGGTCCTTTCGTCCGAATGGATGAAAGCTCTCCAGCTTTGAAAGTATTCGATGGAATACCCGCTGCTGGAAGCAGAGGAAGAGGAACTTATGTGTACCTACCCTGTTGAAACTAGTTTGCAAAGTATGGCCAACTAGTCAACTAACTCTCTTTTTCCTCACAAACTGTTTTTAAAACGAGCAAGTACTACGAGATGGAAATTGCCTCCTTCAAAATAAGCATTAGAAAATACTAGCTCATTTCATTCCGGGTAAATATGATTCAAATTAACCGATTTGATTTGGTGAATTGGGAAAAGACATTTAGCAGTAGTGAATTAATTGTCCACAATTAGAATTTTACGAACAAGCGCTGCACGCACTCATGAAAATCTGATAATAACCTAGTACTTTTGTAACCATTTTGATACTAAACTACATGATACTTACGCATTATCTTTATTGTTATCTAAGGCTTTTGGTAACCGTATATGACACAGAAATATTGGTATATATATATATATATATATATATTTGAATTTTAATGAATAATAAAGAGCCAACTTTTCGTTATCTGTATATCTTTAACTTCTCTTTTCGAGAGTTCAATGGTGCATACGAGTTGGACTACTGATACCATTTCAGAATGACAAGTGTATAATAAATTAATAAAATTCTTTGAATTCATCATCTTGTGTTAATATTCTTGGATATGAGGAAAGTGCTTTTATTTCAAAACTTTCTCAACGAATCATGAACTAAACTTGGCCAAAATCTTTCGAGCACTTAGATTTAGCCTTATCATTATGGCCATGATTAATTTTATTTTATTGTATTTTTTAATGTCACAAATTGTAACTCAACCTAACTCAAGTTGCGACCAAATTAAGTCACTTGACTGTTTGAAAGACATTCATGATAAACTTATTAGCCTTAAAACGGAGATGCTTGAAAATTTGAAAATCTAACCAACTTTCATGAGACATTTCGAAATCAAACTTAAGCTGCTATGACATGCCAGCACAGATGTTAAATCGCTTCTCACGGTGTTTCTTTGAGTTAAAATTTTCGAAAAATAAGTGAGATGTCTGAAATTAACAATAAGGAGAGAAGCTAGATGCGTATACGCAGTGTCGTATTAACAATAGAAAATATGGTTGTATACATCTTTAGAATTTGAATTACGAAGCCGAAAGTCAATACCCTTAGAAGCATTTTACGCATGCAAAGTATCGATGCTTTTAGCTATCTCCTCTCAATAAGCAATAATTTAATTGAAGTCAGATGTGGTGAAATTGTTATCACCGAATGTCACCACTCCCACATTGTGCCATAAGTTGTGCCATAAATTAAATGGAAATTTCTAATGCGATAATATTTATTACAATGAAAATCTTCGTGAATTTTTGTATGCCGTTGTTTTAGCCAAATCACGTCCATAAAAGAAGCCCATCTAAAACCATATTTTTCTTCAAGCTCTAATCCATCTAGCTATCAGTTCTTATGGAGATAGTGTGCCTTAAGAGAGTATTCTGAAAATTTCTCTAAATCCATTAAACGAAAACACAAGTCATCTAATTAATTCCTTTTATTGCACATTATCAGAAAAGACAAGTAATTATTGCCAAACCAGTACATTAGTATCGTTTTTGATTACACCTACCAATCCCTTTTAGCTTTTTAAATATTCCGTTTTTATAATCCCGTAATACATAGTAGATATAGTACTTATATATATGTAAATATTTTATCAATCCCTTAAACATATTGCAACTTTCGGCAATTACATAACCACTTTATAATACGAGCATTACGCTCAACAATTGAAGGTGGCTCCGAGGGTCGATATGGTTGTGTGGTCTGTGGTTGAGTTTCGGTGCTATCTGGAAGACGCATTGAGTCTACGGTGCTAACATCCGAAAAGAAAACTGTGCTAGAGCCTTCCGAGTCCGTATCTGCACTTTTACGTCGCCTTGGTACACTATATATCTCATGGAACATCTCGTCATTCAAGCCGAGGCGATCAAAGAATTTCTCCAATTCCTCAAAATTTCCATCCGCATTGGGTAGATCAAGTACCACTGATGATGAGTGCTCGCGTTCATTTGATTTAGTGCTATTTAGATCCACAGTTGATGTCGATTGGGTTAGGGGTTCAACATAATTTTTCCCAGGTGAGGTATAAGTGTCTGTGGAAAAACACTTTGGAAAGAAATATGTATGCTGCTCAACTTCACCTTGATATGGCTCAACTCGTTCCACACTTTGCGCCGCAATACTGCTTGGTAGAAATGGTGCATTTGGCAGTGAAATTCGATTGCGACTCTTGAAACGTATGCAACGTTGGCGCTTAAATTGTATTGGCGGTGGACTTATATCCTCGATTGATGGTGCCGATCCGGGACTTTGAGCTGTCGAGCTCTTAGGTGACTTTAAACTGCCGCTACTGTACACCGAAGTGCTGAAGAGTTGTTGCTGATCTTGATCCCGCATCTGTGATTGTTGTTGCTGATGAAGTTGCAGAGTTTGGAAGCTTGGTATATTTGAAAAGCGTAACTCATTCATATCATACGGTGGCACTGAGGGTGAAGGTGGCGTATAGTCATCCTGAAAGGCTTCCGGCACTTCGGGTGTCGGAAAATTAAAGAAGTAATCATCTGACTCAAAATGTACGCCACCACCACTTCCTACACCACCATTACCGCCACCAGCACTCTTGCATCGGCACTCCACACAATCTCCAATACCGGAACGTAAATATGAGGGTGAAGCGTAACCAATGCCAGCGCCATTTGAATTGGCACTATGCTGTGTTGACGAACCAGAGTCACGTCGATACTCCATTGGTGTGGGTATTGTATTAAAACAACAATTTTTACTACCAGCCTGTAAGTACATATCACGATCGATACTGTCACGTTGCTGACGATAACAAGGCTCACTACGATGCGTATAATGACCCGAAGAACCGCCCGAATCACGATTGAGCGAAGACTCACCGGCAGACTTAATTGAACGATTACCCCGACTGCAACAGCTGAGGATTTCACTGTGCGGTGAATGACGACTTATTTGTGAATGTAGATCAGGTAATGACTTATGGCTATTGATATTATATTGGGAGTTGGGATCGGTGGCCATTTCATGGGAATGCGAATGTGAGCGCTGATAGTTGTAACTGTAAATGGAATAAAATTATATTAAAGACATTAAAGAAAAAAACTCGCACAAACACAATTATTACACACCGGGATCGAGACTCATTCTTGTTCGTTTCAGCTGCATACTCAGCTGGCGGACTAATGGGCCGATAGTTCTCAGTGAGCACCAGTGGCTCATCGCCACTGTTATTATCAGCACCATAGCTATAAATATTATCAAATGATTGTGGAGAAAGGAACGAGGGTGGAGGCAATCGTATGCCGGTATCGTCGTCAATGGAAAAGCTGACAGATGTGAGCTGCAGATGAATAAGAAAATTAGAAAAGTTATTATCTACCTTATATTAAGGCGGCACTATTCACCTCCTTTGCGCCCAGTCCACTACGACCACTATTCTTGCTTGTAAAATCCATTTTTCGCAGAAGATCACCACGATAACTGCGTCCAATGCCGCTACTTGTGCGTTCCCGTACTGATTCTCCAGCTCCACCGCCAGCCAACAACATTCTTACCTTATTCTGCAATAGACTACTTGAGCTCGGTGCGCTATGATGGGCGCTACTGCTGATGTGCGTATGATGGTCATGATGGTGATGGTGATGTGGATATGCACTGGAGCGATTACTTGGATGTAGGGCGCTCGAAACTCCAGTATTTGGTACACTGTAACGATGTTCTGCGCGCGTATCATGAGTGTCAACCAACTCGGAGGCATAACCCGGTGACTTATAGCGTCCAATTCCAGACAATTCATCACGCCCATCCATGCTGCTGCGACCACGTTTCCCAGCACTTGCAATTGTTGCAGCACGATAACTAGACTGATGTAACCTCTCCATAACCGTGTCGGATTTTATGAAAAATGGTTTCGTCTCAGCCAATAGCTCTACAGCCGATTTACGTTTATTGTGATGACGCCCACCACGATAGAGACTCGGATGGCCCCAATAATTACGGCACGAATCGGCAGTGAGAGCTGATTGTCCAATCGAGTAAGAATGTTGATGTAGACTTCCACTATTACTGACGCCAACTCCACTATTAGTGCCACCACCGCTATCACCGGCACCGCCACCACCACCGACACCCAAATAGGTGACAGGTGTCAGAGAGGAATTGAAGGATTGCGACTGATGTGTGGTGAGGCTCAGAGAGTTACTGAGTGTACCGACATTACCACACACCCCAACTCCGCGATCCACACTACCAACTCCAACGCCGTACAAATGATGATGCTTGTTCAGCGACGCGTTTGAACGCGTATATTTTGGCATCTTATTACTTGAGACATACATAGGCGTGGATGGCAGATGTTGCGAGCGATGAGCTAGACTAGCGCAGGAAATATTGCTGCCATGATGTTGACGCGGACTCGAACTACCACAACCGTGCACCACTGCAGCCATTTACAGGATGTGAAACCAGTATTTTTTGGTTTTGGTTTTTTTTTCTTTGGTTTTTTTGTCGAGGAGGCGCTATAGGTAGAGGAAATAGAAAAATATTTAGTGTTTATAATTTTTGTTGACAAAAGTAGTAAATTTTTTTCCTAGAAAATATCTTTCGTCGATTTCTCTTTCGAGATGTGGCCTTTACCAGCACCCAACAAGACCTTGCAACAAAAAAGCTCCCGAGCACAACAACAAACAACTACGAAAATAAATAAGGGAGGCAGTACAAGGCAGCTTGGTTGTGACATGCGCAGCAGCAGCAAGAGCGGTTTGAGATACTGAAATGTTTGCTTTTTGCATGTAAAAGAATTTAATTTACCATGAAATTTATTTTACGAAAAATTCCAACACAAATTATATATGTACATATTCGCAATTGTTGTATTGAAGGTACTCATATGTACTATATTTAAGACGTTAAATCATTAATTGGTCTGAAGGACAAACGTTTCTGAGCTACTTTCTCTACTTACCTGTTATCCAACCAATTATTTTGTTTCACAATTTACATACAATTCCATAAAGTAAATTCATTTATTATAAACCTTTCGTTTTTGTTTTTTTATTTAGTAAATATTCACATTTACTTTTATATGAGATTTTGAAAATATATTTGCACTAATTTAATTTAGTTTGTAATAATTTACAAATTTTACTTAACAGTCTAACTGCGTTTATCCGCACTACCGTATTTGGTCTACTGACATTACTAGTATTTTGTTACTCCATAAATTTTCGCTCAGTTTTTTATGCTGAGCGAGAGAGGCAGTCATACAGATGGACCGTAATCCCATGATGGTTTTGTTAAACTTCGATTTTCAAAAGCTTCGTAGGGCTTACGCCTTACTTCACCCGTCTACAATGGGATTTATGGTTTTGCCATCTCGGCTAATAAATTAAAAAATGGATAAATCTACTCGTATCTCCTTTATATCAGAGAAAAGCATGTTAGATTTGGCGGATTTTATAAGGGGAAAATCTTTAAATAATTTGCTGTAATTTGGTCTAACTTAACATGTGATTTCCTTCGTAGTTTAGCGCAAATTAAACACACCAAGTGAAGCCAAGCTCTTCTCCAACCGATCCTTCTAATGGAGGTGAGGTCTTCCTCTTCCTCGGCTTCCACGAACCGGTACTCCATCAAATACTTTCAAGTCTGGAGCATTTTCACCCTAATTCGCTGTACTATACCGCACAAAGTCGCCTTCATGTTTCCTCTCTGCCTCTAAAGTGTGAAGTGGGCCACCCCGTTGTTTTTCCATACTTGATCGGTCATAGAGTGAAAACTTTTGGCTGTACTTTATATCGTTAAAATCTCGTATCCCTTTATGGTTAACAGCATGAAGAAGAGTAATTAAATTTTAGATTTTAAAAGCAGCCGTTGCTTCAGCCAAAATGCCTCACTGTAGCCAAATTGAAAAGAAAGAAGAAAACATGAAAATAAAAAGGGAGGAAAAATGTGGGACTGAGAATGGTCGAAAGTGATCCTGAGATTGGGTTGGTAGCCAGGTAGACTGCAATGAAATATTTTATCACAAAGAACCTAATATCTAATCATTAAACGCATTCGGCTCAATCAGTTCGCTTTAGCCTTACTATAACCTTATAACTAGTCAATTTAAAATTGAGGAGCTCATTTCCAAACCTTCTAGAAAGATGTATTTTTTGCTTTGTTATAATCATAACTGTATTAAATTATAAATAAGATGATTTTGTACAACGTAACAGATTTATAACCCTTAATGAATACCCTTTACATGTAAAAGACCGCGAGAAATTCGTACAGCCTGATTCACATAAAACCATTTGCTTCGCCTCGTTTGACAGATGAAAAGCTGAAGAGCGAAACATTCAGGGAGTACCAAAATGAAAGCCCAAAAACTAACCGAAATTTTTTTTTTTTTATGTTTAATAGCCTGGCCCAACAATAAAATTTAAATCTACCAATGTGGAATATTTTGTGTAATTTTTTTACTCTCTTGTGACATTTAAAAGTCATAAAAAGCATTAGAAAATTGAGGAAGCGTAAAGAAGTTGAATGTTCGCAAAATATCCCTTCGTTTTGGGTCGCTCCAACTAATTTCTACATACATATACTTACACATACTTCGAACGGATCTGTCAAGAAAGCAACTCTGACGTAAAACGAAACGAGACTCGTTAAGCTGATTCATATAATATATATATTTATAGCTAAATACGTATATAAATTAATATATTAAAATATTAAAAAGGGCGAAGTGTGCAGTAAATTGGGAAAAAATTGCAAAAAAAATTCTCATACATAGTTTATCTAGGTGAACATTACGCGCGACACTGAACGAGAAGTTGGAGCTAGTGAGAAACGAAAGTTTCTGTGTGCAAACTCAGTCTTAGCGTTTTCAACAAAAGCGTTCCTGTGTTTTTTTTTTTTTTGTTTTTTTGTTTATCTTCTTTTGCTTGGTCAGCTGTCAAAGCTGGATTGCTTTTCTTCATTGGACGCTTCCGCAGAGTTGCTGAATTGCTGGTATGAGAGAAATAGCAAATACAAAAAACAGGGGAAATAAATAAATTGAATTCTCGTAAAAAGGTATTTTATTTAATCAAATTATCAGTATTTTCACTGCAATTTTATTGTGATATTTGGTAGACTATTTAATGTTTCCATGAATTCATCAAAGTTTTTGCAAATTTTGTATGAAAAATCCCTTTGTCTATCATACCACTCACCCTGTTGAAAAATCACGAAATGTCAAGAAATTAGCCGCAAAACGTGAGCGTCTGTAATGAAATTTAGGTGTATTTTATTATATTTGTTGTGAAGATTGTAGCATATTTGTTTTGTTTCGGCTCTTCATCACTATAAAAGTTTGTTCGCACGTGTATATTATTGAAAACATTCATGTGGCGTTGAGTTTTTCAAGAACTGCCTATCAGAACGGGTAAATATTAACAAAAGCGTCTTCTAATTATGTCTGGGAAGCGCAATATATCGTATGTTAAACCGCAAGATCCAAGTTTTCTAGCAAAATTAAAATCACAAATCGGTTATAAAGAAGGACCAACTATTGAGGCGAAGGTAAAAATTGTTATGCTATAATAAAACCGAAAAATAACTTGGTAACTTACAGCGTCAAAGAGTAGATTTCGACGATAATAGTTCAGATAGTGAAGGACGTCCAGATCGCGAAGAAGAAAAACCCCAAATTGTAGTTTTACGAAGTGGAGATTTGAACACTGAAGAGGTGAAGTTGGAAGAAGCGCGAATTGCAAAAGGTATATTTTATTTTCTAAAACTAGCAAAAAAAAAAGTCAACAACGAGGAATTGCCAAGTACTTGTATGTGCATATATATACAAGCAAATATTTGCCAATTCAGAAAGACAGTCATAGGAATATATACATACATATTAAAATAAATATGTATGTATATATACTTAAAAAATCACATCTTTCCCCCCATAGTTCAGATGTCCGTCCGTCAGCGGCAATTATTAACGTTGTTTTTATATACCTCTTCTCTTGTTTTTCTGCTTATGCTAGTAGAGTGTTGCCTGACTGGCTTCTATTTGTCAATTTTAGCTGTCAGTTTATTCAGTTCAGTTGAGTCAGAGTCGAGCGTTGTATCGTTTTCTTTGCTTTAACAGTTTCATCCACGCTTTTCATCATTTTCGCCAACTGCAAAATTTAATTCAACAAAAAGTGGAAATAATCTAGAGGTATATGAAAGGAAAGAAGTTTTTCATATTTTTCATGTGTCCGGTTTAAATTAAGTTTGTACATACATATATAAAATCGCCTTAAGGATATGTGTTTTTTTTAACCCGTTTTCAAAATACTTTAGTGTTTAGAGGCATACATAAAATTATGTATTTAAGTGTATGAGAAAGAATTAAAAAAACGGCAAGCAAAAATAACATATTTTTTGAGTAGTATTTACACTTTTGCATGTATAATGTGATACATTAATTTTCATCGCCAAAGTATGTAATGCGCAATGTCCTCGGTAAAATGTACATAACCTATAATTTTTTTGGCCCAGAGGAGCCCCATTTTAGTTGGCATCTCATGCCACCGCCTACCACATATTTTTACCCAGCCACGCCTCGGTGGTCCGTCGTTTTCTTAATGCTCGCCTGCATCGCAATCAAGGCTGCAAGCAATGCTGCACATCAATTTAAGACACCTCCACTACCACAACCGTTGCAAGTTTCATGCCAGCGGAGCACCCTCAATGCGGTGACACACGCACACGTTTAGACCGATTGCTGGCGCTCCGCTAAAGCAGACGTACCGATAAAAAATTGTGTGAAAGAGGAATTGATGAAGCAGGCAACAGCTGCCTAGTAGCAGTTGACGTCGTTGCTGAGGGGAAATGAGACGTTGAAAGGGAAAAGAAGAACGAAACGAATAAAGAAGGGGAAAACAGAGTAAACGAAAGAGGAAAAGAGAATGGCAAGTGGTTTCGTCCAAGCCAGTAATAAATAGAATTTGGAGCGTTGAATGTTGCAAGCGATGAGCGGGTTGAGGTAATCGTATATGGTGGTAAGAGTGGATGGCGGTATCGGGTCGGCAGGCTGAAGGCTGGCTATCACGATGAATCCATGCTATTCATGTCGACAATTTCGATATTTTTATTTTATTCAATGCCCGCTTGTTAGGTGGATTGAAGGGGTAGGGAAAACCGATCGAATAGGTAGGAAATAGGCAAAAGAAAAAAAGATATAAAATTAAAGTAAAAATGTATTTTAATCATTAATAAATTGTGGATATAGTATAGAGTATAAAAGTTAATGGTAGTAGAAGCTCAACATTTAGGTAAGATTAACAGTTAGAATTCAAGAAAAATATACTCATCATTATTATCTAATTTTCCTTAGTAATTCCATTAAAGCAACTACATATATGTTATATCAAGTATCTGAGTTGTTACCATTTGTATATAATTTATATTAACCCTTATTTATACAGAAGAAGCGGAGGCACGGGCCGATCTCAGTAAGCCAGTAGTATTTCAGAAGCGTAAAGACAACCGGAGTAATAAGGAAACTTTGACAAGTACAAGCTCAGAATCTAATAACAGTTCCAATACCTCTCAGCCAAACAAAACTGTCGTGGTAATTAAAAAAACAAATAAGGAGGATTTAAAATCAATTAAAAAACAGAAAGAGAAGCAAGCAAACAAACTATCTTTTAACGTTGAAGAAGACGAGGAGGGCGACGAATAATTATAAAATTGTTTCTTCTTCAAAATCACAATTCATTGCTTAGTGTCTAACACTAATTTGATGATCAAAAAGTAAGTACTAAATATAATTCGTGTTAATAAATAATAAATAATAGTAAATAATATCTTTTTTTTTTTAAACACTTAACGACAAATTTTATCGAGCGTTAGTTATGCGAACGTACATATTACTCATTTTATTATTTAGTGCAATCTTCTAACTGAATACTGTTAAAGAGCCGCTTATATATCTTTGTTATCCCAATTGAGGTGCTGTTATTGCGATATTTTAAAGGTTTCTAGTCAATATTTGGCGCGTTTTTTTGCTTCTCGATAGGAATTTATTCGAGCCAGCCGCGGCGGCCACTTGCCCGACAACATGATGGCAAACCTGTATTTTTATAATAAAGCTAAGCTCTTGGCCATAACATCAAATTATATATCTTCTTGAAAACCACATGTCTAAAAAATCACCTTTCATATGTGAAAGCCTCTGATATATTTTATACATAATTTTTCTGCATATAACATTGAAGAAGTTTGATAAAAAACTAATATGTACATATATGTTTTGTGGATGTTTAAGGCTACAAATGTTTTTATATGGAAAATGTTGGGCAGTATGTTGGTCATCTTACTATGCAATTGAATACTATGCTTTTATGATACTGTAGAATAGAATTACAAAAAGATGGTGTTGTTGTTGTTGTAATCGCAGCAAAATTCCACAAATTGGGCTTCGGGGAATATTGCGGGAGAGACAGTCCTCGGTCGGTTAAAAATCCGGGAACCATTGGGTTTTAGTCGCTTCTTACGACATGCATGCCTTACCGCGGGTAAATTCTTGAACCCCTAACCCGCTGGGGGGAAAAAAGTTGCTGATTGTTATTGTTGCAGGGGTCATTCCCGCCTAGGTTCAGCTGGGTTTAGTCCTAGTCATAGAGGTCATCTAACGGGAGGCCCAAGAAAGGAACGTTTCGACGAGGGTACTCACCTGTCATGTTTTTATTTTATTTTTTAAATGGAATGCTATAAATTTTAAAGACATCAAATCTAACAAACGATTTCGGTTGATATTTATAAGTAAAACTTCAGCAAAGTGCAAATCTATATCCAACATTAGAAAATCTATTTTTCCCTCAAACTTCTTAACAAGTTTGGAAAATTTCCTTTTATATATATTTCTTTGATCTGCTCAAAAAGTTTTAAGATTTAAATATTTAACATATGTATGTACAATAGTATGTCTGAATAAGTCTATTGTTTAGTTTAGTCAAGTTAATAATTGGCAAAAAGTCTATTGTTTTGAACGACGAACAAGTTGATAATTCGCAAATATATTATATATGTAATTATTTATGAAATTGCGTTTATGTAAGGCAATAATTAAATACCTGCTAAACAAAAGGATTTAGTGGATGAAAAACAAAGTCTGTGTTCCATCCATTTTTTTTTTTTTTTTGGAACTTTTTTATTTTCTTCAAACTATAGTTTACCTGCAAAATAAACCAATCAAGGAATTTAATAAAAAGAAGTTCATATTAGGAAAAAAAACATGGTTGCATACATATATATTATATATGAAAACAATAACAGAGAGCTTGTCATAAATGAGGTTAAGTCTCTTTTTATTACGTCATGGACACAGTGATTAAATTAAAAAAAAAAGATAACTTGTATGTTGTGCCTTCTTAACCATTACTGAAATAAGTATCTTTCAAAGTTATTTCAAATATTTTTCCTTATGTATGAGACTGTGTTATAAATATTACCGATCTTTAGAAATTTTTTGAATATCAAATACATGTGAAAAAAAACCAAAGTTTATTTTTATATATATTTTTTTTTTTTATATAAAAAATACATTTTTTTTTTGCAATGATTATCTAACACGTCGATACGAAAATCCGTAGTATGTCTAGTATATGAATATGTACATACATATGTGCCAATGTTCTTACATGTACTTCATATATATATACATACATCCACATTGTAAAATTTTCTATATACTTGCGTACGTAGTATTTGTGTACTATAGTTAGACTAAAAGTTATCGAAGTAGTTTAACAAAATTTTGCTTGAAAAATTGAATCTAAAATCGTAAAAGGATCAAAATTTCAGTTTTTCCACAGTATTTGAGAAAATATCGATTTATTAACGGAAAACAGGGACCTATGTGTTCAATGACCTTAATGGTATTTTTATTGTACGAGTATATGTACATACAAGTGTATGTATATGGTTTGACATGGTACGTACATATGTACGTAAATACTACCACAGTGTTTAATGAAATTTAATATGAAAAGAGGTAACAGCCTAGACCATGTACATATGTATGTAGGTTGGAAAAAAGCTATTGACAGCGGCTTTAACCAGATGTGGATTTTAAACACAATTTTATATGTTGGTACTTCTACTTCATATATGTATGTGCATATATTAATTCAATCCTATATATTCGTTTCATGATTATTGTACCATTCAGACTTCCAAGTAGCCAAAACACTCACATGGTCATGCGAATATCAGTCTTGTCAGCGTGCATACAAATATATGTACATAGTTCTTATAAATATATATATATATATATATACATCCCATTACTAGTTCAACAGCGCGCCATCAAACTGCTCCGATTTCATAAACAGCAATAGCAGCAACACAGTACCAGCGGCGAAAGGAACACCACAATCTTCTATTTTGTTTTGTTTACCATTTTCTCACGCAGTTTTGCTTATTTGACGTTCTACCTTTTACCTAGTTGAATTGAAAACATTTTATCTGTTCTCCCATAGCCATATACGCTGTCGCATTTATATAGCGCTCTCAGAGTTAAATCTGTTGCGAGCAGAAGAGCAAATTTAAACCAGCTGTCATCAGTATTATTGTAGGTGATACGTATGTATATCATTTTGTATCTGATGATGGTAGTACTCAACAGAAAACAAATGCGAATTTATGAAATAAGCAATATGAATAAGCTAGATAGCAAGCTGTTCATAAGGCGACCGGCAAGAACAAGGCATACAATATTTCTTCACTTGGAATCGGTGATGTGGGTCACTGTCTTATTACCGTTCTATTAGGACTAGGCTAAATTTCGTATTACTTTTACATTTTCTTTTCAATTAATAAAAAAGATTTACGATTTATATATACAAGTTTGTTGTGCACCTTTCGGCGTGGTGTCTGCAATTCTTAATGTACAGAAATGAGGAGAACTTTATAAGAAAACAATTGGTATCTTCGTCTAACAAAGGGAAATTGTTTATTGAGCTTGTAAAAGCTATTCTTTTAGAATATAACAACAAAATCTTAGCAACCATCCACACGAAAAAAGGTTACCTTTAACCTTCGTTCCAACATTATTGTAATCACAAGCTAATATCGCCATACAGCAGCAACCCTACTTATTACTAGTTATATTGGTTTGACAAGTTGATTACTCTCTCTCGCGCCATACTGATGTCTGCAGTAAGTAGTTAGTATCATAAGTTGGCAACGAGTACTCCTCCGTATAACGATAGTATTTGTATTTACAATTTGGTCATAAACGCCTCCCAAGCATTGGCTCTGACGTGTGGGCCTGAATTTTACACTTTTGTTTAATATTTGTTCAATACCTTTTATCTGCCTCAATTTCGCTAGGATGATATTCGTGCTTTAATATTTGACTACGGCAGCACTCTTAGAAAAAGAATTTCGGCAAATATCATGAAAATGTCGAATAAAGCGTGAATGGAAAAAGTGGCGGGAGGGTGTTGAGCTTTATACAAGCTGTCGGCTTATGGGGTAGCGTAACTAAAACAACGGTGTACACAGACGTATAAGCGTGTATTTATTCAAAATGAGTTTGGTATGAATGCATTGAATAACAAAATACTTTAACACATACATATATCTATGTATGAATATAAATACATTCATATTTATATATATACCTAAACATATGTAAGCTTTATTTAAATCTTTAACCAAAAATTATCGGGAAAATATATCCCGCATTGTGCCATTTTCTAGATATATATATGTATATGTACATATTTGTATTTATATATAGTCAGACATTCTATACAACCGTTTTTTACCGTTATAGATTGGCACATAATTTGGCGGTAATACAAAAACTAGGAAATAAATTTGCTGGTATTTATAAATCCACTTAAAATAATTACTTTTCATGAAGAACTTGTATTCAGTACCTTTTGAACATTTTGAATTCCATATAGTGAATGGTCAACGATGTTACATATAGTATATAGGAAATTGTAGGGAAAATTATTACCTCAGTGAGGGAAAAAAGCTCCCGAAAACTTTACCAAACTATTGAGGCATCGTATATCTCCACGCGCAATGTAATTTGAAAGACAAAAAACATATTTTGAAACTAAAGATCGGTGAATTTACGTTTGATGCAGCAGTTTTAGTTATGAAAATGATTAATAATCTGGATAATTACATTTGAACTGATCAGCAACTAATGTTATGATAATTATTAATAATATTATGCTGATTACTTAATTACTTATTGTTAATAACAAGTAATTTGCGCATTATTTTCAATTTTGAGACTAATTAACTAAAAAAATGTCGCAACTGAATTTGATCAATTGTAGGATTTCGTGTCGAAATTAACCATTTACCAGATGTAAATTTAAAATGTTCTTACAATTTGTCGACCATACCTATTTGAAATGCATTTGGACATTTATATGTACATAGGTAAATCAAATATAAAAATGTATTTATATATGTTCATATATATGCACATACCTATTCCGAAAATGTTGGAAAACCGGCATCATAGTAAAAATCTCACAAAAGAAACCACCACCATCATGCTTAACTGTACCAATACCGCTTAGAAGCGCTTCCTTTATTGCCTTTTGCAGCGAGATGACAAAATTTGTATACTCCCATATAAAAAACGTATTTTAATTCCATAAACTGAGTACATTCTTGATGTTCAATTGATTAATTAATGCCGTTAAGAATTCTTTTAACAAGTTTTTTTTCTGGGAAAACTGAAATTTTTGATTTTAAATAACTTGCCATCTTATTCTAATCCATCCTACATTATATAATATCGTATATGATATGATTATGATTTGATAGGTATGTAATCACTGTGTATACATGCATTTATGTATATACATATAGTATTCTATATAAATATTTATGTATATACGAAAGTAATTCATACAAATTCTAAGTTAATCTTACATATAGATGTATGTACATACATACTTATATACATATATACAGAAATAAAACTATATGCACCATAAAAATGTACAAATGCATATATACTTACAAAGCTTGCACAGATATAGAATACATACACAATTGATTTTTCGGATTTATCTGGTTATACTCGCATAAATACGTACATATATGTGTAATATATTATATTTACATAATTGCATACCTACAGGTACATTTATGTACATACATACATGAATATATGTGTACATATATATTTCTAGATACCAGTATCTTTAGTATGTCGGTAATTATATATATATATATATATATATATATATATATATATATATATATATATATATATATATATATATGAACATCAAGTTAGATACAAATAACAAATGTACATACATATTTATATGCATATGTACATATTTATATATATACAACGTCATTTTTGTGACTATGTATATACATTCAGCTATATGTATATATGTTTCTACGCTTGTATAGAAAATTCAAGATGGCGTCTAATCGTTTTGCTTGTCCCTCTGCCATTTCATACGTCCGTCCGTCCGTCCATCCGTCCAACCAATCCTACCTTCAATTCTCTTTTTAGCGTCTTTCCATCTTTTATCCCACTGTTCGTAGCTGTCGCTGCTGCTTTTGTTCGTATGAATGTATGTATGTATGTATATTCATATATATGTATATATATAAATATGTATGGCTACGTACATACATACATACCTTTTTTTAGCTTCCAATATCCGTCCAAGAAGTCCATATTACCATCATCTACAAGCTATTCTTTCTTCAAAACTTTCATTAGCCCACAATTTTCGCCGAATTTACAGAAATTTTCCGAGGTTTTTTTTTATCGCGTACTTGCTTGTTTCAACATTCTCATTATACCTATGGGCTGATAATTTTTGTAGATACGTACATACATACATACATACATACATATGTAATTTGTATTCCGACAATTCTTGTTTCACTTTTTCATCGCATTTACTTACTAAATTTTTTTATATAAAGTAATTTCCATTTGTTTTAACACATGAATTTTTTTTAAATTTTTTTTTTTAATTACTTAAGAAACGCTAAATCTAAACAATACTTTTTAGGAGTAATTTCAATCCATTTATTTGATTTTTTAATTAATTAATTACTAAATTTTTTTTTATTAAAATTTTTTTTTTTTTTTTTTTTTTTTTCAATTAATACCCGAAAATCGCTTCGGCGGTTATATGGCACTGGTTAATCAGTTCCCAAGACGTTCCATTTTGTGCGGTGGTATATCCTAGAAAATCCGGACGTGTAACCTCACGCCATGATTTTTGGTATTATTCTTAATTTGATTTCGCAAACTTGATTTAAAGCTGAGATCATTGCTTATATAAGTGCTTAGAAGTTTTTTTTTTTTTATATATGTAATTTTGAAATTTGGCACTATATAAAAAAAAAAAAACAAAGTATTCAAGCATATTCTCTGATAAATATACCTAAGAGGCCAAAAACTACATATTTAATTACATGAATAGAAAACCGGCGCCAAACTAGGTTAACTCATATCGGGACATTTTGTAAATTTTATTGATATGATCCAGTGTAATACAAAAATTTTCTTCTTTTTTTTTTTTTTTTGCAGTTAAGTTTGGTTGCGATACAATAGAAGCGCCTTAAAGCAAATGACTGAAGTCGATGGTATAATGCCGGAGGCAACAACCCAATCCGTTTCCTCAACGTCTCTCGTTAGAAGTGAAGATCGCAACTCAACAACTACGGAAGATTGTATGTCCGCTGGCAGCGCCAATGATCAGCGGCATCAATTAAAGGATCAACAGAATGGTTTAAACAAACAAATAAACAGCAGCGGGCCGATATCAGATGAACAACAAATGGAGGTTGATGGCGCTGATACTGAAGAAGATGATTCTCAGATGACAGCCTCATCATCTACGGAAAATGGTAGGGGTACAGTTGGTGGTGGTGAAGGTGATGATAGTAAAATGTCAGTTGGCCAAGATGATGGTAATGCTTCATTTACAGAAGCAGATAAATGTCAGATTGCCGAGAGCAAAGCCGGTACCTTAAGTGTTACCAACCCCACTGTTGATTTGAAAGTAAATGCACGTAATTTTTGTAATGAAGAATTACACAACTCAAGTACATGCACAGACAAATCAGCTGGTGGTGAGAGCGATGAAGATGTTGATGAAACCCAGCGTTCGCGTAGCACTATAGGCGAAGCAGCTGATCCTAATAAAGACAGCAGTAATGCACCGAGCGAAAGTCTGGAGAGACCGGCAACGGTTAGTAGTAACACTGGCAGTGTTAGTGAGCTGGAAGCCGCCGATACAACCAGTCAAGATGAGAAAGCTATTAAATGCAAAGACTTGCCTTTAAATGTCGCAAGAGATGAAACTGATGACAGTAGAAGTGTCGGCGTTAACGATCCTATGGATGTTTCTGCAGATCCGCTATCAATATGTAGTGACGTTAAAGTGTCAAAACAGAACAAGGAAAATGGTGTACGAATGGGTAATGACGCCAGTGGTTTTGTAGACCTGGGCGACGATTCAGATGAAGAAATTTTACCAACGACAAAGTCAAGCGATGCAGCAAATGCTAACGCAGCGGTTAGCGTTGAGAGCAGCGTTGTGACGTCAAAATCCGCTGCAGTACACAAAACAGGCTCAATATGCAGTGACTCAGATGGAGCAGTAGTTATAGCTTCAGATTCAGATACCGAGGCAAACACTATGGCTACAAAGCAAAAAGCATGTAATGATCCAACACAAGTAATTGACGACGACGAAGATGATGACTGCGTTGTTATAGAGGACGACACGCCTGCGCCAGCAGCCCACGCCGGACAAGCAGCAAATGACTTAAATAAACGGAAGAATATGACACTGGATTCGCCTCAGCACTCGGACGATTCACAACCGCCAAATAAGCGCCAGCGTAGTATGGGTCCCAGTACACCCATATCAATTAAAGATGCGCGTTCACTAATGGCTCAAGATACCGCCGCAGCAACGGCAGCTGCTGTTGCTGCTGCAAAGAAAGTTGCAGAAGGCGGGGTATATCCCGTAAATATTACGCCTGCAGGTGGTGTACCAACAAGCAGTGTGATACCGAAACTAATGCCCGTCTCAAATCCAGGTGGCATGACTGTTGGAAATTCTGGTGCGGTTAATGCTACATCTTTCCCTGGGCTTGGTAATGCGAATGCAACAAATTTACTGCCTGGTCTTACGGATGACATGTTTGTACTTGAGGCACCTTCATTTATCGTACCATATATTTATGAGAAGCCACCGATGGACAATCTGAGGGATATAGTGAAAGATATTGAAAACAAATACAAATTGACGAAAGAAGATCTCGCCGAGGCAGATAAGTCGGATGAATTTGATATGATGACGGAGCAAAATAAAGAGGACAAGGATGAAAAGAGCAATAAGAAGAAGAAGCGAAGGCGTGGTGCTGACGATCCCGATGAGTCGTGGTCTGAGGAATCGGATGATGATGACGACGACGATGATGATGATTCGGAATCTGGGATGCGTACGAAAGTTTTAATCAAGGAAGTTTCCGATGATTTGCCCGCACTTAAAGGGGCTATTAAACCAGCTGCAGCCCTTGTACAATCGCCAAGCACGTCAACACAGAATCCCACTACAACATCAAAGCCAGGACAAGAGAATTATTTCGAGAGTCCACTGGGCAAGTTTTTTATGGACATCGGCGTTGGTCTGGTTCAAGAGTTTGTGCAATCCGATTTAATACGTTTGCAAAAGCGTAAAATGCGTAAGAGTTTGGGTAAAAACATTACTGAGTTCGAACGTGCTATCTCAGCACTTTCTGGTAACTTGGAAGCATCTCAAAAGAAGAATTCTCCCTTTAAATTCACTATGAAACGATGTGAGTTTTGTAATTTCAAGTCGGAATCTGCACTTTCAATGGCAAATCATTACGAAACGCCACATATGAATGGCGCTCTTTACAAGTGTAATTTCTGCTCTTTTGAGATACGTAACGCCACCGAAATCGTGTATCATATGGAGGCTATACACAATATTAAAGCACGTCTTATTAAGCCGCTGCCATATCACCAATGTCCCAACTGTGGTTTCGAGGATAATGGCAAAGCTAAATTGGGACGACATCAACCAGTTTGTGCAAAGAAGTTCAGACCGGAAATAAATTTAGCACCGCCCGCTGATTGGGAGGCACCAGCGAAAATACCACGCATCAAACCACGTCATGGTTTAGTGGGCACTGCGACTGCGTACCAAGTAAATTGCAAAACTTTTCTTATTTCTGAACTGATTTATAATAATAATAATAAAATCTTTTTATTCTAGGCAATGGCCGCGCAAGCTGCAGCACAAAAGGCAGCACTTGCATCTATACAACAACAGCAACAAGCAGCAGTTCAAGCACGTAACATGCAAGCGGCTGCCATTGCTGCCCAAAATGCAGCGAATAAGATACGCGGTCGTCCGCCTGTTATTACGACACAAAAAGGTGGCCCCTTGCCAACTGGACCCCTGCTACGAGGACCCGCACCGATTAGATCTCAAATGGCTACGAATGTGGTGCAGCCCAACAACTACCAAGTACCCGGCGGACAGCTTTTACAGGTTTGTTAAAAATTAAAAAAAAAACTAAAATTATTTAAAAAAAGTGAACTGCGTCTGAATCTGCCTTTTTTCTTTTACTTTATAGGCAGCCAACGCATTTGCCAAGAAAACACTTTCCGGACAACCTAGTATTTCTATAACGCCACTACCTCGCCAAAATGCCGCCCAGGCGGTTGCGACCTCACCGTCGACGAGCAAAATGCCACCGGGCGGTATGAAACCTGGCCAAAGTCCAATGGGCGCTGCTGGAGGCAACAGCAAAGCACAGTTCGTCATTTGTGAAATTTGTGATGGTTACCTCAGGGACTTGGAACAACTACGCAACCATATGCAGTGGATACACAAAGTTAAGGTTAGAATCGTAGCTGTTTATATCCAAAAAAAAAAAAGAAAAATTATTATTATTTTTTATTATTCTTTTTCAGATACACCCAAAAATGATTTACAACCGGCCGCCATTGAATTGCCAAAAGTGTCACTTTCGATTCTTCACCGATCAGGGTCTGGAACGACATTTGTTAGGCTCTCACGGTTTGGTCACAAGCTCGATGCAAGAAGCCGCAAACAAAGGAAAAGATGCCGGCCGGTGTCCCATTTGTGGCAGGGTAATAAATTTTACTATTTGTTAATTGCCTAAAACACAAGAAGACGTATAAAATATAATCTAAATCTGTTTCTGTTCCCTCTGACAGATGTATCAATGGAAACTACTGAATCATGTATCACGCGATCATCATATGACGTTAAAACCTGCGCATTTATCATACAAATGCACAGTGTGTACCGCAACATTCGGTATGTACAAACAATTCGAAACACATGTTTATACGGCGCACAGTACAGTCGCAAAGAAGGCTATGGATGGTAAAAAGAATAATACTTCCGCTGCGGCATCAAGTGGTGGTGGTGGTGGTATGCCAGGCAGTAGCAGCGGTATGGGCTTGGGGGGTGGACTTAATCATCAACAGCGTAGCAATTTAATGGCAACGAATGATTCCCTATTGAAGCCGCTAAAAATTAATGACGAGATCACTATTATACCACAGCCATCATCAAAACCACGTATTACGAATATGGAAAGTCACATCATAGGTAAATATTAATTAAATATTTTATATAAGGAAAATCATTACTTTTACAACAACAACAAAAAACTAGCTAATTTAGTTTTAGCTTACGTTCGTTCAGGGATTATATAAGATTATGTTAGTCCCTTATTTGAAATCGAATGATCAATATGAGTTTAAAAAAAAATTCCGACTGAGCCCCCCTAAACTAGTAATGTTTTTATGACAAGATTATAATTGGATTCTAGAGAAATTATAGGAGAAAAACTTAATAGTCTCCTCCACCTCTACCTATATGTCAAACTCAGTCATTGATTTAGTTGATTTTCATAATTTTCCCAAATCTAATTCTCTTCGATTTTATCTTTTCAGATTAAATGTATTTCAACAGAATGCAGTAGGAAATATTAAATAAGAACAGTGATGGAAAATCCATTATTGGTAGAAGCGTTCACTAAATTTATATATAATTCATCAAGTCGCATTTCATAATTTGCTTGATTCGGCGCTACCATGCTAACGACGATCCTCATCATACAAATATGTATGTATAAGCGCTGTAAAATATAAACAACAGCATGCTAGCTACGCTACACTCCAATAGTAAAAAAAAGAACTATTTGACTTTGAGAAGAACAGAAAATAGGCTGCTCCATCAACCATTATGGCTGGAAAAGTGAATTGGAAGTTGGGCGTTTGCGCAGCCTAAAAATATTTTTAAAAAAATTTTAGCTTTTATATAATTCATGTGAAAGCAAAAACACACTGTTTGAATGGGTGTAATTGCTACTCACGAGGGTGGTAAGCAAACACACATTTCGTGTTTTTGAGAACACATAAACTTTTATTTATTAATTCTGTTAGTATGTAATGAATAATATAAAAAATGTGAAAACCAGCGGTAAGCACATTAATGGCGTGTAAATTAGTAAAAAAAAAATAAAATAAAGGAAAGAAATACAAAAGTATAAGTGGATACATATTATTAGTTTATAGAGAAAAATCATACACTCAAACTTACACTAAAATTAAAAAAAAAAAATAATAATAAGAAAAAATTAAGATTGAATAATTTGTCAATGGAAAGCATTTCTGAGCCGTACAAAGTTTTCGTTTCGTAACATGTTTCTAAATACAACGCATGCTTTTGAGTTTATTATTTTATTATAACTTGGGTGAGTAGCCAATAGCTTTGAATTTTTTTTTTTTTTTTGACAGCCCTGCTTTTTTTTTTTTTTTTTTTTTTTTTGAAAGAAATTTTTGGGGTGTCACTGTTTACTTCCCAAACCGTCCTCAAAATAGCTTTCCGGCTAATTGTAAAACTTCTTAATAACATAATTTATAAGGGCTATATTATGCTAACCAACAGTACGCATGCGCAAAGGTTGATTTGTCATATATATATATACTGTGTTACAAATAAAGCAAGGACATTAGCTGAATGCATATATACAACCTTGTTGGCTAAGCATACATACATATATATATTATTAACAAACAAACAAAATATATATATATATATATATATATATATATATATATATATAACTAAATTAAATAAAAAATTAAGGCACTAATTATTATGACTTTTTTTTTAATATCAATTAAAAATCCTACAAGCAAGTATATATAATATAAATGTGTATATACATATGCACACAATTATATGTACACTTTTATATGTATATGTATATATAAATATATAATGCAATTAATTTAAAACATTTAAAGTATACAAAAAGGTAAATTTACGCTATTATTTATATTATATGTATGTGTATATCTTAATTTTAATTTCAATTTCTTACTTCACGTCATCAATGATAAATAAATAACAAACACAAAATAACGTTTGCAAAAGTTTTAAATAAAAACATTAGTTACTATTATTAAAAAAACAAAATGGAGTATTTTATTCAGACTATAGTTATTAGCATAACCGCACTGTTATTCCATTCGTTATCCTTATAAGCAATATCCTTTTAAACTCTCATTACTTATTCTTATTAAACTTATCGGTCCTATTTCAAATTCCAAAGTT
Organism: Neoceratitis asiatica; assembly: GCA_030068015.2. Taxonomy (NCBI): domain Eukaryota; kingdom Metazoa; phylum Arthropoda; class Insecta; order Diptera; family Tephritidae; genus Neoceratitis; species Neoceratitis asiatica. Next base: position 91,518,010 of record CM061526.1, read on the forward strand.
TGGTTCTTAAATCTTCTGATTTAGTCAGCATACGAATTCGCTACTAGTCATCAAATATTCTTGTTTGTGCGTTCAGAAGACAAATGATATATTCCAGTGTTTTACAAAATACTATTTGTCCACTTATGATTTTAACAGCAACAACAAAAAATGTGAATGATATAATATGATGCAGAAAAAAGGATGAAGTAAAGCAATTAGAAGTAAAAGTGATTGATTTTAACATACCTTGTTAAGGACCCCGTTGTAAAACCTACATACCTTGCGAATTTTCTTAATTGTATAAAATTAAAAATAAACTTTTTTATTAAACCTTTATTGACGTTGAAATACATAAAGATAATGAAAACATAAATTTGGAGGTTAAAATTTTATTACATTTGTAAAAATGTTTCATTATAATTACCCTAACCATCGATATACACCTTTTCAAGATTATTTGAGGTGTAGTAAAATTTAAAATTTACAATTTAAAGATAAAAGAAAGTCTTTAAAATTTACTATTGGTTATGAATATCCACACTACATGCGTCTCCGTACAATAAGCGTATTTGCCAATTTTAAAATTCTATTGAAATCTACATTTGAGTGAGCCCGCCAATACTTGCATCGACCCCATATAACAGCCGGATAATTGGGACTTGGAATACCATGGAAAATACGGGCAATATTACGACCACTGAAGTTATTATCAGGATACATGCTTATGAGCGAATGTACGTCATGTTCAATATCGGCATCGGACACATTCGAAGTCTAGGAAATAAATATATAAAAAATTTTAAATTGTAATATAAAACCCAAATAATATACATATCTGAATGCGACTTACATCAGCCTCTAGTTTCTGTTCTTTAGGATAGTCATTTTGGAAATAATCACGTATAATGCCTTTAAGTTGATTGGAACGATCAGGCGCATAGTTCTTAATTATACACGGCATATAAGTGTTGTAGGCGACGGACGATAAGCCTTGAAAAACATACTGTAGTTGAATTAATTGCGTTTTTTCTTGCTCGATAGTGCGATTATAAAGTGTATCGAGTGCATCATCTATTTCTTCAGGTATAAAATCCCCTGGAGCTTTCAAACGAAAGCCGAGATCATAAAAATTCACATTAATAGGAGAACGTCTCGGATAACCATTGACTGAAAAATTTAATTTATACTAATGAAATGTATGTGATTGTGTTTATATTCAGCTAAAAGTCTGCAAATTTATATACTTATACATATATATATGTAAATATATACATAGATAGATAAAATTCGAGCATAAAGTATCCAGTCTTTCAAGCCGAAAATTACCTTCAGTCCATTCTAAATTTTTCAGTTGATATTTCACAACTCCGCTATTCCAACCAATCGCCGCCGCAATGTCAACCACAGAAAATTCGATTATATTTGAATCCTCTTTAAACTTATCTTGCTTAATTTCCAGCGCAATAGCCATAGCTAGCGGTGGGCATTCTTTGGCTGCATGTCTAAAATTTATACAATTAGTGATTAAGGCGACAATTTCATTTGAATCTTTCAATATTTTCCTCACAAAACTTACTTTAAATACTTGGCACCACCATATGATATGATTTTAGCCATCGTATAAGCATTGCTAAGAACATTAATATTCCAACGATCATCCAATTCCAGATAACAGAGCAATGTAGATATATTTTCCTCCGGTATGTCCAATGCCTCTACGGTGCGTTCAACTGAAAATCCAATTTCATGACCGGGACAAATACGACTATTAGTATTTGAGTCTGAATGAATTTTTAATTTCTGATATTGTGCCTCAGATGTTTCCTTCCTTGCGCATGCGCACGGTACAAAAACGCGCTGCAACAACTTTCGTATTACATGCCGATCTATTGAATTGGAATAGATATGACGACGTAACTCACATTTATCACCGCCACGCGCGTCTAAAAATAGATGGCAATGTGCTGTTTTACCGTCACGCCCAGCACGTCCGATTTCCTGCACATAGCTTTCATAGTTTCTCGGCATGTTATAGTGTATGACGGCACGTAAATCGGGTTTATTAATACCCATACCAAAAGCGATAGTTGCCACAACTATTCGGAGGTCATTACGCATAAATGCGTTTTGTATAGTGCGACGACGGGATGCCGGCATACCCGCATGATATGGTTCAGCTGCCCAATTTGTGCGTTTGCGCTTTCGCTTACCATTTTCGGTTACATTTTTGTCGCTAAATTTATCTTGCATGCAAGTGCGTAGATAAGAAGCAATGCGCTCACATTCATCGCGGCGCGTACAGTAAACTATTATTGATTGGCACTCGCTAAATCTATAATTAGGAGAAAAAGTGTGGAATAAGTTCAAAGTAATTGTTTTATTATTACCGAGTTAGATTTTAGAAGTAACTATGCGATAGGAGGTGTTGGTGTCTGTGCTCTCACAATTCTGTATCCCCCTATTCAAATCTGATTTAACCTTGTTGTGTTTAATTGAAATTGTCTTATTTTAACTTCGTTTTAAGATTACTAGGAAATTTTAAGAAATTCCCAACGCATATTTAGAGAGCTTTATGCGAATTTATACCTCTCTGAACTTCGAGAGACGCTTTTGAAATTCGTAAAACTCTTCGACTTCCTATATGACGAATACCTCACCTCGACTTTACTTGTATTCCCATTGGGCACGACTAAAGGATAGTAGTTCTATATACGCCTAGCAATCAGGTAGTATAACCTAACCGCATCAACAACAACAACCTAAAATGCGATATGCTAGTTTTTTGCCTCATCGTACTGCACATATGTACATATGTACATGTCTGTGAATATTATTTACAATTACAACTTCAACCATACATATCTCTTGTAAATTTCCTAACTATTGAATTAAAGCAAAATACTATATGTATGTAGGTTAACTTACCGATCACTAGTCAGCAAGCCTAATAACGCAGCATCCTTATTCTCGTCTTTTGAAACGGATAACAGTAAATTATCTGGGAGTGGTATATCACTGATAACTCCACGTTCACCGTCCGGAATTCCTAAATGGTTGATAATACTCAATCGGGTTGGCAAAGTTGCCGTAGCGGTCAAACCTAAAACCGTTTTTATGCCCAAATTCTTTTTCAACACTTTACAAATCATAAGATAGCTGGGACGAAAATTATGACTCCATTGCGACACACAATGAGCTTCGTCAATGCAGGCGAATGCAATTGGTGGTAGCTGGCGCAAAATTGCACCAAAACCTGTAGAGCGTTCACCGGCTACAACGGCTTCCGGTGAGACCAACAATATATCCACTTCACCAGCGGCAATCAATTCCATTACTTTCATTCTCTGTTGAGGCGTTTGATTAGTGTGTAAGCAATGCGCACGCAAGAAATGCGGTACACCGGTCACCTGATCTTCCATAAGTGAAACAAGTGGTGAAATAACTAAAGTTATCGCTCGCTTACAATGACTATACAAATAAGCCGGCAACTGATAGCACAAAGACTTGCCACTACCAGTACTCAGTGTCACTAATGTTGAAAGACCAGATAGTATGCGCATAATTGCACGCTCCTGACCCTTTCGAAAACTTGTATGGCCAAACATATGCAAAGCTTCTGTGACTTCGGTAGGAATGTCATTACGTATATTGCCATCGACATCAAGTTCATAAAGCGGTGTAATGCCACCAAACTTTAAATCAGATGACTTACCGTCCACAACGGTCGGATGTAGACCTACCTTTTTAAGAAAATCTTCCGGAATTTTATGACCCACATACTTTTTAATGGGCGAATCTTTAGTAGCTGATGTTGAAACTTTATTAAGATCCATATTTTCTAGATCATCGTCGCTTTCAAAAAGTATGTTTTCACCAGCTTCACTTTCATCATCGTCACTAACAGAGTCACTGTTATTGGTATTACTAGTAGTGGTCTCAACATATTCTATTACATTAACGTTATCTTCATGCAGTTTGTTCCCAAAATTAGAATTCTTTTCATTGTTCTGATATATGGCAGTATTCGCTGCGGCTGGCAATTTTGATATATTTCTGCTATGTGCCACAACAGCATTTTGTACTGCCATACGTTCTGCTTCCTCGAGCGTCGGAAATGGGGAAGGATCTTCCTCAAGTTGAGCTGTTAGCGGTAGCAATGAGTCACCCTTAATCTTACATTGAGCCGCGAAATGTCCTACTTGCCCGCAAGTGAAGCATGTAAGCACGCCACCATCACAACCGCCCATATCCATATCTGGTCCTGTGAGGGCTGCAATTTTCTTTTTGTGCCGCCATTGCTTTTTCTTATATTTGGAGAAATTAATATTACGTTTTCCCCGTGCATATATCTTTTTTTGCAGATTTATTGACACATAATTTTCATTAAGTTTTCCAGCTGAAATTTTTTCTTCTAGCTTTTTTCTAGCTGCTGCTCGTTTTTCATTGATAACTGGTGGAGGTTTTTCTTTTGTATTCGAGGCGCCTAGAACGCCTGCGGGAATTGCAGCATTTATGTTATTTATATACCGCTGTGCTACATTATCCGCCTTCTCTAACTCAGAATTTGGAACGCGTGGTATACTTGTAAGATCTCCACGTTCGAGTAACATTGTATAACGCAACATTTCTGCTTCAGGTGGTTTATCATCCAATTCTTCGTTTGTGTTTCCCATTGCTGTCGCTGTAATATCGGAGGCATTTTTGGAGATTGAAGCTTTAGTAGCTCTCATCCTCGGCGTCTTTTTTGTTTTAGTTGTCTTCTCCGCATTCTGTTTTACTTTTGGTTTTGTTCCCTTGGTTGTTGCAACGCTCTTTTTAGAATTTTTAGCTCTTTTTCGTAATTCTTTTTTATCCTTTGGTGGAGAATAATCTTCATCTTCATTGCCATCCGTTGAGAAATCATAAACGTTTACTAAATGTCCCTTACTATCAGACACTCTTTGAGCTTCTTCACCTTTCACCTGGTTTGACATGCCTATACCTGTATTTGAAATTGGAGCGTTCGACGTTTCATTTGTTTGACTTTTCTCTACCCCTTTAAGCACACGACGCCTTTTTGCTACATGAACATAAGCTTGTTCGGCTTCTTCACCGCCACTATCGGACACAACTGAATCTGAGTTTTCGCCATTAGTGGTGTTTGCATGCAAGGGTTTCTTTGTCGGAGATTTAGTTACCTCCGGATCCTTTTGTGGCACCACCTCATGTTTTTTTACATTATCTCTAAAATGCACTAACGACTTTGCATTAATATTATTAAGACCAAACCTTTTTTCAGATATTGAAGATTTTGGCGTTGCAGCACTCAAACATTTAGAGGATCGCGAGGAAGTTACTACAATGTCCTTTAGTCCTTCATCGATAGTGTTACGATGAAGCCATCCGTCGTCCACTTGTAGTTGCGTAGATGCCTCCTTAGCTGGAAATCAGTAAAGTTTTAATGAAAAAACCATTTAATCTCTATTAAAAACCAGCGCTCACATCTTGGCAAGTACATGTGTAAGAGCTTTTACTAACCTGCTAATAAAGGATTTGTAGTAACAGCTCCTAGCGTTTGCTGTTCTTTAGCTTTTTGCACTAATATCGTTTCTAAATCGGGCAAAACTTCTGTACGTTCTGATAAATTAGGAGCAGATTCATGGCGCGTTACCTGCGTTCCTATTTCAGAAATCGAACGTGATAGCGATTTTCTAGGATTACGTTTATTAAATGTCGAAGCTTTAAAAAGTTTCGCGCAAAAATTTGATGTGAATGGCCTTTTTAGCGAAACCTCGCATTGTTTTTTATTAAGATCCTTTTTAAGTTGTTGGTTGCTTACCTCTGGACCCCACGCCTTTTCATTCAACTCACAAACTTCCACAGCCTCAAATTCCTTCAAAACTTTGTCTTCGAAATCAGAATATGTTGTTTTTATGGGAGCGGAACGTAATGGCTCTTCTAGTGGTTTCAATTCTTTTAGTATGTTCAGAGGAACTGGGTCACTACCCACCAATGCAGCAATGCTATTGGACAAATTGGCACTCTCGTCACTGCAACCGTTTGTAGCCAAATAGCTTTGAGTTTTCGAAATTTCAAGCACGCTGAAACCATCATCATCAAAGACATCATTTAGAGTATCCTCTAGAAATGATGTTTTCAACTTGTAATACATTTTGTAAGCATCTCGAATTTCTTGCGGCGCTTCACGAATATCATACTAAAATGCAGATAGTTCATATCCCCATAATTTTGCATTAATCCAAATGTTTACCTACCTTGGAGGGAACTCGTGAATACCTGCGTTTGAAATCTCGTTCCCATGATTTCACACGTATTTTATATTTTTGATATTTCTGTTTATAACTAATGTCACTCATCGCCAAATCGCAGGTTTATTTTTTTCTCACCTGTTGTGATTGCAAAAAAAAATAAGATAATTATGATATTTTTGTCACATATTTATTTTCGCGCCATTACATCCTACAATGATGTGTGTACGATGCAATTTTTGCAAATAACCGATTACGTCGCTTCCGTGTATTTGATATTGAATGACGAATAATCAATAAAAAATGATAATAATCAACTCTCGGGAAACGTGGTTTAAATTTGTTTACTTGAGTTAAGTTATAAATAAAACTATTTTTATTCGGCATTCCCCTGATTACTTTCGATAGTTAATTAATTAATCGATATCGGATATAAATATGCGATACATATAAATTACAAATGCGCATAATAACCCTGACAGACAATGCAAGTGCATTTAGATATACTTTGGTTTATACGCAATCAATTTGGTTTTTCAATCTCCTCACGGAAATAACTCCGGTTTCGAAATGGAGAGAAAGCAAAGGATACGAGTGGCAGCGATTCTTTTTGCACAACACAATTACTTATTTAAGAAAAAGCTTCAGATTCTTCTTTTAAAACTACAAAATAATTTAAAAATAATAAAAGTATTGACAAGCATAAATCTTAGCACAATACTTCAAGCTGGTTGCGCTTCACTTTCTCGCATTAGAGGAAAACCGTCGCGGAAATATGTAAGTACCCATATCTTTTTTTATATGTAAATGGACTATAAGAACAAAGTATAAACTTCTTCTTCCTAAAGGATCGGGAAGGTAGTTTTTGGGAGCGCGAAGTACCTTCAATAAACGACAATGATTTTAAAGAATATTTTCGTGTAAAAAAAAAAGTATTTCAAAAAATTTGTGAAAAAGTTCGGTGTATCGAAAAGATAGACAGCAATATGAGGTCATGTATACCACTTCATAAAAGGGTGGCTATTGCTCTGTTCGCTTTGGGATCATTAAAAGAATATAATTCAGTAGCTGAACTTTTTGGTGTTGGGCGCACTACTGTTGGTGAAATTGTCTTAGATTTTTGCAAAGAAGTATGCGAAAAATTCGCAAACTGTTTTAACTCTTATCCGCCAAGTCAACAAGAAATTAAAAGAGTTGTTGATGGATTTGCTCAACTTGGTTTCCCACAATGCTATGGAGCTGTAGATGGCTGTCATATAGAAATTCGTCCACCAAAGAATGATGTAGAGGACTATCGCAACAAAAGTGGTTGGAATTCTGTGATTTTATTGGCAAGTTGTGACCATATGTATGGACATTCACTCTATATTATTCCATTTTTTTAAATAAAATGTAATATTAATCTTTCCCAGGTCGAAATTTACCTACGTAAGTATTGGTTCAAAAGGTGGAATCAGAGAATCAGACGTTTTTGAAAATAGTACGTTAAAAAGATTCCATGAAAATGAGGATATTTTTAAACAGTACAGCAAGCACATAGGCGACATAAATGTACCCGTTTTACTTATAGGCGACTCGTCCTTTTGCCTTTCGCAATATATGATGATACCATTCCCATATTCACCGAATCAAACACGATTTGAAATCATTTTTAATAAAAAATTGTCTAAATGTCATAGTCTAATTAAAGATGCTTTTGATCAGCTTAAGGCTAGATTCAGAAAATTAGGGAGACGCATACAGGTTGCACCCAAAAACGTAAATACCATAGTTAAAGCGTGCTGTATTTTGCACAATTTTTTAAAATTGGAAAACGATGAAGTTTCTGAGGCTTGGATACAAGATTTGAGACAGGACAAAAATACTAGAATACAGCCAAAATGCATAAATGGGGATGATAACAATGATTTGAACGTAATCGCTTTGAGATCTGCAATAGCTCACAGTGTACGTAAGTGTCTACAAGCCAGGTTTGCAGTTGAAGCTCCATTTGTTTTTAAATTTTCCTCCTTATTTTTCTTTTAGAAGAAATAAATTTGAATGTATCAAGAGGTAATTGAGCTCGATCTGACGAAATCTGCGGTGCGATAAGGAACTGATATAAATCAAATATTAAATTATCGCATGTTTAAAAAAAATGTGTAAAATATAAGTAATCTTTTATTTGAATTCATAATTGGAAAGTAAAATTTACAAATTCTAGGTAAATATTTACTTTCATTTTGGAAAATTATAACACATTAAAACATACATACATTGTTTCATTTCATTGGTAAACAAAAAAAATTTAAAGAAACAAATTTTAAATTATATCTTTACAAAAATTTAGTGCCCATTTTATACCAAGCTCACCAAAATAATTTCAATAGTTTAATAATATAATATGCACATTTGTAGACTTAAAATTATTTATTTAGTTTTATTTCTATTTGTTAAATACATTTGTTATTAAATAAGATAAAGAATCTAATCTGAATTTGTTTTATTACTTTTATAAGCAATGAATGCGGTTGCACTGCATAAAGTTTTAGCTTATACTTGCGACAGCTCTTTTCATATCGTCGCTGTGTCAAAAAAGCGATGTACTTCCCAACGAATTTCCAGAAGAATAAATAAAACTGATTAAGGTGTCCATGATCAATAGATTAATACATCAATGGGTCACTTGGTGAAATGGAATCATACTCAACTTGTTAATAATACTATCGTTAAGCCTTGATAAACTGATGATAGACGAGGACTTGATTTCGATCGATTTTCTTATTGCCGAGTAGATAATAGTCAAAAACGAATTTTTTAGATTATTATAATAAAAATTTGTGCAAGATGGTAGAAGAGCAAAACTTTTTCATATATAGGGCCGTTTCGAATAAAAATTATATGAGTATGAACACATACATTTTACCTATATCACTTGATAGATACCCAAACAGAGTTCATTTAGAAGTATATTATTATTAAACTAATCATAACTAAATGCTTTGTCAGCGCATCGACGATATTTCACTAAATATATATGAAAATGTGCAAATAAGGGAGTTATACATTTATATAATTTTGTTTGAATTGTTTAACTTTGTTGTGCTACAAGTTCATATACAATTTATATGTACAATAAAAAGCTATTTAAACAATTCAAGATTTTCAACACATGCACACATATATATATATTTAAAGAACCTTAGAATATATACCATGTCGATTGCCATTATTTATATGAAGTTTTGTAACAATACAAAATAATGGACATTTTTATGTGTTCAGGCAGAATATGGAAACAAATTGCTAATATTTTTTAAATTACACTTTGCAGTGGTGGCTTTTGTGGTAGAGGTTGAGTTTTTATTTTTTCTGTGCTATATTTCGTTTTTATCAAATAAATCTACTACATTAAAATGAGCGCCACGTCCTCTGGTTTCATAGCTGGACAACGCCAATTATATAGGTAATATTGAAGATTGCCATCGCCCGTACCAAATTTTAATTGAAACAAAAAGTTTTTATTTTCCATTAGGTCAAGTGCATTGAATACGTCCAAATTGACATTCTTTGCGGAGATCAAAGCATCATTCATCAGCTCCAACCACGGTGTCTTTGTGGATACATTATAGAAAGAATAAGCAGCGCGTACAGTTTTGTGCACCGGATGATGCATAACTGAAGATGGTAAACAATAGTAGCTGGTCATATCGGTGATATTACCGTGCTCGTCTTCTACAACGAAGCAGTCAATGATGCCATCTTTAGGACTAAACCAATGACGAAATTCTTCTTTTGAGAAAACTGGACTTAAAGAAAATTTCTTGAGGTACTCTTCAAGTAGTTTCTGTGCCTTATCCATATCCTTAGGTTGAATTCTACGGTATCCTTTGGTTTTCGGTTGATCTGGTAGTTTGTACAGTTTTATGGTTCGTTGCATTGTCATATTACGTGCTAAATGTGAAAATTTTACCTGTAAATTAATACAAAATAAGCAAATAATGTATTATTCATGAAATAGATGTTTACCATACCTCAACGAGCTTCTTAGGATTCAAGGAACGATGCCAATAACGGCAGGTGGAAACTGGTTTCGGGAGCACTACTCCCGCTGTATAGGCTGCTTGGAAAATTCCTGTCAAATTTACACGACGAGTTATTTCACGTATAAGCACAGGCGCTACACGTTTGCTACGTAATTTTTTATGAACGCAAAGAAAATTTATCTCAACAGTTTTCAGTACTTTGTCATAGCAACGCAACTTGCTGGGAATAGCAGATATGAAACCAACTAAGCGTCCCGATTTTACTACGCGCACACCCACATGCCAATCACGTCTCCAACCTGGTGGTTGCAATGACCACTTAAGAAATTCAGGTTGATAATCAAATCGAAACATAGCATCATCATCCTCTACATAATTTTCATTTAACAGAGTATATAATTCAGTTAGATCGGTGGTACTATTCAAATCGAGAGTATCCCATTTAAAGCCTTCTGGCAAGGTGTATGGATCTGGACGAATCTCCGAAACTTCTTTATCGGGTTCGATACACTCATTTGTAGTGATATCTTCATTCAATTTGGGCACTGGTTGGGTAGACCAAAAGGCGAACTGTTTTGATTGCCTACCGGCAGCTGCCACCTCAGACAGTACTTGTAGTATACCAGGATTTCTGAATAATTGACCTTCAAAAAAAAAAAAGGAACACGTTACTTAAACATGCATACATATTATAGATACATTTGATACACTGTCTTCCAGCAATAGCTAGTGCCTCTCAATGCTTAGTATGGATAACTTATAGCAAACACGCTCTTAATACACTAATTTAATTTTATATACACATTTTCCAGAATTTACTGAATGCAATATACTTATGCAATATTTAATGGAACATAATTCTTACCTGCAGACGTAGACTTTATATCAGACCGTTTCTTTCCCACATCATCAGATTCTGCTTCCTTATAATTGGCAGTGGGTCCCGATTTACTGCCGGCTACAGCGGCCGCAATCAATGCTTCAGTTGCAGCAGCTACCGCTTGGGTGCTTTCTATTGTGTTATGCTCGTTATTATTCTCTATATTTTCTGGGTTCTTATCGTTATTCGGCATGGTAAAGATTAACTTTTAACTTTATAATTTAATTCAGTCCTGTCAAATTTTCTACACATTCACCTTTCCCGTGTGTAACCTAACGACAAGAATGACTCACATCAAAAAATGTATTGACAAAACTCGATTATTATGCTGCTTCTAAACACTTGTTCATTAACAATAGACGAGTGAAAATCAATTCCGCATCTTTTATTGCGGCACCTTAATTTTTGTAGAAAAGGGCGACGACGACGATTATGTTAGTTAAAATATTTTTCTATGAAATTTTGTATTTAAATACAAATAAATCTACTACTAAAAAGGGTACGAAATTTGCGAATCTCAAATATTGATGTATAATGTTAAATAAAAGTGCAGTGAAGAAACAAAAAATGGGTGCTGCACAAAAACTTTCTCGTCAATTAATCTATTCTGAGTTGGTACGAATACAAACACTATTCCTTATTAAATAATATTACTCACTATGTTAACGAAATACGTAAATTTGACCATATATCAGATTTAAGGTCTAGTTAATTTTTGTGCGAAATTTCTAATTAGTTAAAAGCCAGAAACTATATCTTCATTTTTAAACTGTTTAAGTTCATGAAGAACTTTGTTTTTTTTTTTAAATCTGAGCGTTCTTATGATCTAATTGTGTCTGTTTTACCAACTGCACAAGACTGTTCTTCGTCAGAATATTATTTTTAATACATAAAAAAGTATTATCTTTACTTTTATTTTACCATAAAAGATTGTACAACCCGAAATAAAATTAAATTAAATGAAGCTTTGAACTGTCAAGAAGTGTGCAGTATATATTTGAATTTTTCGCATATGAGCTTGACATTTAACGTTCCCAAATACCAAACTCGAAATTTAGTAATACCTTCAATACCTTGAATAAACTTTTAAGACATTGATCAAGATGAAAAATCAATAAATTTTGCGGAGAAAATGCAAATACGAATTTTAGATGAAAGGGAAGAAAGAGATCTCGAATTTACGTTATCGGGAACATTTGGACCCGAAAGCTTTCAAATCGGTGAAGTATATAAAAGCGAAGCGTAGACTGTTGGTGTCGTTCCGTAGAATTGAGAACTCGGTCAACTGTATGCTTGTAAATATGTACATTTGAAATTTTTATTCAATTATCGTGAATAGTTCCATTTTTATGAAATAAATATGACATTAGGCAACACTTTTCCTGTTATCATTTGTTTATTTGTCAAAAACAGTTGTTTAAAACTAACAATACAAACGTAGATAACAAATTTTGGCAAAATTGTAATGTCGTTAATAATATATAAATATGTGTAATTAGTGAAAAATATTACAGGCAGATAAAAAAACATCGCAATTTCCTTAGAAAATCCCCTTTCTTATATAAATATATTTAATCGTAATCAAAGCACTTGTAAGGCAGCGGTTCATAAAAGATAAACGGCAAATGTGTGAGTTAATGTGTACAAAACATTGCATATTAAATTTAAATAATTTAATAATTTTAGCGGCTGAGTCAAAAATAAGTTTTAGCACCGCCCTACGACTTTCTTTAAATTGTAAAGCGCTATTAAGACTGGAAAACACCCTCTTTAAGCAGCGTCTATAAATAAATGAAAGATATACATATATACATATATATATATTTATATATATATATATCATTTCTTATAGAAATAAAATCTACATAGCTTAAAATGCCTATGGTGCCCATTGTAAAAAAGAGACTTAAAGTAATCGCCTCAGTCTTGATCGCATTAATATTGCTGATTGCACTTTACCGTTCGTTTTTGAAAAATCACAATGTTGCAAATCGGTCTAATGCAAATTTAAAATTAGATCATTGGACATATGTCCACCCAAGGGTATCCGACGATGGAGAGAAAGAGGGTATACATCAAACACAACAACAACTTGTGCACCAACTGGAACAAGCGAAAGCTCAAATCGCGATATTAGAAGATCGTGTTCGTGCTTTAGAGGCAAGTACACCACGTAAATACCCACAGGTGAAATATTTAAATTATAAGAATCGCAAGCGTATTCTGATCTCTGGAGGAGCTGGCTTCGTTGGTTCTCATCTTGTCGACACACTTATGGTGCAAGGTCATGAAGTCATTGTAGTAGATAACTTCTTCACAGGTCGAAAAAGAAATGTGGAGCATTGGCTGGGACATGAGAATTTCGAATTGATACATCATGATATTGTTAACCCACTTTTCATTGAAGTAGATGAAATTTATCATCTGGCATCACCTGCTTCGCCCCCACATTATATGTATAATCCAGTAAAGACCATTAAAACGAATACCATGGGCACTATCAATATGCTGGGTCTAGCCAAACGTGTTATGGCAAAAGTACTTATAGCAAGTACGTCAGAAGTGTATGGTGAGTTAAAATAATTTAGAAAAAATATAAAATATGTATAAACACCATTTATCACATATCCTCCAGGGGATCCTACTGTACACCCACAACCGGAAACATATTGGGGTCATGTAAATCCGATTGGGCCCCGAGCATGTTATGATGAAGGAAAACGCGTTTCTGAAACCCTCAGTTACGCTTATGCTAAACAGGTTATATAACGATAAATCCATTTTTCATACTTTATTTTATATATTGCATTTACAGGAAAATGTAAAAGTTCGTGTAGCACGTATATTCAATACATACGGTCCACGAATGCATATGAATGATGGGCGTGTTGTTTCAAATTTCATTCTTCAAGCACTGCGTAATGAAACCATTACAGTTTACGGTAATGGAAAGCAAACTCGCTCCTTTCAATATGTCTCAGATCTAGTAGACGGGTTAATTTCTTTAATGGCTTCCAACTATAGCCAACCTGTCAATTTGGGTAATCCGGTAGAGCATACTATTGAAGAGTTTGCATGGATCATAAAAAAATTGGTAGGTGGAAAAAGTGAAGTGAAACAAACAGATGCAGTTGAAGATGATCCACAAAGACGTAAACCTGATATAACTCGTGCAAAATCGGTTCTGAATTGGGAGCCAAAAGTTCCCCTGGACATGGGATTATATCAAACGATTAACTATTTTCGTCGGGAATTGGAAAGATCAGATCAATTTCAAAAAGACTCGAGAAAATATTTCGATTCGCCGGCTGTGGAACATATCCAACAGAATAGGCAAAATTTTGTGCCGGATAAAACTTAGCTTAGGGAGAAAAAAATTACTTTCGAACTTTAAACAAAATGTTCGATTTAGTATCAAATAGAAAATTTGTGGAACACAATTACTAAAGTATGCTAGTAGCAAAGAGTGAATGACCAATTTTATAGAATAGATAACTTAAAAAAATGTAAGTCTGTAAAATTAGGGAGGTTAAAATAAATATTGTCTTCTGTTGTTGCATGTTTTTAGGTAATGCTGTGTTTTTCCTTTCTTTATTCTTTGGTTAACAAAGAATATGAAAGTCAAAATAAAGTTTAACAAGTTTGTGAGATTTAATAAAAATAGTTGCCATTTTTCGTTAACTTAATGCGGGATGTTAAAAAGGCTGTATATAAAGCCAAACGCCTTTTCCACATTTCTTTCTTATTTATTGTATTAGAATTTAATAATAAATTACCTAAATGAACAACAAATTTTTTCTTTGTTAATTACTCCTATTTTCTAAGCAGATCCCCAGAGATTTACATACATATCAATCCGACTCACCTTTTTCCCATAACAGAAGTTAAAAAGAGTTTTTATATTTTATTTATTTTCGAATTATTTTAAATCTAAGTTCAAACCTCTTTTTTTCAATATAATTTAACAAAACAAATTAGTTTTTATTTTCACTGCAAATAAATAAATTGTATTGGATATTGTCTTTGCCTTCTTAGTTTTTATAACAACAATTATATACTCTGTCCTTAACTCTTAACTTTTCGAAGAACGAGTTTAAAAACTAAAAATATATATTAGTAAATACAAATTTGTAGAAATCAGCTAAAAAAGCTCATACAGCTAAAAATTATATTTTCAAACAATTACTCGTAATAACTCAAATACAATTAGCTCTCATATAAATTTGCTGCTATATAAATTGATACTTCCTAACACTTTAGATACTACAACTTAACTTGATCCTTAGTATCTAAACTATATTTTACATATGTATGGATGTATGTATGTATGTATCTTATTTACAAAAAATCTACTATGAAATTTTTGTATGCATAGGTATATATGCACTATGGTATATTCGGACATACGTGTATATAGTATACGAATGATATACAATAGGCTTTTTTTGTTGTAAGTTTTGCATAGGAGGTATTTCGTAAGGTATTTTTTATGTGTCGTTTAATCCAAGTAACTTGGTCCAAACTGAAATGCGAATAGTATTTGCATTGATTGTTATTATTGTTTTAATGAGTGTTTAAGGTTGCAACTGTTTTTCAAAGGTTTTGGGCTTTCAGTTTCATATCTTTTAAATTTAATATTTAAATATTTTATTAAGATTAGAAGAAGATTAGGTTTATAGAAAAAAGCAGTGAGCTGAATTTTTTACATTTACTTAAAATTACTAAAGTAATTTTTGTCTTCGTTTATATCAATAAGTAATTTTATTGGTTTCGTATTTTTATTTTATTTCTTTATTCAAGGTTTCTAATTACCATTTATGTGATATGATAGCTGATAAGGTAACCTGTACCTACGTATAAGTGGCGGCATCATTGATATTAAAACTTAAAACTTGGCCTTCCCCATCTGTTTAGATTTGTCTTACTGATAACCTCCTAATATATAATATTGCAGTTGGAATAGATCATAACAAGTGCACGTGTATTGATTATATGTACACATAGCTCATAAAAACTATACATGTAGGGAACACTAAACTAAATGTTTTGGAGAATCTTATGCTCATCAGTTACTAATCTCGAAATTTAGTTACTCCGAAGTAAAAACGCAAAACAAAATGAGTTAGTTCTGAAACCAAATCCAAAATCTTAAATGTTTTTTTTTTTTTGCGATGTCTTAAGCTCAAACGAGAGATAAATAACTAGAAATATGTAAATTCGATATGTTAACCGTTGAAAGCCCCGTCGTCTTTATATATTCTACAACCTCCACAAAACACCTCCACCAACTCAGAACTACTGAATAACTTTTTTTGTCTAATTTTTTCTATATTAGGTTTTCATATTTTATATTTCACCAAAATGCTTTCCCGCAGCATTTGAAATATATCGATAGGAATAAAGATATATAATAAATATAGAAACACTCAAAATTTGTGTTTTGTGCAAGGGCAGTCTCACCTGGACACCGGTTCAAGCATTTCCACAAATAGTTTTTTTACAGTTATTTTACCTTCATGACAAATTTCACGCCAAAAGCGTCGAAGAATACCATCTGCTTGCCGTAACGCAGGTAGTAAGAGCAATAACTGTTGTTGATGTGAGACTGCGGAGCCATAACGTAATAGGCATACAACATCATTCAGTGCATTAAGTATAGTTTCCCGAAATGCACGCAATGAGCTTTGGTCATCCAATAAAATATCACAATTAGATAGAATTAATGCTTTAAGCATATAATATTCTTCACGTCTTGGTGATAACCGTTCTAAACGTTGAGCGAGTTGTACACAGTGATAATAGAATTCAGCATAACCACATTCTTTGGCCAGCAGTTCGTCCATCCATACATCAGTGGCAAAACAAAGGCGTCCATTAAATGGCAGCGAACGGAAGCTTAACTGTAATGTTAGTATCTCCGCCCATGATACTTGCAATAGCTTCATTTGATCATTCAACGGCAGGTCAGTAAAACCGGGTAGCTGTTTGGCCCAGCCAATTACGCTTACCAATTCCTTATCATAGAGATCACTAAGCACAGCGAGTATCTCGTCTGCGTCGCAGTTGTTATTTTGAAAAATGCACATTGGTTGTACGCTAGAAGATAATATTTCACAATTACTACTATGGCTGCCACCACTGCCACTATTGTTTTGCTCTAATTTAACTGAGCTGCTTTGGATAATTTTAGAGCTCCTGTTATTGATGCTTTCGGTTATGCTATGTGTTTCTTGTTGCTGCTGTTGTACCGTCAATGCATCTGGTTCATATGCGTTCAATATCTCTAGTATTTTAATATCTTCTAGTGAGGTACTATTGGATTGATAAAGCAATTGCATTGTTTGGTATGAATTCGAAATGGGATTTCGGCGGTACTTTTGTCGACCACCACGCACACGATCTAAACGTACGCCTTCCTGAAATTATTACAAATAATGCAGTTAAATTTAAATATAAACTATGTTTTTACTTTTACATAGACTAAAATTCTGAGTCCGCTCAATTTAAAACCAATATTAACCTTTACTCACCTTCAACATTCCCATTAGCAAGCATTTTTGGAAACGACAAGCCTGACATGCTTTACGTCGGCGCTTATTGATCTCACATTCATTGTTAGCGGGGCACGTGTACTCGATGTTGCCTTGTATGGTACGCTTAAAGAAAGCTTTGCATGCCTCACAACTCGCAACGCCATAATGAAATCCTGACGCAACATCACCGCACACTAAACATAGACGACGTAGCTCATCGCGTATTGAGCCACCACTCGTGGCAGTGTTGGCGCCATTGTTACTATTTCCAGTGCCAACGCTATTGCTGCCCCCTGAATCGCTTCCTTTTAGTACAATCGGCGTACTTGCTTCACAAGCAGCCAAGGTCACATTATGTAAATCGGCGGACAATGTCGTTGTTGAGCTACACAACTGTCGCTCTGGCGAAACAGATGGTGATGATTTATTACCGCCATTTGAGGTATTACCACCTGTGCCAGTGCCACTAACAACACTGCCACTGCTGGTGCTGCTTGTACTAGCGCTAGTGCCATTTGAATATGAATTAGAACGATTAACACCCAATTGTGTAGAGGTGCTGGGACTGCAACATGAGGTGCTGATATCCAACTCCTGTTTTATATGCAGCACACTTCCTTCTGACATGATAGGAACTTTTGTTCCAGCTGAGTTTCAGTTGAGGGTATATTTTTCTTATCTTAACTTGCGTTTAGTGCTCTATATTAAAATTTAAAAAAAATATATATATCTGTTATAATTTGGATTTTTTAAAATACGAACGTACGATATTACAATACTTTCAATTTACAAATGTCCATATATTCACACCTTTGTGGGCTTTAAAGCTAGAAAAAAAGTTTTTCTTTTAAACCTTTGAATGACATTCAAGCTGGCTCACATAAAAAAAAACAATATTTATATACCTACTCCATTTGAGCATCAGTTATTTTACATGAATATGTAATACATATGTAAATAGATGCATACATACATATATATTTTATAATTTGGTAAAAATGCAAACGTATGTTGATGTTGTAAACTAGAAGTATACAGCTCAGACACTCGTATATACGTAAATAACATCGGGAAAGAAGCGCAATGCATTCATTATATTCAAGAACTCTGATTTGAGTGAGACAAGTACATAGCTTGTTGAAAATTGAAAAAGGTGGGGAGTATCAATTAGGACTGTCATAGGCTTGCACTTACGCTGATAACGCTCAAACACATTCTCATCAAGCGAGAGCGGTAAATCAACAAAATCAGAATGGAATAAAAAATACGTGCAGTCTGGTCTGCAGCATAACTGAAAAAAGAGTAAAATTTACTAACGGAAATTAAAAAAAATACCCACGGTTAAGTAGGAAATTTTATCTAATGAAATGGGAAATTTTGTATGAATTCTTAAATCACACATACACTTTTTAATATATTGTATTTCAAGTTATCAGACCCACTTTTTATCCAGACAAACGTAAGCATTCTATTATCCTCCAAACAACAAACAACAGACGTCAAACCTTTCACGTTGTTGCGTATTATCGCCTCCGCTGTACTTTTGCGCACTTAGCTTCTAAAAAATAACCCTGATCGAAATAAAACTGGCTACGCCTTACAAAGTCAAAGTGTGTTTGCTGGTTTTTGGGACACAGTTTTTTAGTTGAAAACTGCGAAATCTATAGATACCGTAGCGTTAATACGTAAGCACCGTTAGGAAAATTATTAAGATTATTTGAAAACCATATTTGTCAAAGGTTTCGGAGATAATCACAATTCTTATATAATATACTTAATTTGCATCGAAACTTGAAGTGTTTCTACTTTTTCAAAGTTGAATGTAGTTGGAATTACTGAAAATGTCATTTATTTTATTGGCTAATACACTTGAGACTGAACAGAGGAGATTATTAATATCTACATAAGTATGCTGTCTTTGTTATCTGATAACCTGTTGCTGTAGTAGCGTTTTTTTTTAATTAATTTATTATTAAAATATTAGATAACTAAGTATACTTATATAATTATTTGCCCACGATACAGGAAAATGGACATTCCCTATTGCATTCATTTACTTTACACTTAATCAAATTTATTTAAGTTAAATTTAAATAATTATATATATATATATATATATATATATATATATATATATATATATATATATATATATATATATGTGTGTGTGTGTGTGTGTGTCTGTGTGTGTATGCATATCATATACATACATTCAAATACGCATAACTGACGCTTTATAGCCGCTTAACCGATTTTTGGCCGGCGAGGACATGGTTTTTTCTAAGCTGGCTCCGAACGAATGATGAAATATTATGAGTTTTTAATTTGTCAGAATGTTAGTCGGAGGGTTTGACATCTTAATAAGAAAAATTTATTTTCTATAATTTTGGATGTTGGTCTGGCCATGATCCCACGAATAAGAGCACAATCGGCTACTGCGACAAAGACCTCTTCTCTTTGAAATTTTTGTTTGTTTTTTGTTTAATGATACAGTAGTTAGAAAAAAACGAATTCAGTTATGAGTTGATATTTCCAGCAAAACTTTTAGCTGAATAATCCCCCAAAATTTACGAAAGAAATGTATGAATTTGTGTAGGTCAAGCATATATGTACATTTATTAATTATTGGCAAACTTTCATTTACAAATATATTAAAAGGATGTGGACTACAAGCTTTTCTCGCATGATATAAGTAAAAGTAGATTTTAGATGAAGGAAGGAAGTGCAAATAATCATTGTTTTGATTATAAAATCTTATGAACAGTTTTGATGAATGAGAATAATCACTCCTCGTGAGCGTGTTTATTTTTCAAGAGACTTTAAGTACATACTGATTATTAAATGTAGAGCGAATATCCGAATAAAAGTGGCGTAGCTAAAAGTCATAATCATATTTATGCATACATATGTCCATGTGTCATTATGCATGTTCACTTAAGAAGTATGTTATCTGAAAACCAATAACAATATTGATAGTTTGGTAATATATATATACTTATAGGTATTAGGAAATTACCAGCGAGACTTATAGCAACTTAAAATCTAAAGAAATAGTATTAAAACATAGAAAATGTGAAATGAGTCTTACTTTAAATGGGGATGCTACATATGAGTTTAATTTTAAAAGCATTACTTTAGGTCAGTAGATCTTGCTATATGAAGGAAGTGAAATATACTTTCGATTCAGGCTTTCCATGAAGAACTAGAACATCTATCTAACAGAGAATTATTGAAATCAAATAACTTAGAAACTTACTCATTGAAATTTAGTATAACACCAATATTATTTCTAATAGAGACATAACATTCCTATTTTGATATATTACTACATAACTGAGTTTTTTTGCCCATGTGTATGTGTATTATATTATTTAATATACTTACGAGATGTTTGTTTGACTTTGAGGTAATTTGCTGGAATATATGAAAATTCCATCCAATGTAGCATAATATTACTTTTAATATTGAGATGTTCAGTATGATCTTCACAAAGATTAAATTTCCTCCAAATCCAGCTACATCGATTTTTCATGAGGTATATATTTTTGCCTAGTACTTATGAACCTTTATCAAAAAAAAAAAATCCAACTTTAATTATTCTATAAACATCTTTTTATTTTCTTAACTGCACTATGCACTTCATCATCAAACATTTTTGAATATTAATAAAATTTTAGAAATGAAATGCTCAGAATAACAATTTCGGAAAGTAAAAATATAGAGTAGTTTAGCGAATGCCTATGGAAAAAGACTTGTATAAATGTCAAAATTGTAGAAAGTGTCAAATTATTACGCTCTTTACACATCAACTAAAGTTTTATAAAGGTTGGATTAACGGCGCTCTACCATGAATCAACGTCTGTAACCATAGGAGCAGCCGTAATTACATTTATTACAATCAACTGTGGCACCATAGAAACATATTGAGAAGGTACAATCCAAGGGTGTACAGCTTTTAGCGTTCGCTGCAGCCACTTATCATTCCCGTGTGGTTGTTGTTGTAGTAACTTCAAGAATATTCCGCACAGTGAAATCGGTATCTAATTCGACGAGACGTGATGATCGGGTGGAAATTTCATTCGGTGATCACGCTTCGTCAGACCCGAAAAGGTGCGCGAGCTATTTTAGCCGATTATTTACACTGCACCCTTCGGTTGACAGAACGAAATGACAAGTAACCCGCTGTTTGCGCAAACTGCCAAACCACCAGCGAAACGCTTGATTTATTCAGGGAAGACGTCAGGGGGTTATCAGGAAGGCGAAAGCCTCCAAATCCATCGGCCCTGACGCAATAAGCATGCTGATGTTAAAACATTTGGGCCCAGCGGGAGCAGATTATCTCACCAAGGTTCTCAATTTGTCTTTCACTACTCTAATTATACTGAATATGTGGAAACTGGGTAGAGTGGTCCCGCTACTAAAGCCGGGAAAACCTGCAAGTAAAGGAGAGTCATCGGCCGACATCCCTCCTTTCCCCAGTAGCGAAGGCAATTGAGGCCTTGCTGCTCCCGTTTCCTACACACCATATGTGCCCAGCTACACATCAGCATGGCTTCCGGAAAGTGCACAGCACCACAACAGTACTTAACGTCATAAACACTCAGATATTTCATGGCCTTAACCAAAATCGACCCTGTTCGCGAACTGTTCTAGAGCACTGAACCTGCCGAATGCTTTCGACATGGTTAATCACGCAGTGTTACTATAGAACATTGAGGATTCCTCATTACCGCCTAGGTTGAAGAGGAGGACCATGAATGTGAAGGTCGAACATCCCAAAGTTACTGGGAGTCACATTTGACAGCCTGCACTCCTTCACTCCGCATATGACTGCAATTGCTACCAAAGTACAGAGCCGCAACAAAATCCTCCAATCGCGAGCCGCTAGCATCTGGGGAAAAGACAAAGAAACACTGCTGGTAACGTGCAAGACAATTGGCCGGCCGGTCGTAAACTATGTTGCACCGATTTAGACGCCGGGGATTAACGAAACGCAGTTGAAGAAGCTTCAGACTTGTCAGATCACCGCCTTCGGACCGTAACGGAAAGCCCCCTGATGGCGCCGGAGCACCACTTAGGAGCATAATGTTATGCTGTGTAAACAATATCTGCTGGGATGCTACCGACGGGATCATCCCAACAGACACTTATTGGGAGGGAGTACTTGACTACCGCGACGCCGTGCTGCAATACAGACAAGACTCGCTGGGCAGGACAGCGTACAGACAGGCCATAAACACCATTCACCGGAAGTCCGTTAACACCTTTGTGAACTCTCTTCCCGTGAATCGTGTTCTCCGAGTTCAAACATCACCCATAGCAGAACCTGGCACAATTAAGGTCTGAATATTGAAGAGGGCTTAACTCCTACCTATCCAGACTCGACACTGACATACCCAACATATGTCCCGCATGCAACGAATCGCCACAGGACACTAACCACCTCTTTGCATGCCCAATAACCGGACTCATCTAACATCCCTCTCTCTCTGGTCCGAACCCGTCGAAACAGCACGTTTCCTGGGCCTCCCGTTAGATGATATCGATGACTAAGACTAAACCTACCTGACCCTAGACGGGGTTGGCAAAGCCGCTACCACAGCGCGTTTCCAGGGCCTCCCGTTAGATGACCTCGATGACTAAGACTAGACCTACCTGACAGTATGGTTGGTAAAGCCGCTACAACAACAGCAACACAATATCTAATGAGTCGTCGTTAAGAGTTTTCGAGGGCAAGGTTTTAAAATAGTTGTAATGAAGAAGAAAAAACTAACACCGATTTAAGCGATTTCGAAATGTAATTTAAAAAAAAATGTCGAAATATAATTTCAAAAAGAATAATGTTATTTAATTTAATTTCAGAGATCCAATTTCAGATAAATAACCGAAATTGAAATTAAATTTGCAGAAACAATACAAAACAGTGTCAAGGCATTATGGTACGGTACCACTGGTCGGAAACATTGTTACTCTTGAGTTGTTGGAATCAGCTGTATGGTATGGTTATGGAAAATCGAATTTAAGCTTTAAGTAATTCACGATAAGCAGCATAAAACACATGGGAAAAGTTGTCAAGAAAGCCACATTAAAAAATAGTGACAGAATTCGGCTCTTGCCTCTAAATTATTATTTTTTAAATAAATAAATAGTACTTATTCGCATCTAGTTTTATTTGCTACTACATTCTACTGCTATTTTATATATTATTTTGTGATATAATCGTACAATGAAACAAAAGGCTTTGAAAATTTTTTTTTAGAGAATTTCGGTGCATATTAGGTAGTATTATTTGCTGGCACTGGCAACACTGGTTGTTGGCTGTGTCATATCTACATTGGTTCTACTAATCATATTTGCCGGATTATATTAACTTTGAACTAGATATTAATAATAATTAATATTTACTTCCATTTATTTAACAATTTATTGTAGCGCAATGTCGGACGCTAATTTAACCGAAAGTCATCCAGAAAATGCAGAAAACAATGTGGAAGTAACTGCCGCCCATTCGGACACCTCAGTCGATTCTAAATCAACGAAAAGTCCATCGATTGGTCCATCTGTGGAACAAGAGATAATTGAACAACCCTTACCTTCCATTGAAGATGTTGTTCTCATAGATCCTGAATGTTTGGAATTGGACCTGAATCACCATCGTGTTGATAAACTCGAAAACTTTGAGCCATTAAAATGCATCGAACGTCTCTACCTACGATGGAATCTTATCAAAAAACTTGAAAATTTAGAAACATTAACAACATTGCAAGAACTAGAGCTATACGATAATCAAATAACAAAAATTGAGAATCTTGATACCTTAGTGAATCTGGAACAATTAGATTTGAGCTTTAACCGTTTGACTAAAATTGAAAATTTGGATAAATTAATCAAATTGGAAAAGATTTTCTTATGTGCAAACAAGATTTCTGTAATAGAAAACCTGGGCATGCTAACAAATCTAACAATGTTAGAACTGGGAGATAATAAAATTCGTAGAATTCAAAATATTGAAATGCTTGTAAATCTTCGCCAGCTCTATCTCGGCAAGAATAAGATTACGAAAATTGAAAATTTGGATACATTGGTAAATTTGGAGTGCTTAAGTTTACAAGCGAACCGTATAGTTAAAATTGAGAATTTAGATAAATTAGTTAAATTGACAGAACTATATTTGTCGGAAAATGGCATTGAACTAATTGAAAATTTGGAATGTAACAAAAATTTAGATACATTGGACTTGGCCAAAAACAGATTAAAATCGATAGATAACATTGGAGAATTGAAAGATTTAGAAGAATTGTGGTTAAATGATAATAATGTTTCAGACTGGAAAAATATTGAAACGCTTAAAGAAAATAAAAAACTTAAAACCGTTTACTTGGAACATAATCCGTTAGCAAATGACAAAATGTACCGCTTTAAATTGCGAGGCATTTTACCGTGGTTGGAAAAAATAGACGCTACACTGTGTCGATAGAAATAAACATGTATAAAGTTATGTTGAATATATTAAATGTTTGCTGCTACAATATACATATGTGTAATAAATTGTATTATCACTTCTTTTGTAATACATACTTGAATATGTTAAAAGTATTTATAAAAAAAAAGAATTATAAAAAAATTAATTACTATTTAAAATGTCCTTTCGTATTTTCGTTAACATGGTAAAAATAAATATTCACATTGGAGATTTTTGCAACATGTAAAACATTTCATATTTAAAAAAAACTACATTGTATATCTACATATATTAGTCATACTTTAAACACACACACACACACAAATAATTTAAACTAATTGGCTTTAACACAATAAAGTTTTGTATATCTAAATAAAAATTTAATAAAAAAATTATAATTACGGTAATGAGTATTTACTTACTAATTTTAATATATTTGTGCCTCTGCTCTAAATACCACTCCAACATATATGTGTAGACTTGCCTACATCGGTTAGCGTATATTTGAAGCACAAGAGAATATAGAAATGCGTTAGCGGATTCTCTAAATGGTGTCTAGTACGTCAACAGTACTGTATAGAGTCTTTGTTTCTAAATACACTCTTTGCAGCAGATATTGCTTTTAGAACATATCGATATACTTTAAGGAGAGCAACTGGCTTACTATGGAAACGATGTATGTATAGACAATATCAGTGATTACGGCTTTATGCTACTCTTCGGGAACTGTCGAAATTACTGTTAGTGACGCCTGTATTTAAACGGAACTCTGAAAAACTAGAAATATTTGTACATAGAAATGAATTTAAATTTTATGTATTGATTTTACTTTTGCTTCTCTTTTTTATTAAAGTAAATTAAAACAGAATTTCTTATATCTAAAATATATATATATACTTTTTTTATTTTTACCGATGCGTTGGAGTTTCGTATATATGTATTATGTATGTATTAATATATGCAAATGCAAACATAAATTTTCGCACTATTTAAATTTGACATATTGCAAGTAACCTCAGGAGACACTCAAATGTTAAAGGACATAAATAAAAAAAATAAAAATATATCATATCCAAAATGCAAAATATATGTATACTCTAAAAATTATAACATGTTCACTTTGTTTTTGTAAGCTCAATATTCAAATGTATAAAAGAAAGCCAATTTTAAAAATCTAGAATATTAAAAATTCCAATAGCAGTAGAAATTCTCTATGTGATAAAATTAGAGCAACTAATCGAAATTGATTATATAAAAAATATTTTTTATTTTGTACGCTCCCCTTAAATTAAATAATTAATTAAAAATAAAAAAGAAAACGAATCATGTCACAAGATAATATTTAAACACGAGCTGACGAACACTCTTTGAATAACATATTTGCCAGAAACTTCAATCATTGATGTGAAGTTCATGAGGTGGTAATGGCGAATATTTTTAACGTGCGATCTAAGGCTGTGATATTTTTTCTTCGCCTTTTACTGCCGAAGCATAAGATGCCCCACTGGCTGTAGCGTTCTGTTTGGATGATTCTTCTTCAGTTGCTCGTTCAGTCACAGCTGCAACAGCGCCTGAACCTCCCAGTGGTTGTGGTGAATCAACTGTAACGGAAAATTTACCAAGTTTAAAATATTAACAGCGGTACTCATGAAATCCCGTAAAACCAAAATTATGTTAACGATTATCAACTTTACAAATTATGCCTTTAGATTATTGACAGATCTACTTATGTATAACTATGTGTATATGTACGTTTAAGAACTTTTCTTTAATTTTTGCTTTAATCGGTAGGTGCGGTATACGTATTATTCCCTACGGCACGATGGACGTATCGAACTATATATATATATATAATTTTTGCAACTGCTGAAGCGATTTTCGGCCGAGCTCCTCCTCCAATTTGTGGTTTTGCGTCTTGTTGTCTTACCAACAAATGGAAGGACCTACACTTTATTTTAAGTCGCCTTTCTAACGGCAGATAAATTTTTATGAGTACTCAACACACTAATTAGCCTTTAATAATTCCCACCTGTATTTGCGACACCCACCTGTAAACCCAAAAATTGAAGAATTTTTTTTTTAAATAGTAGCAGTACAAGCATCAAATATTTGGAAAGTTGTGAGTACCCTAACGGGTTTAAACTAAAAAACTAAAAAATATGAGAACAAGTGTTATGATGTTTTGTTATACGGCTCTTATAATTGTGGAAAGGCGAAGGCGAGTGGTACGGTAAAGAAATGTGAAAATGAGGTTTCTAATAATGCCTGCCTTTAATATCCATTGCATACGAATCATCTATGCGTATATCATGCTTCTTGATAAGTTGGCATTCTGCACCCTCCATTGAAGGAATGGAGTACACATACAAATATCCGTCTTGGGAGGCCACCAAAAGTCTGCAAAAGTTAGCAAGTAGAGGACATTGATTAGCATAGATGTATTAAATATTCAAAGTCTATAACGATAGATTAAAAATGAAAGTTTCCTAAAAAATCAAAATCGTTCCCTTTCTTTTCAAATATTAATATTAAGATTTTTATTTTATTTTTAACAATACAAAATATTAGATCATATCCAGCTTTGAGGTGTGAGGAGCTGCTCATACCCATGCTCAACGACATGCCCGAGTTGTGAACATTTTGACGATTTTCTACCCGAAGCAGAAAACTTATAACAACGTTGTAACTCATACTAATAAGACCATGGTCGTCGATAGTAGCAGTATGCAATGCATTGATATTTAAAATAGTATGGATTACTGTAAATAGCGTGCGCGCAGATCTCTGGGCGATATACAAGTATATTACGAGTAAAATGGAAGATTATTAATTTTTCATTTAACCTCCATCTATAACTATTAACTTCTATTGGGTAGAAACTGTGTCGAGTGGGTAACTATTTGTATTGTTAGTCTGAAGTTTATAGGTTCGAGACATGATCAAATCAAATCTTAATTCAAAATTCTAAATGCGGTGTTAGCTTGGTGGCAAATGTGTATTTCACATATTTATTTCTTAGAAGAGCCCTCTTCCGCTCTCCTTACTAAATGTTATGAAGAACTCAATTTTAAATACATATTTAATACACGAAAATGTGAAAACATACCTTAGCTGCTTTTGAATTGTTGTAATTGCACAAATACGTCTAATACCAGGTTCCGGCAAGGATACCGATGTAAATGCACGGCCTTGCGTAAATACGTCAGTCACTTGCGTGGGCAGATAGCTTGTTACAGTTTTGCTGAGATATCTAAAAAGGGAATAACTAAAAGCATGAGAGAGTAGACATGGGGTAGCGCAACGACAAACGATTGGACAATGATGATGGAAAATATGTGAAGTGGCGTAGGTGTCGAATTGGGATATAATGTTATTATGATTGATGTTGGAGTTGTTGGTGGTTGGTGTGTTGAAAAAAGGTGTGGATGTTTAGAACAGATGTTATGCGATTTTAAAGGAAGAAAAAGAAACACAAAAAAAGATGAATATACATGTACGCTTGAGAAATATAAATACATAAGAAAATTAAACAAAACAAAAAGATAAAAAGTACAAGGAAGCAGTAAACTAAACTAAATAATAAAACAGAAAAATGATTTTTACAATATAATAAAATAAAGTCAACATACCCCATCCAATCATCAGATGTTTGCTTAGATTCAGCTTGTTCGGCTACCGTTCGGTCTAAACGGAAGATGTGCACCGTTTCTGTATTTGAACTTGATACTAAATAGCCAGAGCATGTACTAAAGGAAAGTGAAGCGATGGAAACGCAACGTTTCAGACCACGGCGTAACTCAAATAGCTTGCTACCATCAAGAGAGGAAAATACGCGAATTACAGTACCACGTTCGCTAGCTGTGGCAATTTCAGTTCCAGAAGGGCTAAATGCCATCGCTGCTAATGGAGAATCATGCGCAGGTATCATTGTCTTGGCATGTAAATTGATAGCATCAAATATTTGTACTTCACCGGCAGTGATGCTGCCCGGATACGCCAAATAGCAATGTTCCGATGAGGAAGAAAGAGCGCAAAGTCCATTCGCATTGCACGGAGTGTCACGTATTGTATGTACAACTTTCATGTCTTGGATATTATGGATATAGAGACTTTCTTCTAAGCATACAACTAGTCGTTGTCGATTTAATTTAACCGACAATATGGTATTTGAATATGAGTAGTTGCATATTTCGCTCTGTTTTTTAAAATCGCAAACCTAAAATCAAATTTATAGTATTAAATAATAAGGTACTTTTGTTTATTTCTTACTTTAAGCTTTCGAGGAGACCGTTGAGACACAATCGCAACTAGCGAACTTTCGAAGAGACGTTCAATTAAAAATATTTCATCGGTATCACAGCTATATAATTTACCCAAAGTTAAATCGACAGAGCTAAGACTGTATAAACTATATCCGTTACGCGTTGCTACTGCCAAAGCTCTACATTGTTAAATTGAATAAGTTAAAAATATGTTTAAGTTTAATATATAAAATGAACGTAGAATTATGATTTACTTACGTAACGTTTTGATTAAAATTCGCATACACTTCACCGGCTTCGATATCAGGACGACCCAAAAGATTCATCATTATCGCTCAGTGTGTTACAACAAAAAAGTCAAAGCTGGCCTTTATCCGAATTTATTAGCTGACTAAAAAGTTTATTAGTTTGGATGCAGATAATTTTATTCTTGAAGTGATTGTTGCAGCTCAGGAATCCTAGAACAAAAAAAAAATCAAATGATATATAAATATTTTTTGACACGTTCTACTTTTGGTTGTACAACATCAAGGTTAGAAGATTACAAGATAAATAATTATTAAATTTTTCTTTTTAATTCTTATTTACATTTATATTATTATACAAAATCTCTTGTCATGTAGCCTTTTAGCAATTAATTCTTAGAGATCTGTTTTAAAGCATATTGTCCTTACTCTGCAATAATTTAACCAAAACAAACTGTTGCGCCTTTTAAAAACGCGTGAACTAAACACATTCCCAAAGGCAGTTTTGTCTTCCAAGGTTTTTATATACATACAACATGTATACGAACTCAATTACGAGTGGACCTCTCTATATCGATTGTGTGTGTAATCCTTTTCACTAATGATAAATAGGCGTATTTTTTACAGGTATATATAAAAGAGAATTGTGACCACTTCCAAACGGATTTTTTTAAAGCTATAATCGAATACACCAAGCGTTGAGCTAAAACGGATTTCAATATATGCTGATACGAGCTACTACTATAAAAGTTATGATTTTTGTCGTTGTGAATTGAAACTTTCGATTTTGAGGGAAATCCCGAAATGTGCTTGTAATATTATTTGCATTTGTTTTAATTCAAAGCAAATCCTTTACGTGTTCGAAGTTAATATATATGTACATATATGTATATATATTATTTAAGGTATATATTTATTTAAGGTATATATTTTATTTGATAACTGCTATCAAGATGGTTCTTTGTTTAGTTATATAGATTTAAATCTCCTTGATGAGGAGTTTTCTTTATTCATTTTACATCTTACATACATAAGTACATGATGTTGAATAATTTTTAAAACGCAATGACAAAATATAACTTGATTATGTCCCATATCGTATATATGCGGGGCAATTGAAACGATTATATTTGCTATTTTGTTTTCAAAAACATTAATAATTATATTTAAATGTAATCCAATAAAAAAAGTTACCAAACATATATATAAAGTGAGAAGTTTACTGACTGATAAAAAAATGTAATCAAGATATAACAAACGAGGGAGTATTACGTACTTACCTTCTCCGACCTTTTCCTTCAAGTTTTTAAATTCAAGTCCCGACTTTTTCTTGGTAAAAACAAATACGGCTAAAGCAATTTAAGCAGCTAAATTATTATAATTTGCTAATAAACTACTTGGTCAGATTTCAACGCACAAAGTTGTTTTGATGATCTTTGTCATCTGTATGCTGGTCTAATGTTTGCTTTCAGTGTCCATCTTGCCTCTATTCATTTGCCTTTAAATCTATTACCGAATAGTGTTGCCAGTCTCTTCGTCCGTATTGCACATTCAATTTGTAGCAATTTTCGTAAATTAAACAACGTCAAATTTTTACGATTTCGTTAAATTACCTTAATAAATGTTAAATAAAAGTCACCAACTATGTTTGCAGTTTCTTGATTATAAAGAATTTACTCAATGTCCTTTTATTACTCAATAACTAATAAATAATTCATTTCACTATTTCCAGCAACTTCAATAATGTACTATTTTTATTTCACAGTAGTGTAATCACCTACGCGCTCACTTTTCGACTGGTTGCCTAGGCAGTTATGTTTCGCCCTTATATACTGAATCGATTGTTTATAATTACCATCTGGAATGATCGAATTGTTCTCAATAACGAATGTTCTAGACTTAAACTATAGAACATGCCAGTTATCGGCTTCTCTCTTTCATCTGACATTCGCTGCGCATTTTCGCCACACTGCCCTCCATCTAAGTCTGATCGTCCCGATCGGACACATTTGCTGTTCAAAACACAGGTGAACCACTTTCATCTTGTTTCTTGGCCTCACGACCGTCTGGATTCGATACACAATGTCGTTTAGTTGATTGATTATCTTGTATGGACCTTTCCATTTCCATTGAAGTTTTAGGGACAAATCTTTCTTCCGCTAGACGCTAGATATCCATCGGTGGATATGAGCTACCTCCGCAAGTGCTCTTATAGGGTCAGTTGGAATCGTTCTACCATGCCATCTGATTGAGGATGCAGAGCTGTCATTCGGGTTTTTAGAGTACCAAGTATCAGGCACATCTCCTGGAGCACCGCCGAATCAAAGTTTCTTCCTTGGTCTGAGTGCAATTTATAGGCGTATCTGGTAACCCAATTGTGAGTGAATGTATCATCAACTGTTTTGGGTTCCTGGTTTGGAATTGGATAAATCTCAGGCCGTTTACTAAAGTAGTCCATAACCACAAGAACGTATTTGTTTTCTTGATTGCTTATAGGGAATAGACCGGCTACATCCATGGCAACCCGCTCAAATGGTGCACCTGATTTATACTGCTTCATCTGACCATGACTTCGTGATTTTGGCCCTTTAGCTGCTATACACTCCTTACAGTTAGCAATCCACTCAGCGATCGATTGACGACAACCACCACTATAGAACCGCTGCTTATTCTTTTCTAGGGGTTTCGTAATGCGTATATGCGCTCCACTAGGACCATTAGGGAATTCCTTAAGAATATCCGGAATTCTTAACTTCGGAACTACTATTAGTCTTCGAGAGCAGTGCAAAGGATAACTGTCCTTCTATCTCACATCATTTAATCTCCGATTATCCGCGCAAAACCGCAAATGGCCATCTTTCTTCTGCACAACTACTACGGGCGGACTCCAAGGGCTTGCCGATGGTTCGATAACACCGCTTTCACTCATTTCTTTAATTATTTGGCCAACAGCGTCACGTTTGGCGAGTGGAGCATTTCGAGGAGCTTGACGAATTGGCCTAGCGTCACCAGTATCAATGCAATGTTTCACTATGTTAGAGTATTTGCAGATAAGCGGACTGGACTTTTGCTTGTACTAGCCTTCGTCCATGCATTTATATCTTCCTCAATGTCCTTACTGCCAATGGAGTCGATTTCAGAAGAATAACTGCAGTTGATGATGGCTTCCACCTCTTGACATTGCCCTAATATAATTCCTCTAGGAATTTTTACTGGTGATCTGAAGTCATTTAATTAATTTGTTTGTCCCACAATCTCCATCAATCTTTGCCCAAACAACTGCTTCCGACTTTGGTGGGATCAGTTCACTGCTAATTATAGCTAATACTTAGTGGTGCTTCCATTTATAATACCCTTATACTCCATAATTTGGTTATTCAAGTCGATCTTGATACCTTGATCCATCAATAAATCTGATTACCTCACCTACAATATGCGCGACTATAAAGCTGTGTAACACCGTCACATTCCGTATTGCGATCTCACATGTTACTTCTCCCACTACTTGGGTGTCCTCACCAGTCGCCGTTTTCAATCTTGCTCCAGCTAATGGTCTCACTTCTTTAGGGATCAGGTCAGTTCGAATGATGAAGTGTGATGCGCCCAGATCCGTCCATCCACATATCCACCAATAGTAATATTGGTCGTTTTTCTGCCTATTTGCGAGGCGGAGATTATGGGCCGTTCAATTGCACGAGACAGCATACGCCCCTTTCGCCTGGCTCGTTTTAATTTAACGACTGATTAGAGTCGGATTCGCTTTCTTCAGCCTTCGTTTAAATTCTCCTGAATTGTTTTTTTTTTTGCGGGAGGCCGTCTTACATTCCCTCGGGAAGTGGCCTGGCTTTCCACAATTGAAACATTTGCCAGCTTAATTCTTGATATTGGCACCAGAACTATTCCTTCCATCCATCGACTTTAGAGTTTTCAAAATTTCATTCATCACATCTGGTGTTTCTACTTCTACTCGACTGACTTTGTAGGCTGGCCTGCTTATGAGTGACGCCGTTTTACGTGTTTGGGCATAGGCGAGAGTCTCAGAGAATGTTGATTTTGGATTTGCGTATATTTCTCGCTTGGTGTAAATGTATTTTATTCCGCTGATGAACCTTTGTATTTTTACCCTTTTGAAGTGCTCGCCCGATGCATACCCAATGGCTAACTAAGCCAATTCTCAATTTCCGAAGCATATTCCTGCAGGGATTCCAACTCCGTCTGGTAAATTTGCCTCCCGTGTTCGCTACCACAGCGTCTTTCTACAGCTCGCATTAATGCGTCGTAATCATCTCTCTCTTATTCAGGAATAGTCTGCAAAATTTCCGCTGCAGGTCCTTCTAACGCAACGAATAGTGCAGCGAATTTTTCCTCTATGCTCCAGTTATTTGCTGTAATACGTCTTTTCAAGCTGTAGCTTAAAGACTTGGAAAGGAATTTTGCGTCAAAGGATGGTATTTTCACCCTGGGAGTGTTCACTGAAGTAGTTGGACGATGTAACTGCAAATCCCGGAAGCGACCTTCCAATGCGTTGACTTTGGCTTCAGTTAGCTTCTCTATCTTACCGTGCCGATCTTCGAGTCCGTCCTGTCATTCCTTAAGTTCTGAGTTGTCTTTCACCAAATTTTTTACATCACCAACGCGTTCACTTTATGACTGCTTGACTCTGCAGTTGAGATTCGGCCTTATTTACTAGTAGATTGTTCACAATGAACCCGTGGAATGATCGAATTATTCTCGATTACGAATGTTCTCGATTCAGACTCTAGAACATGCCATTTACTGGCATTCATCTGACATTCGCTTTGAATTTCGCCACAATAGGTAGGTCTAATTTTCGAGACCGCCATGGCGCTTCTTATCCATATACGTTCTTTGGTATATTGAAAGAAGCTTAGTGTAACCTGAATGTAACATAAACTTCGACGTATTAATTCCGTCGATTATTATTCATATCGCTTGAGAAATCGATAAAGATTTAAAATCTTCTCACATCATCACCTAATTATTGTTTATTTTTTTACGTGCGCGATGTTGTTTTGTTTTCTTACAATTAATTGATCGTCTTTCGGTTCAAATATTCTATAATGAAAGATAATAAAATGGAACTACAAAAACCAAGCAAAACCAGCCTGCTGAAGTTAATGATTTTGCGAGCTTGGCGTGAACGTTGGAATGTTGCACTCTGGGGCATAAATATTAAGCGGGTGAGGAGGCCATATATTTAAAAGAATTAAAAATTAACTAATAACAATTTACAAAAAATTTAAATAATCAATTTTTATAATTCAAAATATATGTTTTTAATCACATTTTTTCAAAGTAATTATATTTGCTCTTAAAGACTTTAAATTTATTGTTACCCAAAAACTGATCAAATTGTAACTTATTGGTGTCAGCATTATCTTATTCACATAAACAGTTCGTCATCCTATTCTTACTCTAAAGTGGCCGTTCAAATGTGGGATCCTCCGTCTTGGCTAGCGCCATTATTAGTTGACGTTGTTTCATACTTAGTTGGCGAGGTACACGTATTTTGAAATTTATGATATGATCACCAGTGCCATCGCGAGATCTGATTCCTTTTCCTTTTAAAGTCATTGTGGTATGGCTCTCAGTGCCAGGATCTAGCTTTACTTCTAGTTCCTCGTAAATGCCTCGTACTTTAAAAGTCCCACCTAATACTGCCTCTGATATCGTAAGATACTTGTCTGAGAGTACGTTGTTACCTACACGCTGAAAAACATCGCTCGGTTGAACCTGTACGCGGTAGTGAACACGTTGTTTTGTCTTAGGGTTCTCAACAGGTACCAGTTCACCGTGTTTCACACCTGGTGGCACCTGTGCTACAATGCGAACAGTTTCCAGAACAACCCCACGGTTCTCACAGGTTCCACATTCATTGCGATTAATATATCGTTTACCGTGACATTGATCACAAACTTGAATGCTTGTATAGGTAGCTGTCTTTTTAGTTAGTTTCCCTATACCTTGACACTTTCTGCAAAGTTCTGGCTTACTTCGGTTAACCAATTGTGGTGATTTACCATTACAGGCGGAACACTTCTTTAGAAAACGTAAATCAATGTTCTTCTTTAATCCTTGTGCTGCCTCTAAGAATGTAAGCTCCAATCTCGATTCCCCGGACGTCATTTTGATTAATTCTAAAAAAGTAGAAGTAAAATAGTTGAGTAAAGTGTATTTATTATTTCATTCACATGCCTTCGCGTGTTGTGGGCAAGATAACCTCTCCCTTGCGATTGGGAAGTGTACTATTGGCACTTGCGAATTTATGCAGGAATGACTGTTCATCCTTTACTATGCCTAACTGGTCATATTCCAAACGTTTGGTTTCATCAGTCAGGATGTGATATGCATTTGAAATCTCTTGAAAACGTTTAGATTCATGTGGTGTGGAGTTTCCTACAAATTGTGATATAAAAAATTATAATAACTTCATTTCAGTTTGAAAAGGGGAAAGAAGAGCTTCTATATGTTGTTTTCTTATCCAGACGTTAATAATCCGATAAAAGTAATCGGTACAAATCAGTAAAATAAATAAGACATAATCTACCTGCGTCTGGATGAAATCGCTTTGCCAACGAATAGTAAGCTGCTTTTATTTGCTGTGTTGTGGCGAGCCGTTTAACACCAAGTATTTTGTAGTAATAATCTCTGGGAAGTTTCTTCTTTTCTTGAGTTTCTGTCACCAGTTGTGATTGTTGTTGTTGTTCATTAAATCGTTGCATTTCATTTTGTCTATCCGGATAGTAAACTGGTCGTTGTACTTTAAATTGATATGCAACTGTGGCCAATTGTAATTTATTTAGTTTAAGAAAATTTTGTAAAATCGCACGGCTTATTGAATTTAAAACATTCATGGTTATTCCCGATTGAAATCGTGTAATCAATGGATTATTGATTGGGTTTAATTAATTAAAAGCAAATTATAAAATTTGGTAAAAAATATGTATATTTCAGCTTTCAAGTTTCACTACCAGTTTTACTTTCGTTCACTTTACTGACAAAAAATTATATTGTCTTCTGAACGCCAAAAAAAATGCGTCAGCTTGCTTTGTCAATTTGCCACACTAAGTTGTGTAGTGCGTTCAATATTTTTTAATTTAAAATTATTAGTTTTGGCTTTATATATGTACATTCCTATTTCATTATTTTCTGATATATAATAGGTACTTCCGAGAGGAGTGAGTGGTGATGCCTATAATTTGGCTGATTGTATTCTACAGCAATCCTTGGTGGGCTCCAATGCCAATCCGGTATGTAAATTTATGCTATTCTTCGGATTTAATAAATAAGTAAAAATAATTATTAAATGTATGAAGCACTTCCGAAACATATATAAAGTCGAATTACGGTTTATAATCTCAATTGAACAATAGCTAACATTTATCTTGTCATTTTATAAATTAGTTGGTTTTAAATTATTTAAACCATTGCCTCTGTGCAAATCTGGTCTCACATGCGGCTGTTTTGCGTCGAATATCGAAATATGATCACTTTGACCGAGTTTATTGCATCACAGCTTTGTTAGAATTTCTGGAGGATGTCATGAATGGCGTAACATGTAGGTAAGTAAATTTCATTTCACATAACATAATCTCTTCTTGTAACCTGTCTTTTTAGGAACAAACCAGAAGAAACTATACTGCCAAACGCGGTCACTTCTTTAATCTATTGGATAATACAAATAGTTGCTATGGTGATGAAAAACTTTGAAGTTGGCAGTGAAATCAGCACCGAACAATCATATATGTTTGAACGGATATGCGCTATTGTTGAAAATTTTACATCGAACCAATTCCTTATGGGCATATACTATATTGGTTGTTATGATGATATTGAAACATATGGCAAAATACGCGATAAATTTAATGGTCTCAAAAATATACTACAAGTTTATCCATGCAATAGTGCTATATCACAATCTCTGCAACAGCTAGCATATTTTGATGCCTCGAAATTAACTATGCAACGACTACATTCAAATGGTGTAGAATCGATTAGCTACTGTGTACAACCCCTTTTAGCCGTAGAAGTTCTACTACATCCATGCAATGATACCTCATATTTTGTTGCCGAACTGCAGATGATACAATGTCTTAAGAACTACACATTAACACGTCTAATCTACGAAATTATTCGTGCTGGTTTCATCTCACTCAGTAATGTTGTGGAAGTAAGTCGTGGTACTTTGTGGGGTGCCTTCACCTTTTTCAAAGTTCCACACATTATCAAACAGTTACATACATTACAAAAGTGTAAGTTGAAATGAACTATACAAAAATTATTTTGCTTGATATTTTTCTCAATTTTTCTTAGCGAATGAGGAGCAAACACCTACCGATCATTTTCCAGAGGTAGTTGAAGCATTCGAATTACTTCTAGAGGATAATTTACTCCTTGATTTATTGGATACGAAATGTTCATGTAACATAATAGAATATCTATTAAATGATTGGACCAAACAGCATCTTGTTACTGATGTACATGTGAAACATTTTGCCACTCAACGGTAAATAGTGATTATAAATGTACTCTTATGTTACATTTTTACCATTTCAATTTCCTTAATAGTGAAAACACTTCCTTGATGCTGCAAAAACGCGAATCAGGCAATCAGGCACTGTCAATAATAAATTTCATAATACGTGCTGAAGTTCCATTATCTGGAGTTTTAAAGACATTAAGTACAGACTACAATAAAGTTCAGGAGGCATTACTAGGTGTATTATGTCAAGTTTTAGTTGGTATGTACAAAAAAATTGATTTCAATTAACCTATTGCTTAATATTTTATTCATCATCCATTAAATATGTTATATTTAAAAACAGGCAATAGCTTCGATTTGATTTTGTCTGTGGCCACAGTAGAAGGTCGTTTAAAAACATTCGTTACTCGACTCATTCAATGTAATGAAAATTCAAAGCAGGTTCCTGGTGAAATTGGCAAACAATCGATTATACGCTCCACACTTTTTGATGTGTCCTTTCTTATGTTAACCTTTATTGTACAAACTTATGGATCAGATGTAAGAGCACGATAAAAATATGCACATACATATGTACATGATTAAGTAAAATATTTTTAAATTTCTGTTTATTCTTTTTTAATACCATTTCCTACAGGTGGTCTTATCAGACCATGGCGATTCTTTCTTTGAAAAGTGGGTGCGTGAATGCATGGCCGAACGTAATAAACCAAAAAATCCTCGCAATATGATTTCATTATGCGATGAACAAATTGTAGATGAGTTGCTGTTGAGTTTGCGTAATCCAGAAACACAGCATAAGAATAGGTAGGTTGCACTTTTTTGACAATCTAATTTCCCTGATAATCTGATAATCCCACAAATTTTTTACCTTCAATATCATGAAGTTATAATATAACAAAATAGTCACATGTTTATACATGTATGTATGTACAAAAATATGAAGAGCTGCAAGTAAGGCTTAGTCTTAAGTGCAGATTTCCGATCTCAAAGAGGGTAAACTTTTGTGAGAGAATTCAGTATTAGCGCAAACGTTTTACATTTTATTAAAATTGTTTTGAATTCATTGTAATTCTTACACAGTAATCTCACTTGGCAAGACATTTGTTTAAATTTACCCGGAGTGTTGAACCATGTGCTGATTGCCTGGGAAAAGGACATACTAACATCGACTGATGTGAAAAGTATCTTAGAAAATATCAAACGCAGAATGTTCTCCTTTTCCGTATGTGCTACATCATTTCTATGTGCATATATGTATTCAGTGCGTGAGAATGAGTTACTGAAACCGTTAAATATGATTCAGCAATTTTTAACACCGCTCAGTAGTGAGGAGATGACTTCACAAGAGAATGTCAAAGAACGCTTAGGTTTATCTTTTCAAATTATACGTAAAATGCAACAGGATGTACACCCATCGGGTAATACGAAATCGCGCAGTATAACGCTTACACAGAATCTTGTATCGCAAACACCTCTTTCTGATCAATTTCGGGAAGTGTGGAAAACGGTGGCAGAGCATGGTTGGTTGCCGGTAATGTCTGCACAGGTTTTGGAGTCATTATTGCAATCAGGAGGTCCAGCTTGGTTAACAAGACATTTGGTACACGAAATACTCATATGTAAATACACGAAGGTATGATAGCAAGGTTTTCGAAGTGGCATTATCACGTTCAAGGGAAAAATTGGTTAATTACTTTCTGTATTTTTTTTTTCTAATCAAAGGACATGCTGAAAACAATGGATATTGTGTTTGCTATCCTACATTTGGATATTGAACGCAACACAGAAGCGTTGTTAAAGGATATAATACCGTCTTATGCAAATCAAATGGTCGGGTAAGTACATTAAATATAATCTAGTTTTTGTTTGCTCATAAAATAATGAATTAAATATATATATACGAAAATTTTAGTGGTGAGATTAATGAACCACAATCCCATGTGTTGGCTCTACTATCCGTATATTGCATAATTTCGGCGCTGGAACATCGTCAAGGTACTATTAGTAGTTTACAACAAAAGCGCACACGTACACATAGTGAAGCTGATAACGGTGAATTAGATTTGAATAACGTACCAAAATTGCGTAAACTTAATCAAGAGGGCGGTTCAGACAACTCTTGCTCTAATGATTTTCCCAGTGATAATCATACACTTTTAACAGCTGCTGGTGCAGTTAATTCTGATAGTGCAAACACTACAACAGCTCGGGACAGCATACGTACGGCAACTCTTAATGAACCCCTATATTCCAGTGTACAATATATTTTTAAAGTATTACAACAATTTGTAACATCGGATGTGCTGACACCAAAAGTGTATTTTGCCTATCGTTTCATTTCCTTGCTGGTCGAATGTGGTGGCGAACGTATAAGACCGGTTCTCAAATTACTGCCTGCCCAACTCGTTCAGAATCTACTCAAAGTAATGGTGACTGAGGATATCAGTGTTGGGCTAATTTGTCGGTGAGTTACGACTGGTTTTCAGTTATGATAGATCACATCTTCATTTTGTATTAATTTTTGTTTTTAAATACATTTTAGTCTCTATGATCTGCGCACA
The DNA here is from genome assembly GCA_030068015.2 of Neoceratitis asiatica. Lineage (NCBI taxonomy): Eukaryota > Metazoa > Arthropoda > Insecta > Diptera > Tephritidae > Neoceratitis > Neoceratitis asiatica. The sequence continues at coordinate 91,558,714 of CM061526.1, forward strand.
TCAACTGGACGACAATCAGCAGTCTCTGATTTAAGCATTTGGCGCAATATTCGTCTAAAAGAGAATAGTTTAAAATTGTAAATTATAGAAATAAGCAAATTGCTTAAATTGCATATATGTAATCGTTAGTTTGCAAAATATATTTTTCCATCATACCTACGCATTGGATAAGTTTACCTAATAAAATGAATACTTAAATCATATTAATTGCTGCTTTCCTTCTTTAATTATTATTGAAAGTTAAATTAATATAAAAACGTCTACCTAAACCTAATATTAAAAGTTGAAAAGGTAGACGCTGATCCTAAAATTAAAAAGTTGATTCTCGGTATCACTTGAGGCATGCCTCAAATTGGGTATCACCCACCATATGACCCTGCATCGCCCTTAAAACATTACGTTCGAAAAGCGCACGGTTTGATTGCAATTGATCGGCTGCTTCCTTATTCAGTGGATCTTCGGGATTAGGCTCCTGAAAAATATGTTTATGAATGCGAAATTATTACAACAGTAAGTAAGTATTTGATTTGTACATTATTAATCAGTTTAACGTACCAAAAATAGAAATTGCAATCCATAAACAATCGAACTAATTGTCAATACTGGATTCCAGTCTTCGCGCAAAATATTTAAACAAACATTGCCCTCCAGATCGATATTTGGATGGTAAACTTGTGTTTCACACTTTACTTTTGGCGGTTCATGTGGGTAATTGGGACCCACGCGAAAACTGAAAACGAAACGTCCATTTCTATAAAAACCCTCGTCAGGACAAATCGTTAGTTTAAAATTGAGCAAGTCATTTGGATCTGGAAACTCGGTGGCGCATGTTTTCGGCAGGTTTAACTCGTTAATATCTGTAAAAGTTTAATGAAGGAAAATCTGATGACTGCTGCTATGCAATTAAATTCTACAACTGTAATATTAGTCGGATGAAGAGTTTTCTGATTAAACAAATGTATTGTTGTTATTTTAGTAATTACAAAAATATTCCAAATTGCCAACTGTCGTGGGAACTATTGGATTTTAGTCGCCTCTTACGACAGGTATGTTTTACCGCGGATAAATTCTTGAGCCCCTAACTCGCAGGGCGTCTTCGATTCATTCTTATTTTAATAGTTAAACTCATAATTTTTGAGTCTATCTACTGTTAATGTTTTAATAAATTACGGTTTACCTTTTTGTATACGTAGCTGCGCAGCCGATGCTTTCTTTTGCTGCCCGGTGCGAGCCAACTGTTCGCCATCCTTTTTTTGTTGTTTTAGTGAAAATAATTTAATCATAACGTTCTCCTTTCTTCTCCGTTTATTTTTATATTTCGTTCTTATATCGGATTATCTGATGAATTTATATTTTTCGCTCTCGATGCCACTGTTATTGATATATTTGCAGATTCCTTGTGTTTATAAGTTTTCAACCAAATATTGCAAATAAAGATATCGTCAAAGGGTCGGAGTCGGGGCGATGCTGGAGTGTTGTTGTTGCTTGTTAGTTATGATGGTACGCTTTCCTATCACCGTGCTACGACCCTATTTCTCCGAATAAAGTTTTAACGAATTTGTATTTTGATAAACTTTCAAATGTTTTTTATAGTAAAAAACTTTGTAACTTCTCGGATTCTAAATTATTCTGCCTCTCAAAGTTGTTCCAAGTTTTTGACTTTCAATTGCTAATGCCAAAAAATCACTTTAGTGTTGCCGTCCGGTATTTAATAAATTTGAATTGAGTTTGATAGTGAAGCAACAAACTACAATTTGAAATTCTTAGAACTCAAATTGAAAATCTAAATAGCGCAGTAATATATAATTATAATTATTTATATATTTTTTAAAATAAATTTGTAATTCACTACAATCGATATATGTACATATTAGGTAACAGGAACTATTAAAAATAGCAATACCAATCCATATATAAGATTTTTCGAAAATCAGGAAGATGGATGAGGGTACTATGAACTAATTATACAAGTTGGAGGCAGTTGTAGCTAAAAAAAAATAACTTTCATATTTGCGGTCATTTCTTAGCAGGATCACTTTGTTTGTTATTTATTTATATTAGAAACTAAAGCCTTTTCAACTATACTGATTTAAATAAATTTTTGCTTTACTTGAAACGACGTCAACCCTATTCATCCAGGAACATGTGTTTTCTCAATTCGAACATTCAAAACGAATTTGTTCTTAGCAAAATCAAAACAAAACTTAATTTTGAAAAGTTAAACGAATCCAGACAATTTTCGAATTCGGAGAGGTTAACTATTTATTTTCATTAAATTATTATTATTGTTGAGGAAAAAGTAAAATGTCCTTGGAACCTGACATTGCAAAAGAAGCTGTTCTCAAACGTAGTGAAAATATACCAGAAGGCACACCAATTGTAAAGGGCTATGATTGGAATCAAGGCATTGATTATTCCAAATTACTGCAATCGTATGTTAACACTGGCTTTCAGGCCACTAATCTTGGTTTGGCAATAAAGGAGATAAATAAAATGGTAATTTTGATGTATTGCTTTGGAATTATCATAAAATATTAAATTATTCACAGCTTGATTGCAGGCAAGAGCCAGTCAAACCGGAGGAGAAGGATATACATGAATCAGACGAATTTATAATAAGAAAGCACCGCTGTACAATTTTTCTCGGATTCACTTCTAATCTAGTATCATCAGGTTTGCGTGAAACTTTGCGTTTCCTTGTTGAACATAAAATGGTGGACTGTGTGGTAACCACTGCAGGAGGAATTGAGGAAGATTTTATTAAATGTCTTGCGCCTACATACATGGGTTCATTTGAATTATCCGGGCGAGATTTACGAGATCGTGGCATAAATCGTATTGGTAACTTGCTTGTTCCAAACGATAATTATTGTAAATTTGAGGATTGGTTGATGCCCCTGTTAGATGAAATGGTTGAAGAGCAAAAAGCTAAGAGTGTTGTGTGGTCTCCATCACTCATTATTAATAGACTTGGTGAGCGGATCAATGATCCCAGCTCAATATATTACTGGGCTGCAAAAAACAAAATTCCTGTATTTTGTCCGGCTCTTACCGATGGGAGCTTAGGTGATATGATGTATTTTCACTCATTCCGCCACCCTGGCTTAGTAGTGGATATTTTATCGGATTTGCGACGTTTGAACACAATGGCTGTAAAAGCAACTAAAAGTGGAATGATTATCATAGGTGGCGGAATAATAAAACATCATATATGCAATGCAAATTTGATGAGAAATGGAGCCGACTTTTCCGTTTTTATTAACACTGCTTCCGAATTTGATGGTAGTGACAGTGGCGCTCGACCGGATGAGGCGATTTCATGGGGAAAGATACGCAAAGATGCCACACCAGTAAAGGTATATGCTGAGGCGAGCTTAGTTGTACCATTGATTGTTGGAGAGACTTTTGTTAAAAGACATTTTGAAGAAAATAGTAAAAAGACGTCCCAAAATATATATATGGTTAATAAAGAGCAAATTTAACCAAAACTGGCTTAAATGTTTATAATACAACTTTCAGTAAAAAAAAAAAACACAGTAAAAGAGTATTTTCGAAAGAAGGAAAAAAATTGGTTTAATTCTAACTAAATAGATTCATTAACTTATATAACAAAAAATGTTTTGATATTTAAATGTCAATGTATAACAAAAATTATGTTTCTGCAAACACGAATTCAAACAATTTTCGTTGTTGTTGTTATAACCGGAGAAAAATTCCCCGAACTGGGCTTCGGTGAATATTGCGAGAGTGACAGTTCTTGACCGGATAAAAATTCGGGTCGTTACGGTATAAAGACTCGACTGTCGCCGGAACTATTGGATTTTAGTCGCCTCTTACGACAGGCATACCTTACGGCGAGTAAATTCCGGAACCGTAAATTTGAAATACTATATATATATATAACAAAGAAAAATTAATCAGCAAAACAAATCCGATGGTGAAAACTATAAAACAAAAAACAACCCCAACACTTTCTAATTTTTACTTAAGTAGCGATTTGGAAATTAAAAAAAAAATTCTTAAAATATATGTTTACGTAACCCGCAGTCTTTATATTTTCATATTTAAAAATTATATTTCAAATTTGAGTGGGTGCTTTCGTTCTTCTAGCCATTTTTTACCATCGTACAGCTTTAGTAAACCTCTACGATGTTTTTTACTAGCAATTATTTAACTAGAAATGATTTTTAACTACCCGATTTCATACTCCTTTTTAGAAGTCCTCCATAAAATTTTTCCATTTTTTACTTTCGGAAAAAGGGTTTACCTAGATGAGTTTATTAAATCTATCTGTAGCATATTTGAAATAAAACAAATTCTATTTTTCATGTGGATACCCTAATGGCGTGTGGAATTGTATAAAAGTCTGGCTACTATTTGATCTTAATCTGCTGATAGCAATGTTGACAACCCTTCGGTGTATTGCCCTTCTTCATTGGAAAATACAAAAATTTGCTAATTAGAGAAATATTTACTATCATTCCATTAAGTTTGTTCATATTTTCCGTATTTATAAACGGTTTGGCGAAATATCGGTATATAGTTCGAAGCTTTCGCTTTAATTTTTAAAAACATTTTCTTTAAAATAGTTTCGAAGTCATAATAATTAAAATTGACTCATACGTTGGTAATATTTGTGTTGAAAAAGCAAAAGCGACAAAAGTGGACAAGCAAGTAGCAACGCAGAGTCGCAGTCGAATTATAGCAGCGTTGACGAAAATAAAGAAAAGTGGACATCGAGGAAATTAAAAATTATCTAAAAATATTTGCAATTACTTAGATTAGTTTACGTATCCAAACTTGAAAAATGGTGTTAAAAGTCTATGTTAGTGGAATGTCCGGAAATAAGGAGGTAAGGATATGAAAGAAATATGATTTATCGATGATAATAATGGTTTTTTTGTGGCTGGTATATGAATGTTGTGTGATAGTATGCGGGTGGGGCTGCAAGCTACCCAGAACTCGGCAAAAGAATAATAGATGTGCGAATAAAAAGTCAAAATCTGGTTCCGGCATTGGCCTCGTATTGCGATATGATTTTTTTTGGTCAACACAAAAGGGCACTATATGCAAATGAACGAAAATCCAATGATTCCAATAAAGAAAATTATATATTATATACTTAGGTATTATATAGATGCATATGTGGGAGATATTCACACGAAAGCCTTTTGTTTTGTTAACTGGTGGGCGAGCAATAAAGTGGTATTAAGTTGGCGCTAGCATTTTGTATAACTGCGTGCTGTAGAAGTATTAGTGGTATTCGTCATTCTTTAAAGATGTGCTGGCCAGAATTTCTGGTATTTGTTTGAAGATACCACCTGTTAAGCTGCATTTATTCATACATTTCAACTTTAAAGTGAGTCAAAATTATTGTCTCTATGAATTACTTCTTGATTTTGAAGTTATATTGAGCGATTTTGGTTGCGCATTAAGGACAAGTAATTTATTGTTTAAAGCTTTAAACAGTTCATTCCCCTTATATCTCATTGATGTACAAACCGGTTTTCAATAATGCTTAACTATACTATACTTTGTGTTGACTATTAATATAATAAATGTATTAACAAACGGATGTTGCTAGAATTTCATAAAAATATTTTGTTTTTAATTTTTCTATTAATTTTTTTTTTGATTTATTTAACAAAATTAATAGCTTCTATTTTTGCTGTTAATTGGTATGTACAAGTTTGGATACATTTTAATTGACTGTTTATTTTTACCTCATAATTATCTGATGATCCTGGATATAGGAAATTTCGTTTCTTCAATATTTAAAGGTTTTGATTATACATCCATAAAAGACACTAACATGTGTACATACATATGTAGATGCATAACAAACACACGCAATGCATTTGTAAAAAAACAATGTGGTCATCATAGTAAAAAATTCTTTGTTCTTTGCTGATAACATACCTATGTATATATGTACGTCGTAAGGATAGAGCCGGATTTTACAGCATAAACACTTGCACGTTAAAAAAAAACACTGAAATTAAAATCGGAAAATAAAAATAAATAAGAAGTGTAACTTTTTTCTTAAACGTCGGTTATTTATTTATGCAGCTAAGTTCGTATCTCAGTGACTATCTATTGTGGTCAAAATTTATATTGAATTAAAATATTTCTTGCAATGAAATGCAAATTTAAGAAAATAGTTGTATACATACTTTTACTCATGTATGTATGTTCATATAACATATACTACATATACACTTAGTTGTAGCAGAATTTTATTTTAATAATCATATACCTGCTACTACCACTTGTGATTCATCACTCTTTTTTCTTTTTTCTTTTTTGTGTGGTTAGGTTCGTATTACTTTTGGTTAGTTAGCAGGGATTCAGTCCTACTATCCATCCACAACTCTCCCGCCTTCAAATATTATTTTTTTCTTTTGGGATAACGCCGTTTTTAATGTTTTACGTTTTCACAGGTTCGAGTTTTTGGCAGACATTAAATTCCAAAGTTACTTTCTTCTTTTTTCATTGGTATTATCGGCTTCGCAACTTTATGTTGTTACGATATACCATAAAAGCCAGTTTTCAAAGAGTGTATTACGCATTTTATTTTTGAATTTATCAGTTGTGAATTTCCAAAGTTACCATAATGTTTTCAGTATTCCTTCATTCCAGCGATTTGTGTTAGGCCGCAGTAAATTACCTTGTCTCAACTTATCCCTTGAAAACAGAAATGACTAAAACAATCATAACCTGGACAATGTTAATAGTTCCATTCGTTATGCACCAGTCATCACAAAACGTTTCTGTAATATATAATAGAGAGTGTAAAACAATTTAAAAGTTAGCCTTATACATATACGCTCCTTCGAACTGGTCATAAGTTAATAGGAACGACTATAAAATATTCTCCCGATGCCTTTAAGATGGCTGGCGCCTTCATCATTTTCAAAAATTCCTTTCTTAAATTTTGTATTTAATATTAGTGACACTGTAATAATAGGCAAATTAATCCAACACCATCTATGCTTGGAGTTACCTTATGTACAGCTTTTCGCGTTTAAAAATGCTGCTTAAACGTTGGGCTGATGTCTGATGTCTGATGTCTATCCGCGAGTATAGTTAATCGCTGACTGCCTTTAAGATAATACTCTTAAGTTTTATTATTGTTTAAAATATAGCTGTTAGAATACGTATTTGAACTTCTGTATTTTCTAAAATTCACATTTTAATTTCTTTTAGGTGAAAAAACGCCAGCAACGCGTTTTGATGATCCTTGACAGCAAGAATATCAAGTATGATGTTGTGGACATAACAGAACCGGGCAAAGAGAGTGAAAAAGAGCTTATGCAAACAAAGTCGACTAGCAATGGAGCGACAGTAAGCGACCCTGAGCCAAGACATCCACTGCCACCACAATTATTCAACGAAGAAGAATATTGCGGAGATTACGATGCCTTCGATTTGGCCAATGAAATAGATACATTGGAGCAATTCTTGAAATTAGCACCAGCCGATACAACAGCCGTTTCCAGTGCTCAGTTGGAGCTGAAGCAGGAAAATGGTGAAGTTAAAACAAACGCAGACGATGAGAACAAGGAAAATAAAGAAAATGCCGAAGGCAAGGCCGATAGTGAGGAAGGTGATAAAGTGGCTGAAGGTAGTGAGGCCAAAGCAGACGCTGGAGAGAGTGCAAACGGCGATGGCGAACCCAAGAATGCCGAGGTTTGAAAAGTCGACACTTACTGCAAATCATATACTTATATACTGCAAAAGCAATTATATAATAATTTTTAGAAAAGGCGCTAAAAATTGCTAATAAAAAGCGTACAATTTTCTTATGCTCTTATGTAGCGTACTAACTTACATGCAAGATTTACCATACATACATATGTACTTTAAAGCACATTAACTTTCATTTTATGTTTTTTTTTTAATTCATTTAAATCAAAATTGTATTAATATTTTTTGTTTGTGCAAGCAACAATAACAACAGCAATCAATGCAAAAATAATGAACAACAAAAGGCTGCAATTAACTAACAGTATATAAACAATATTCTTGAACATGACATGCGTAATTATCTCTTTTTTAATTCATATTTTTTTTTTAGATTATTTCATTTTATTTTTATGTTTCAACAAGCACTTGTACTTGATTTCACGAAAAAAGACACAAGTCGTTTTACATAGTGAATTATTGAAAGGATCTATGTGAATATGGCTATCTTATGTTTAGGCTGTCAATAAAGAAATTTAAAATGGCAGAATTTATTTTTTTAAACATTCTATATTTCGCTCTTTGACCTATATACATAGCTTAAAACAAATAAACAAATAATAAAGTTACGAAATTAAAAATAGTTCGTCAATCGTATCGAATTTCTATGTTTTTATAACTGTACTTGAATAAAAATAAAATATATATATACATATACGTGTAGAGTTAAATGAGTAATTTTGAGTAATGAAATTTTTCCCTAGACTATTCAATATTTTTTAAAATTAGTTCATTCTTTTTGGCTTCTTATCCAGGTTGAGATAAATTATATACAAATTGTCGATAATCGATTAATGATATATATTTTTTATATATTGTAAAAGGTTAAAGATTTCATGGAAAGAGAAAAAAAAACAATTTATTGTTATCTATGTAAATTGAATTCTATTTAGAACTTAAAAAAATTACACATTTTAGTTTTGTAATGTTTTTAGTTCTTTACGGTACCATATTTTCGTTTCAAGTACATAATTAGTATCGATACGCAAATGTTTGACTGAAGAAAATATACTTTTAGTTATGAACATATGTATGTTGCATAACGGTATAATACTTGAGTGAATATCGACATATGTATGCACATATTTGCGTGAAAGAAACAAAAATTGAATAACATTTAAGGAAGTGTAATATTACTTCGACTAATAAACCAAGAAAAGTGCTGAATTTTTCAAATAAATAACTAAAATAATTAAATCGGTTGAATTTTAAATGTGATGTTAAATTATGTCACAAAATCAAACTAGAAAAGATCACCAAAGGAAAGATAATTTTAACGCAATTTGAACAAACAAATGAAATTAAAAAAAAAAACCTCTGCCGTCCTCTGCAAACCCTGGATCCGTGATAATTAATAAAGACAAAGATTCAATAGAAAATGCGAGTAAGCAGATTCTTTTAATAACAATGGAAATCTAATTACATTTATTGTGGTTTAGGTTAGCTTTACAGTGAGAGTTTCATGAGGAGAAATGTCTAAGATAATTAGTGTAAATATTCACCAAGGCTTTCAAAAGTATGCATAAAATGTAAAATTTTGCTATAGAAAACTCTAAATTGGAAAATTTCCAAATTAATTAGTTAATTAGTTTGAGTTGTCTAATATGAGGTCTTAAAGGCGGTTAGTTGTTTTATGAACCCACGTTAATTGGTTCGCCACGCCAATACAAAAGAATGTTTCAACATACAAATATTTACTCTAATGAGTTAATGAGAGATTTTGAATATGAGTACATTGTTTCGTCAATATATCTCAAGTTTTATTCGAGTTTTCATGGACGTATACATATGGACGCTAGTTTAACCACTGTTGAATGGAGTTCACTCACACAATCTATATATATAAACGGCAGAAATCTGTGGGTTTTATGTTCTTTCGAAGACCGACCATTTACTTTAATTTCAGTTTATAGCTGAGTGCTTCCTAACCTAAATTAAATAAAAACAGGCAAAGAAAAGCTTCTAAAAGAAAAGCTCTGCAATGCTATGTATGTACATATATAAGAATCGCTGATTACTTACTTAAAAAAATAAATATTAAAATTTTAAAGACTGAAGCAGGGATTGAGAAGCAAAATGAGGACACAAAGGAAGAAAGCGAAACGAGCGAAGGTCATAAAGAAGCTAAAACTGACAAAGGTAAAGATAGATTCAATATTCTTTAGATTTCATTCATAACCTAATACATACACATAACACAAAGAAGAACCAGAAGAAATAGATCGAACGGACGAATCTTCAAAACCTACTGATAGCGAGGCAGGACAAGATGAAGACTCAGGCGTGGTATGTGGCCAATGATTCACTTTGCAATCCTAATGCTTTGCTAATTGCATGTTTCTGCGGGGCATAGAAAATATTTTTCATTTTTAACCATTTGTATAAATTAACACTTGCATATATGTATATCCCACGCTCTGATTTGTATCCTATACCAACAACAATACCATCTTTGAAAACATAAAACATTCAAATAAGACGGAAGAGGTGAAAACCGAAATCGACGGAGAAGATAAAATGGAAAAGGTAACGAAAGAAAATCAGTCGGAGAAATCGGAAACGGATGAAGCGAAAGGTAATTGAAACGATATTACGCTTGAGTTTAAATTACTCAAATAATATAAACAAGTATAAAAAAATTCAAAACACTAGAAAAAGCCAAAGAAGAAACTGAAGACAAATCGGCATCGCAAGATATTCTCCCTGAGGAAGCTGAAAATAAACCTACAGTTGAGAGGGAAACGCATGAAGACACAGAGAGTGTGAAGGAATCGAAAGATGAAACAGAAGAAGGCAAGCTGGAAGAAGAGCCTACCAAAGACGATTTGAAGGCCGCAACTGCTGGGGAGCGAACCAATACTTCTCAAGAGGAAACTGAGGAAAAAACAGATAAAGAGATGGAAAAACCAAAAGTAGATATTAAAGAAAAAGATGCTGAGCCATCAAATGAGAAAGAGGAATCAAAGAAAGACCAAAAGGAAAACTCGGACGTGACTGAGGTTACAGATATTAAAGTAAAAGATGCTGAGCCATCAAATGAGAAAGAGGAATCAAAGAAAGACCAAAAGGAAAACTCGGACGTGACTGAGGTTACAGAAGATTTTAACAAAGAAGATGAAGCGAAAGAAAAAAGTGAAAAGCAAGACGTCGATACAGAAAATGTAGATGACGAAAGGCAGAAAGATGATGGGGTCAATAATGAAAGTAAAGAAGAAGATAAAAGTGATGACGAAATTGCGGATGATAAGAGAGCAGCAAGTAATGAGAGGATTGAAGAGCAAGTATCGGAAACTGAGTCACGGGAAGTAGTTGTAGACAAGGAAACGGATGCAAAACTATCAAAAGGTGATAAGAAGGAAGAAAATTCAAGCGAAAAAGATGAAGCAGTTAATGAATAATGACGAAAAAACTTCTTAATATAAAATTAAATTGAAATCCGTTATTTGATCGATTACTTAGCATTTGATTATCGTAATTAAACTCATTTTCATTTCATCAAAAATACTTTAAGTAGTTACCCAGCTTATAATTGCAGTGGTTTTGGATTATAACTAAGATTTTCATTAGTCCAATTTATTTGTAAATTTTATCATGGGACACTCCTCAACAATGGTTATGTGTAACATATGTACCTACTCAAAACTATTTGTAATTATCTTTATGTTGCTTACTATATTTAATTTTAAAAATATTTGTGATGATTTATTTATTATTTCTGAAACTCTTGAATAAACAGTCTGAATTAACATCATCGGCCAAAGACAAAGCAAGGGAACGACCTAGATCGCAACGCGTCGCTAATTCCAAAGTAGAAGACTTGCTTGAGAGCGAGAAGCGTGCAGCTGCCAATTAAGTCAAACGAAATCGCTTCACACATCCATATGTACATATGTACATGTGTAAATAAATATGCAGTTTTGAGTTGAAATAAGGAATATACATAGGTCTCTTCTTCGGTTTTTGATATTTTGATTTTCTCATTTGATTACACCAATTACCATCAGCAATTCCTACACAATGAAGGTTCATTGCAAATATTTGTAGTAAATTTTTAATCATTTGTATTATGAAACTTTTTTATTTGTTAATAATTTTCTGGTTTTAGATTGTATAATTGGATTTAATAAGTAATATAAAACTAGTAAAAATGTGTTACCATTTTGAAAAATAAATAATTATCTGCTTTATAATTTATTAGAATTTTTACATGAATCTCTCTCCTTCAAGTACTTAGCTATGAATGTTTTTTTCCCGCTAAACACCATTTCAATTTTATCTCTCTAAAAATGTATTCTGTTGTGGTTGTTGTAGCGGCTCGCTAACCCCGCCTAGAATCAGGTAGGTCCAGTCTTAATCATCGTGGGCATCTAATGGGAGTCCCAGGAAACGTTCTGTTTCGACGGGTTCGGACCAGGGGGAGAGGGGTGTTAGATGAGGTGAAGTGGACATGTTGTGTCGGGCGGGGATTCGTAGCATGCGGGACATACGTTGGGTCAGGGTCGAGTCTGCATAGGTAGAAGTTAAGTCTACTACAATACCCCGACCTTAATTGTGCCAGTGTTACGCGGGTCTCTCGAGGCAGCTTGAGCTCTTGTTCTGCAATGGGTGGTGATTGCATTCCGAGAACACCATTCACAGTAATAGAGCTCACAAAGGTGTTAACGAACTCTCGGTGAATGGTGTTTAAAGCTTGTCGGTATGCCGTCCTGTTCAGCGGTTCTTATCAGTATTGCTGTACGGAGTCGCGGTAGTCTGGTACCCCCTGCAGAGGTTCGGCGAAATAACCCCGTTTAGGTCTTCAGGTTAATAATAGTCTATTTTTTTTGGTTAAATTCGCCCGCAATTTTCATATTTTTTAAATTTTCCAATTGAAAACACATTAGAATGTAGGTTATATGAAACTCAAATTACATATTGTATATAAAAATCAACTATAAATTGTAAAACAATACAATTGCAATACATTATATACTAGCATACTATTGTTCCTAATCAGTGCCTTCATCCTCGGAACTGTCTGTCGTAAAATCGCTAGAGTTCTCGTGCTGTTCATGATTTTCGGGCTCCGATTCACTAAGATCCCATTGTGGGTGGTCTGTAGGTGGGACGGGCGCTTTCTTAACGTCCAGTTTCAATTCTTGTTGTTGGTCCATGCCAAGATAAGAGTCTGAAAGAAAATTTAACATTGTGAATTATTAGGTTTGAAATGTATATTTGTATCATTGCTTCAAACTTACCTGATCTTAAGCATACTGTGAATGTGTACAAACCCGGCCAACGCGGTGCGGTAAATTTCAATTGAATCTCTTCCTTATCCACCAGACTTGTTACGTGGTAGGGCGCAGTGAGTAGCGAACGTGATTTACGATCGCAGATATATGTCCACCAGTACTCTTGTTTTTCTTCTGGGAAGTAAGGACAGTGTACTGTGTGAGATATGCGCGATTTACCTTCCAGCTTTTCGCGTTTATTTAGTTTGGCTTGTAACCTCTCCCAAGCTTCATCGTCGTCATCATCATCATACATTTCACCCTTATTATTTTGTGGTTTGTCACTTTCAGACTCATCTCCAGAGCAATCCTTTTCCTCCAAATCACTGCCTTCTGCTTCTGTTTCAGAGTCTTCATTATGTTCTTGGCTTTCCGCATTTGCAGTAGCTTTGCTTTGAGCTACACTGACGGGAGGTGCCTTACGTTTCTGATTATTACTTGCTTTTTTGCCACCTTTACCACCTTTGCCTTTCCGTTGTTTACCCCAGGCAGACGCTTTCTTTACTGGAACAGCAGCAGCGGCGGTTGAGGCATCTTCATCATCGCCACCACCTACCGCATCATCGTCGTCCCTAAACAATCATACACATTATTGGGTAGTGATAAAAACCTCATTAACAACAACCTACGAATCAACAGGTGTATATATGTATGTAGATATGTATATAATAATCGGTATTATACCAAATATAATAAATAAATGAATTTAAAAACTGAACTTACTTAATGCCTTGCTTCTCTGGTACTTTGGCATCACCAAATAACGTCTTCATGTCTTTACGTATCAACGTAACGGTAACTGTGACGATAGCGCCAGCAGTCACAACATTTGTATTTTCATCATCAATAACTGTAATAACAAAGACAAAACAAAAATGTTTATCGACTTTATAAATATATTTGAATTATACTTATTAGCAAATTTGTTTACCTTCGCATCGTATAGAGAAATCAATTAAAGGCAATTTGCCCAACACTTTCATCACATTTTCATACTCAAAATCAGAGAGGCTTTTTAATAGCTGCCTACTTTCGTCGGGTTTCAATTGAGCAAATTGTTGTAAGTTCTTAATATGTCTTTTTTTATTGATATAGTATAGATGTTGATCTTCAGTGAGATGAGGTAACTGTAGTAGAGGAGATTTGTATTCCCACAAACCTTGAATAATCATTGGAGACAATTTCATGCAATTTTCTATAGTTTCGATGCTTGGAAGACGTGGTACTCGTCTCGCATACGCTAACATAACTAATTGGTGAACGCAGGAAACCATCTCTTGAATAAGATATGGACACTTCTTCACAATATATTGCCGATCCTTTTCCAATGTTTCGATGTTGAGTGGAATACGGGAGAGGTGTGCGTGTAATATAGCGCGTGCCTTAATCGAGTACATACGACATAGAGGATGTTCCTTGCATTTCTCATTCAAATTCGGCAATTGTCGAATAAGCTGAATAAATAATAATGAATCATAAATAAAATTTGTAAATTGTTTGAAATATACTTACTGCTGGTACTTCTTCATTATCGGATTGTCTTTCAACGATCTGAGAATTATGGCGTTTATCAAATTCCAAACTGGCAGCTAATATCATAAGTGCACGCTTAAGTAACATATGTGGCGTTTTATGAATGAAATAAAAATACATTTGCGATGTATCTAGAAGCACTTTATCTCCAGAGAAGCGTATAGAACGATACCACCACATGCCTACCACAGAGGGCAAAGCCACCATAAATACTAAACCATATAGACCAAGTACCCAAACTGAATTTTCTTTTTCCACAATCCATGAAGGCAGTGCTATGCCAAAAGACATTGCGCCAGGTCCATCTGGATTTCCATATTTTTCATAGTTTTGTTTGGCTGTTTCATCGGTGAGTGCTTGATACGCTTTACGTAGCATCATAAATGATTTTTCATCACCTGTTGGCTTATCTGGATGCAATACACGTGACAATTCACGATAAGTTCTCTTTATTTCTTCCATGGAGGCGGTGGGTGGCAATTGCAAAATTTCGAATGGATCAAAGCTAGCCATTTCGTAATCGAATTGTGACACGCGATAAGCAAGTAAGACAAGCAGAGCCCAGCCAAATACCAAGCACAGCTTAATTAGGAATGATTTCAGCATACGATATGGCTCGGCAGATGCCAAAATTGCTTTCTTCTTTATACAATCTGGACATTGACATTCTTCTTTCAGCTTATTTACGTCTGTAATAGAAAAAATTAAAATATCCGTTTTATGATATCTTAATTTTGTAATAGTTAATATGTTTCTTACTTAAATAGTGTATATTAATTAGAATATTAAAACTATAAATGCAGAAAATTTTATTTCCAAAATCTTCGTATAGCATATAATAAAAAGTTTATTGTTAAAAAAAAACAGCAAGTAGAAAATTTGAATAAATTTATGGCACATTTGTTTATGACACATTTCTTCTTACATTAAAAGAAAAACAAATCTATTTTATTAAATGGTTTCAAAATTATGCATAAAGGAAAATTTTCATTATTTAAACTAATAGTCTGATTGCTTTCGCTTCAAAATCTCTATGCTATCTTTAACTTTAACTATACTTTAACTCTGCCGTTAAATTCAAAAATGTTGTATTTAGTTTTATCACAGAATATATGTAACTTTGTGCTAAAACCCAGGAGAAGCATTTTGGTATTCCTGAGCAAAGTCGATGCGCTTTTTACGTTTTTTACATATGTGAGTGGCTTTTTGAGAGGAGTGCGAGACTTAAACCTGTTATCTATGATTGCTTTTTGCAGTCTCGGAATACACTTTTTGTGGTTGGATCGGTGAAGCTCTGTAGTTAATTTTGAGCACTTATGAATGGTGGTAACCATTCGCTTGATTTTTAGCCAATCTCGATCTGTGAGAATTGAGTTGATCTTATTTTTGCCGGCATTTTTTTTAATCACGATAGTTCTATTAAAATGTACAAACTTTTGAAACTAAATGAGATATTAACATATTTCGCTAGATTCTTTGTTCAATTTAGCAAAGTACCGTTATAAGAAAGGTCGATTATTCTTAATAAGAGAAAGCAGATGGCCAGTAAAAACGAAATGCACGAATATTTTATTGGAGTTTAAATCGTGAAATGTTTTCAATTTTTATTAACAATTTTGAAATCGTTTAATAAAATAGATTTACTTTTCATTTAATTTAAAAATGAGTGTCAAGCAAATATGTATTACGAATTGGGTGCTTGTTATCAATCAACTTTTTATTGGGTACTGTACGAAGACTTTATTGGAACACTCTATGCCTAGAATAATAATTACATTTGAGCTTATATTTCTTCACCCCGTCTTGTTTCGTTCATTAACTACAATTGTCGGCTAACGATGCAGCCACAATTTAAATCGAGCTTTTGTCGTTAAATTATTACGTTTAACTTGCCATTCACCGAGGTTGACACATAGTGTTTATCTTAATGATGTTGTTGTAATTAGCCGCTTTCACCATAACACGACTTTGGCTGCTTCTTAATAGAACGTGTCGACGATGCTATGGTTAGATTTCGGTTGAAATTGTGACAGTTGTATATTTTAACTGTGTTTTTGCAACATTCATTGGACTAATGCTTACTTGTGTATGCATATGTGTATAAAAAATTCCAAATCGGCAGTAAGATTAGAGCATCTCTCTAGGCACTATAATGAACTTACCTTCTTTCTTTTTGCGTGGCCAATAATAAATGGTTGTTGGTACAAGTATCAGCGCCAGGAAGGAAAGAAGGAAATAATAAAATGTACCACCACTTTCATCGTACTGAAATTTCTGCCCCGCCATCTTAATTTAGCTTTCTCGATTTCTTCCCGAGAGTTTCCTAGTGACTCTTAAGTTGACGACGCTTGAACTTAGTGTCCTTTATGTGACGGGGCAACGAATTTGCTTTGAGATTAATATATTTTTTTAGTCAAAATTAAAAAGAATGTGAAAAATATTCTGCGCCACGAAAAAAACTGCAATATTCATTTCGTTGTCTATTGACACGTCTGTCTTTCAGAAGAAATGTGTCAAAGAAATGTCATTTTAAAAGGCGACCTCTGTTGGATCGTTAGACACGATAATTCTCCCGATGCGCCCTCTAGTAACAAAATTCGTATTCGGCCAAGGGTAGACCCATTTTCATCGGCCCAACGGTATAAAACATGCAGCTGATAAAGTTGAGCAAGGTTCCTCCAAACCCTAGTGATTAAGGCTAGCCAACGGTATATTTATGAAGAGACACCAATAACGCTTCGTTTTCATGTAACACGTGCAATGGTCGAAGTCATCCCATGACCTGCTCTACTCATTCCCAGTCGGACGAAGGAGTACCCGCTTGAACTGAATGTGTAAGTCGATAACGTCAAAATTCCGAAGGACTGCGAGGACCCCATGTAACCTCTTTCTTTCCAGGATAAACTAAAACTTCGGCCAAAATAATTTTAACAAAATTTATATTTATTTAAACACGAATTGCATTTCAATTTATTATTTAAAATAAGATCATGATAGGTGCATTCCATCTTATTACTGTTAAAACCGGTAAGTGCACCCCATCTTATACCTAAATGATGTGATTTATTCCATTTTTTCATCTTCCTGTATATCTTCATCCGCATCACTACGTATCAAACACTCCTCGTATGTCCATTTTGGAAACATTCGCTTATATAAATACATAAAAACTGTATCATACGATCGTAGTTGCCCGTCAAATATGCATTTCATATGTCCGTGAGTACCCAGCGATTCCTTTATATGTCCTAGTCGTCCACATTTTGTACGTAGTTTAACTGGTTTAAAGTAATCGACGTCTTCCTTGTTAAAGAACATGTAACGAACAGTTGCTGACTTGCGGTTGATTCTCATTGGGTGGCCGCTCAAAACAATGCGTTTTAAAACCACACGATCGGGATTGCACGAGAGCAAGCAACCACGTGCAACCAGTGCTAAAGTAGAATCAGGATTTAATTTGAAAGCCAATACAGGAGCAGGCGGGAATTGTATTGGAGCGTAGAATGTTGCACAAACGGTTGTGTGGGGGCGGAAGTAACGTTCATACTACAATATAAATCAAATTATTCTTAATAATTATAGCAATATTTTTTTCACAATGCTTTACTTTATGTTTATCTCCATTGGTGTGCTGGCTAAATATGGGATTTACAACAAATCGACGATATCCACACTGTATGATTAAAGTCTCCTTTGACTTGATTGGTACCTCCGAATCAGGTAATCGCTTGAGAACAACATTCATGACTGACATCTGATGTTCATGTGGAAGTAAACCATAAAGTACTACACCACGAGATTGACGTGCCGATATATAAGATTGCCACTTCGTAATAGGCACGTCAATAATGTATATGGTTATGTAGGTGCCATGCTAATTAAAATATAATATAATTTAATCCCTATTGAATGATTAAATTTGAAAATATACCTTAAACCCTTCAACTTCCTTGGACTCCAAGATAATTCTACGTTTTGTGCGATCAAAGTTTTGGAACTGATAAATCCGTGCATAGTCATAAGGTAAATTCTCCTTTACATCCCACGGTGATGTTCTGTAAATTACTTTTAACGTAATAAATACTGCATAGATAATTATCTTAAAGATTTAAATGCATCACCTAAAAGATTCTAATCCACGATATTTTTGGAACCGGTCCCTTGCTTCTACATCGAGTGGAGTATCAATTTCATCCGGCCACAATTCATCAACACGCGCCTCTTTGATCTTTTTCATTGTTTCCCGTTCTTCATGAAAGTCCATTTGGAGATCATATTTTTCATCATTTATTGCATCTGACATTGATGCAGTATCGACGTATTCTTCGGTGTCGGAATCGGGTTTTTGCACTTCACCGTCGAAAGATTGATTCTCGCAAGACATGAATTCATCGTCTTCTTCGTCGTTTACATCATCGTCATCATCTTCACTCATGTCACTTTCATTACTAATAACTTCATTGTCTTTTGCTTCAACAGCCTCAACATCAGGTATCCATGCAGCCTGGTATGCACTCCACCCCTTTGGTACACGTTTAACCAGCTTAGTTTTTTTCGTTTCCTGTTGTGCGGCTTTGATTTCTTCTTCAGTTGGCCATGTCTGCTCCGCATCCATAGTGTCCGGTACGTTTTCTTTCTGTAATGAAGTCTGTTTTTGTGTATCTGCTATTCGCACTTGGGTTTGCTGTGTATCTGGATTTCTATTTAATTTAAAAGCATCAGGTGTTGTAACAATTTTTTGCATTTGAAAATCTCCCAAACCAGGAATATGAACAAGTGAGTTTTCGTTAAGGGGTGCCCCACGTAAAAATCCAGTTACTTTCAAAGTAACGTTGTCATTAGGTTGACTTAACTGAGGTTCAATTGAAATTTCATCAGAAAATAAATGTGGTCTATTGGTTTTATTTGGAAGGTTGATCTTCTTTTGACCACCAATGCGACGCATAACATTGAGGCCTTCAGCATTAGTATCCAGCTGCATTATTTTTTCTTTTGGCAGTACCTTCGATATGAATTTTTGAACAGACGCCTTAATATCGCCACGCTTTTTAGGGTTTATAGATTCTAAATCCATTAGCGCAACAATAGGTGTGGGTATACCCTGAGCAGATATCATATTGAAAATTCGATGACCCCAACGATCAAATACATCATCTTCTCCCATTGCCGCAGATGTTAAAAGTAGTGTGGTGTCACATGCTTTTAAATAATCTAATACTTCCACCTCATTGCCTCGTCCTGCAGGTGGGATAATGAAGGAGAAGCGTTGCTTGAACCGAGGAAAATTTATATAAGTCACACCAGTTTCAGTCCTTTGAACTACAGCTTCTTCATCACAACTTTCTAAGATGGCCAAGGCTGATTTCGCGTCGATTTGATGATGCATTGGCAATATACATACCATAAATGGTGCCGTATTTTGAGTGCCCAACTGTAATTTTTCTAATCTGGCTTCTTCACGTTTCTTTTTACGTAACTATGTAAATATAGAAATATAAATATTAGTTAACGATTTCGGTGTGTTTGGTTTTATTATACTTGGTTCATTTGGTGTCGACGCTGCTCCCTTCGTTGTTCCTGCTTGTGCTTATGCGACACCGTTTTAAGGCAAACGCGGCCTTTTAGTGCATTCTCTATAGCGCCCTTCGATCGATGTCGACCGGTTTTATGTGCCTTATTGGTTTGTTTTAACGGCCCCGGCCGGTGAAACACCTCAGACATTTTGTATTAATTTTTATAATGGATGGTATAAACAACAATAAACTTAATTATATCTAGTTGAACACCATGTGTTTCTATAAAAAAAAAACACGTTCAGGAGAAATAGGCCAAAAAAATAAACGTCAAATTGACAATGGAATGTCAAACAACTAAATAACTCTTATGGAGAAAACACACCATACAAAAGGTAGCGGAATAAGTTGTGAATTGTAAATGGATGTTTGCTTTAATAATTTATAGTATTGTGGCGAAAATGCGAAGCGAATGACAGATGAAAGAGAGGAGCCGACAACTGGCACGTTCTAGAACGTAAGAGGCGATTATCGTAAACGACGATTATCGTAAACGACGCAATAATTCAAGGGGTTTCGTTTTCACGTAGCAAACAAGTATATAAGGACGACATACGACTGCAAGTCAGTCAGTCAGCAATCAGTCGTGAATCAGTTGTGAATAAGCTCGTGGAGATTACATTACAGTAAAGTAATAAAAACAGTACATTGTGAAAGTTGTATATAAGTGATTGTAAATAGTAACGTAAATTGTAATTGAATTGTGAATTACCGAATAATTAAAAGGACATTAATTAAGTCTTTATAAATAAAGAGACTGCAAATTAAGTTGGCGATTTTATTTAACAATCTAGAGGTCGTACCCGAAAGATTAAGGAAATCATCGAGGTTAATCAGCAAGATCGTAACAGTATATATGTGTTATATATATCGTGAAGATTTCCCAAATCCTTCGGTTCCGATTTTCTTTATTGTAAATATTATTACTGAGTAATAAAAGGACATTAAATAAATTCTTTATAAATAAAGATATTGCAAATTGAGTTGGCGATTTTTATTTAACAATTCAGAGATCGCACCCGAAGGATTTAGGAAATCTTCGAGGTTTAATCAGCAAGATCGTAACAATATTGTTACGATCTTGCTGATTAACCTCGATGATTTCTTTAATCTTCCGGGTACGACCTCTGGATTGTTAAATAAAATCGCCAACTTAATTTGCAGTCTCTTTATTTATAAAGACTTAATTAATGTCCTTTTAATTATTCGGTAATTCACAATTCAATTACAATTTACGTTACTATTTACAATCACTTGTATACTACTTTCACAATGTACTGCTTTTATTACTTTACTGTAATGTAACCTCCATGAGTTTAATTCACAACTGATTCACGACTGATTGCTGACTGACTGACTTGCAGTCGTATGTCGTCCTTATATACTTGTTTGCTACGTGACAACGAAACCCCTGGAATTATTGCGTCGTTTACGATAATCGTCGTTTACGATAATCGCCTCTTACGTTCTAGAACGTGCCAGTTGTCGGCTCCTCTCTTTCATCTGTCATTCGCTTCGCATTTTCGCCACAATATGTTAGTACTGTGGCGAAAATGTGAACCGAATGTCAGATGAAAGAGAAAATTTAATAACTGGTATGTTTTAGAGCGTAAAACGAGAACATTCGTTATCGAGAACGATACGATCATTCCAGGCGGTTGGTTACGAACAACCGACAAGTATATAAGGGCGACGCTTTGGTGATTACACTACTGTGAAGCAAAATAGTACATTGTGAAAGTTGTAATACATCCATGTGATTGTAATTAGTGAAGTGAATTGTGAATTGAATTGTTACATATTGAGTAATAAAAGGATATTGAGTAAATTTCGTTATAAAATAAGAAACTGCACAGTTGGTGACTTATATTTAACAATCCAGTGATCGTTCTCGAGGGATTTGGGAAATCATCGAGCTTATTCAGCAAAGTCGTTACAATATATTAATTTACATTACCCTCATATTTTTATATACAAAAATTAAAGAAATATAATTGGCAATTAGTCGATCTTGGCGACATTTGTACGTTAAGAAATAGAAGTTAATACCAGCAATTGGTCGACGCAAGTCAAGCAATGTATATCTTATTATACTAAATAAATAAAATTTACCAAAACCACCATATCTCACAGCAAGTAAATTGTAAAAAACAAAACAGAGTAAGCAAACAATAAGGGTTATTCATTTGGTTTCGAAATATATTGTTTTAGTTAAAAGTCCGGCATTTACGAAAATGGAAAAATTGTTAAAACCTACTATAAAAATGGTGACTCCAACGTTTCGTGCTTTAAGAGATTATGGTGCACATAATCGTCTACTTAAACAACTTGTAAAATTTTAAAGAAATTTCAAGAGACTGGATCGGTTACAGATATTGTAAGGTCTATGATTCATCGTTTAGCTCATTCCACCTCAAATATCACAAATGTATCTATTTCTCGACGTTTCAAGAGCTGGGATGTTCTTACGGCACATTAAGGCATATTTTCCTCTTACTTACATCCGTATGAAGTTCAGCTCACACAATAACTGAAGCCAGCTGGCCGTTCACAACTTTGTAGGTACGTCGGGAGCGTCACGGCACATTTCTCACTCGGTGAAGACGTAAATAAGCAAAGTTCTCGCATTTGGGGCTCCGAGAATCCTCAAATAATTGAAAAGAGACCAAACGATAATTCGGAGCCTTATGATCGTATCATAACCGACGGTTGGACAAAAATGTGGTTCCAACAAGATGGTGGCACGAAACACGATGGAATATGGCTTTATTGCGAGAGATGCCAAGGTTCAAATTTTATAATAAAAAAGGAATTTTAAAATAAAAAAAAAACATTTTAAAGGCATTTAGAAACTGCAAAATGAATAACTGCATTCATAAATTTGGAAGACATGCCCTAACCAAATTTGCCGTTTTGATTCATTCGGATCCAAATGGATAAATTTTTCGACGAAACTTTTGATGGATATTTTTTTATGCTCAATACAAATTTGGGTACCCTTCCAAAAAAAAAAAAAAAAACTAGAATGTATTTCTCTTATTTTGTTTCTTTTTAATTTAAATAAGCCTTCACATTTAAAGTGTGACGATAAAATTAAGGTTGTAAACGATATAGAACTTTCTTGGGGCAGAATAAATAAACAAATGAATCCATTAAGCGAATCTTTGTATAATAGCCCAATTAAAATAGACATTGGTATTTGCATTAATTCCCAATAAGCTGAAAATATACAGTAACATAAGGAAATGAAATCCTGAGAAGTTCTAATTGATGCCGTGTGGGTTTTTGGATTTTTTTTGGCTAAATAAATCATACGAAAAAGTGAATTGTAAACTGAAATACTTAAAAAGCGAATGAACACTAAATGCATGAAAAGTTCATTGAAAAACAGGCTTTTTTTTTTTAGATGTATAGTGGTTATTTAAAAAAAAATTTTTTTTGGATACTTTTAACGCCGCTGAAAAGCTCATCCTGGCCAGCAAATCGAGCAATATTTCTCGAATAAATACGATTAAGGACACCAAGAGTAGTTAATAAGAAAATGATATTAATAAACCAGGCACTCAAGTGTTCACCAAAAATATCCAAACATAAATATTTATTTCTTTTATTAACTCGCGCAAAAAGTTGACAGCTGACCAATTTTTAAACTTGCTTTGGTAAATTTCGTTTGACATGTACTATCTACAGAGAACGTAGAATATATTCTACGTTCTCTGCTATCTATTCATCTCAGACGTCAAAGTCAGCCGACGACGCTAAATTCCTATTTACTATCGCCGTATTCCTTAAGTATTTATCGTCTTAAAATGGTTCACCTAGAATGTAGTATCGAAGACTTAATAGCTGAAGAAGTTCAGAGCCTGCGTAAAGTCATATCATTATAAATATGTATGTAGGCACAAAATTATGACCACTTTAACTGTATATTTTCTCTCGAAGGCTTTGATGCCCTCTTATACCTTCATATTTAATATTTATCCCCTAAAATACGAAAGGCAAATAGTAAAGCTTTGAATTTTTAATTTATACATTTAATCATTTCACATTTCTCTATTTAAATTATAACATGTTTTTTTTTTTTTTTGTGTAATGTCTACATCGACTTGCATTGAGCGCACATTGTGCGTGCCTTTGTATTATCGCGCACAAAATCGTGAACATTGAATTTGCCATCGTCTCCATTGATAGTGCCACGACATTTCAGTTGCCTTTAAAAGAAAAGAAAACCCATAAGCTTTATTCGCATATATCGTGCTTTAATTTCCTTTTTGTAACATAACTCACCTAGCGACGGCGGTGAAAGCAAGTTCCACATTCAATCCCGTTTTAGCTGATGTTTCCATAAATGGGACATTGTGCTCTCGTGCAAGACGTTCTCCATCTTCACGCTTCACCTGTCGTTCACTATTGCTACAGTCTGCTTTATTACCTTTTAAATATATTTTGGATAATAGAAATTCAATAATGATGAAGTTTATTTTTCTGATTATGGTGGAATCAAAATATTGATTTGGAAACATTCATTCATAAATATGAATGGAGGATCTAAATAAATTCGAATACCTAACATCATTGAGTATTGTAATGAAAAATTCTGCCAATGAGGTCATTCCTTAGTATGTTTCGGACCTGAACAGAGCCACATATTAGGGCGAATAAAATTTATTTAATTTATTTAAATGGAAATTCTCTAGGAAATAATTCAGTGTTGGACTATTCAAAGTACTCTAGAGCTCCTTATGAAGAAGTAGTAGCATGAGTGTGCCGAAATCTTTTCAACTAACACATTCTTATATACTATCTTCAGGAAGTGGAGTGGCGAGGAATGAAAATTGAAATTAGAAAAATTAAGGCCAAGTTCCGAAACAAATATCTTATGTTCATTATACTCGTATAAACACAAGGACTTCTGTGTTCGATAGGAACATTACATTGGCATTTAAAACGACTTTATGCAGACTAACTTGCATTTCTTCAGCCATCTGACATTGATGGATAAATTCAAATTGTAAATATGTACGAAAATTTGTGTATATTTACGAACCAATAAGCACGATCACAACATCATCCTGTGCATATTCTCTTATCTCTCCCAGCCAAGCGCGAATGTTGTCGTAAGTGGTTTTGTTGGTGACGTCATACAAGAGAAGAAGTGCTGCAAGAAGAAAAGGAATATGAATATAGTATATTCCCATTTTCTTGTAAGTAATAGCGCCTTTTCAGGTATTTTCACAATCAATTCAATCAAATGAGTACCATGTGCATCTCGATAATATGCATGAGTGACGCTGCGAAAACGCTCCTGTCCAGCTGTGTCCCATATTTGCAGTTTGACGCGCGTACCATCCACAACAACAATTTTATTCTATTGTGTTGAAGAATAAAAACAAAATCACGCAATAAATGTATGTATGTATGTTTTTCAAGTAAATTTTTCTTTGACTAAAGTGTATATTTCTGTATACATATGTACATATGTATATACTTGTAGTATGTACATATACTAAAGCACTGCTGGAGGCGTCCAAATAATAATTAACATTTTATCACATTCACAATACTTCCCACATATTCACACATGCATCAATTCGTACCTAAGTTTCTTGTCATAAATAATTTTCTGGGATTTTGGGTATTTTTTCAACAATTGGAAGTAATGCAAAAAACTGAAAATCAACTGAAATCGATATTTCCTGAATGTCTCGTCTACACATTGATAATATAATATAATATATTTAATGTTTGTAAACAAAATATGTGTACATATGTACGTAACAATGATTAACTTACAAACACATTGATAACGAGTATTCATTTGTCACTTAAATTGTATTGAGAGAGAGAGTTTAATAAACATTTTTTTTTATTTACACCGTAAAAACATACAATTGAACATTAGTCAAGGGAGGATAAGGGTAATGACAGCAAAATCGATAATTTTATCTACTTATATATATAAAACTTTTCAATTTCAATCGTTAGAGGTTGACATTACGACAAGTAAGTTACACATACGTAGTGTTGGATTTGCAACGGTACATTTTACAACATTAATTAAACTTCGTTTTAAATAGTTTCGTTTAATGTATGTGTGTACATTTCGTAGTTATACTTCGGGACATCGTGATGCGATATTTGTAAACTTAGTAAAAATTATGCACTTTTCGGATCTCAGGGATTTGAATATAGATATCATGCCTGATAGACCCTGAAATGAAACCTCCGCTACTTTAAATGCTGAGTTCAAAACTAAGTTATACTATAAGATATTAGCCTTTTGGTGAAATATATTATTTTACGCACTTAAGCGATAGTTTAGAATTTTTTTCAATTATCATTATTTAGAACATCATTTTGATGCAGTACATATACATACATACATACATGAACATAACGATTAAATTATACTTTCATATTGATTTATTGTTATTAATAAAATACATACATATATATAATGCATAACTACAATACATACACATAGGGATTAAGCACAAATAGATACGTACACTAAAGTTAAGAAAGACACCCGTGCAACAGTTTTGCCCATTTTACTTCAGCTTCATGATAAGAGTTGACGGAAGCGTAATTCTTACCCGAAAATCAATGCCCACTGTAGTTATATAATAGTGAGGCATATATTTTCCATCATAAAAACGAATGAGTATACAAGTTTTTCCAACACCTGAATCGCCCAACATAATGACCTATCAAAAACGAATTGTTAGAAAGGAGAACAAAAGCAAAAAAAATACTCAAAAATAAAAAAATATTTGATTTTCTTTTCTATATTTTTCTAAAATTTTTCAGAGGCTTTTCAATCCATTGAACACTGTGGAGCAGAATATTATGACACATTTGTACCGCCTCTGTACAAAATCTTTTAAGTCTCAGAGCAACCAAAGAAGAATAGATTTTGTATAAATGCCTGGATCTCAAGACACACGATATTGGTTTGTAATAGAAAAACAGCCGTGTTGTTGTTCTGTTTAAAAATAATTTTGTGTGACGACAGATCACCGAATGTGTCAAGAAGTAAAGTTGACATCCCAATTTTACGACGTTGGAAGCTGTACTCTTTACGATATACTGAACCTACTTATGCTACATTGAAAATTCATAACCCTGTGGGTTAGGAGTTCAAGAATTTATCCGCGGTAAGACATGCCTGTCGTAAGAGGCGACTAAAATCCAAAAGTTCCCGCAACAGTCGGGTCTTTATACCGCAACGATCCGGATTTTTATCCAGCCAAGGACGCTCACTCCCGCAATGTTATGCGAAAACCAATTTGGGGAATATATTTGTAGTTACTATAACAACAACAACAACAACAACATATGGAATATGTAAATAATAGTGGAGCTCAATATAGAGTAATGTTTATCGAACTTTTGTAATCCAAGCCCAACGAGTAGGGAGGGAGTAATTGCGGCAATAGTATTCCTTATTGTGTACACAAAAGACATGAAAATTGTTTGCAACTGCATTTTAGAATATCAACAACAAAAGAAACCAAATTTAATGCACTTTTATAAGTTTGGAAATGACCAAACATGAAAACTAAAAGTAAACACAAAACACCAAAATAAACATCACCTTTCCCATCATGTCGTATTCCTCCTCCCCATCAGCACGTATATTCCCATTGTTAGTATGCACAACAGGCATCTCCGTCTCCCTTGTACCCAGTGAAACCATACGCATCAGAGCACGTCCTGCCTGTCTGCAAAACGCCACACCGTCCATTGATCTTGACGGAGTGGAGTCTGCCGTTGAATTAGGATCAACGCTGGTGTTGCTGATCGTTGAATGATGCGATGCATTTCCTATCATCACTCCAAATGACCGCGATGTGTGCGTCAAACTACCTTTGCGTTGTAGCGGTAAGCCATTATCGGTCGCGACTTTTAAATCTGCACTGGCAATTGTATGATGCCGCGTAATTTTTGTGTTACTCTTGAAGCAAACTCCGCTATGCAAGCTGGCTCGTCGCAATTGTTGCAGTGGTTTTGTTGGCAACTGTAACTGCTGTTGCACCTCTTTCTCTTGATAGTAGTGATGATGTTTAACAATACTTCGTCGCCGTAGATATTCATCATCATCATCGTCGGAATCAGAATTGACCAACCCTATGGTGGTCACATTTGAATTGGCTGCTGTTTCTGCATTAGATGAGTGCTGCCCTGGTATGCTATATTGCCATGTTGGTTTGTGTAGCGATTCACGTCGTGGTATGTCGCCACTTTTATCTGAATTTATATTATCAGTTTGTGGGTTTTCAGTTTCTGGTCGGCTACTTGTTGACCTCTTTGTTGGTATTGTTGTGCTGGTTGCATGTAAACCTGTGGGATTACTCACGCGACAAACACTTGATGTACGACGCATTGTATCTGCGAGTGTATATGTAATTTACGAATATAAATATATCTATTAAATTATTGAAAAAAATACTCTGTCCGAAGTAACAAACTACATTTCTTTTTTTTTATTATTATTCCATTATATGTACCTAGAATAATGGCAATTTTGGTTTGTGAGTTTACTTATACCCACAGCGTTTAATTTTAATTTTAATATATCACATAGAATTTCCTTTTCTTAAAATTCTATGAGCTCAATCAATAACTTTAAAAGGTCTTGATAATGTTTGGGAATAAAAAAAAGCATCAGAAATAGACAAGCCAAATTTATCCTAAAAAAGAAACGAGTGAAGAAATAGAAACGCGTTTAGAAAAAGTACTTTTTCTGCCAGGATTTGAACCCATGATACCCCGAATAGCAGCAATAGCCAGCATAGTTAATCTAGAGGCCCTATGTTATGTCGGTTCGCAGAGGAATAGGAACGGCTCTTTTAAAAATCATATATTCAGTAATGCTCGCAACGACTTGATCGAGATATAGATATATATATATATATAGATGGAAACTCTACCCGCAGCTCATTATGGGGAGGTTGGATACATACAATAATCACAATAATTCAATAACCAACAATGAAATTCATTGAGATTTTGTAGTAGTGATCATACTCAAGTGTGGAATATGAGTGTTACAGTAAAGAGCTTGTCTATATCTCATTAATGGAATTTTTAATTCCTACACCTCAATTTCTTAATGCTAATATTTTCAGTAATGCCAGATTAAATTATTGGTAAATAGTTAGCCTACATCCTATTGGGTTTTTTTCTCTTTTAAATACTACTAAATCCCATAGATACCTGTACTTTGACATGTGACGAAGACTCGGTAAAATTTGCTTTCGTATAACCGATACAGTCGTGTAGGTTATGTTCGGTTTCATTCCTTTCTTACTTGTATGTGCTTCTTTGAAGCTCAAAATATTAATATGTAGCTAGAAGTATGATCTACTGCTAGAGCTACCAGAGTCCTCATTTGGCTTTGAATTGAAACACAAGAAAATAAATTTCGGTTTGGTTTGAACTTGATTTACTCAAAGATCCAAAACTTTTCAGATAATGCAATAATAATAACATTTCAAAGTTAAAGATAAGTTCGACGATAAAAATACTTATCAACGCATTTTTTACTTTTATTTATAATATCAAATATAAGTAACTACACAAGTGTTGTGTTTTATCAGCTTCTCGGGCAGATTACAAACACATAGTAAAACACTGTACAAATTATGTACATAAAAACTCAACTAAAAACTGTTGATATCACCGGGGATGTAATCAATACTGGTATTAACAAGATATCTTCATTCACACGGTAATTCGCTAAATTCCGTTTACAGTTGCGAAGTGTTCCCCAGATAGTAGGCAATTAAGCGTTGGGCCTCACGCCAACCACTCTCCACTGCGCCATGCACAGTCGAATAGTAGTGTGTGTGCGTCGCCTCGCCGGCGAATTGTAACAATGGTCTACCGTCTTCCCCAGTCGCAAGTGGTGTTGCTAAATCCCAACTACCTGTGCGCAACTCGTCGGCATACAGTGTGCGAAAAGTGTAACTTCCGCGAAAATTGGGATTAGTGTACCAGCGAGTACGTAGAAATCTCAGTGGGGCAGGCACTTGAAATGTAAAGAATTTCTCGAAAAGCCAAAGTAGCGCTTTGAGTACCTCAGCCTCTGGTAATGACTCCATGTGACGTGCATGAGGGCCAATTATCCAACCTTGTAGGATACGTGGTTGGCAAGAAACTCGATAAAAACCGAAAACACTCTCCAACCAAAAATGCTCAGAGTCTCGTAATTCTGCTAAATCCTCTTCGCGCCAAAGAAAGCAAAAACTTGTCCAATCAGGTGGTGCGAACGGCTCAGAAAATTCCAAGAAAAATTTATCTACTGTACCCAGTTTGAGGCCGTCAATGGCGCGGCATTTGGCCTGAGGCAGCATTGGAGTAAACATTTTTTGATGATTTTCCTTGAGTACTCCCAATGATGTCGTGTAGATGACATGATCGGCTTCGATGAGTTCACCGTTCCAAAGACGTATGCGCAAAACATCATTCGCAGTTTTCCATTCAACGTTTTGTACGCGTGCATTGAATTTTATCCGCTTGTTAAGCATACCCATGTCATTTCTGTCGCCTTTTTTCGCCTTCATGAGCAAACGAAGGAAACTGCAGAAACCTTTATCCTTCCAATTGAGCAGTAGATCACCTTCGCATGTCCAATACTCGAGATAACCCTTACCGGAAACCTCAAACAGATTATCAGATGCTTCAATTGAACTCTCGAATTTCTTGTAGTTTTCGAAAAATTCACGCGCAACAGTCTTATCAATCTCTGGAGCTTGTTGTAAGTCACACCAAAAGGCCTCTGTAAGAAACGTACCCAAAGAACCTTCAAAACACTTCAAGTCTTCATGTCGTGAGCGTATCAAATTGAAAGCGATTGATTTAAGTGAGTTAACCGCTGCGTCGCAGATCACTTCCTTATTGGAGCGCACACATTTGTACTCATCATAGATGCCGCCTGTGGATTGAAGCATATTCAACTCACGCACCGTTTGGTAGATCACATTATCCTTTTCACCGTGACACCATTGTGCGCCCAAATCGACAACGTTGTCTCCAAAGGGTAGTGTGTGCACGCGTCCTCCATAACGATTCTCCGCCTCGAGCAGCAAAACATTTTCAAAACCAGACTGCAGTAAACGCGTCGCTGCTGCTATACCAGCAGAGCCGGCGCCAATTATGACAATACGAGCTGATTTCATTGTTTTCTCTTTAGTTGCCTTGTGTCCACGTGTTTTCGCTGATATATGCGCTGTTGATTTACAAATATTAGTGGCGTTGTGCCCCGCGTTTTCGTCTCCGTTTCCTTCACTACGTGAAATTATCTCTACTCTCGTTGCACTATATTTGCTCGCAGTTCGCTGTAGAAATGAATTGCTGTAGAGTAGCACCTTACACACACGTCTAAAAAGTCCGACACTTGCTGAGCAACTGACTTCAAGCGTCGTCGTTTGGCCATTGTGATAGCCACCACCTGCTGTTGTGCTAATCCGACGGAGGGTGTTAATAGCAGAGTTTGTGATATGAGTGTAGCGACAGCGTTTACGCTCAATACTATCTGAGTTCGCGAGTGGCTGAGGGAGTGTTGAACACGCGACGCGCGTCCAATAAATATTCAGCAGCTGGTCAGTGCATAAGCGTATGTATGTCATATTCGCGAAATTGCTGATGATAAAATATTATTTTGAATTCGTTTATATTGTTTTTAATTTAAGATTTTTCAAGAAATTCATTTTTGTTTTTTCGTTGACAATCGATAATAAGGTTTGGTTCTCACTGCGCTACGATCGTATACAGCTCCGCTGCTCAAACGAAATTCGTCTTTCCCTCAACAATAGCGCGTCACTCGTTCCTTATCTTCGCTGTTTGGCGCCCATTAGAAATATCAAGTCAAATCAGGGGGTTCTCCACCTGCTGCTCCCACCAGCGGGTACTCCATCGAATAGTAGATAGAAAAAGGCATTGCTACAAATACTCTATGCCAACGTTTCTATTGGACTAATTTGGCGGCCTCAGTAGCTAAGAGGACAAACAAACGTCCAAAACTATAAAAATAAGATTCTAATTATTCTCGCACTTTCACAGCGAATGTCAACCCATCCGTGTATATTTATTTAAAAAAAATCATCAGCTATTTACAGACGGTTCTATCATTTTGTGGCAAAGGATTAGGACGTAACAATTATTTAGTATACTTGCTAGAAGACGCTTATCTTCTTCTATATATATATATATATATATATATATATATATATATAGCTTGTAGTTGTAATTTTCAGCATGGTTTCTTTGGAGCCCAGAGAGTGTTTCTGCAACATACTTTACAATGCCAATTTTAATACATAAATTCAATCAAATAGGAAAGAGCCGCAGCAACGTGTGAACGAGTTTTATAAAAATCGTATTGTTAAATCAAATTTAAAGTGCTGCTTAGCGCCAGCATCCCATTCCATACTCTGAACCGGATATATGTACATATGTATGACTGGTGCTCGTTCTTTGGTAGTTGAAACGTTTATGTTGCGGCTTTAACTTTTTTTTGGATTAATTTTTAGGTAAGGCGTAATAATTGAGCGCACGTTTTCAGGTATATGTACATACATATATGTATTTGCATATGCTTGTATGCGTATTCGTTTGGCGGTTTTGGTGAAAAAGTTTATTTATGCACCCGCAAAAGAACATTAATTAAGTTTTAATTGCCTCAAGCAAATCATTTGCTCTAGGAAATGTTCGATGTGAGTGAGTGTGAGTGGGAATAATTGTGTTTTGAAAATTTCAAATAAGGATATACACGTATAGTAAACACAAATATTAATTTCCAAAAATAATAAAAAACTAGCAGAAACATATTAAAGTTTAAAAAAATCTGAAAATATGAAGAAAAAAAAGAAAAGTGTAACGTTGATAGCTCACTTGTGAAAAGTTCTGTTCTGTTCTGTCCGTCTGTCAATCTGCTTTTTTCATTGCTCACAATGTATACTCGTAGATACACACATATGTTAATTTAAACATAATAACAGTGAGTGTACTCAGCTGCTTTGCAAATATTTACATATATACAAGTATAATCATAAAACTCTTGTAATGAAATGCATGTGTGTATGTAGTTCTTTTTTGACCATTTATGGAAGGCAAAGGAAGAAATAAATCTGTGAATCTAACAGAAAAATGCAAAGAATTCTTTTCCGCTTGGGCGTACAATTTCATAAAACCCATCATATTAAACTAAAAAAATGAGTTTACTTTCATCTGACACACGTGTCTATGCACATACGTACATGTGTGTACTGACAGGGGCAACTTTACACAGCGGCAGCCACCCAACAGACGGGAGTACAGGATTTGTTGAATATTATTAATATACGAGTATATACTCAGCATGGCATTGTAAGTACGTATGTACGTTTAAAAAAGCTGCGGGATGGTTTGAAATTCTATACATTATATACATACATACAACACCCAATAATGGTTATTGTTGTATCTTATGTAGATATGAGTGTGTCCACATGCATGGTACTCATTTAGATGTTGCTTTAAATATTTGAAGTATTCAAAATGTTTTTAAACCGATTACTTGTCACTTCAAAATATATGTACTACTACTATGCATGCATGTGTGGGTGTGTTTACCGTTGTGGTAATAGGCTCACTACTTATAAATTCGCCTCAATCCTTGTGGCTTTCATAATATTCAAATTTCCTGTGGTTATTGATAACCACAATCCTCTCTCGCCCATTCCCTCCGTCTGTCCCTATTTATCGCGCTTCTTTGTGTCCTCCGCCCACACCGCCTCACATTATTGATATTTATTTAGTACCCGCCTGATCAGTACTTTTTCTTTCTTTACTTACCTTACTGCTGTTGAAGTACTACGAATTGATATTAATAAATTGTATACGTTATCGATTTTTGCGGCATCACATTTCAGCGGCCTTCGAAAGTACGCAAATAAGTAATTCATGTATAAGTACATACATAAGTACATATGTATGTACGATGTACGATTATACGAGTACAGGTAAAGTGAAATACATACGAGTGTACACTTTTATTTTTATTGCTGAACTAATTATAGTCTGTAGTTGTTGACTTGTTGTAAATATTATGTGAACGAATAAATTTGAATATTGAGGTTATGAGAGAAGTTTACTAAACTTTTTTGAGTGTTTTTTTTATATTTAATTTAATTTTAAACCTTGAATATATAATATATGTACGTAAATATATTATATACTTTTACACCCTATAAACACTGGGTGAGGTGTATTTTTATCTCTTCTTCTCGATACGCAAAGGTTTACATTGACCTTCGCTTAAGTGTTGGCACGTGAAAGAATAAAATAAAACGGTCAAATATTAATCATTTTCGATATTGAAATTTCAGTTGAAGTGGTGTAGATATACACAAATTATATATATGCATATGTATAGAAAATGGTACGCGGAATGAATACACCCGTTGTTGTGTTTTCATTATCTAATATCCCTATTTTAATAAATCAAAATAAAAGAATTTTAATTTAAAAAAAAAACCAAGTGAAATGTGATGAAGAGGTCTATCATTGCCTATCACGTCGGCTCGTCGGCTCGGAAATAACAGTTAGTTCCGAGGTTCAGAGCTCGGCCGAAAATCACTTCAACTTTTACATATATGAATGTACATATATAATCACAGGTTTGATTAAGTAAATGATAATTACTGAAATCAACGACACCATTTGCATGGAAATCATGTTAATTAAGTTAAAAACAAGAACAAAAAATTAATAAAATGTTTAAATGAGCTACTTAAGCTAATTACGCTGAATAAAATATGATTTATTTGAGATATTTTAACTGCAAAACTAATAGATAAACTCCCAGTTCATTATTTTACAATAAACTAAGTTATTTTAACTCTAAAGCAAACCTTCACATTATTGATAAATATTTTCGAATTTCATCAAACAAAAAAAAAAAAATTCCTCAATGAGGTAAATATTCGCACATCGCAGAACAGCAACACTCTCTTTTCTTTTAATTTTTCAGCGCTACTAGACCAAATCAGTTTGAGCTACATAAGTCTTGCGATATCTGAGGTCAACCAACAAAAAATGTGCATGAGAATAACACATATAAAAGTACTGATGGATGGTATTTAAGGAAGGAAGGATATTGTTTTGGTACTGTAATTCATACTTATGATAACAATAAGTAGCTCTGCTCCTGTGTGTCTAGCATAGGCCGATGCAAGCCAACAGATTTGTAAATCACTCAAATAAGTATGATATTTGACGACGACAAAAATTATTAAAACATTTCACTTTTTGTTTTTCAAATGAATGCAATTATTCTGTTTTTCAATCAACATCTTGTACGTTAATTACGCTTAAATTTACAATTCAGTTCATGTGCATATAAATATGTATTACCTTTCTCAAATGCAGCCAAATATATATGTTTGTATACGTAAATTTGTTAATAAATTTTATATTTGTAGCTCCCCTTTGAGCATATTAGTTATTCCCACGAATAATATGAGCAAAGCAGAAAAGAATTTTTCTTTTTTCTTTTTTTTTCTCTTTTTGGTTTTTTGTTACACTGTTACTGACACTTTCACTCTTCGACTGACAACTGAGCACAGCGGAATGCAGCAAACGTTTAAATTAATTGAAATGAAATTCAATGTCAATGGCGACTGGAGCTGCGGAGTAGCGTCGGTTCGCAAGAAGTGCGAAGGTTCTATTACACGTACATATGCTTATGCGTATGTATTATTGTTGTTATGGTTGATATTTTGCAGCAATAGCAGCGCAGCAGCAGCAGCAGGTGAAGAATTGGCGCACTGGCTGAGTTACGAATGATGTTTAGGACACATGTATGTATGTATGTATGTATACACTATATACATTGCTACTATATTTGCACACACTTGCGCTTTCACTTGCACTCCCCCCTATGTGGTCAACAATTAATTTCCGCATGCAACAATTGCTTCACTACATGCATGCAAAAAAAAAAAATCGTATATTGTACTTGCTCACGGGTGTCTAGACTGACTGGTCTGTATCAGTAGGAAATGTGCAGAAAACTGAAATCAGCGCATGCTGTGTGGCGATGTTGGAGCTGTTTGTTAATCGAGGTAGCAGCGGGCGGTAGCTAACGTGAGTTATCGTTGTTATGTTGCCTGGCGCTGAGGCAAC
Source organism: Neoceratitis asiatica (assembly GCA_030068015.2). Lineage (NCBI taxonomy): Eukaryota > Metazoa > Arthropoda > Insecta > Diptera > Tephritidae > Neoceratitis > Neoceratitis asiatica. The sequence goes on from CM061526.1 coordinate 91,595,003, forward strand.
ATGTTGATAGATATTTTGGTTGACGAAACACAATATGTTGCTTTTTGAAAAGTTGAACTTCTTCATTTTTGTTTGCTTTACTTATGTGTGTACGTGTTTATGTGCTGTGTGTGCAGCTTTCCAGCGTGAAGTAGGTCCTTATAGTATTAGTTGAAAAACGATTATCATGAAAGTTTCAGCTTTAGGCTGCTGAGATTGGCGAATGCTTCTGTTTTATTAGTTTAAAAAAAACATTTATTTGTTTTAGCTCTGACTACAAAGCCAAGCTCGAGGTATATTTTGCTTTTTGATAAATATTTTTAATATTCAAGATTTCGATTAAAGTTGAGAGAAAAATATATAAATAGAATATATATATCAAGTACATAGGTACGATAATGATACAAATATCAAATAGGCAATTCCTTTTAATTTAGTTTTGTACCATCATATTCGCTTGTTAAAAAATATAATACTATACTATTTAGCTTTCCGATTTTGACGATTTTCAGTACGAATATTTAATTCATTATATGTGTGAAGAATACTGCTTGGATGCTATTTAAGGGATTTTTTACCCAATATCACATATCTGAGCAAATCGGTTGTATGGGGGCTATATGATATAGTCGACCGATCTGGCCGGTTCCGACAAATAATCAATACATTACAAAAATATTTCAAAAACTGAGAGGCTAGTTTGTGATCAAACGGACGGCCGGACCAACAGACAGACAGATAGACCGACAGTCCGACATAGCTAAATCAACTCAACTCGTCATACTCATCTGATCGGTATAAATTTTGGTTGGTCTATGTTTTCTCTTTGCGATACGAGGATGGATTGATAAGTCGTCGACATTTTGAACAAAATATGTTTTTTTTCGGCAATTAAGCGCTTAATTTTTCAACATGGCATCAATTTAACTCTATACATTTAGTCCAGCGTTTTTCCAATTTTTGTAATCTCTCAAATAATAAGGTTTGTGTCTTGTGTTTTCGCTAAACTTCAAGAGGCCGTTCGTTTCCAATGGCTGTCAAACACAAACTAAATTTCTCCTTAGAGCAGATTCATTAAATAACAAGCAGAGTAAATAAAAAAAAACCCTCAAGAAAACGGGGAAAAAAGTCCAAAGGCGGTTGGGTGGCTCAATATTGTCTGAAAGAATGCCTCAGCGGTATTTTAAAAATTTTTAAGTAAGTGTCCTTTTTTTGTCTACATTTTTTTTTTTCATAAATATTTACCTAGAAATTTTTTTTAAATAAAAGGCTTCTGAATCACAAAAAAATGCTTTCATATAACATACACGGTTTTCTGGAAGTTGTCTCGGAAGTTGCACAAATAAAACTTTTCGAATCGATCAACTTTATCAAGACCACAGGGTAATTCAGAGAGGGCATGGTAGGGGATTCCAGTCCTGGTGGTTTCAGAAAGTTGCTCCTAAGACCTAGATGTGTCGTCAGATATCCTCTTTACTTACTAGAGCTCTAGATAGCTCACTCGACGCTCGCTCATTGCTGAAGTGCTCAGCAGAACCAAAATTTCTATAACGATTCAATGAGCTCTAGTGCCTATCTGCCTACATAATCTTTTTGGAACAAACTTGTTTGAATTAAAAATAAACCTTTTCAATATTTAAATTCAATTAAACTCGATCGAATATGTTTTTTTTTATTATTTACTAAATTTAACCATAGAGGATTAGTTCCTTAACAATTGTATTTTATGCTTAGTCTGCTAACTGACGGGATAGACATATACATACATACATATATAAAATAAATGCAATTAAAAGTTTAAATTTGGCAAACAAAATTAGTAGTTTTTAACAGGACACCAAACTACCAAACAAAGCCCGATTTTAATTAGTTTATAGCCATAAATTGCCATAAACCGAATATTGATGCGACTGAACTCATGCAGAGTGGGCGGGCATACAACATGTCGTATGAGTAACCTAAACAAAGCGTGACAGTGAGAGCATTTACTCGTATATTTGTATATTTGTACACATATAGTTATACAAGAGTGTGTTTCACGGTCCCCTACATTCACATTTAAGGATGTAAAAATAATATCCTATAAAATAAAGAAATTTAATGATTTGGTACTATTCTAGGACCCGAGTATAGTGGTACACAGAAATTTGATGGGTTTTATTCTGGCATTAATGCCAACGAATTGAGTAAAGGAGACACAATTATTGGAAGCTAACTGAAATTGAGCGTGTTAAGAAATTGAATACAGTCAAAATTAGAACGCATGCATAAATAGAATAAATCAAACTGGTGGGATTTCATTCCAGCAGTGCTTCATGCAGAGGCTTAAATGTAACATACATAGCATATATGTACATATCAAAAATATCACAAATTAATTTACTCACCGTTAATGCAATGCCTACAGTCGCCGAAAAGGAACCCAAACGAAACTCGCCTGTATTGTATTTTACTAGGAAAGATGTTTTACCAACGCCAGAGTCACCAAGCAGTATTGTCTAAGGAATAAAAATAATAAAACTCAATTTTTTTGGTTTTCTGTATAGATTTTTTTAACTGAAAATAATCGCTATGTAGCTTTTAATAATAACGAAAATATTTAATACTCTCTGGGCCTTATTTTTTCCAACTACTTGTATCTTTTTATTTACTATTTTCCAAATTTTTATTTTTTATTTTTTAATTGATAATATGTTTTAATGAAATGATTATTTTTTAACTTATCACAAAGTTTTTGCTAAGAATATATTCTAACTCTGCAATCCGGTTATTTATTTTTACATACTATTTGCGTGTTTGTTCCCAAAAAATTTCTCTTACCTTATGATTAACTGTATCATCGAATGGCGGCTGTGGCGGTGGACAATACATGCCAACTTCATCGTATCGATAGGAACGCCAACCATCTTCATATTCATCGTCGTCACCATCACCATGAAATACGGCATCTTCTAGTGCATACATTTGTAAAGCTTTTACCGGCGGACGGTAGCCAGGATAGCCAGTACTGAAAGCATTACTACTACTACCGCCAAGACTGGAACCGAGACCACTACTACCACCAGCGCCACCACCACCACCACCACCGCTACCGAAGCCGCTGCCGATGCCGCCACCAAGGCTTCCGCTATAGCTGTAGTTTGTGCGGAAGCGTGCCGTCTCCTCGTGACGGCGCTGTGTGGTCTCTGGATCTTCGAAAACGTCGTCACTCATACTGCTGGCATCGTCGGGTATATGAGACATTTTCAATTACAAAACTCAGCACGCACGATACTTTATGATAGGTGAGCCCTTGAAGTGCGCGTACAATAAAGTGAGATAGAAGTAGCAAGTGGATGTTTGTTTGGAAAGGAGGGCGGTGGGGTTAGGCATTACACGTGTATTAAATGTATATTAATTATATATGTAGTTGTTTATTAATTTTTTTGTTGTTGCTTTTTTTTTGATGTCTTCAAAATTTTGTTTAATTACGCATTGACTTGTTATAACGGATGTTGGTGGGATACTATTTAATTTTGAACGGTTTTTACTGGTTACAGTTTGAGCAACAGGTTTCTTGTTTTCGTGCAGTTAGCTTTTAGTACAGTTTCAAAAGCGCTGTAGTTTTGATTGAGTAGTCAAAGGAAAAATAGATTGCGATTGTTAAGTGAGCTTTCAAAACTTTGCGAGAGTGTGCTTTTCTTTTGTCAATTACCTCTGGTGAGAGTTGTATGTTGCAGTGCTGACAACTGATGTTGTTATTTACGCAACTTTATAATCGCTCAGCTGTTTGGTAACAGTTATGTTTAGACTGTTATATGAATGTCAATTGTAGAATTGGCGGTAATGGGTGGAATATTCCTTGTTGTCAGTCTTACGACCAAACACAATTGCTCTTTAGCGGTGCCCTGGTTTGCTCTTCACTCGTTTGCCTACTCTTTTGAAATTTTGTTTATCCACAATTCTAGTACTTGTATTTATCAAAGTGAACTAATTTCTACGAGAACTAAACGTGGGTGTATACTTGGGGGAACAATTGGCACATGTCACGACGTTTAAGTGATCGGCTTGTCCATATGCTGTACTTAATATTTTATGACGCTTTAATATATTTAGCTTGATTGTCCATATGTCTTCCTGATCTCATTGTGCGTGCTTAGATTTACATATGTACGTACGCGGCAATATCAAACTAGTGGCGGTGCTTGAAGTAATACTTCCTTTTCCGAGTTTTTATTTCAAATTTTTGAGTATACTTTCGATTTTGTACGAGTTATATACATATGTATTTTTAATTTTTGTTTATTAAATTATATATGTATTTACGATACTATTTTTAGCTGCTGGTGTTTTTTATTAGTAACAAAAGGTTTAAAGTTATTTATTATACGTGGCGAACGTTTTAATAGTTTTAAGTATTTAATGTTGAATTTAGTATGTATAATTGGACTATATATTGGCATATATCAGTACATGCGTCAGTAAATCGTTGTCTCATATGCTTGAGAGAGCGTATGTACGGATGTGTATATATTTTTGTATTTCTATCAATTAAATATATAATATTTTTACTAAACAATTCAAATATTTCTGCGTGTTGATTTATTATATTTCAAACTACACATTAAATTCCCTAATTTCTTATATCAACAGTATGTTTAATATATTATATTATTTATGTATACATATAAATATTGTTTATTTATAAAGTTTTTTAAATTATTGTTTTTTTGTTTGTTATTTATCAATTATTTTTGCATAATTTACTTACTAAGAGTAATTAAGTAATTTTGTTGGTGTTTTTAATTTCATTTTATAACAGTTCTATATATTTTTTTAATAATTGATACAGATATTTCCCGTAGTCGAATTGGTTTTTAAGATTAGTTATTTTTTTTTTTTTTTTTTTTTTAGTTTATCTTTAAAGCAATCTGTACTTTACGTTGATTTCGAAATATTTCGTCTTAACACTTATTTTCTATATATTTATGCTTAATTGTATTTGTTCAAAGTAAAGCCATCTATTAAATTCAATAACAGTGATGTGATTAATTAATCGCTTTAGTTAACTGTGTTCGGTCTGTCGAGTTACTAACGCGTATTCGTGATTTAACATTTTATGAATAAAAACTGCTATCACTTGATTATCTGTTTATTATATTTGAAGCAATATTTTCACCGGCTTTAGTAAACTAACTTTTTTCGTATAACTCCAACATGTTGATTATGCAAAAATCGGATACTATTTCCTTTTGTATAAATATTTGTATATTGCGATGAAATGCGGGTATTACAAACAGTTGCACTAATATTTATTTCTATCAATAAGTTTATTAATAAAGTAAATTATAGTTGATAAATTGGTGTTTCGTTTACTTCTAAAGCACTGTACTAACTTTTAAATTTTAAGTAGTTATAGCATTCTTAGGATATTTGCATATTTTGCTCAATCCTTTGCTACTTTAATATTTACACATATATCCATATATATGTATATATTAAGATATTTTTACTTAAGACCAACGCATGTCATATCTGTGAATTGTCTTCTTGCTTTGAACTAATCATATTTATTTACATATGCACATATATAACAATTGTCACCGCTTATTTACACTTCACAAATACATTTTTTTTTAAATTAATTTAATTACAAATGGAACATTAAAGCTTTGTTGTTACATTGTTGTATGCATTTCGGGCATATAATTATTTCGTATCCTCAGTTGATATTTGACACATTTATTCTAGCTTCTGGAGTTCTTCCATTTCAAATTAGTCTAGTTTAAGTTTTCCATGCGGTTTCTTTGTGTTTTTTTTTATCACAGTCTATTTTCGCATGAGTGATTATTATTTCCGAGTTCTCCCTTTATTTGATTGATCTTTCACAAGTATACACTTTTCCGCAACTCCATATAAATACGTTGTAGTAAAACGTTTTCTATGTATAGCGACTTTTAATCCCGAATACGTCACATTGCAATTGCAACACCTCCCCCGGTGCGTCGTTGATTCACTTAACTGTCGAATAGATTGCTTTTATATAAATTCAACGTTCTACTTATATCCCTGCTGCTGCTCCAATTTTCTATTGCGTATGTTTGTATTTTTTGCCACCCACGTATTATTATATTAATGTGTGCTGCTATGTTCTTTGCAAGTTCACGACCCACATTCAAGTCAACCCATAGCTGTACACACTGCATAAACGCACTAAATGATAGTAGCATCAGTAAAATCTGTTTGTATCCTTCATTTTATGTAGGTAGCAAAGTTTTTCATTTGCCCATTTTCGATTTTTTCATAGATTGATTTCCGGCAGTTATACGCGAGTTATATTTTCACACTTCTCATAATTTCAACTATTATACTAGTATGTATGTATGTAATTTCCTTACACACATGTTTATGTACGCATGAATTTCTACTTAACTTCGTTTTTCGTTGACATTGTTTCCTGCTTATGCCGCGGTTGTGAACTTATCGTCCAATGTCTGATTGTGTACTGGCATTGTCATAGTTAAAATTTTGGTAGAAAGTTTCTTTACACGCTTTAAGTGATGACGTTTTGGTACAAGTCAGACCAGAGAATGTAGAAAAGGACAAGAAATCGTAAAAAAAAACGCATAGGACGAAAGGGATGTGAATTTGATAATGTTCTCTGTACCATAAGCACACCACTATCTTAACGTATTTGTTAAATAGTCACAGCAATGGCGCTCATATCCGCTCTGCTTTATGTGAGCAAAATACACCCAGTAGAAAATCGGAACAAGGTAAGTTATATAAATTTTATATGTGCATTTATTAGTATATTATTACTATCACATTTTCTATGTAAATCTTTAAATAAAGTTAATTTTTGCCAGTACAAAATGGTAATAAGAAAATTGCGTTTCAGTATTTAGTAGTAATGGTATAGAGATATTCTAATAGTGTGATGGAGTGGAATACCAAGAAAAGGCTATGGACAGATTCCTCTATTGAAAGAGGATATTCAACAAAACAGTAATATACCAGAAATATAATTACCGATAAAAGGATATGGATGTCGGAAGCAGGGATTAGAAATGAGGATACTGTAAACAGCGGTATTCGTTCTGACTTTTTTCCTAGTACAAGATGAAGCTAGAGGTTTAAACTGCCTCCAAACAGCTTTGAATTTTTTTACAAAGGTACTATTTTTATGTCAGAAAAACTTTTTATTGCTTCACTACTCTTTAGAAAGCTTCCCAATGGGAAAATTTGCCGAATTTCAATATTTCTTTTTTCCAAATTTTTATCGTAACAAATTTTCTGTAAATATTGCTAATCATCACAAAAATAAAACGGATGAGTTTTACCTTTGGACATTTTATCAAGTTTTATAATGCGTATTTTTTTCAATGCCCTCTTAACAGCTATTGGGTGGAAATGCCAAAAACGATTGTCTGACGAGGCCGATAATCACAAACTATTATAGAGCGCGTGAGCCGAATGTTTGTTGAAGACAACATTTCCGATGATGTATTCATGCAGCTTACCGACTCTGTTGTGCTTGGTCTTCACGCCTTGTTATCTTATTCATCTCCGTAAAATTTTCCATTCCTTTTTAAATTTATGTTTATATTTCTTGAAACGTTTCTGTTATGATAAATTTAAAATTAATGTTAAAGAATTTATGGATTTAATTTTAAATTTGTATGTATATGTAAAAGTAAATATATTAGTATATATATAGTTGAACACATATGATAACAATTTATAATAAAAAATATATGAAAATTTGTAAAGAGGTGGAATGTATATTACATTGCGAAAATGAAATGAAATGGAATGGCAGAAAATTGCCATTGAAGAAAGTTTCTCCGTGAGAACATGAAGAGAAATTGCCGATAAAAGGTAACAAAATTATTCGTGTGTAAACTCTTCTTAAATAGAACATTCATTAGTAACGAAGTATGGCAAAAACAGTGGCGGTCTACCCGAAAGTAAATAATTAATTAATCTCTTTATTCCCAAAATTTTTTCCAATTCACTGATCTATTTTCAAAATTATTTAAATTTCATTACAAAAATCTCTCCCGCTTGTACATTTTTTACTTTTTATTCAATTCAATCGGTTTTGGTACGAAATTTCGTTTCTCCGTCATTATAGCCCCTCCGTGGTACAAAAATGCCAGGTGCCCCCAGTGTCCAACATGACATGCCAGTACTCACTTCAACAAAAAATTTCAAAATAGTTCACAGTTCTTTTCCCTTCTTATTATTTCATGTTCTTTGGTTCGTTGATTGGATTATTTAACAAAAGTTCGAATTTATTGCACAGCTACTTTATTGTTAAGCATTTACTCAGTGCTTACTTATAACTCGATAATAAATACGTCGCTCAGAAACCATGGCTTCTAATATACACCTTTTTCATCAAAGAACATAAAATAATAAATAAAATAAATATATTTATGTTCCTTGGTAAAATAATAAATGAAATAAATTATTTTATGTTCTTTCATTCAATGATCGAGCCGAATCCTCGTAGTTAATTACAAAAATCGGTTTACAGTTCATTAAATTGCCAACGAGCTGGCAGCACAACCGACATAGTAACGAGTAAAAAGAACAACGATTTAATTATTCTCTCGTTTCTATTAGAGAATTATCTAGTTTTCGTGCTGAATGTGTATGTTTTTAAATAAATATATTTGCAATTTGTTTGTTTATAAATACATTTAAAACGTAAATAAGTTACAAAGTGAAGACTGTTTGTTTGTGGTATAAGTTTCCAAGTGAATGCAGAAAAAATTTCTTTCAATTTCGTAGTTAACAAAATCCATGTCGCTTAATACAACGAGTAACGACGCAAATCGCAAACTTGTTCAATTTGAAGGGATATTTACGTAGGATAGAAAGAAAGAGCTGATATATTTCCTGAAGGACGTTTCGGTTTTTTTTTAATTATTTGTTCGGTGTTTTCAAGCGCTCGCGCTTTATTGTTTCTAATACTTTAGGTGGTTGCAGAAGATATTTTTAACAAACATTTCCAAAATAAAGTTTCCAAGCAGTCAATTTGTGAAAATATATATTTTATAACAGATGATAGAGTAAACAATTATATGACGTGCAAACTTTAGTAGCTTATAGCGTACCATCTGTTGTAAATGTACAACTAAAATTTCATATGCAAATAAAAAGATAAAATTACATCGATTGAAATTTATATTTTGTAAACAGAACTTTATAATCTTTTGCCCGCGCTTTTTTGCTGGTGCTATCGTTTATGAAAAATAGTGTGGGTGTACATTAAAAATTTGTTAAACTGGATAATAATATGGGTAGCTCTGACGACCGCGTTTACGCGGCGGAGAGGATAATCCAAAAACGTGTTAGAAAGGTAAGCAAACAGTAAAATTAATGGTTTCAATGGCATATATTTATTTTCAGTTGAAGTACGTATTAAATTTTCTGGTTAAAATTAGAACGTATTTATAGGTAGTTTTTATGATGTCCATAAAGCTTTGGTATATGTCATATAACTAAACGTATCCGATGCATTCTTCAGTTGCTGTGTGACAGTTCTCCTTCATGACGATTATGCAGGATTTTATTTTCATTTCTTATTTTCAGAAAACAAATATTATTTATTTCCCGTGGCCGAAAAGCCGATTGGTTAGAATAATTTTTAGGTCCATTAGGAGGAGCTCGTCCTAAAATCGCTTCAGCGGTTACAAAGCGCCAATTATTTTTATATGCATATTATATTAAAATTCAAATAAATAGCGGAATGACGAAGGTTGATGTTAATGTAAGGATGATTGTGCGGTTCAATTTTCTCAAATAATTTGAATTTCTTACAAAAAATATTTTATATGACTAGTTGATTATAAGTTTTTTTTTGATAAAAATCTATTGAAATCTTTCTATATTCTTTAGGGAGTTTTGGAGTACCGCGTTAAATGGAAGGGTTGGAATCAACGTTATAACACATGGGAACCAGAGGTTAACATATTAGATCGGAGACTTATCGAAATTTATGAACAGAATAACCGCTCTTCCAATACACCTTCGAAGCGGGGTGGAAAACGCAAAGAAAAAGCACATGATCCTGAACCTGAGTCTGAAGAGGATGAGTACACCTTCACTGGTGATGATGTTGATACAAACCAGGCGTCCACATCAACAGCTGCTATATCAAGTAGTAGTCATTATCACCACCATCATCATCACGATAAAGATAAGGATAAAGATAAGAAACGGGATCACTCCCATCACCATCATCACCATCATTCAACCAAAGAACGTAATCGGTCGCGTTCACCACACACAGACGCACATCGTGATGGTAACACCACGGTTAATAAACGTCACACTTACACCTCTACATCAGCGTCTGTCTCAGCTGCTGTTGTTGCAGCAGCTGCTGCTTCTAATTCTGCATTAAATTTCATTCCCGAAGCTGATTCAAATTCATCTAGCTCTGAAGATCAGCCATTGAGTCGAAAAGAGGTAACTAGTATGGGCACTAAACGTAAAGCGGAAGTCTTAAAGGAGTCGGGTAAAATAGGTGTTACTATAAAAACCTCACCCGATGGTCCGCCACCGCCTAAACAACATTGCGCTTCTGCTGTCAGCGTGGACACAGCCACCTCAATATCAACACCGCTCAAATCGGAGTCCGAACCGCTTTCACCAGAAACCCCAGCTTCACGGCCTGAACAAACAATACCCGCTGAGAAAAACACTACAATGCAACAACATTACAATGCGTCAGCAACGGGTACAGCAGACGATGATGATTCATCCTCACAAGCAGATAGTCACACAGATAATGGTCATACGGCGACGCACAGTAAGGGAACGGGCGATGATGGTGCATGCTCACCCAAGCGTAACGGTCATGTTACACACCAAAATCAACGGCAAAGTGCTTTAGCACCACTTTCGCCGAAAGCTGTGCCGCCTCGTTTTTGGTTGCCTAGTAAATGTAACATTTCAGATAAAGTGGTGATCACTGATGTTACGGTTAATTTGGAGACAGTAACCATACGTGAATGTAAAACAGAGCGTGGTTTTTTTAGAGAACGTGACTTAAAATCGAATGGTTTAAAAACGGAATCCGATTCTGCGGCATAAAAATAAATCATATATCATGAACGGGTATGATTAAGCTTGTAAAATTGATGAAATCTCTTATGTAGACTTATAAGAAAGATCTTAAACGCTGCATCACTAGTTGCAAATATTATAAAAATTCCGTCTGCTTATCGGAACAAGGCGAAGATTTTGTATTCCTTACTTGTTTAGGAAATTTTGACGCACCAACAAACATAACGAAAAAATATTTAACTGTATAAAAATTATTTAAAATGTCTTTTTATATAAGTATAAGTGAAATTTATATTATCTTTCTGTATTAACATTTTTTTCGTAGGTGTAAATACTTGTAAATATATTAAATACTATTAAATATATTATTAAGTTATAAAACTTAATTTAAATTATAAATACATACTTAAATGTGTAGATATATATTTTCGAAAGAGCTACAAACAAACAAGAAATCAAAATAAATCTATTAATATGCAGTTATTTAAACATTTGGGTGAATGCGGAGACCATAGCCATGAAAAAGTTGCAATTACAGTAAAATTTAAAGTTGTTCGGCATTTTTTTTCTTCAGTTAATTAGAATTCTCTCCTTGGCTATAAATATATTGTATTTAGCACTTTCAGCAATCTGCAAAAGTTTAAGTATTTACAATTTGAAATAGAAAATAATCCAAATAGTTGTTATATAATTACAGTACAGTAGCACAAGTCATTATGTATGGCATTATGTAAACATTTAAACCTTTCTATAAGAATCGTGAGAAGAGTTATAGAAATGTTTGCATATATGTATATAGAAATAAATTCTACGCAGGCATATGTATAAATAGCTATACAGAAGAGATAAAAATCCATTACAATACAATAGGGGTCGTCGAAACGTATGAATGCCTTATATATGCGTAAACCTCGTAAGATTTGCTTGTATGAAAAATGTCTTAATTTTTCACAAGGCTTACACAATATTCAGGCATTTACACATTTAGAAGACAACTAATGATATGTACGATAACTGCGAAAAGATCTACGCTTAGAGTGCGATTTGATCTTAGCTCGCATATATTGACTACATTACCATACCTTTTAAACAGCACCACTTTTGAGAACTGCGTAAATGTGTTTATTTTCGACAAATCTAACGTTAGATGACAGTACTGTTGAAGTAAGTTGAATATATTTATTACCCGCTTGGAAAAAGAGAATAAAAGTGTAAAAAACGGCAATGCAAAAATGCTAAAATGCATCTTGAGCTCTGAAATCCGTTGTTTGTTACATATTTGAAAATCAAAAACAAATTTAATGCATTTCTTTTGGTAATTTCATTGGGTTTGTTAGAAATATTTGCATATGACCCAACGTGATTGTGCAGAGTTGGTATAAAGCACGCTTTTAAACAAAGTGAAATTTCTTCATATAAGTAAGAGCATTAAATAAGCAATCAAATAAAATAAAATTGTATATCCGTAAGCAATATCCAGTGTAATAGCTTGTATTGTCTGGCTTGTTTTGAATTACAATAAAATGTGTATTAATAATGCTGGAGATTTTTCAAGTCTTATGCTTCACAGTCGTACATATATATGATGCTTATCGTAAATTATTATTATTCATTATTATTCCGATGTTATAATATAGACATAAGAATTGTAGTTTTTATTGCTTAGAAGTTAACAAAGCACACTAATTGTAATTTAAGAAATTAATGTCAATAATTGTACAAATATATATATATATATATAAATATGTGTATTATACCACATACATATTTATGTATATCGTACATATGCGCATATTTAATGAGCATATATTTTCTAGAAATAAAGCATAACTGTACATACATACATACCTTATAATCATAAATGCAAGCAATGAATTTTCACTTGTTTTATTTTGTTTATTAAAGGTTTGTATTCCGAAATAGTGTTTTTATCTAAACTTTAAATCTTTTATTCCAGACTTAAGTACATTTTAACTGGCTCATTTACAGTGGTATTTTCTTGTTGCCACAGATTTTTTGCAACATACTCGCAACTTCAATATTTGTATGCACCTTTTATATAAAAATTTCTTGCTTTTGAAATTTAAATTTTTCCACACCCTTTTGTATCCTATTCATGTTTTTTTTAAATTCAAATACCACATTGCTACCATTCATTTTCGAGTTTTGCTTATACTGCATTGTACCCATTCGATTTACGAGAATTGTCGATGTACTTTCCCTTTCTTGAGGAAAGGCGAGACCAGGAATTCGTCCAACTAATTTTCTGATTGCTTCGTTATGAAGACTGACGAATGCCACCTCCGTTGTAGTACTTTTTTAGACAATTAGATGGCTGCTGTTTTTAATTGTTGGCCAGAAAATCTTCCGTAGACTTCATTGAATTTCCAGGTTAACTGCCTTCATGCCATACTGCGTTTCTTTATTATTATATTTACTTGCCATAACCAATCTTTTCTTTTAATATATATTTAAATTAAATTTTTTACCTTTATCCTTAAAAATCTCATATATACTGTAAATACTTGTTTTAAAAACTGTAAATTTATTTCCGAAAAAGTTGCATTACAAAATGGTATGTTTGTTTATAGTCCGGTCAATTTAGACAGCCTAAACCAGCGTAAGCTGTGTATGTCGTAGATTTCCAATAAAAAAGGATTTTCCGATCTTCCTTCATGGAAGACGCCGGCTTATTCTGATCTATTTAATAATAAACTGCAGTGTTGATCCCGGCAATTGTAAATCTGATCATATTTCCGGTTAAGTTTCATTAGAATTCTATCTTTGCCGCTAATTGCATCAATTGAGAATATAACCAAAAAAATATTTAAAAAATGAAATGCTGTTTTAATAACGCGGTACCAAAAAATTGTGTAAAGCAGTAATCACTGACAAAGGTGATTTAAGCAAATAGTAATTAAAATTTATAGACAACACGAACTAATATTAGTCACTTTTTGTTCTGAGTTATGAAATTAATATATATAATATATATATATATAAAGTTGCAAAGAAGCATTTACCCTTTGGAAGAAGATTTTGGTAATAAAGGCAAAAGTAAAGTTTAGAATTATATATTAATATAATTAATAGGTGAACGAGTTAATAGTGGTTAGGGCAAGTATGTACGTATGTATTATTGGGACATTATAGCCTTACCGTTATGTGATATGGACGTTTTCTGATTTGTTCTGATTTTCTCCATAAAGTAGGTTGGTTACATCGCTACATGGATAGTACGTCAATCCGACTGATTTACAGAAACATTGCATTGGTCCAAAATTGTGCGGAATAAAACATATTTTTAAACTAATATACATATATATACATGTAGCAGCATATTTTTATTGTATGATTTTTATTTATTTATAAATAATATATTTATATATATAGGATTAGGTATGTATATATTACAATACAGGCTTTTTAGCTTTTCAAAATAGTTATTTTTGTCCAAACATGTGTATATTGTAATCAAACCAAATTTTCTTTAACTATTTTTATTAGAAAAAAGTAAAACTTAAGATGTGTGGGTGGTAGATGCGCCATTTTGACATTGTATCTCTCAACTGATGTTGTGCATCAATAAGATTTAAAACAACGAACAATTAACTACAAGTAGCTAGTTAAAAACATTTGAACAACTTTAGTAAGGCCAAATCTTATGCAAAGTTTTTGAGGAAAGTACATTTGCAGTGTTTCTGGCTAAATTATGTAGGTATAATGGTATGTTTTACATTTCTCATTCGTTCTAAAGTAAATTATTAAACCAAAGGATGCTGAAGTTTGTTCTTTGCATGAATTCGACTATAATGTTGTGTTTCTAATGTAATTTCAGGATTTACAGCTTTTTAGATTTCTGTATAATTATACACATTCATTTCGTAATGGATATGCATGTACATATGTACATATGTATAACGCATGCATTTTAATATGTGTAACATATTTAAATTGGTATTTATGTTTATTCGATATTTAAAAACTCAAAAATATCAATACTTTTATAAATTGCAATTAATTTCTAAGAAATTATTCAAATAATTTGTATACTTTTATGAATACTTAATTCTTGCAATTTTCTCTATCACTCTCCATTTCTCTCGCTCAGTTCGCACAAAGCATTTGTTACATCTAATGGTTATTTGCTACTGGAACGAATTTTGTTATTATCGCTTCTTTTTTACTATTTAATAATTTGTGATAACACATTTACGACGATTTTTTTGCATTTTTTCAATATGCTCTTTAATTGGCGTTTTCTCATAGAAGCATTGAACGATTGAGGTCACTGCCAATACGGTTGCTATGAACTGATTGATGGATATCTCCCAGCTATCCACATTTGTAGAGTTTTCTGAGCTGCTGCCTGTACCACCTCCACTAGAATTTTGTTTCAATTCATCTTCGTAGGCCTGAAAGAGTTTCGTTGTTGTATTGGACTCTATGGAGGGAGTGGTCGGATTACCATTGCTATCAGGCTGTTAAGAAAATTAAAAAATATTGTTGATTTTGGTATAATTTTTAATTGAGAAAATACAAACCTCATCACCGCTACCCAAATTTAGTTGGGTAAAACTATCCAGGCTGATTTCTTTTTTCATATTGTTGTTGCCCAGCTCTAAGAGATTTTCATCTAGAAAATTTTGACGTTAATGATAATAAGAATTTAGTTAAGAATATTAATATTAACAAAAAGAGTAATAACAAAATAATAAATAATAAAAATAGCATATAACACAACTTAATTGTTTCATAAATTGGGAGGATGATTGCTCTAGGAGGATCATATCGAAAATCACTGAAGCTAAAAGCTATCTGATTTTGTTTCCTCCATCACTCCGTAGTATATTACTAATACTCTATATTTCAATGAAAGCAAATACAAATTAATTTTAAAAGTATTTTTTTACAACTTACATGCTTTGCGCATATCCTCATCTTGTTCACCTATAATTTCCACTAATGAGCGCCATAAAAATTGGAAATTTGCTTTCCTCATATTAGGTATACTCTTATTTGGTCCATTGCCATCATCCGGTTGGTCTAGTAAATATCTTAGACTGCCCAAACTTTTAGTGTCTGCCGTTGAATCGTTGCGTTCCATCCGTGTAGCCATTATTAAATCACTAATTTGTGAGAAATTTGAAATTGTGTCCGCATTCATTTGGGATGGCAACACCTTTGCCGCACCCAAATCGGAAATATCCGAAAATGTATCGTTAGATTCGAAACGCTCTTGTTGCCGCAACGTATTTCCAATTAAATCAGAAGAGCTGGCACCATTTTGTGAACGTGCCACTTCCATTGGTGCGCCATGGTGGCGTGGTAAATCGACATAGAATGTGGACGAACGTTCACCATTAATGGCACCAGCAATACCCGATGATGATGACTGTTGTGAAAGCCCAGCTAAGCTGTGCAAATGCTTTGTAGCAGCAACGAGCGCATAATCGTCTTCGTCGAAATTGTTATCTGTGGGAGATGGTAAGGCTTCGATGGATTCGGATGGATCATCGCTAATGAAGGTAAGTAGACATTTTTGAATTAGCAAATCCCTTATTAATCTACAAAACAATATATGTACCCGAAAAAGTCTTCAGCTTCAATGGCTTCTTCAGCATCATCTTTGACTTTCGATTTTGGACGTCTGACATGTTCAATTTCAGCTTTCGATAACAATGGCGGCAAATGTAGAATGTACAGTAGTTTCAGTTTTTCAGTATATTTGCGTGAGCATACCAAACCCAGTGCATTTATGATTTGGGCAAACTCAATAGTACCGGTACTCTTCTTGTCGGTCAGCTGTTGAGAGAAGTATTGAACATATACCTATATATTTATTTATTACATTAATCTACATACACACATATATAAATAATGAAAAAAAAAAGAATTGAAAAAATATAATTGGTTTTATAAATGTAAGGCAACATGTAGTTCAACTTGAAAGCTTTTTGTGGTTGAAGTGTTCATTGCTTTAAGTTTACTCTAGGAGGTTCGTATCGGCAAAAAACAAAAACTCAACAATTAATTACCTTCTTTACCTCCGAACATTTAGATTGGAAAGCTAGTGGCAAATTTACTAATAATCAATTGCACATATCTCACCCTAAACAATTTCTCTGCCAAGTCGATGCCCACGCAATTGCGCCATGGCGTCAGCTCGTGAAATAGTGCCCGGAATGTGTCAAAATCGACGCCATAAGATTCAGATCGGCTACAATTACCCTCCACATAACTCGCACGTCCTGCTGACGTTGTAGGCAATAATATTGGCGATTCACCACCAAGCGCTGAGTGTGCCTTTTGCTGCAAAACTTTACGTGGCATTGACTTTTCTTCACGTATAATGGTGAGAAGCAGGTGAAGTTCTTCTTTGTCAAAGTACATATTCTCTGTGTGAAATTTAACAATCGTATTCTCATTATCAATATCGAATTGTCGTATTGTCAGTCGACGATGCTTGTTTCGTAATTCTTCGATTTTCTGTTGTGATATTTTTGAACCGAAATTCGTATATGCTTCATGTATGACCGTTTGTATGGGTTGTGTTTCGTTTTTTTTCTGCTTATCACCTGGTGCAGGTAGACGATATTCAGGATTATAAATGCCTTCCAAATATTTGCTGAGTACCAGCATGGCTTCGCCATCATCATGACATTTTAGAAGTGTTTCACAATTCCATTCTAAAATTTGGAGTGCGATCTATAGTAAGAAAAAAAATTATGTTTTAACATATTTTTTTTTTTTGTACAATAGTATTTATATATGAAATAAACAAATAAAAACTTTTACCACAAAAATTATCTTTGCGCCATCATAGAAGAAACAATCGATTATATGTAAAGCACTTTCATACGATATGACACTTATGAAAATAGTCAATAGCCATGATAGCGAGATCATACGTATTATGCCCAACTGGTCCAAATGGCTATGCAACTCAGGCAGATATGACTCAACCAGTTCATTCAATACACTTTGATCAATTTGTGCGCCCACAACTTTATCTTTATAATAGTCCGGTAGTAGATTTTCACAGAGGCTTGCAAGCAACCAAAATGCATTCTCTTCATCACAAAACAGCAAAAAGACAGATGAAACAATATTCATAGCTTGACAATAGCCTACTTGTGGATTACGTAAGGCATACGCTTGTAACACACGTCTTAAGGCGCCTATGCCGTCGGCATGGTGGAATGCCGGATGCTCTGGTAGCGAGCGATGAAGGTCACGGTCGATTTCGTCGTGTTGCGAAGCTTGCTTAATGCAAGCAGCCTAGACGGAAAAAAAGATTAAAATGTTAATATTTTGAGTTAATGAAGTTAGGCCCTAATTAACATATACATCTTTCCTTCAATGCCGTTGTAATTTTCAATTATAATAAGCATATACATACATATTATCAATCATATGTCGCTATTCAGACTGTCATTTGTTCATAAATAAATAAATAAAATTCTTTTAAATACGGGGTTTTTTAATTGCATACATATATGTACATACCTTTTCCACCAAGTCTTCATAAAGTCCCGGATTCATGTCCTTTTCATGTATTGCACCGGAAAATAGTAACCAAATTTCTTGACGCAATTTATCTGGAATGCCTTCGACAATCAAATTGATTACATCAGTTGTACGAAACATGGAAATGCCACGCCCAAAATCACGGAAATGTGTTTCCCAGCGGGCAAGCTATGATGAATTGTTGGTTATACATACATACATATGACAATTATAATAAAATATTTTACATACCTTTTGCTCTTGTATCTTTAACATTTCCCCACTCAAATTCGTCTTGAACGAGTTCATTAGCGCCGCCTGTTTGCTCCAGGATATATCATACTTTGCGCGTTCACGACTAACAGGGCTGAAAATTGAAATTGAGTAAATAAAAAAATAGTAATTTTTCAAAGTTTTTTTTTTTAGAATTTGCATAATTGCTTGTACACTAAAAATGTTTGCTTACACGTGAAATTGCGATAGTAGCTCGCTTATTTTTTGAACCAAAATTTCACGATCAACAATTTGTGCAAAGACAAAATGCACATTCTCAGCAGTATGTAAAATAATTTGATTATCATAACGATGTGGACCGTCATTTTTCTGCTCTACACTCTGTGAGAAAAAATATCAAAAGCTTTATTGATGATTTCGCAATTTATTTAAAAAAAAAAAAAAAAAAAAAAATACCACAAACATACTTTTATATTACGCATTGGAATGACGAGGCTGACCAGATCGACTATGTCACTACGGAAACAGAAGAAATTTCGGGACAAATATATATTGCCGCCAACATAGCGCTTTGAATATGGTGTCCAAATATTGGCTGGAAGAGATTTAAAACATATGAATATGATTAAAAAATGAGAAGCATGATGTTAAACTTATACTCTGTACCCTTTATTTGACCATCAATAATTTCTGTTTGTGGTAGACGAAAATAATTACGATATTCTTCAGATTTCTGACGAGCTGTCAAATCTCGTAAGAGTCCCGGCTTATTTGATGTTTTACGGCCGAAACGCTGAAAAACTGAAGCATCATGATCGACAATTGGGCTATCCGGATCCTAAGGGTATAAATATAATTTTTTTTAAATCAATTTAGATAGCCACACAGGCCAATAATAATAACAAACCTGTATCAATTGTTGTATAGCCATTTTATTTAATTGTTCAATCAATCCGTATGCCTCTTTTACATCCTTTAATAATGTAAAATTATAATGCATATTATTAACGGTTTTCAGGTATATAATTTGGGCTTGTCGTTTTATGTCTTCCAACTCAGCAAAACGTATGACGCGCTTTGTTTCGCTCCCCAACATATATGAATAGAAACATATGTGATTTAATGAAATATACAAATGGCCTTGATTCGGTATTTTATTCTTAACATATCTGCAATTAATATTGAATGTATATGGTAAGAATTGTTATAGTTTTGTCTTAATATAACTGTATTGCTTACGTGCATGCATATGTATTAACTAAACGTTCTTCTTTTGGCATCTCGAAGAGAGTTTGAAATTTCGATGCTGCCACCTTGAAATTGGCTGATTCATCTGTATTATCCTGATTATTTTGTGCATTTAAAGATTGTATTTTACAAATGGTAAAATTGGTGATCTCTTCTTCACTCTCCATCTCGTTGAGTACTTTGAAGAGATTTTCAGCAAGCCATTCCCAATCTTTAACGATTTCTTCTTGGGTAAGGCCAATAGCGATTTCTAATCATGGGTGCGATTTTAAATAAAGAAAATGCATATATGTACGTATGTATGTTTCAGTAAAAAATTAGCTATAAACTATTATCTACTAATGAAAATAAAGTAGAACTTTTTGCTATTATTTATATGTACCTATATCGTCGCTGCCATATGTGGCTAATCAAAATGGGTTAGCTATACTCGAGAATTAGTCATATTAAACTCTATGAAAAGTGCTTTTCTGTACTTTACATTAAATTCTTATTTTCTTGATTAGATCCCATATGTAAAAAGTTATTCATATACATTTATATAACAACAGTAATAGTTATAATAAAAAAATATGGTGTTTAGAATATGAACAAAAGATATTTTAGAAATTAGTTTATTCTTTTATACTGGTAATGAATTTGGGCGATTAATCCCAGTTTTTTGGCCGAAGGTAGATAATAAAAAATTTCAGCGAAAATCGATTGTAGATTTATAAATTTATTTAAAAAAATATTTAGTTCCTATAAAATTGATTTTAATTTGAGAAGAATTTGCATCTTAAATCCTTGAATTTGCAAAAATTTGATAAATATTGATTGAATAGTAAAGGTGCATAAGATTTACATATGAACAAGCTTTTGCTTCAGTTATATTGTAAATTTCTATTCGACTTGTATACTTGTATATTAAAATATTAAAACAAATGCTTACCATAATATACCTCAGATCTTGGGGTTTGATGTAGAATACGATACGGTGGTGGCTTTGTATCCCAAACGCTATCCAATGTATTGACCAGGAGTGAAGTGAAGCTTCGCGATTCTCCATGGCCGCGTCGTTTTTGTAGAACAAAATATTTCGAACGCATCTCGTCAACCCTTCAGTAAGAGACAAATTACACATAGTAAGGTAAATTAGGCAATAAAAGTTTTAATATTGAATAATTTTAATTGATATGACACTGAAGCAGTGTTTTGTCGGGGTTCAATGATTTCCTGATAAGAGCAAGTGCGTCTGTAAATATGTATGCACAAATTAATATGTACACAAACTGATGTACATTTTGTATATATGTACGTAGGTACATACATACGTATACACAAATGGAAATATGTACAAATGCATTGTCGGGTGGTGGCACGCAAAACCAGCTGTTCACTCGGTGTTATTGCCTTTGTGTTTTTATTTTTGTAGCTAAAAATGTATATGCTACTCCCATTTAGGTGCTGCGTAAAAAAATCTTAACCAAGGTAGAAGGTACAAAAAAAATAAATAATAGTATTTGCTAATAAAAATAAAATGTTACAAAGAAATAGTGAAAATGCGTCATAATTACAATTTATTTTTCCTTCATGGAGGCATTCTTGATTTCGTAGCTGTACTTGTTTTGTAAAACTTACCAAAAGGCTGGTGGTATAAGTATTTCCTTTGGATGTATCCACATTTTTTAACTTTACACTTGGAACCTCTTCTCAAAATCCGTATGTGCAATTGTTTAGGGTAAACAGTAGTTTTAAAACTTTTATATTTATATTCTTCTTAGAAGTTCTTAGTTTTTCTGCTTCCACTTCACTTAGTGAGTAAATTAGGTTCTGCACTGCCGTTCACACGGACACCATCAGCGCTGGCACCGAATCAGTGTGATCTTTTGATATTTCTTGATTTTTAAACGCTTGAAGCTTCTTGAATTCATTTGTTTAAATTGTAGGTATATTTTTAAACAGTTTGTATCTACTTTAAATGCACTTATTGAAGTTTTTTCCAGTTAATGGTTCCAAGTAAAATCTATAATAGTTTTCCGCTGCGAAATGCACTTTTCAGCAATGATTACAAGAAGACGAAAAACTTGACGTCGTCTGTCGTGCCCATTGTGTTCGGTTGTTCGTAAATTTATTCGTTGCCGCATATGTTATTTCTTTTACCTTTTTTGTTGTCTTTTATTTGTTTTCTTGTGTTTTCTTTGGCTTCTCTGTTTTGCTTCTTTGTTTCTTCAGTGATTTATTTGCATTGTTGCCAGGATGTAAAGATTACTTTCAGGCCAAGTAGAAATTATCGATACATTATCGATTATATTTAATTACGCGAATCGGAAGAAATTTCTATATATTTCAAGAACTTTCTTTTCCGTGATCTCCATAGCCCATTTACTCAAATTGTTTTTTGAATCCATGTGTCTGTCGGACGAAAAATATTAGAAAGATAACGGACAAAGTACTTGTTTTGAGAAGTATACGAGGTATGTTCAAAGGAAAAGGTGAATGTTTACCTCACTGTTTTCTTTGATTACAATGGTGTGGTGCATCATGAGTTCCTGCCAAAAGGTCGTACAGTTAATAAGGAAGACTACAAGGGAGTTATGCAACTTTTGCGTGAACCAATACGGCTCAAAAGATTGGAATTGTGGGAAAACAAATCGTGGATTCTGCATCAAGATAATGCACCAGCTCACACATCAATGCTTATTCGTAATTTTTTGGCCAAAAACAAAACCGTAATCATGTATCAACCACCGTATTGACCAGAATAACACTAGCGTGTTTTCACCTCAAAATTTATGAGTCAATTTCATCAAAATTTAACAGCGATAGAGCGATTTATCACAAAATTAGAAATGTTTTGAGAGATCATAAATCTGTCTGTAATCAAGAAATGTAAGCGAACAGGTGCAGTTTTTTTATGATTAATTACTATGTATTTGCATTGATTTGCATTAGTATTTATTAAAATATGTGTACATGTTAGATTTTGGCGCCATTATTTGCCGAAAAATTGAAAGCGAAAAAAACTTTATTTTTCACGCTAGCAATTTGACGTTTTCTGATTTATTTTGTGCATTGTTGCCAGGGTGTAAAGATTTATTTCAATCGATACATTATCGATTAATTTAGGAATCGACTAATTATCGCGAATCGGAAGCTATTTCTTCATATTTCAAGAATTTTCTTTTCGGTGATTTCCATAGCCCATCCACTCAAATTGTGGTTATGAATCCATGTCTCTGTCGGATGAAAAATATTATAACGATAACGGACAAAGTACTTGTTTTGAAAAGTATACACCGATTCCTTAGGTAATAGCAGGAAAGCGAAGTATTGTTATTGTATATTTGTTTCCAGTGAGAAAGCTTGATGCTTTATTTATTGTTGTTGTTGCTGTAAGAGCTCGCTAACCCCGCCTAGGGTCAGGTAGGTCTGGTCTTAGTCATCGAGGTCATCTAAGGAGCGGCCCAGGAAACGTGCTGTTACGACGAGCTCGGACCAGAAGAAGATGTTAGTCGGGTTGATTGGAATTTGTTGCATGCGGGACATGTGTTGGATATGGCAAGGCCGAGTCTGGGTAAGTAGAAGTTGAGCCCACTAGACCTTAATTTGCCAGGGTTAGGCGGGTCTCTCGAGGCAGCTCGAATTCTTGTTCTGCAATGGGTGGTGATTGGACCCCGAGAACACCATTCACAGGAAGAGACTCTCGGTGAATGGCGTTTAAGCCTATCGGTACGCCGTCCTGTCCACCGGTTTTTGTCGGTATTGCTGTATAGAGTCGTGGTAGTCAAGTACTTCCTTCCTAATGTGCCTAGGTGGAGGTTCGTTTTCTAGTAAGTGTCTGTTGGGGTGATCCCTACGGTAGCATCCCAGCAGATAAGGCTTATACAGCATAGCATTATGCTCATCAACTGGAAACATAGATGTCTTCAATGTCCAATAGTAGCACTGCGTGATTGACCGTGTCGAAGGCTTTCTACAGGTCCAGAGCTACTAAGACAGTTCGCATACAGGAAAGATTTTGGTTGAGGTTATGAACTATCTGAGTGTTTATGTCGTTAAGTGCTGTTGTGATGCTGTGCACTTTCCGGAAGCCATGCTGATGTGTAGCTGGGCACAGATGGTGTGTGAGAGACGGGATCAACAAGACCTCAATTGTCTTCGCTACGGGGAAAAGGGGAGATATCGGCCGCTTTAGTGGCGGGAGCACTCTACCCAGTTTCCAAATGTCGGGTTTCGTTAGAGTGGTCAAAGACAAATTGAGAACCTTAGTGAGGTAGTCTGCTCCCGCTAAATCCAGATGGTTTAGCCTCAGCATGCTTATTCCCTAAGGGCCGATGGATTTGGAGGCTTTCGCTGCTTCAGGGATGAAGCGAGCGGCGGCAAACACGACGATGTGGGGGAATACTTTTTCACCATCGGTGACGTTGGTAGGAGTGGGGAGAGCACTGAAGGCGTTCCCGGTAAATTCCGTGAAGTCGAGCCAGTTAGCTTTTTTAAAGTTAACAAAGGTCAGGTGGTCCACGGAAACAAAATCGGGAGCCCTGTCAATCGAGATGATTATGGGCAAGTGGCACGATGCGAGCATCGGCATAGCTCGCTAATCTATGCTGTTTATCAGACCAGCGCTAGCTATTGTGATGTCAGGCGAGCTATGGAAGTTGCCTACAATGCTGGTAGGGGCTTCACCGTTCATGGTGCAGTCTGTCTGTCGAATCGTCTATCTGTTCCGCCAGCTCCATTCCTCAACGATCATTTGACATTCGTTAAAGTTGCCCAAAACTAAACGGTTTTCGCCCCTATATCAGGACGGTATCCAACTGGGCAACAAGTAACCGGAGGAATGTATATATTAAATATTTCGAGCTCGACACCGCCTGACCGGATAGCTATGCCCACATTTAAAATTGTCGCCGTCGATAAGACGATACTGCACGGTGTTGTGTAGAATGAACGCCAAGCCTACATTATGATCTCGCTCAACATCCTTTATGCTTTATTTGTCTCATGTACCTTCTCAGATAAAGTTTCCATCAGAGATCTAGTTGTATTGAAAGTGGTGAAGACACCAGTACTCTTTTCTTTTTTAGAAGAGTCTGAATCACAAAAGTTTTAATCGATTTTAATGGGATCGAGGCAAATCAAGAGATAGGGGACAGCACATATGTACATATGTATGACGGTATATCAATCCCAATTACTTCGCCTAGAGCTTTGTCAGGTTCTCTTTCAGACCAGAGGGCGAATAAGAACTTGGCTTTACGGCAACTTTAGTATAACTTTTTGAAAATTTTGAATCTGTAGCATGTAATTTAGTTTCAATGAAATGAAATCAAAAATTCTTCAATACATTATCAAAATCTTAGTGTAAAGGTAACTTAGAAACTGCAAAAAAAATTGATTATAGAAGAATATTAAAAATTAAGTCAAATAAAAAACATTTACAACTTAGTGATTTTTGTCAGAGAAGAGGATATTAAAAATTTGTGTATTTTGCTAAAATTTCATATGTTTTTTTCTAAAACGTCTAAATAAATTTGT
This sequence comes from Neoceratitis asiatica, assembly GCA_030068015.2. NCBI lineage: Eukaryota > Metazoa > Arthropoda > Insecta > Diptera > Tephritidae > Neoceratitis > Neoceratitis asiatica. The sequence goes on from CM061526.1 coordinate 91,620,554, forward strand.
GCAAAATGTTGAAAAAATTCGTTACAATCCAATCGGACGTTAGTCCCTCAAAAAATCCTTATGAAGTGCGAACCTATATGGGCGAAAGCCCGAATTCGGTTGACTGGAAGATTGAAATGTGTGAAAAAGTGCGAAAATGTGAGCGTCCTGAGAACTCAACCATCTCAAAAGTCATGACAATCGAAGATGAACTACGAAGGCTAAATCAAAAAGTGAAGGAGTCACGCTTTCAACGTGAAATCAAAAAGAAATGCTCTAAAACTGACGATTTCATCATGTGTACACAACCTCTGCGTACACCGAGCGAACTGAAGGAACATTCAATTATGCGGGAGCGATTTCTACGAGTAGCTTACGACTTGACGCGACGCGTACATGATGGTTCTGAAGTGCCCTTGAAGGCACCAAGCCATATCGAGCTTGCAAGTCCAGTACCCAGTCAAGATGAGGCCGAAGAAGGGGACTCGGAGGAAGAAGAAGGTGAAGAGGATGAAAAAAAATCAGTTAAACCACAGATTGCCAGTCCATCCTGCAGTTTAGATGTGATTTATAAGCCATCGGCAAAGTTGGTAAGTTTTATATTTGATTATTCAAAATACTCGCTGATCTTACTATGTTGGAGTGGTGGAGTCTACATATTGATTCCATTTAGTTTAGGTATGGAAGACGGTACATGAGGCAGATGGAATTGTTAGCGTTCAGCGCCTGATCTGTTTCAATTATATTTCTTTTTTCATCTTGGTTGTGGCGCGAGAGTAGTTTAGTTGATTTTAGTTTTTCATCTTCGTCGTGATTTTCGTCAAATCACCGAAGTCATTTTAGTAATAAAGATAACGTGCGATGTGTGGAAATTTTTGAACAGTTTCTGGAAGGCAAACAGACAAAAGTGTGTTAGATTTATTTTTCGTCTAAGAGAAGTCTTCAACTTGCAACTCTCAATGGTTTGAACAGCGCAATACAAACATCATTATTTGGAATTTTTTTTAAAGACGATTAAGGGCATTCTTTGCCCCATTACCTACCTCTCACTCACTGACCGATTTCTTCCTTTTAGTAACATTACATTCCACTTCTGGTAGTTATTTCCATCTTTGGTTAAATTTACTAAGTATTGGATATGGTTCTTCTCTTCTTCTTCTTTGGCGCGGGCATCGCTTATGCGATTACAGCCCAGTTAATAATATCGCTCCAGTCTTTTTCTTCGCCAAATGGAGACACCAAGTGAAGTCAGGCGCTTATACACCTCATCCTCCAATGGGTTGGAGTATTTCTTCTTCATCCACTTCGAATAGTAGATGCTGCATAAAATACTTTCAGAGCTAAACTGTTTTCGTCCACTGTCTCTTATCGTTCCATCGTCTGTGATATTCGGCGTCGCCAAGACGAACTTAAATAATCCGCACAATCTTTCTGGAGATTCCCAAAACCGACTCATCGCGATTGTTGAGGCTAATTGTATATCAATATCATCGGCGTACGCCAGCAGTTGTACGCTCTTGTAGAAGATCCCATTTAGTTCTGCAGCTCTTATTCTCCAGCAATAGGGTGAAGAAGTCACTCGAAACAGAGTCACCTTGTCTGAAACTTGGAGGATACATTTAATTTGTACTGTCATGTTAGACGATGTTGTCAGAGTGTGGTCCGTTAGTAAAAGACAACATCTCTTTGAACTTTAAATGAATGCCTCCCTCTAGGTCTAGATAAACCAGATTCTTCTAAATAAGTATAGATACGTCTTTACAATTCCATAGTTTTCTGCTGATATTATATTTAAATTCTTATTTATTTACTAAATATAGATACAAATATACATGTCTTATATTTACAATAGAATCGATAACTAGGTTCTCATTATAAGCTCTATATTAAGGCGGTGGATTATTTCATTAAATTCAAAGGCGAATGTGTGGAGTTTGCTCTATAGAGAAACTAAGCTCGTATACTAATAATATCCATATGAAAAACTTAAACAATTATTATTCACTCAATTAATACAATATCATCAAGATCGGCTGCATACAAAGCTCCGACGTCCGACTGGGTACTGTCCACAATGGACTCATCATTTGTTGACGCCAGCGTCAGTTGTTTGTAAGCTCCTTCAACGGCCTGCTTTTGCATATGCACACCCAATTGTGAGATCAATTCCAGCGCTTTAACATCAGCATTGAGTAGGGCAAATTGATGTATGACGGCGAGGTGGGGAAATATGCTACCCAATACTGCTGTGGTGCCGGCGTTCATTTTGATTTGGTCACCATTATCCTCCGGTATAGTGCTATTTGTAGGGCCTGGTGTGCTTGTATTTGTATTCGATGAACAGCCACTGGAGTGTTTGGAATCACACATTACCATGCCCACCGCGCCGTTCTCTTTTTCCTCAACTACATCGTCGCGCACCTCCTCAACCTCATCGTCATCATCGCTGAGCACATAATCTATGCTATTCTCATTGCTTGCACTTTTTATCGGGATCTTTGTCTTTTCTAAGCCTACACCATCCATAACCTTATCAAGTGAGGTAATCGCTGATATTTCGGTTTGCATGAAATTTGGCAATGCGTCTTTAAATTCAATAATAATATCCTCCACGGCCAGTTCACCGCTCACGGCATCCGCGCCGGAGGTACCTAAATCTTCGGCTGTGTATTTGTATTTGCCCCGAAAACGATCTAACCAGCGATAAGACGGTCGAAAGCTTGGTAAATTCAAAAGGGCAGCCATTTTGAGTGCTGTGTCTTTAAGAGTCTGATTTGTTATGCTCATACGTAAACGCAATACTCGACAACGTTCCACCCACTCATGTAGAATGAAGCTTATGGCGCTCATTTCAAATTTGCGACGCTTGCGTGTCATCTCTTCAATAAAATTAGACGCATCCGATTCGCTAAGTGTGGCCAATTGTTGTAAAAGTTCGTCTTTGTGCTCGAGGATGCGTCGAATTTGTGTGGCACAACAATGGAAAAGTTTCGCCAAACGGTTACGAGACACGCTCGTCTCATCGTAGCAATGAATGACCGCGATCTTCTCATAGAATGTGAGTATGTTGCGCTCATTGCGGCGTTTTATCTGAAATACAGAATATGATGTAATACAAATTTTAGCTAAATACTAAGTTTCCTTAAACTTGCTTTCAATCGGGGTGGGGATTGTTTAATAAAAACTTTTGTTAAAAAGTCGCAAGTACAACACTTGGTTGTCTGCTAAGCTTAATTTTATGGGTGCTAAAGAATTTATGTTATATGAAGAGGGCAGGGTTTATAACCCTAATATTTATCAGCCTACGTGATTTCTTTCATATCTCTTCAATATTGCAAGGGAGGAAGCAATAGTAATTTTTTTATAGAAGTAGTACAGCTTGCAGAATTGTCAGATGGGTCAAGATGGAGGTTAAATGGACGATCAGATGGAATGTCAGGAGTACGTTAAGATTATTATCCTATAAGTGGGCATACAAAAGCCTACATGAGCTCAGATAGATTTTCAGGCTAATTATATTCTAAAATGAATGATCAGATGCACCAGTAAGACGGACAGTAAGACAGATAGATGGTCGAAGTGATGATCAGATTGGGAAGGTTGGACGAATCTAGCGAGAATATCTCAGAACATTAAGCTGCAGCTCGACGCTTTCATGGAGAGAGATTTTCAATTTTATTACCACAAGCTTGTGTTGTTCTCATTTTCTTCATTAATTCCGGAGTTTCAGTCCGATTATTCGGCCTAAAGCATCTGTACTAGCCATCAAGGGTAAAGTCAAAAAAGTAACACTCAATCGCATATGAGTATAAGTATATGTATGTTGGCATCTGTTGTTGGTATGGAATGGATGTATGTATATACATATGTATGTGCACTTCTGTTATTGCTACAAGTGGTGAAATAAACTATAAACCTGGCTGTCGCAATGGCAACGAGTCTGTTTGGCTATTACCATTGCTATCACATTGAACTTACATACATACGAGTATATGCATAACAGTGGGCTTTTCAATGTGTTAATGTATACTGTATACATATGTATGTCCCGTAAAAACATAAAAATAACCCCTCAATGTGCATTCGACTTGGTAAAAATAAATATGCCAAGCGAACAATTTATTTAAGTATGAAGTAAATAAGGTGAAATGAAATAAAATAAAATAAAATGAAATAAATAGAATAAACAAAATAAATTAAATAAAATATACTAAAATAAAATAAAATAAAAAAATATAGGAAGAAAATAAAATAAAATAAGATAAATTGAAAAAAAAAAATAAAAAAGAAAAACAAAATAAAAGATAAAAACCAAAAAATAAAAAAAAGGTAAATAAAAAAAATAATAATAACTAACTAAAATAGAGAAGTGAAATAGAATAAATTAACATAAGAGTTCTACTACATATGATGTGTTAATATGTAGTAGAACTTAAAGCTAATGCTTATTGGGAAAAGAAATATGCCAGCATATGTATGTATATGCGGCATATCTAGATATATAATTATGTATGTACTCGTACTATGTAGTTGTTAGCTCTCTGGTCTGAAAGTTGTTGATCGCTTTGAAATTGACCATAAGTTGATTTGTATGTTGGTGCTCATTGCTAATTCTCTATCTGCGTGTGTGTGTTTGGGGGGTGCTTGTTACAAAAATGCGTAACGCGCAAAATGTGGCAAATATCGTTGGTTGGTTATTTCAGAATAATAAAAAACTTACCCCTTTATTGGCACGTTTTGGCGGCTTAGCGGTCATTATGCTGGAGGAGCTGTGTGTTGGCAGTTATTAATATTTTTGATTTTTGTATAACTTCCTTTATTGCACTAAATGTGGAGTGTTTTGGACTTAAGTAGGGCGGCTTAGATTTGTACGTATTAGTAAAGTTGTTGTTTTTTTCTTCTTCAGATTTTTGTTGATTTAATATTCATATACGCAAGAAGTATATGCCCCTATGTACTATGTATAGCTGTATACATGTACATGCATATGTACTGTACGTGGTCGCACTATTTAGTGAGCGTTTAATCTATTATTATTCAGTTGTTTTATGAAATGTTTCTTCTACGAGTATACTGCTCTTCTCTCTTCTCGCCTAAAATTTGCTAAACGTTTGGTTTATTTAAATAATTCTCATGCTCGCTTAACGGAAAACTCCTTGCACAAATTAAACAACTGTTATTACTTAAAAAAGAAAAAAAGTCAACTGCACTTTCGTATTTTTCCACTGTATTTTTGCAGTGCGCGCAAATACTGGTGCTGATTTGTATTTATCTCCTCCGTTTTTCTACTTTTCCATTGATTGCTTACTATTTGCTGGTTTGTTGATGGCTCACGTTGGTGAGTTTGCACCCCACATGCTCTGCTTAGCTTTGCTTGTTTGTTTGTTTGTTTGTGTGTGCCCTCTATGCACTTTGCGCTGTTGTCAAATCAAATAGCGACGAAGTGTAGGCAACGAGTACAGACGGCAGAGTAGTAGAATATAGACGAGCTGCTAGTTAATAATATTTGTATGAACAATTGTTTTGTTTGCCGTTAAATTAGTGGTGGTGGTGGTGGTGGTGTTGATGGTGGTTGTTGTTGTGGCAATTGGTAACGAATGCGCTCTTCAAATATGTACCATGTGTATATGTATGCATGTATGTATGTATGTATATACAGGTGTAGCGCAGCAGCTGCAGCTTCAACGATGATTATTAAACACTAGCTTCCGTAAAGCAATCGCTTCCCCTCAGTTTTGCTTTTGCTTTTACTGCTTTTTCTTTCATCTCCCACGTAATGTATGCATGTATGTATGTATGTATGTATATATAACTTCGGCGGTTAAGCTCGTATGGTTGCAATTCTGAAAGCAAATATACATACAACTTGTATGTATGTATGTAGGCGTAGATCAGCTGATGCTCTTCACTCGTTATCCATAATTCGATCCGATCGTTTGACACTTTGCATTGTGTGCGGATTCGTATGTAGAGAGTGAGAGCTCTACCCGACACAAACGGATACTATCAAACGGATTATGTACCAATGGAAAACCAATATTATACTCGGCTTATCTCAAGGTTCGGTCGGTGAATTGGACGAATGACTTTGTCTTGAATCGTTAGGTTCTCCTTTCACAGTACGCATACGAACACATGTACATCGAGTTATGTCTGCTCACCACCTTGCTTATCCATTTTGTTATTGCCTTTATTTTATACTATTTACTCTTTTATTGTTATTGTTCTCCCTTATTACGCCCCTCTAACTCCACTTTAGCTCGATTCTGATATCCAATAACTCACTTTAGATTTTTAGCGTGCGTTTCGTCTGCTTTTACTGTAATGCTTAACTACCGAGTAACGCGAAGCGACTAAGTGGCACTGTGTGTGTTGATTGGTCTTATGAAATATAGAAAGCATGCATACAATGTCTGTATGAGAAAAACAAACCCACAACAGCAACATCAAGGGGGCCAACACATACATAGAAATAAATGCCAACAACAAAGCAACGTACCATCAGCTGTGGGCCCAGAACAGCCAGTCACAACGGCAGTAGTAGTAGTGGGTACAGACGTACGTAAAAACACGTAAATGTACTTATAGAAATGTAGTATGTTTGCATGTCTGTCTATATCAGTCAGCGTGCATACAAACCAACGCACATAATGCCTGTAGTATATATAAGCGATAAGTCGAGAACAACAATAAAACACACTGGTGGCTAGGCAACAACACAATACAAACAGAATACACATACAGTCAGCCAGCCGGCCAGCCAAACAACAACCAGCCGTGAGTGGCATATGCTATAACAGACATGGCAATGAGCTCTAGTACAGACAAGCTCTATGTATGTTGCCACTAGGCGGTTTGTCTATGTGGTGAAATGAATGCTTAATATCTACGACAACCGAGTCGTAATGCCATAGTGGAACGGCGAGTACTCGTCGCATAAGCCAATATGAGTACTAAAATATTCAGAGTGACTCCAACGACAGAAACAGCCAAACCAGCAATCAACAAGCAACCAACAAGCAACCACCAGCGGAGGTAGATATATCCACAGTGGTAGTAGTCGTCCACGTCGACTTTATTGTAGTTGAGAAGTCGATATATAGCCGTAAAGCACAATCGTGCACTAATACACAAACACAAAATGTTCTACCAAAGTTCAGCGAGCATACGTAGTAGCCAGCAAAAACAATATATTATATTCAATATTAACTGTTTGTGTGGCGGTGGTGGTTGTACTGTTGGTGCGGTAGGGTGGCCGTTTGTTCGTTTACACGTTTGTTAGCCTTCCGAAAACCAACACGGACACAGACACATTTTAAGACTTTAACGCATGCAAACACCTTGGCTTTGCCTTTACACGGCTGTTGTAGTCGTAATCGCAGCCACAGACACGATACGACACGAGAAGGCAAGGTAGCAGCACTTGACAAAAACAGCACAAAATGAGTACACACCTACATATATACCATTCATTCATACATATTTACAAACAAACATATGTGTATGTATTTGAACAGTAGGTTTATGTAGTTGAAGATGGAGGAGACTTTGAGTAACTGTTCTGAAATTATATTTTCGGTGGAGATCACAGCCAAGTAATATGCCGCACTAGCTGAGCGGTTGGTTGTTGGTGTACGTCACATGTCGAGGAGTAATATCCAAAATTACAAAAAATACGTTTTCTAAATGGTGTTCCATCTCGGCAGGGGCAGATCCGCATAAAAAAATTCATCTACCTTCTTTGGGGATCGTTTCGGTAAAGCTGTAGGTGTCTCCATTTATTGAAAAAAAAAAAAAAATAACAAGGCGCACACCACTCATTGAAAGAGGAGCTCGTTCAAAAGTAGCTACATCGGTTTGAAGTTTGAGCTAACCACAATCTATGTACTTTTACTTCTGATGATCTATTTACTTGCGACAAATGTATTAATATTTTTAACGAAATTCTAATTTTTTCGTTCGATATTCTGAAAGAGGAGAACTTTAACTCCATACGGAGTAGTAAAACTTAATTAACGGTAAATAGAATAAGATTCTATACGATTCTCAAGAATTAAGAAAATCGAAATTTCTCTTTCTTCAGCTTTAACTAAGGTCAATTAAATTCAAATAAAATGTATAATATACAAAAATACGTAGCAGTTTTATATACTTAATTCATTCTGTAATTTTCAAAAAAATTTGCCTTTCTTTTCTTTTCAATACACAGCAGTGAAAATAATATCCAAGAGTCCGAGAATCACTCCGTAAATTTGTCTGAAATTAACTGAAACAGGATAACAGTTTTTGCTACAAAATAAGCACTTCACTACCACTGTGCGTAACTCAAGTATAAAATTAAAATACCGAATGCATATGAAGTGCACAAACAACAAACAGTTTGACGATTTTCGTGTGCACAATTGCAACTGTGTGCAATTGTATTAGTGCAACTGTGAAGTATGAGAGTCGAGAGCGCAATGACGCTGATGCTCTTGTGAATTCTTGAAGGCTTTGTCAAACACTACAATGCAATGCTATAAGCGGTATTTACGACAATAAAAACAACAATAAACTAAAACAGAACAACGAGCGAATGCATAAAAGTGCAGAAATTTCACTTTTCCTTCCTAAAAATGCGTCTGTTGCCCTTTAAACGTCCGTTGACGATATTATAGGAACAAAGCTTTGACGATAGTGACTTTGCACGGTCCAATAGTGTCGGTTACGCTTTTCTCACTCTCTTTGTTCACTATATTAATGTCAGTGTTTCAAGTTGCTTCATTTAATTGATAACAACAATTTATGCGCTTCATATGAATTATTGTTTTTGTAGGCGTTTGAGTGAAGTTTGTTTATCGTATTTTTGCGTTAGCAAGCATCTTTATATTGTAATTTCTGCTTCATTTGTTAAGCTCCTTTAACATTTTCTATTGTGGGTTTGTTGCCCATGCATAAAGACGTGCGAAAAATTATATTTTAGCGATGTTTTTTTTTTTCTTTATTAGAATTTATTTTGTTGTTTCAAAATTCTAATTTATGTTTTTTGTTCTCACTTTGGATTGATTTTGTATACCTTTCATTAACTTTATACCGATCATATCAGAATCATGAGCTGAGTTGGCTTAGCCATGTCCGTTTGTCCGCCTCACCGCCTGCCTTTCTGATCCTGCAGTTTCTGAGATATTTAGGCGAAATTTTGTATGCGGGCGTATTTTCGGAATATATTGATCATTTGTCGGATCCGACCAGATCGGTCGACTATATCATATAGCCCCTATACAATGGATTTCTTCAAATATGAGGGTTTCGGCAAAAATCTATAATGAAGACATCTAAGGGGGTGAAATTTGAAATGTTGACACTAAAAATGATTGAAATCGAATTTTGCATTTTGCAATTAATTTGATAAGCTCATGAAAGCTATAAAGACTTTCGTGCTTTTAGTTTGAGCTTTTTGTCTTTATCGTCGAAGATGAGTTTAAGCTTAGAAAATCATAAAAAACGAGAAAAAAGCGCTTATTAAAATTTTCTGAAAAAATTTTCCTTTCGCAGCAGATTTACATCCTCTGAAAATATTCTTTATCGGAAGAATTAGTAATTTTGTAAAAACATGAACAATTACAAATTTTTTACAGTTATTTTGGCAATTTAAAAAAAGAAATTAAAATAATAAATTAAATTAATTTAATTAAGATCATTAACCAAATCATAGTGATCTAGTTTTTTACTTTTCAAAGTAAGAAATTAAACAAAAATTTAAATTATTAGTAATAAGTATAAAATTATATTTTCCTTACAAATGGAGGCATCTACAATTTTGTGCCGCCTCTGAAGTGGATTTTTTAAGAGATTTTCTTTCAATCCCGCTGATGAATTTCGCACAAAAAAAAAATAAAAATCTTGAGCTTTCTTGTTGAGTTTACTCTGCAAGGCTATCTAGTTACAACAAATACTAGTGGGATGCATACACTTTTTTTTGGATTTGATAGAGTGTGCAATTGTTGTTGTGTCCATGGAGTTGTTCATTTGGTTTACTCACACGCCGAAATGATATGATGACTACGAATGATTCGGTATATTTTAAATTAATTTATTATTTCATCAAAATATAAATAATAATAAATATTTTTTACGTGTGTGTGTTTGTAGAAACCCATTCTAAAAACCTAAAAATGCTTTAATAATATAACTCGGCTCGGCCGAAAATCTCTTCAGCGTTAAAAAACGCCAAATAATAGAATACATTATATCACTTATCTAAATTACTTCTAAAATATAAAAAAAATATAAAAATTGTTGCAGAGATCAATCTAGGTACGAAAATAAAAATTCAAAACACAATAACAACGTACATGAAGATAAATTCTATTATTACAATAATCTATTTGTTTTGCTCTAGTGACCGATGATTACATTGGTATGAGTTGCAGTTATGTACTTATGTACAAATATTCATATTTTGCGATCATTAAAACCGTTGCCTACTCAAAGCGCTTACAAACCATAATACAGTATAATAGCACATTTTTGATATACATATGTATGTATGTATGTATATATGTCGCACACGAATATTGACAATAATTCATTATGAATAATACATATATAGTGGTATATAAGTATGCATGGAAGTATTTATTTTTTATTCACTCATTTTCATTTCCCCATTCGTACATATATACGAGTACATACATAGAAATATATGTATGTACATATACGGGTACATAACAATCCAATGGAAGCACGCACAGGTGTATACAAGAGCACTGCTTTCGGCCATTTGTATGTAGATATGTAGATATGTATGTATGTATGTATGTATGAATAAATGTACTATATAGATAGAGTGTAGAACATACAAAGCGCGCTCAATTCACGTCAAGATTATACTTGTATATTGCATTATACATACATACATATATACTAAGTGCTAAGTTTTTCAGGTGTTTTTAGCCAAGTTGATAAAATACGCCATTTCTACATAAATACACGCATATATATGTGTATTATTTGAAATTTTTTCCTCAACTTCTTACTTTTACTAAAATTGCGTATACAATCTTAGGACAATATTTTTTGGAAACTCTTCTCAGCTGCTTACTTCTTTTCAGTTTCATTATGGAAATTCGACTCTTGACCGGTATTGAGAACCGAGAATTGTTTCTTTTGGTAAAGATTTTCTGGTGTTCTGATGTTCTCAAAACGAAATTGAGGGACCTACGACCGCACTGTTAACTATATAATTTCGTTGATTTAATTAACGTCTACAGCAAAGCTGATATTGTAGATTATTTCCTGTCTGTTTCGGAAAATTTCGAAATTTGCACTACTTTTGTTACTAAAGTTTTGAATCAGTTTAATAGTCATAATTTTCCCTCTCTTTTAGCTGGCATTGAAACGACCCAAAAGCGGCATGTTTCACAATCAAAGCGAAAGACCACCTCCGCCACTAGATGAAGATGATATTCCTTACAGCAGTTATAATCCACGTGTTTTACAACAGAAATTCGACGAACAAAATCTGGATAGAGTAGATTTGATACAGGGACGTGATCCCAATGATCTATGGACATGGAATATCGGACTACAGCAGAATGAAAGTCAGTTGGATCGTGCCTTCCTCGATGCTTCTGTGCCGAAGTTCGGTAAGTAATGAAAGAAAAGCTTGGCATGAGTTCCAATTGATGAGGAGTATAGCAATAAATTGTAATCGCAGATTGCAGACATCTAGAGCTGACCACATTTAAAATACCCAATGATTTGGATAAAACATTCACCGCTGAAATTGTATTTGGCACAGAAGCAATACAACCAGATGATAAGCCGAAATCGAAATTTATGTGAGTAAATTAATTGAGTTTCTTTTATCAACGGAGAATTAGCACCAAAGCAAATTCTGAATATAAAATATTTTTTTACGAAAAAGAAAGTAGTAGAAATTGAGGTTTAAAAAAAAAAACACCGATTATTTAGTTAGCCGCGCCTGAATTAGTCAACATCTCAACATTTTCACTTAATTCCATAACAATTATTTATCTGGTTATTCAAATCCTAAGAATACTAATAAAATCGCCTTTAAGTCCTTTCATCATACTTATATTGAGGTATATACGATACCAACACGACTTTGGTTGTTTTAGATTTTGATTCTTTTCTCTTCTAGTTATTTCAATCGTCCAAAAGAAATCGCTTGCCTTTACGCCGCTTATGTCGAAAGTTTTCGCTTCAATCCCGACTTTTGGACCTCGGACACTTTAGATGGGATATTGACAACCGGCGAAAAACTACTGAAGAAGAGCATAAACTTAAATTATAAATCCACAGAGAATGAATTCGATATTATACCACAAATTATTGATAAGCAAGCCGAAATTAGTTTCAAGCTTCACTTTACGGGACCTCTCGATTCCGAACCGAATATATACAAAGTACTTTCGCTCTATTTCTACAAATATAATGCCGCTGTACTAGTCGCAAAGGGCATTTATATGCTGATCTGGAAACGTTGTACGAACACATTCTATATTTTTGATCCCTACGGTCGCGATGAGCTGTGCCAGCGAGACTTTACGAATGGTAGTTGCTCACTGATGGCTGTCACTTTCGTGGAGCATTTGGTACATTTGATCATCAGCTTCAGTGAGGCGGATGTGAAGGGCGAAATTAGTTTGTATGAAATATCGATAAAAAATTTCGGAAAGATAACTAGTCCCATAGCGAGCAAACCCTTCCCGAAGCGTACACACCGTTTGTGGGCGGTGGTTAATGGTAATTATGCCATTATACCGGCAGCTAATAATGGTATTCAGCAACCGATAACGGGCAATGAGCAGAATGCTTCTCTACTCATCTCGCTGCTCGCTCTGTTGTATTCCAATATCGAGCGCGCTTCGACTTGGCGCATGGAAATCATTGATGAGCTAATCAAATTCGGGCAAGCCTTCTATAAGACTTTTGTCAAACGTTTAAAGCTGAAGAAGAAGCAACACATGAATATTGTGGATATACCGGATGTGATTATGCTCGGCGCATTCCGTGCAACAATGAAAAAACATCCATTCCTTTATACCGGTCATGTGACCAACTGCAAATCTTACGCCGAGTCTCAGCTGACATCGGTTGTGAGTGATCTCTTCGCGAGCAATTACGATGCAGCGCTGTTACAAATCGACAATTCGGTGATCGCGATTTGGCGAGATACGGAGTACTACTATCTCTTCGACCCCTTCCGACGTGGCAAAGCCGGTCAAGTGCTTGATCCAGAAGATTTTCTTACGAAAGGTGTTGCCTGTCTGCAAATGCATTCGAATTTTGAATCTTTTTGTCGCATACTCTACCAGAAAGCTCTTAAAATGCGCCGTGGAGGCAAGTTCTTCATACATGGCATAAGTATCGGCTGCATACGTCCGATGTTGTCGGCGGCGAATATGAAGAATAAATATCCACGCTTACAGATCACTTATCCAAAATTAGCCACGAAGTCGGATGCTGAGAAACGTATTTCCAAGAAGGGCAAAAGCAAAAAGAAACTCGGACGTACATTCAGTATCGAGACAATACCAGATGAGGATCGCATACCTGAGTTTGAAGATGTGGATGTCGTCAACAGTGTGTTGGAAGATATATTATGTGAGATACTCGAAAACATGTTGGAACCTACACCCAGTCGCTTACAGTTATATAAACAAGCGGACAAAGTGTTGCTACGTTCCGATAAGGAATATTTGGAGGGCTTGCGTTATAAATTATTACATGGCGAAGATTACGATAATGTCTATGCGGAGTTCCAGAAGCAGCCGTTGCCACCACCACGTCCACTCACACTGGAGGAGGAGTTACAGATACGCACAAACTTTGAGCTGCTACCGGACGGTTCGTGGGTTGTCATGGGTCAGTCGTATATACCTCAAGAGGAAGTTGAAGTGAGTAAGTTAAATGGTCTGCTCTCCACTTTGGTTGCAACTGCCATGAGTGCTAAATATAACATTTCCACATGGAACAAAGAGCTGGTCGACTACGCCGTGGAATCATCCAACAGTTTTGGCGAAGAGTTTTCCAACTATGAGGCTACCCTCAGCGCATTCCTCTCGAAGAATATGCCTAAGATCAATATTGGGAAGAATATTTATTTGCTACATCTGGAACGCGTCATACAAAGTTCAATGACACGCACATTACGTCAAATGCTGCTCGAGAGTCTCATAACATATAACCGATTAATTGTCATTTGTCAGATGTTCTCATGTCTGATTGTTAAACGTTATAACTTCCTCTATATGTTCATTGGCTTTCCCTGCACGCCGGTCGGTTATCGAAAGTTCGGCTCCGGACCGGGTTGCCTGCTACGTTTCGTTGAATTGGACTCTCTTATAAGACGCATAGAGTTCGGCTGTAATCCACAGGGCTGTGAAATAACCAATTATGTCGCTGTGGCCATAAAAGTATTGGACGTGACGAATATACCACCAGAACGCTATCAAAACTGGCCACCACAGGTTGAGGAGTCTATTTATGCGGCTGAAAGTGATCGCAAACAGAAATTGGATAGATTGCGTATGGATAAGATTCGTTTTCTTGATCGGGAGCTGCGTAAAGAGAATGAGCGTATACAACGCTTCTTGGAAGAGAAAGAGGAGAGGCTGGCAGCTCGCTCTCAAAAGGGTAAAACAAAAGGTGCGTGCTACAAAATATACTATAAACAACTGAAATCGCTGTAGACAAGTGGGTAGCTGGGAGACATGGGTTCAAATTCCAGTCATATTTGACTCAAACTTAACTATTGTGAGCCTCAAATTACTCAGCATATGCTCTGCAAGCTTCTTGAAATGAATTCGTTTAATAGACCTGCTCCAATACCAGTCTGTTTCGATCAAGACTTTTTTGTGAAGTGAAATAAACCATTTCAGGCTCTATAGTCTTCATAACCTCCTTTCATATCTTGGTAAATTAAATTTCTTGATACTCGCTCACATCGAAATAAATGGGTTCAATAACTTAAAAAGGCATGTAACAGCGACAACAAGTATTTTCTAAAGAAAGTGGGGCAATATCTTGGCAAGTTTTCTATCATACAATCAGAAAGAGATTTTCTACAAAATTTCCCTATGCATGCTTAGAGCTTTATTTCTTGGTGAGGGGATTTATCACATCCATTTTTTGTAACAAACACTGCTTAGCCTCCATATTTAAAGAGAGTAAGCGAAGACTATTTTATTACCAGGTGATAGTACTAGTACAACAACTTGAAGTAGTTATAAATTGTTTTTGCCTTTTTCCAAGACTTGCGTAGATTACCAATAATTTCTATGAGTTAGTAAAACTAAGTGTCCTTGAGCTATACACCTGGTAATTATTCAATCATTGCGTAAGTTTTCAAAAACTGTTATTGAAAATCCAAATTTTTTCGATTTATGTATTGCGTTTTTGTTCTGGATATTTTCGTTTCCGTATTGTTAAATTTTGTTGTTGTACTAAATTTTCCTTTTTTTCCCTTTTTTTTTTTGTTTGGATGAAATAGTTAAGAAGAGGGTCAGTATGACGCACTCAGTGGATCAAATCGACATAGAGGAGGAGTTCGATGAGGACGAAATGGAAGAGTTAGAAGAGTATGAAGAAGAGGAGGTTGAATTGAAACATAAGCCAGGCAAGCGATTACAGCGCGAAATCGATACCAGTTTCAAGCCGCGCAAAATTCTCTATGGCTATAGAATGCGTGAGAAGGACTGCAACTTCAAGATACAGGGTACAACTGCGCTTGAAGGACGCACTGAGGCATTGATAGATAAGATCAAGCCCTGCTTCTTCGCCAGCACATTGGCAGTACTTTACACTATATTGCGACCGCTCAATCAATGGTCTGCTCAACGTGTGGATCGTGTTATCGAAAGTGGAAAAACGATTGCGAGTCGTGTGACGAATATGACTTCGGCCTTCGAGCGTTTTATCAAGAATGTCACTGTAGACGACTACAAATTCGATGTATGGGTTAAGACACACGAACCGGCGGGTATGGCGCGTGCTAGTGTTTCACGTAAGATTGCCAAGTCAATGCAAGCACGCAAATATATGTTGCTCCAAGTATCCAATACGACTTTTGCGCTATTTCATGATGAATATTATCATCTCTTCGATCCTTATCCTTCAATGGAGAAGTCACAAGAGGGTGAGGAGGAGGAGGAGGGTGAGGATGACGATGGTGACTATGTGGAAAAGCAGGGACCGCGTAAAGGTAAATGCAAGAAGGGTGTTAAGCGCTACGGCGAACGTAACACCGCTTCGTGGGTGCTCTTTGCTGACATTGAATCATTGCTGAAATATGTCGATAAACGTGCCGTTAATCAATCTTGGCAAACGGCTGGCGAATATGCACTGCATGTAATCGATGTGATATCGTATAGAAAGGCAGGTCCGAAGACACGTATACTGCAATTGCTCACCGATCTTTCTGTACCGATTGAATGTAAGACTTCACAACATGGCGAGGATGAGGCGGTGATGTGTGCACATCCCGAGACTATGGCTTGGTTGGATTTGGAAAATTGTTTGCCTGTGTGGAGTCGCATGAATCGACGTAATACGGCGGGTCGCTATCGTAATTTGCCTGTAACAAAACTGAAGCGCTTCGATATTGAGATCGAGGGTCGCTTATGGTCACTATGGGGCAATCTACATCCTGAAGCGCCCGTCTTTGGTGGTGCATCGCGTGGTAAACAATATTTGGCTTGCAATGTGATGGCTTGCTGTGCCGCAAAGGTGTATCGCTTAACCGATTGGAGTCCACACTTACTCGACACCATAGTGATTAATGGCGATCGTTATCATCGCGAGAGCTTAGAAAACATCAAACTTTCCGATTATGAATTCTCATTGGAAGACTTGAATCTCGATTGTACACTGGAGAATATCAAATTTGTGGTTCACTTGGAGCATGTAGCATTCGGAAAACTCTACAATCCAGGCACTCGCACCACAATGAATTTGGCCGACGCGCTCATGTATTTCTTTACACATTTTCAGTTTGGCGTCTTACAGTGTTATAAACATTCCCTGGCTATCGGTCGCACCATGGGCTTTGATGGCGGTTTCTTTATGTTTGATTGCAAAAGTAAAGATCATCCGTTATTCCCTAAGGGTCAGGGTGCTTCGTATCTGCTACGTGCAAAGCATCTGCAGGTGTTGCTCTACTGCATCGTTGTGACTCTTAATGTACCCTATTATAATGTCAATTTCACAATACACAAAGTGGAAATGTTGCGTGAAGGCGCCTCCCTGGATGAGGAGGCTGAAGAAGAGCAAATTGATAATAACTGAATTTGTCGAAAGAGCGCACTTCAAATGTGAAAATTTATGTGAAAGTTTGTCAAGGTTTTGGCTATCAAATTATTATAAAAATGAATGTATGATGTGTAAATATCTATTTGGTGCAAATGTTAAAAAATAAACAAATTCCATACCAACAACTCTAAAAAATTCACTATTCACTATGTTGGATTAGCAGGTAAAGTAACCAACGCCAGGCCAGGCAGTCATATTTTTACGTTTCATTAATTGTATGTGGAAATTATTTTTCAAACCCATGCCATAGATAAAAATTCCAAAATTATATTCACCACCATTGCTAGCGTTACCATATACGCGCCTTTAGCTTGGATTGTGTATTAGTTGTAATTGTGGGGTGTAGCCTTTCTGCTGTTGGACTGCAGCCATAGAAATGAGACTTCAGAATTCTATCATTAGATTTACTTTTTCAATTCATTACCACCTGTTTAGCACAGAAAAGCGTATAAATACAGATCCGAGGAAGCTCTCTGGAATTTAGACGATTTGAGCTCCGGAATATCCCCTCGAATGTAGTAGCTCTTAGCCGGATATTATCGCCTATGCCATTCAACTAACTGAATTGTGACTAAAATTTTAAAATAATAAGAGTCACACCTTCATAGAGTATCTTTAGAGTCGGATGGTTGCAGCACAAGGTTTCTCAAGAAGAGATCTACATGAATTGCTCAAATGAAAAGATGTTTGAAAGTCTAGCTTAAAGCATCTGCCAGGGCAACAACGAAACGCCAGTGAAACTTAGTATCATAGTGTAGTATGAAAGTGTCAGACAAAATATCTCCATCTAAAATACATTGTTTCTCTTTTTTATTGAATCTTCACAGATTCAATGGAAGGTCCTCTAATAAGTGTTTTCCGTGGTAAGTAAGCTTGATAATAAAGTATAAGAATAAAGAGTACACGAAAATACTGAATATAGAATCCTTTAAGTCCATTGAGTTTAGAGGCCGTTTTGTGTCATTAAAGAGTAAGAGCGTAAAGGGGGAAGCTGAGAGGTATGCAGACTTAAGACTCGTCTGCAACGCTAAAGTACTTTTCCTAAGAGCTTCCCGAACTTTGGAGAAATAGATTCAATATTGTTGAATGGAAGCCCATCTGAATTTGAGCGTAATAACGGTAGCCACGCCAGGTAATTTTTGCAATACACTTTATTTGGAAAAACTAACCTAGAACCACAAAAGAATTTAACAAATTTTGTAACTTTGCTACAAAGAGCCTCACTAAATCAGTTTCAATGTCTCACACGGAAGCGGCCAGCTGCGGAGTTACTATAACGATAATGGTAACCATCATCGGCCAAGAAATGAGCTGGCATGGATTCAGAGTTCGACTCTATACTGTTTATCGATTGGAATTGAGCGAATGAGACGGGCGCTTTAGGTGCACCCTCGTGCTGCTTCATCAGTTGGTGATGCTGACGTACAAAGTCGACAGGTGGTAAAGGTTTAGACGACTGTGGTACGTTGAACTGATGCTGTTGGTAGTTGAGTGGTTGGGCGGCGGATTGTGGAGGCAGATAGTAGTTTGCAGGTTCCCCCTCAGCAGCTGGTGGCATCGGCTGACGGACTGACTGTTCATTCAGCATTTCTGCGGCTACTTGAGCGGCTTCGGCAACGTTTTCCGCCTCCCCAAATGAACTGAGATATTCCCGTGATGGCTGCATTTGTAGTGCAACTGGCATAGCTTGCTCTCGTACAGGTTGTTCTCGCGACATTTGCATTGAGGAAGGTGCCAAATAGTGTGTTGCTGGTGCTGGCCTTTGCGCCAGCTCAGTTGAGCGTTGCATTTGCATTTCCTGCGTGGCCATATGTGGTGCTACATACTGATTGGCGGGCATTTCGTGCATTTGATGCATCATCTGCTGTTGCTGCTGTGGTGGCAAGTAACGTGGAGCTGGTGCAGATTGTTGTGGTATTTGTTGTTCATTATCGGCGCCTGATATTGTTGGTAGTGGTGCTAAGTATTGTTTACTGGGCACGGTCATCTGGTGTCCCTCGTTCATTTCGGTTTGCATTTGAATAGCCATTGGCGTTAAATATTGCTTAGAAGGCGCTGGGGCTTGTGATTCTGCATGATGTTGTTCTTGTGGCTCCTGTGGTTCATTGGTATTCATCATTGGCGCCGAATACAGTTTAATAGTTGAAGGCACTGGAATTTCCTGCTGACGTTGTTCGGCTGCCATCATCGGTGGTGTTAAGTATTGCCTGGATGGCATGCCACTCTGGCTCGTCCGACTGCCTGGAGCGCCATTCATTTCTGGTGCCAAATAACGCTTATTAGGAGCTACAGCTGGTGCCTTCTGCTCATGTAATTTTTCCTCCGAATGTGGCAACAGCTCTCGCGGCATCATCATCGCTAATGGCTTCTCTGCATCATGTGCACCTGAGGGCATACTACTATGTCCATTGTTGCCATGCCCATTGCTCATTCCTACACCATAAGGTGTCTGTCCCGGTTGCAGGTATTCCGTTTGTGTTGGCAACTCTCTCAGCTCTTGCTGCTCAATCGTCGTCACTGTATGCTCACCCACATGTGTAATAGGAAGGTCACTATGCGTAACCATCTCCGCTTTGTGATTGTTTGCTCCATCAGGTGACATCATCATCGTTCTTGGTGGTATGTAATGTTTGGCCAAATGTGAGACATCTGCCACGGACGCACCAAAGGTAGCACATGCCACAAGCGTTAGAGTTAGAAACCGCTGCGAAAATATCCAAATTAACTGCAATGATTAACGGTACTTGTATAATTACGGTAAATAATTTTATATTTTTTGTGTCATCCAAAATACTAACCATTATTTATGTGTTTGTCTCTGATGTCTGCTTCACAAAGTCACAAAGTATGTTGCGTTGTGCGTTGCTGCGTTACGGATGTGCGTGTGGCGTGTATTGGCGGACGAAGAAGTGCGCTGTTAAATTGTCGATTCGATTGTGATTGCAATTCACTAACGAGCACTTGCTTTTTATATTAAAGACTTGGAAACAAGTAGACCTTGAGTACTTACATACATTTAAATAGTAATATTTTCAATATTACGAAGATGAAGCTGAAGTAATAGACGATGTGGAAGGAGAGTGCACGCGTTAAAAGCCAACAATGTGAGTGTGTCTTATGACTGAATTTTGTCTTTGAATTTTTTTTTAAATTTTGTTTTTGTTTTTATTTGGTCATTGAGAGTTCACTATACTATTTTAACTGTATATTTGGTTCGTTTTTGAGTTGATGATTGTTTTTATTGCTTGATGAACGTTTTCGGAAATATTTTTTTTTAGTGAATATGCAAGCATAAATTTATAATTATTTTGCAGAAGCGCTAACGGTTAATAATGCTCTTCAATCACTAGAATTTAATTACATTCACGTGAATTATAAATTATCAATAATTATTTTATAAAAATATGTTAGTATGTTTGTAATCAAAATAGACTTTACTTTGTTGATGCGATTTATTTGCGACCAAAAGCTGAATTAATTTGAAAAAAAAAAAAAAAAAAATTGGAATAATACAATATCAGTTTGCTGAAAGTACCCAAAAATTCGACCTCCTTTTAAGCCATCTAAGCTTAAGAGCGTGGAGATCATCTTCTCTACCTCAATCAACTTCGGAAACTCAACTGAAGTCGTAACATGGCAGAAAGGTCAGGGAAGGCTTTGCAAAGCTATCATTCGAAGAATATGGGGTCTTAAACCAAATGTTGTATATGGGACTTATAGCGGTAGTTAGACCAATCCTAATAATCTACAGTGTCACCGTGTGGTGGTCGGCACTCGAAAAACTTACTTTCCGGAATAAACTAGGGAGAATTCAACGGTCTTTAGCTATCCTCATAAAAGGCGCCCTGACATCGACTGCTTCCAAAGCACTGCTAACTCTCCTGAACTACTTCCCTCAGGTCCAGAGGCAAATTCGGCAAATGTCAAGCGAGCTGTAACGAAATCGAATGAATGCAACTATAGCTTGGAGGAATTGCTATATTGGACACGCTTGTATATCATCTCTCGCAGATATGCCGAAGGGGCTGGATTACACTACCTCCAGTATGTGTGTTTCGACAATTTCTTTTAAGAAACCCTGATGGGAACAAAAGAGAAAACATAATCGAACTAGATCAGAGAGCCTTAGTCATAACATATAGACGGCTCGAAACTCAATTGCAGAGCCAGCTGTGGAATTAACTCTTCAACGCTGCCAAGAAATATAAGTATGATACTACCAGACCATTACAGCGTCTTCCAAGCAAAACTCTTTTCAATCATGTTGGCTGCTGTATGGCTGTCCAAATCTATGGATTGTAGGACAGTCAGTCACGATATATTCTGACAGCCAAGCTGCCATTAGATCTCTACAGTGTAGCAATGCCACATCAAAAGTGGCTATAAAATTTAGAAGTACTTTGAACAAAGTCGCGAATAAATACAACACAGCCGTGATCTGGGCACCCGGACACAGGGACATCCTAGGTAATTGCACGGCGGGCGCACATGCGAGAGAAGTAACCTTCTGTCCACGGGAAAGAATATGCCAAAACTGGCCTTAGCCGGAAATGCAAGCAATAGATGACAGAATGAGATCACGTACAATGTGACCAGATAGTTATGGTCAAAATTGGATGCGAAAAGGTCAAGATGCCTTGACCGGTTCTCCATTACCATAATGACAGATGTAATAACTGGTTACTATTTAGTGGGGTTTCGGAGGAGAAGAATGATATAACACTCTAACGAGTGTTGCAACTGTAGGGGCAAGAATCTATTAACAACAACTTTGCCATCTGCGTGACATAAGTTTCCGGTATATTCGACGTGTTAAATGACGAATTGCGGGTTAAGCTTAGTGAGAAGGCAACGCAAGGGAGAAGTAAAGAGTGGACCAATCAGAATTTCAGAATCGGAATAAACTCCATCCAGTAGTCTAACAACAATTGAAGTTTCAAAAAGGTGCGGCTATATGCTGCAGAAGCGTGGACGATGACGGTATGGAAGAGTTGGCACTTCAAGTTTTCAATAGAAAGATGACGACGATGAGCTGTATGAGATATACGACGACATTGACACAGTTCAGCGAATCCAGGGAAAGGGGTTACGTTGGTAAAGTCAAGTGGTCGGGACGGATGAGAACACTACAGCTTTGATGCAGTACTCCGTTTTGGAAGTAGAAGAAGAAGATTAAAACCTTCATCCCATTGGTAAGATCAAGTCGAGAACGACCTTGCTTCACTTGGTGTTAATCGTCTAAGTGGTGCTTCAAATAAGAAGAAGAGTTACGATAAGAGCTTTTAAAATAATTGGTTGTGTCATCCATCTACGAAAGAAAAAATTATTCATATTGAGGACTATAATGAGATCACCTAATAATCTCACTGAATTTGTACAGGGGCGTATGAGTAATTTTTTATACGAAACGTCGACACACCTAAATCATAAAAAGCAGAAATATATCTAAAGACTCTTTAAAAGAACTTAATTGCTTATGCGTTTCGGATCTGCATTAGGCATTTCACTGAAAAAAAATGGTCTGAAAAGCTGTCTAACTTGAATATTAGAGGCATCGCAAACTTTTTTAGAGGAACTGAGCCATCGCAAATCAGATCCCACTTTCCCAAATTAAACTGTGACTTGTTATTTTTAGAAATAAATATTTCTGCAAGCACAATTTTCTTGCCACAAAGCAGATGGCCAAAAACAACTGATTGGATTTATAAACGTCTAATTTTTCGCATTTTTCGCACTGAATAAATAACTGAAAGTTGCACTTGAGACCCGCAAAGCGATAAGCGTGTTTAAACATATTTTCGTCACGCATATTTATCACTTTCGGTATGTTTATGCGCTGATCAGCTTTTGTTTACATTCACAGATAATATCTTGCTCAACAAAGGCGCAACACGATGCTTCGCGTAAGCTCAATGATCATCAATAAAACTTAAATATTGCTATGTACGAGTATGTATGTATGTTCTGCAATAGTGCTGAATCATTATTTTAATGCCAATAAATGAAATATCAATGGAAACGATTAATTTGTCATGGCTTTCAGAGCGAGCACCGAGCGAGTGCTTAATTGAAGTTAAGCGCGCAAAAGCGAGCGAGCGAAGGAGCACACGCGCAAACGAAAATATCTTTGATGGCGGTGAAACGTGATGCGGCGTAGAAGTCAATTGAAGCGTTGGTGGTGTACGAGTATGTGAGTATGTGAGGGGTACATACACATTGCTATAGCAACGCCACGCATCTGCGTAAGGTTTGTATGTACATACATATGTATGTATGCATGTCTAAGGTCTGTGGTTTATTTTGAATCTTGTTACGGTGCTTATTGGTGCAAACTATCAGACAGTTTCAAGTGATTACCGTTAATTTGTTGGTAATTGTAAGGGTTTTCAGAGTAATTTGTAATTTTTCAAATCTCTATTTGTTTTGCTTATGATTTTAATTTTCTTTTTTTTTTTTGATATTTCATATTTTCAATAGTTTTGACTTTGATCAATGCAATAAAGCGGGCAATAAAACTAATTCATATCGCCTTAGCGAAAATAAATAGCATTGTGGTTCAAGGTCATTATTGGAAACTTAAGAATGAATTTTTTTTTTAATTTCATTGTTGTTGTTGAAGCATAAATTGAGCTAAGAAACGTGTGAATCTTTTACGTATGTATATGTATATATTTGGCGCTTTGTAACCGCTGAAGCGATTTTCGGCCGAGCTTCTCCTCCAATTTGTAGTTTTGCGTCTTGATATGTTACCAGAAATGGATGGACCACAGTTTATTCTAAGCCGCCTGCGAACGGCCGATGGATTTTTATGAATAGCTTTTATTTCATGCCAGAAATACACTCGAAGAGCTTGACATTCTCTGCCGAGGGGCGACCGCAATTAGAAAAATTTATTTTCTATAATTTTGGATGTTGACCGAACCCAGGCCTTCCGAATGGCAGTACGCAATGCTAACCACTCGGCTATCGCGGCCGCCAAATTCTTTTACGTACATACGAATATAAGCAACAGAAACGTATAATTTCAATACAAAAAATAATATTGAAACTAAAGGGTGATACATTTCGGGGTTCCTTCTTTTTTTTAAGAAAAAACACAAAAAGTTCAAAATTAATGGGTAATATTCATTAGCATTCGAAAGAACATTCATTGGCATTTGTTTTTTGAAGATTATCTCTATCAAAAGTTGGTCGTGGCTACCCCTCAGATAGTCTATTCATTGAGTCCAATTTTAGATGACTCGTTCGAGCGTTTCGACTAGTAACTGGCAAATGACACGCACGATGTTTTGCTCCAAGGTCTGAATCGAAGCGGGATTGTCCGCATAGATTTTAGACTTTACACTACCCTTTTTCCCCACAGAAAAAAACCTAACGGTGTGATATCACCTTGGTGGCAAATCGACCGGCCCAAAACGTGAAATTGTCTGCTTACCGAAGTGTTCTCTCAATAAATCCATTAATTGATGCGAAGGCGCCGTCTTGTGAAAAGAAATTTCGGGTAGATCTCTCGCTTCAATTTCAAGAATCAAGTAATAAGTTATCATGACGCGATAACGGTCGCCATTGACGGTTACGTTCTCACCGGCACTATTTTTGAAAAATGATTCCACCGGCCCACGAACCACACCAAACTGTTTTTTTTCTGGATGAAATGGCAGCTCAAAATGCGGCAATTTTGCTTATTTACATACCCATTTAGCCAGAAATTTGCCACATCGCTGAACAAAATTTGGATTTGAAGAGCCCATAAAGCAAAGCGATGTCGTTTGGGAAGGTCGAGCGTCTTCAGTTCTTGCACAAGCTGTATTTTGTACGCTTTCAATTTAGGATCTCGACGTAAAATGCTTCAAGTCGTTCCAAAAGTCAGTCCGAGTTGCTGTGAACGGCTCCGAATCGACTGTCCACGGTTTTCGTGTACACTCTCAGCTACGGCCGCTAAATTTTCTTCACTGCGTGCTGGAAAATAATGACTGCTGGGTCTCAAGATGGGTGATGGTGTTGCGAATAGTATGCTCAGTAGGCCGATTATGTTGATCATAAGTTGAGCGAAGCGCGCGAAGCACATTCATTACAGAACGTAAATTTTCGTAACCAAGTTGAATGATTTGTAAACGTTGTTCAGGCGTAAGTCTTTTCATGATGAAATGCCAAACAATACTGAACAAAAACATAATGACAGCTTGACACGACTCACGTGTGATCTGTCAAAAATAAAGGCTATTGAAAAAAGTAACCCTACTTGGATCACCCTTTAGTATAATACCGATTTTATTCTTTTAACAAAGATGATACCGAACTCAACTTCATCATTATCGGCATATTTATTGTATCTTACCGTTAGTCTGTTGGAATGGCAATTATTATTGGTGTTATATGTGCGCAAATTCGCCATTTATAATAACCAATAACAACAAGAGAGCCATTTAAATATTTATTTTCATATATAGGAAAGTGGTAAATGGTGCTTACTACCCATGCGGAAGGTCGTAGGTTCAAATTCTGATCCAACCAGCGTCCATAAAGTATAATGAAATAAGAAAGTTCCTAATAAAATTCCACCTGTCGCTCGTACACATTACGAAGATAGGAGATGCGGAGGAGAAAATATAATTATATTTTTAAAATACTTTGTCACATTAATTATTAAAATTGAATATTAATAAAATTAAATTATAACAAACTTAGAGGTCTCCTGACAAGTGTTTATAAAACGCCAATTATTTACCTATATTAATATGTATCAATACAGAAACGTGCTAGAAATTGGTGATCGGCTCTTCACGAGGTCACGATCGTTAGCTTAGTGTTTTATTTGCCCTTACATGTCTATAGCGAACGTGCGTGGATTGAACCTTAAGGAATTTAAGATCGAGTTCAAGTCCTTTCAAGTGGTCCTTTGTGAAAAGGGAAACTATTGCTTGGTGCCAAAATGTCTCACCCCAAGGAGTCTAAGGCAAATATTATCAGCACTGATTTGCTCGACGCGTCAAATGACAGTGCTTAGAGTGGCTTCATTAGACACCGTGCCAAATGTGACTTTTTATGAGTATCAACTTTCGACAACTTGTAATTATAATGAAGCATTAAAAGCAAGAGATTACCCTTGAAAGTTTTTTTTTTACTAAGCAAGCGAAATCGACTGCTTTGTGTTTGACAGAAATCATGGGTCGAGTGTGCGTCAGGTGTGATTTTTTTTGTACATTTTAATACCGAATTTTCAGCTCTTCTTTTGTCTTCCCAAGAAAAAACAACAAATTTCACCAATTTATTTTGCCTTCCGCATGCATTTATGCTCCACTGTGGTATCCCTATAAAGAACGTTTATCTTTCAGCACTACTGTGGCAAGGCAGAAAAACACCTCTTCCATGCATTTGATACAAGCCCTATGAATGGTAGTACGAAGTTTGGCATGAAATGGAATAAAAAATTAACAAACCGATTTTGGGTTGTTTCTTAAGTAAAGAATTATTCCGCTGCCGTCACTACCTTTTCGCCATCACATTTTCTCTTTTGGAAAAAACAACGAAAAAATCACGTCACTTTTTAATTTTCATTCAAAATTTTCTTTTACATCGCATACATACACACATACGTACATATTTTTTTTCCACATTCGGCACACAAAATTTTACGCGTTTTTATAAAATTTAGTCGCCTTTTATTTTATACATATTTACTGTTATACCGAAATACAGTTAGTGCAAGAAGAGTATATTTCGATTGCATCGAGCCACTGAAGCTGCCTTTTTGACACATACAAACAAACACACACACATTTATCGTTGTATATCCGGAAGTGAAGGGCTAAATTATGAATTGTGCCACATGTAAAGTGAACAAAATTGGACCGAAGACAGCGCCATTCGGTGGCTACTTATGTGGCAACGAGCATATGCAGTGTGGGAATTGCAATGAACGAACCGACGGACAGTGCGGCGTTTGCGAAGAGAATACCTCCTTCGTGCAAATGAATTTCAATCAACGCGAGCGGCACACATCACCTATTCGCCGCACGTATCCGAATACAGCGGGAAGTGTAGATGCGGAGACCCACTCGGTGGCGGCGGCGACATTGGAGACGAATTCGTCATATGTCTTTCCGAAAGCTTTTTATGCCGATATGGAGACACAGTCGAGTATCTCACAGGAGCACTTGAGTATGCATGAATCGCAGGATGCTTTTAGCGAGGACCAAGGTGAAGAACTGGATAACCATTTAATGGATGGAAAGAATTGCTTGTCGGTCCACCCCGGTTATGTCTTGGATGGCGTTGGTATACCTATAACCGATGCCATCGGTGCGGCAACAGTCACACCAACGCCCACGCCAATGTCCATGTCTATGTCGATACCGATTTCGATGAATCAATACTTACCGCACAACGCACAGGAGCGCATACAAATGGAGACGATTTTCTTTGGCACCAACAATCAGCCGCAGTCGGCTTCGAATTTTACATTTCAATTTCGTACAGAGAACGGTTTCATGCGTATGATGCAGCAACGCGATTCTAGTACAGCCGCATTGGAAGTGATTGAAGCGCCAAAGAGCATACAACTAACTACAGAACAGACTAATCTCTGTGATAATTCCTGCGACGGTGTTTTTGTGGGTGCTGCTGAAGGCGTGAAGGAGAAAATACCAAGTCCAGACGCTGACGTGAGTGGTCGTTAGATATTGCTACATAGATATTTATTCACGTTTCTCTTTCTATTTTCACTGTTAGGACAATGAAGACGTCATACATACATCGGAAATCCGTTTCATGGAGTCGACAGAGAGCATGAAAAACTATTTCTCTGACGGCACAATGCATCCGATACTCAAGGCCAAGCACGAATTGCCACGTACAAGCAACACTACCTACAGCCGCAATATCCAGCCGCAAGAGTCACTATCCATGAAGAAGCTACACGATTTTGAAACACGCAACACCGCAAATCCCGCAGAGGTGGTCGAGAATTATTTGCGTAATTATGGGCCACTCGCCTTTTGTCAGTTTCCCGCCTATGCTTTCAGCCACAGCTGTCAGGCGAGCACTTGTGAGACAATGGATGCTTTTCAACGTCGCCAAACACAAGTCCAAGCTCAATCACAAACTCAACAAAATCAAACTCGCACCATCTCCGCTTCCACTGAATCGGAACCCACGCTCGCGAGCACCAAGAAAACAGAGTTGCCGCCGTGTAAACATTTACCGCCAGAGTATTTTGTAATGCAAGCGACTGGTGTGGCCGCTCCTACGCCTGGCACCCTACCTCTATCTGAAAAAGCATCACATCCCAGCATAGATATACGCATGCAAAAAGTATTGGAGACCTTCCAAGAGGAACCACATACGCCAAATGCCAGTGATAAACCGACCAGTATGGATCAGTCAAAGAAATTTATTAAAATTATGGATGCCATAGAGCCATCTCAGGTATCGGCACCGGTAATATCTGCGGTTATTGATAAACAGATTGATCAAGTCA
This sequence comes from Neoceratitis asiatica, assembly GCA_030068015.2. NCBI lineage: Eukaryota > Metazoa > Arthropoda > Insecta > Diptera > Tephritidae > Neoceratitis > Neoceratitis asiatica. Next base: position 91,649,328 of record CM061526.1, read on the forward strand.
GTACTTGCGAGTTGCCTATAGATAAAGCGAGTATCGACATCATGACACGCCTCTCAAATACGCATCGAGCTTTTTATAATCCACCCACTCAGCGGCGTCTAAATGGTATCTACAATCAAATAAGCAATATAATCTGTATCGAACCACCACCACAATTCCAACTCGTCACTTGCTCTAATATAATGGCCGCTGAGTTGATACTCTCCAAAGGCCGCTTTCTGAATATGAAGCCCATACCCGCCTGTCACCTGACTATACCTCGTCCGCCCATCAAATGTCCGGAGTCTGCTTGCCAACGCATGATTTTTGTCTCCGATTTCAATAAACATCTAAATGTTGACCACAGCTCCCTGCCGATGGAGCGCATAGCACCTCATCAGTGCAAAAATTTCTTTCTCGATCCGCGAATAGCACATTGCGGTATTAACAAATGTCACCTGCTCTATTTGATACGCGATAAAATTACAGATTTGGGCAGTAGTGAATTCAAAGATTTTCTACCGTTGTTGGTGATGAGCACACGAGTGCGCCTCTCGGATTTATGTGGCATTGATAAAAGTGAATTTCCTAACCCTGAAAGCAATCCAGATTTTCTAATGATGTGGCTGACAGGCATTGTGCCAGAGGAGTTTCCTGTAACTGTCAGTTTGACGGTGTGGTCGCGTACGGGGCAATCGCCCACCTGCCATATGGTACACTCGGGTGAGATGTATTCGTTGCGTAAGTCACAAGAGGCTAAGGATGTCTGCCGCAGTGGCCAAATGTTGTTACTCTCTGCCCCTGAGGTGTACCTGCTAACAAATGGCGGTAAGGAGATGTTGGAGTTGCAAATCGTTGTACATTAGGAAACCAACGGCAACGATGAAATATTGGTGACGAGTGAGTAATGCGAGATTTTTATTTTGCTCATTGGCTGATACTGGCATAGGAAATGTTTGAAAAGTCGCTGAGTTCGACTACAACAAATTCAACACAAACAAAAATATTTACAATGCAATTCCAATATATTTTTTTAACCGATTTTCTTAACCCAACTGATATCATAAATAAATTACAACAACAAATGAATAAGTGTTTTTTTTTTCATATAATAAATGTAATCAAAAAAAATATTTTTTATTTCACTTAAACTCCAAATTTGTATGCTCTCAAAATGTAGTGGTAATGTACCTGAATCTATGCCGTAAAAAGTAAGTTTTAACACCTAACGAAAGCAAAGGCAGGGAATATCAAGGCGTCCGAGTGTATTTCTGACATGAAATAAAAGCTCCTCATAAAAAATCCATCGGCTGGCTGTTCGGAGGCAGCTTAGAATAAACCGTAGGTCTCCTCATTTATTGTTGGTAAAATATCAAGACGGAAAATCCCAAATTGGTGGGGGAGCTCGGTCAAAAATCGTTTCAGCGGTTACAAAGTTAAAGCAATTAAGCACAGGTAAAATTTTTCTTTCAATCTTTTTTTAGTTTTACGGATCGAATTTTATGAAAAGAATGAGTTATCTGTTCGGAAAATAAAATTTAGTATTGCGATAGCTCGATAAGAGAAAGGTTAGAATTATCTGGAAGGGTTGCTGAAGTTTTTAAGTCCTACGAATTTACTAAGAATCCAATCTTCTGTAAGCCACAAGTGAAATTATTTAAGTTAAAATAAATACTAATTATATTTTTCAGCTGAAAACGGCTTCAAATTAATAATATTAAAAAAAGTTTTTTTTTCGAAAATTACTTTTTCAATTTTGTAGATGTTAAATCAAACTTCAGCTCATTTAATTGTCCCCAACTCATTCTCTAACAAAATAGTTCTTTTTTATATGCAAATTTTCTTTATTCTCCATATCAGTAAATTTCAGATGACAATTTTGAATTCAAAATGAAATGCCAAAAAAGGTAATTTCACACTAACCTCCAGCAGAAGTTATGTTGACATCAAACTTTAGAAAAAAGGTTTGAGCTCAAATTTGTATGTATAAGAGAATTAAAAATAACTCAGAGTTCAAAGCTCCGCAAGCTGATTATTTCCTAGTGGGACATATTAATGCGAATATTTCCCACAGCCTGAAATTATGCTTCAACAGTTTAAGCGGAAATAGCAGATAAATTTAAATGATTAATGATCTACAAACGCCCTGGGAAGAGATTAAAGAGTTCTCCGTTGACTAACTGTAACGTTTGGTACTTTGATATAGTACTTAAGGGAAAGGCAAAATAATACAAGAAAAACTTGTCGTAATACGGAATTTCAAACATTGAAATTTGGAAAATTTCAAGATATGTTCGGTCTGCTCGATGTCAGTGAGAAATAAAATTACCAACACCGAACGAATCGAACGAAGGCATAGTAAAAATGTGACAATAAAACAGTAAGAGGTTAGAAGGAAGAAGAATAACAGTAAAAAAAGTTTCATAAGCTTCGAAATTTCTATCAATTTTGATTGAAATCCTCGTTTGTAAATTAAACGAAAAATTGTTATTGTAAATTTTGTAATAAAAATTTTTAAAAGGTCTTGTTTTTTACTATTTCGCCTAAGCAAATTCGGAATTAGAAAAGTAGGAAGAATATATAAATTCAAGGATACAACAACATAAGCCTTACTTAAAAATTAGTATATTGAAAATAAGAAAGAAATTTAAATAATTTGTTGCGAAACAGCTGAAAAACCAGCAGAGAAGTAACGGTAAAGTATGTAATATGGTTAGATTGTGAGTGACACCATCTAAATTCCAAAATTCCAGCAAGTTTTTTCAACCTTCATCAAAGATCGCGTAAAAAAGGGCTTTCAATCGATTAGTGAGGAGGACAACGCGATGTCTAGCGGTGCACTGCCAAAGACTAAGACATCAAAATCTTCGCTAAAAAGCAACGAATTACGCGAAGATGCGAAGGTACAAATTTCCAATAGTGATTTCTCTTTCGAGCTAAAACCGAAACCGAAGTTGACTTGCATACCGGAGAATTGTAGTAAATTCTTTAGCGACTTGCGGTGAGTAGTGTTTCGCGCAATTACTTCGGTTTCCCTAACTGACCATTCTAGTGAACCACTTTGCAGAAAAACACAATCTTTGAACGTCTCGAAGAAAGCTGAGGTGCCAGAGAAATCATGGTCAGTTTTATTTATCGGCTCAAAAAGTAATCTACACACCAAAAATCTACTTATGTAGATACCAACGCCGGCTAATGACAATTCATACATTCACGAGCTCACTTGTTTCGGCTTCGTCGTCGCGGCCTTTGTGAACTGGATGTTAGCAATTTTTTTTAAATCAAAAATAAAAATCATATTTGTCCTAATGAAATAAAATTAATAAAAATTATTTAGCAGATTTTATAAAAACAAAATTTTTATTTTTCGGTACGAATAAAAAAGCCCTCTAGGCTCAAGGCTTTTGAAAATAATTGGAATATGTAAATACATATCTACGGCCATTAGTATCAAAGAGATTATTTTTATTGGAAAATTTGTGAGACAAGCGCACTTTCAACCCACTACCAACTCCGACATACTGCAGTACAGAAAATTTAACATGTTTCACCATGTTTCACCATGTTTTATTATTTTATTATGCGATTTTTAGACATTTTCGGCTCAAAAGATGTACATCTAAGATTGGCTGTCAATATACATATTATAATCGGATGACTTATAAGATTTCTTTGAATACCCTGCTCATTCGTTTAAGCTGTAGACCACCAGCGCTATGGCATAGATAGTTAAGAACTTGAGTGATCTTATTATAAAACGCATTTTGTGGTTATTGTAATGAACTTCTCCGCACAAATCGAAGTAAGGTCTTGGAAAATGGAATTTGATGAGCGATGTTGAAAGAGACCGTAAAGAATTCAAATTTTCAAAGATATTGAACGGATTTGGGAAACTAATTAATTTATTTAAATGTATTGACTTTAATGAAAAAGAAAAGCAAAGTATTGAATGGATAAAAAATATATATATATTTAAGCTCAAGAATTTGCTTGAACATTTTCGCGCAACTTGAGCATATCTGCATTCTCATTACTCAAACTTTTTCGAGCAAAAGGTCCAGCATTTCGAGCATTTTGCCTAAATTTTAACGGTTATCTCTGAAAAGCCTCTATCGAATATTTCAGAAGACACATAACTGTTGCATTAAAACGGTACATCGGTCATGTATTACGGGGAATATGAGAGAGCATTGAAGCCAGAGAAAAAAGTAAGTTTAATTCCGCAAATCAAAACTGGTGTTATTCTTCTGTGTCAATACTTTTAATCGTTTTCAAATATTATCAGACCCAATGGTCTTTATAACTATCATGAACACATCAAATTTATTGCAAAATGTAAATTTCGATTACGATGATTTTCAGTGTCAATAATTATTTGAATTCACGATATTAGTTTTTTTTTGCTGATTTTTTACTCAAAACGCCATATGTGAACAAATCGGTTGTATGGGAACTATGTGATATAGCCGATCGATCTGGTCGGTGATAAATACATTATAAAAATACATCCTTATGCTAAGTATCGTTCAAAGATTTCCAAAACTGAAAAAAAACTACATCAATTCAGCTCATGGTTCTCATCCGATCAGTACAAATTTTGGTGGGTCTATGTCTTCATCTTCTGATACGAGGGGGGTTTGATAAGTCGGTAATCTTTTGCATAAAATATATTTTTTTCTGCAAATAATTGTTTTATTTATAAATATAATCATCTTAAAGCACTATACATTTGGTCCAGTGTTTTCCAATTTTTGTACTTCTTTCAAATACTAGGTTTTTCAACGACCTCAAAATAGGCATTCGTTTCTGTGATGACCTCTTCATTCGACCCAAATCTCTTACTGCCCAGCCATTTCAAGATATAGTTGCATGGTGCTAAATCTGGAAAAGCAAGTAGCTCAATTTATTAATTTTTGCATTGTGACTACACACGTGTGCATCCGGGCATTGACTAATAGAACAGCACTTTTATTTCACCAATGTGGACGTTTTTGCTTCAAATCAATATCGAATCCATCCAATGCTCGAGGTAACCGATGTGAATGACACCCAAAAAACTTTGACCATGATCTTATTGACCGACAGACCCACCTTGGCCTTCTTTGATGCACGTTTACGAGACGAGATTGATTGTTCTCAGGTGTAGTATGGTGGATCCATATTTCATCTACGTTAACGAAATAGAGCGAAAATTCGATTGTTTGAACATCGCCAAGCACTATTTTAAATTTGTTTCTCTATTGCGCTTATGGTCGTGTGTGACCCTCGCGGCACTCTGCGCGCTGATAGATTTTTCATGACCAAATATTCAAGCAAAATATGATGTAATTGCTCAGTTGAGATGCCTACAACCTCAACCAACTCACGCGCTTTTATTTGCCGATCGTCCAATAGCATACCATGGATTTCTGGCGTGACGATCTCATTTGGGCGACCTGAACGTACGACGTCACTTGTACTGGTACGATCACAACGGAACTCACTAAACCACTTCTTAACCATTGAAATTAATGGTGTAGAGTCCCCATAGTATTTATAAAGCCTTTTCTTGGTTTTGGTGATGGATGATTTACGCAAAAATTATGCTTAATCAGCATACGAAATTCAAATTATTTTCGAAATTGGGTAACCATCGTAAAGATCCATATCGAGTATATTCTTTTATGTTTTAGTGTCACCATCTCCAATATGTTTTACATATTTCACTACGTGTTTTGTAACCGATCCACAGAGCATTTCGATAATAGAATCAACTTCCATTTAACCTGCACTTCCTCTATCATTTATAGTACACGATTCATCATGATCTTCATACCAATCGTTATACGCAACAATATCGGACTTTTATTTATTTGTCCAAACATTACAGACTTGACAAAAACTAGATTTGACACATTTATCAACAACCTTCTTGCAATTTTTAGCTACAAGTGTAGTAACTCCGAATACAGAACTAAAACCTCTTTTTTCCATGTACGATCGCCAGAAACAGTAAAATCTGTTGAATTAGCATGAGGTCAGAAGTTGAAATTAGATATTTTTCTTCATTTATAGCCTTGGAAATATTGAGATTATACACTGCAGATGCGACCATATCTAAGTTTTCGACACAAGCGTAATAAGTACAGATCGATATTCCTTGACAAATATCCATCATACTATAGAAGGTATTTATTCCTATCGTTACAGCTCCCAAAAGCCGCTTAGCAAATATCATCAGCAAATTTTAACTACTAGTACGCGAAGAGACGTTCGTGAAAAATTAATTTCTGCTTTACATGTAGCACACAAAACTAAGGAAGAAATCGATCTAATCGCTCAATTTTGCTGCTGATGCACTCATAAAATTGGTGCGTTGCTCTACTGTGAATCTATAGCATTGAAATATCTACCGTCTTCCGTTCGATTTGTTCCGGACGAGCCGGTTTGTGTTCTTTTAAGGACCTGTTCTTAAAGGGTTGTGCTATGAAAATATGGAAAAAATTGATTTTTTTGAAATTTCGCGCATGTTTTGAGCATTTTCCCCCTTTGTGCGGCGGAGCCAAAGAAGTGGTTCCTTCTGAAGGAGATGTAATTATTGACTTACTAAATATTGTGGGTACTGCAGAACATCGAAAACTATGCAAAACAGATATGAACCAAAACTCACTGAATTTATACTACCGATTGCTAAGTTTGGCTGACAACAAATACAGAAAGTGTAGCGAATTAGAGTAGGCTGGTGACCGGCGTTCGGTAGACAGAGATTTCTCTTGCTTAGCGAGGAAAAGCTGTAGAGTTTTTAATCAGTGCGGCAGTGAAAAAATAGGTAATATGTTGTATCGTCTATGTGAGACGCCCAAAGACGTTGTCCCTTCAACCTATCTTAACAGGATCCGATATGTTAAGCGGCTCAATTGCATCGAAAGCAGTTCGTTCAGCTATGAGTTTACTGCCAAATTGAGTGAATGAACAACTTATATTGTGTAAATATTTTTATACAAAAAAGATGATGTTATGTACACTATGAAAACAATTGATATAAATAGCAGCCAAAGGTCAAGTAGATAAATATCTTAACAACAAATAAATCAATATGATTTATATTTAATGTTTTGGAAAATAGTTTGCGACAAATTTTAAAGTACATATGCACGTGTGATCATAAATATATCCATAGCAAGAGTATGTATGTGTATATGTACATACATATGTAAAGCCTAAAAAAAAGATTACCACAATAATTTTGCCTTACTGCTGGTGTATTGAAGAATATTTCGAAAAACTTAAGCTTTAATAAGTTTAGATTATTTTATATGTACATACATATGTACACATTATATAATCTGTCAGGATTTTGCTACTTGCTTGGCGTTGAGTTCGAATATTGCTCATAAGCCACAAAAGCACTTGTGCACAAAGTGTATTTGAATAACATACAAATATATACATATGTATACAGAGTTTATTTTTTGTGAAATAAGTATGTACATATGTGTATGATGTAGAAATGTGAATTATTTTACTCTGCTAACTTTTTTTAAAAAAAGTTGAATACAGAAAAAACAGGAGCTAGGGACTTATAGCTGAACCAGAAACATAAACGTAACGACTCAGCTGTTACAACCTAGTATCATGCGAGAACGCCATGTAGATGAAAAGTTATCAACGTTTTACGATGCCATTACTGACGTTGGTAACGTAAAAATTGACTAAGCTAATTGCTCCTATTAACTTTTATAAATCAATTTTAAAGAAACTAAGCAAATGCACTCTTTTCAAAAGAAATAAATGTTAAAATCGTAATTAATAATTTACTACCATTTAGATCTTGCATATATATTTGATTGGAATTTATCTTCGAACATATAAATTATTAAATTTTCTGAAGGAAAATTATAAATTCGTTTAAAGGTATACATACACACTGGCAGGTGGTAACATTTCGCCGTTTCAAGCAACGACTACAACTTCTGGCAACATATTCCGCTTCCAGTCGGGTGGTACGGCTTCGAGGTATGCAAAATGACTGGTTGGGCTGTTAATCGTAAAAAAATTTCTAATTTCATACTTTTATTTGGAGAGTACTAAAGCTTCTTGAATATGCAATCAACCATTCAACCAGTCAAACCATTCGTAATCCTACTTTATAAATAATTTATTGAAACTGTGAAAAGATTCCGTATATCAGCACTTCATTGTTCGAAATAAGTCATCTGAAGCAGAAATAACCAAAAAAAGTTGCAGTTCTTTTTCGCACTAAATTTGCAAGTGCTTAGCGAATTTGTCATTTTTACCATGATTCATTACTATTTTCGAAATCAATTCTTCATGATTCAAAATTCATCAGAATAAGTAAATATATAATGTTATTTGAACAATTGTGTTTACATTTAGAATTTTTTCATTTTTCTAACGTACATTCTCATACGTGTAATTAATAATACTTTTTTTTAAATGAAATATGGGTTTATTTATTATTTTGAATAGAAATAATTATGATTGAATTCGTACTAAAAATATGGCGTAGTTTGGTTACTCATAAACACTGCAAATTTTTTGCGAACTAGCTAATTCCTAAAATTTCTTAGAGTTTGTGCAAATTAATTAAGGCTAATTTAGTTATTAGTGCTACAATTAGAAATAGTTTTCGTTTCATTATAAAACTAAGTGTGCTTTAGGATATCGAACGCTCCCACTTGCTCAAGATTTCTACACAAAAAGTGAATCTATTGTGCCACCACGATATATGTCTCGTAATTACACTTTATTATTCACAGCTTTAGAGGCTCATTCCTCGTCTACCACCTGATATATGTCGAGATATCTAAAACTAGTTCTATTTTAAGCAAAACACAATCATCGATAAGACGAAATTCCTTAGAATTCAAATTTTTTTTCTTGCATAAAGAATAGTGCAATAAATATTGCATTTATTGTGAAAATATGGATGTATGTACATACATAGATACAGGAATGGAGAGCGGAAACTTCGCTTCAAATTTATGTCGTTATATGAGTAAATGCTAACAGTCAATGGAATACAATACACTAAAATTGTGAAAGAAAAAGCTTTTTTATTAAAAAGAAAACATTTAAATGATGGCAAATCAAGTTACTTTCTGCGAAAGAGGTCAACATAGGTCCACTCTATTACTAGCAAAAGAGACAGACTTTCACTTTTTTTCAAGAATCTAAGCATTTGCGTCAAAATCAATCTTGTGTGGACAATTAAAATAAATGTGAGGATGAGATAGTGCAAAAAAGAAAATGTTCTTTTAAATATCAACACAAGCACACACACACATTCATTTAGCACATTGTCACGTGCATCACGAACTATATAGTTGGAGATTTAAATAAATTTCTGGAAATCAAGTCTTGACTAATACAAGAAGCAAATAACCATTTTATTTTGTATTGAGTGCAAATCTCTTTTATTCTCTCCAATTCAACTATTTTCATTCATATAAAAATCTAAATGACATATTTTGACCTTTACTTTCTATATATATATACATAAAAATAGTTTTGTCTACATTATCAAATTCGTTTTATAGCTTAATTACTTGCATACTTTTCAAATTCAATTTATCGGCAAAGTAGAAATCGTTAATAATTCTTTTGCTCGACTTTTAGGTACCAGATGCGGTATCCGTTTGTTTAACAATGATCTCATCACATAGCAAATATTGTACACAATGTAGGTATGACTATGTGTTTGCAAATATGCATGGAAGAAATAGAATCTCTAAGCAAAAAAAAAAAAAAACAACAACAAAAATTTTTACTTGTGTTGTTCAAAAGGCACACTCTGTTGGATTGTACTTGAAGTGCAAATAAATGATTGATTTCTATTAAAAAAGAAATTGAATGATTGAGATTTTAGTACAAAATACATGTATAGTTGTTCTGAATATTTTACATTATTTAATTTAATTTAATTTTATCCTATATGCTTTTATTTTAATTTATTTATTTTTATTGCATTTTTTTAAATTTAAATTAATATAATTTTTAAAATTTTGTTTGATTTTGTTTTCTTTTATTATTTTATTTCATTTAATTTTTTTCTTTTAATTCTTTTTCTATAATTTTAATTAATTGAATTTTTTTTGTTTTAATATTTTAAATTTTATTATTTGGTTATATTTTTTTGTTTTAATTTTAATTAATTATTTAATTTTTTTATATTAATTAATTTTATTTAATTTATTTTAATTAATATTTTTTTATTTGTTTTTAAATTTTATTTTATTTTATTCAATGTTTTTTGACTTTCTTTTATTTTAATTAATTTAAATTATCTTATGTTATGTTAACTAATTTAATTTAATTTTTTAATTAATTTTATTTTATTTGATTTAATTTAATTTTGTTTTATTTTATTTTATTCAATTTTGTTTGATTCTATTTTATTTTATTTTATTTTTTTTTGATTTTATTTTATTTTTATTTTTTAAATCTTTTCTATTTTAGTTAATTTTATTTTATTTGTTTTAATTTAATTTAATTTAATTTAATTTTTTTAATTTTGTTTGATTTTCTTTTATTAAATTTTTTGTTTGTTTTATTTTAATTTTACTTCATTTTAATTTATTTAATTTTATGTCATTGAATTTAATTTAGTTTATAGATTCTATTTTTAGGAAAAAGTGAAAAAATATGGTCTGATCTAGGAATTACGGAAGAGCCTGCCGAGCGAACGAAACTTTCTCTAAAAAAAAGGAGTTGCCTTAGAGTATTTGTTAATAGATTTTCACAAAAGCAACTACATTGCGACAAGTTTAAAGCTACAGAAATTATGAGCACTTGATCGTGAAGAACTATGTATGTAGAAAGAGAGAAAAGTGAAAGACAAAAATAATTGAACCCAGCACACACGCAGCCTAATGGTTTAATCATTGGTTCGTGCTGTGGATATCCCAATTTCGGATCCAATTCGAACAAAGGTGCCTGGAAAGGAATCTAATGAGGACGCGTGGTGGTTTCCGAAATAGTCTAAAACTTCTATCACTCAGACAGTTGAATTTTTTCACTTTTCCCAAAAACAAAATATGATAAGCTTGAAAAACTAATTAATATAAAAATTTAATTTAATTTAATTTAATTTAATTTTATTTTATATTATATTTTATTTTATTCCTTTATGTTTTTTATTTGAAATTATGTGATATATATAAAAAACTAAAATCTACAGAAACTTTCCAGTTTTTGCCCCACTCGGAGTGTGAAGTTGTACGAGCGTAATTATATTTATGTATGTATGTGTACATGGACACAAATAAGCGTTTGTACGCATGATTTTAGTTTGATGTGAGATAATGATGTGAGACTAAAAATAACGACCATAAAGAGCTACTAACGAGGAGCTAATGCCCGGGATTACTCGAAGCTCATTAAGGGATCAGAAACACCTTATATTTATGCGTTTTTGAACAATTTTGAGAATATTTTGTTCGCTGGCACTTTTAATCGCCCGTAACGCACACGTGCTCCATAGAGTAGGTTGCGTGGCGTTTAGGCTTTTGAATCAAGAAATATTGTTAAAATGTTTTCCACTTTTGATGGGCAACAAAAGTGTGTGTGAGTTGGAAAATGTGCTGTATGCGATGTTTAATTGCATTGCAGCGTTGAAAGATGCGCCACATGGTGTGCCCTATAAAAAGTATAAATACTTATTGTTGCTCGGGCTCACAAGTGTAAGCAAAATTTTTAAAGATGTAAACAAGCTGAAATAAATAAGCTAAAAACTTTGAAATTATTTACAAAGCCGTTATTTTTTATTGTATACATTTCGTGCTGTGACGAGATCATAGAAGCCGGTTTGTTTATAATTGATTGTTGTTTTCGAGGTTATGTTGCAAAAATTGATGCAGATGATTTAAAAGCAATTAGGATGCTTCTTCTTGTGTGATGTGAAAAATACTTTTTTGTTGTTCCAAATAGAAGCTTGCCGAATACTGAAATAGTATGTGGAGACTTAGGACTTTTTGTCGACATTCGCCTTTAGAGAAAAATTTATGGGGCATGAACAATTTTGAACAATAAATTGTGTGCTTTAGAAATTCCTCTTTTTATTTATTTAATTTCTATAAGAAATCAGACGTGGCATTTACGTTTAGTAGCACGTTAACGAGAGAAGTCTTTCAGTTGAAGTTAAGCGGCAGTGGCGTGGTGTACAAATAACATGACATTTCTCAATGAATTGATTGATGGGCATACATATTATATAACAATTTTGCTAAATGTATTATTTTTTCATTTTATTAAATTCATATGAAATTGCTTAAATGAATTTGTTTATTAATTGATCACAATTCATTCACAAATATATATAAACATATGCACGTACATGCACTTGAGTTATGTATGAAAAAAAAAAAAAATTATAAAAAACAATTTCGCAGTTTTTAAAATTTTTTTGAAAAACCAAAATTTTAAGGAATTTTATTATTTTCGAAACCTACGGGAAGGTTAAAAAAGGCGTTTATTGAAGCAGAGAATTTCGCTGATGAATTATTCTTTAGTTTGTAGAATTTATTCAATTTTATTACTTAAATATACATATGTATGTATATTAAAATATTATTAAAACCATCATGCGATAGTTGTTGAACGGTTTTCTGTAGAAAAAACCTTAATTTAATGTATAACCGCAAAATGGTCTCATTTCAGAAGAATTTAATTACTACTGTTTCGAAAAAAATACTGTTCAAAGGCAGTGTGATAATTTAGTCGATGGTCTGGAGTATATAAAGAGGCAAAATGGGGTCGTACGGCCTTGGCGTGGAAAGAACTTCTACACAGGGAGAACTGAAAAAACTGAACAAATGGGCTTTTAGTTTTGTAGACTATTTATTGTCAATATCGAGACAAAAGCATTGATTTTTTTATACTCTACACTTGTATCAAGAGCTAACTGAAGTATCCACTTTTCATAAAATCTTTAACATAATTTTCCTTCACTGGATTATACGGTGAATGCAAGATCTACAACAATACCAACTGTATATACTCGTACTAACTTTCTTACTACAAAAAGAAATTATGTTTTACACTAATCGATTAAGTATTTCACGAGAGTATCTGTCATTTCTACAAGTATATGCCAATCGCGCATGCAACGAATATTAACCGACGATCGCTTTAATGACTTATACCAGTTTTGAGTGGCATGAGTGGCATGTGCCTTTGCAACGGCAAATGGAAGAACAGACATTCTCGCGCTAAATAATCAATAATTGATTTTGAATTAAAATTAATTACTACGCTTAGTGACAGACAGACAGAAAAATGAAACAAAAAATGCAATCAATTGGTGTGAAATTTCGGAGCGCAAATTATTTCCAAGCGTGTTGAAACATACTTATATACATACATATAAGTACATACATACAGATGTATTTCATTATAAATTGATTAATTTGTTTTATAAACTTTTATGAAAATTGTTCAGAGATTAACACTGCCAATATTCATGAAATATGTAATTCATGGAATAATAATTCGCAATTTGCCCCCTAAATTAATGAATGTCAATGCAGAGTGGTTTTCAGCTCACAAGTAAATATTTTTACTGGCAACCGCTATGGAATTAATACTTCATTTGGAATAATTTAATAAAAGGGCTGCCTCTTTTGTTTTTGTGGTTGTTGTAGATGAAAAATAAATACATACATACATATGTACATACATTAACACTATTCCAAAAGTGTTTGAGATTAATGCGGATGCAAACTATGTCCATAAGCTTGTCGTCACAAGTATCTACATGAATATTTACGTTAGCACATTGGTTTGTACACACATACATACATATATTTATTTATACATGTACATGTGTGTGTCTTCGCTTCTGCATGTGGATTTGAGCTCCACTTTAACTTTCATTCACAAATTAAACTAAACTGAATTTTCATCTCAACTTTGTTGTTGTTATTTTTGCTTCAATTGCTTCTCCCATTTTCGGCTTCATTGCTCGCAATGTTTGGCCAAATTTAATGGTTTAATGATCGCTGACATTTGCAATTGGCTGGTGGAAGTGAATTGGTGGTGACAGTACCAGAAACCTACACACATATGTACATATGTACATACATGTACATACATATGTAAATTAAACTGCAGCAACGTAGACTTTTAAATTGGTTAATTAATTGAATATTACATTTTTGTATATGTATATGTTCAAGCATATTATAAATATGTGTTTTTATAGGAAAATATAAATTTTTTCGGCGTAATAACTTAAATACTGATTAGAGCATAATAAAAAACTAAACAAAAAAAAAAGGGTGGATCAAAAATAATAAATTGTGACGCACCAGTCATCTCTCCTTCGGCAGGGAACGACCTACGAGTGTATTTCTGGCATGAAATGAAAACTCAAAGGAGTCGCTCGGACGAAAATCGCGCTTCATTGGCTGCAAAGCGCTTATTATACATACATACATGTATAGTCATGGGAAGACGAATTTTTTACTGCGACCAATTGCAGAATGAAAAAGCTGACGGGCAAAATGTGTGGTCTCAAAAGTGCTGGCTGAGAATGGCGCAAAAATCCTACAAAACGTAAGGCGAGAGTTAAATCTTCTTGACAAGTAAACGATTCGTGGGGGAAAATTTGACAAGTGTCCACAAACTTATATAACGCAAGATGTGAGAGTAAAATCAATTGAGTGTTGTTGTTGTTGTAGCCACAAAAGTATTCCCCAAAGTGGTTTTTGGGGAATGTTGCCTGAGTTACAATCATATGCCGAATAAAAGGCTCAACTATTTCATTTTAGTCGCCTCCTATGACGGCCATGCCATATCGCGGGTAAATTCTTGAACCTCTAACGCGCATGGATGCTCTGCTCCTTTCGCCTGGGCAAGTTGATGCCATTTATTTATATGAATGTATGTATAGTTGTGAATATAACTATGAATGTGTATGCATACATATATTCGTACACATTGATATCACTCCCTGAACTGCTTTTTTCAATGAATCATTCATTAATGGTCTTTCTAATTATGCTGCACTTAATTCACCATTAATTGCCACTCCTATTCCAGTCATTGCTACTGTTCACATATTTGCAACTTGCAACCGGTATGTGCAACCAAAATAACAGTTAGCTGTCAGCGAATGTGCGGTCCAGAGTTTTCTTTGATTTTAACTTTTACTTTTTAATCTTGTATTTGTTGTGCGCATAGATATGTACATATTTACGTCCATTGGCAATTAGTGTTTATGTTGTTGTACAACGAAATGCAATTAAACGCCATTTAACGCCATCCATCGAACAGACACGCATGTGTACTGTGTACAGCAGCGCATGGAACAGACGGAATGCATACAAACAGTGGGACATTTTATTCATGTGAGCGAACGAAAATCAAGGTGGATCAAGGTATTCAGATTTTCTTGAAAGATTGCGACTTGAAATTCAGCTTCTTGTCTTATTTATTATTAAAAACAAGTGATCTGTTGCTACTGCTTTCCAGTGATGCACCCGCCAATGCGACTCTCCTTATCTTATTAGATTTTAGTTACCTGAGGGTTGGTTGGCATCGTTACATAAATAACGGGACTTTATCCTACTCCTTATAATAAGGCTCTCAGAGAGCAGAAAATGAGAAAATAGAGCAACCAGTACTCTCAGCTGCAAAAAGTTAAGCCCTCATAGAAAATACCAGTCTGTCATAAAGAATGTGGTATTTAATTCATTGCTTTTGGTTACACGCAAAGTCAATCTACCTTGTTATATTTGTTGAGACGGGCTAGGCCTCAGTCATTCCAATTTATCGTGAGATTAACTTTTGGGCACGTCGCCTCTTTCCTCCATCTGAGCAATGCTTGACCCCCTTATTCGTCATATTAACGTACTGCGTGCCACATAAGGATTTCCAATAAGATCTATTGGACCAAGCTGCAAAGAAAATATTCTCTTTTGACTAGTCCTAGCTGAATGACAGTTCCCACATGGATTTTTGGACTTAGGACCTTTCTTACAATAAAATATCCCTAATTCCGCTTCTTCAACCAGATGTTTCGGAGCGTCATACGCATCTGTTCAAATCATCATACTCATATAGTTGTTGACTTGTTGTTTTTGTTTGAAGTTATCATTTATTGAGTGCAACTAGATGTCACTCATTTAATGCAGTTACTACAAATCATGCAACAACAATCCATATCATACGCACCTATACATATACATATGCATGTGACTACAAGTATATATTGTGATGTAAGTATGCGTGCATACATATTTATACAGACAGACATGTAGCAAAAGTCAACAATTGAAAATGGGTCACACACATACACACACACTTCAGAAGTTGCAACTCCTGGACGCATCGAGTTTGGACTTTTATTATGATTATGTCTTATTTCTCTTACTTTTATTGCTATTTTTCCTTACTCTTGTTGGTGTCGTTGTGAATGAAATGCAATGCCAAGTGGCTGAATGTGGCAGTTGTTGCACAATTGTTTCATATTTGCTTTTGTTGTTGTTGAATGTATGCAACTTTTGACAGCTTATGGACGTGCAAGTGTAGATACATACATACGTAATACATGCGTATTAGGGTGAGCCAAAATTTATCCCATCGCATTTATGATATGAAACGAAAGTATTTACTGGGAAAAATGCACGTGCAAACCAGGATTTTTTATTGCTTAATTTCAAATGGTGTCGGCGAGTACTCAAACTTTCCTATATAAATAACTAGTAAAAAAGTATATTTTTCCACTAAAATTATATGATAACTTTTGAACCATCCAAGCTATAGTTTTTTACATGGTCGATGCTTGTGAAGCATTTAATTTTTTAAATGATCAACTTTTCAATTCAGTAATTTTTATATTTAGAAGCCTTGGGAAGTGAAAAAATCACACGGAAACTGCATATTTCGATTTTTCTTTCACTTTTCAAATTATTTCCTTTAAAAAAATCGTAAACTTCTATGCCATTCAAGAATACGCCACTTAAAAATTCTAACGATTCAAAAAAGTTTTTTATGATTATTTTAATGAAAAAAGATATTCTTACGTGTTATTTATATTGGAAATTTTGAGTGCGCACCGACATCATATAAAATTGAGCAAAAAGTCCTGGCTTGTAGTGACATTCTTCTCTCAATAAATAGGTCCATTTCAACTCATAAATTCGATAGACCAGGGTTTGGTTCACCCTAATATGTATGTATGTATGTATGTATGTATTGACAAGCATGTAAATATGATGTACCATATACATATATATAGAGCTATGGAAATCTTTAAATCAATTAAATCAAGGGCGGATTTTAAATATTTTTTATTTGTATTATTTTTTTTTATATTTATATGAAAAGTTCTCACATGCCGATATATTAAACAGATTTATGATATTATTTGGAATTTTATATGAGTCAATGGGTATACTTGTATGTATGCGTACAAAAGTAATTTATTATTTCACATTGCCTACTCTTTCGCCTTGCCGTTGTTAATTTTAGCATAAATCATAAATAATACCACACACGCACACACACAAACAACATACAAACAAAAATAATAATATATATTTCGGAAAAACTTTTTTTCGTCATATTTATTATTTCTTTGAAAAAAATCGCATTCATATTTAACAAATCATATAGACTAAAATAAAATTTGGTGAAAAAATTCAAATTTGAATAAATCCATAAGCTAAAAGTAATCAATAAATCTCTGATTGATTGTAATGCTAATTAAGTACTTAGACAGTTGAAAAAAAATGATGTGGCAATTGATGGGAAAAGCTATTTTAGGTTGTGTTGAGGCGCTGGGGTTGGAAGCGTTTTTGCCATTTGCTACAATTCTTTTCGTTTTGTGTTGTTTCTTTTTCGCTTTCTTATTTGTTGCCTACACAGATGCTGTACAAATTTTTTATATAATTTTTATGTGTTTGAATTAAAAAAATGCACTCGCTTTTAAATTGATCTTAATTTTAATGTGTTTTGGGTGTGAAAAATTTCACTGAGGCACACATTTGCAATTTTAATGCAATTTACTGCTCTAGTGAGTGAATTTTCCCAAAATGAAGCAAAAATTGTGGTTTCGATTCCATTATTTTGTAAGTAAGTCACTGCAAAGAGCGATCTATTGGTATCTGAGAGCTAAATTTCTTTCAATATACTTTCATTAAAAATGTTTTAATCTCGTTTAAGTACACAACTGGTTTGTCCGCTTTGTTTATGCTGTTAAATATTATGAGATTTGACTGCCCGATAGAGTATTCCACCTCACAACAATAACTAGCTGCAACCTTAATGCTCTTGACAGAATGTTCGTTTAAGTAAGTTTAGACATTAGAAAGTGCAGAAATCTGACTTTGTGCTGAATCACTAAGTAAATTTTCAAACTATTTATTATTCTATAATTATTAATGATTTCATATTTTTTAAGGTTTTATAAAGCCAAAAAATCATTTAACTTATATTTGAGGAGGCTCTTATTTTTATGTATAAGTATAATAGGTTTCATGTTGGAAAAATAAATGGAATTGAAATTAAAAAATTTTTAATTTTTACTCTCTTTCACCTTCTGTTAATTTTGAAAATATCTGTAGTTCTGTGTGGCGCCTTCTACCTCCGTTGTTATTATTATTCAATTTTATCATCGAGTAACAAATAATTCTCCTAATTTTATTAGCTGAAATTATTTTCAAGTCCGCACAACTTCAAAAGGGCTGAAGGTCATAATCGCCAAGCAAAACCAAATCACTTAAGTTTAATTAAAAATCAAAGTACTCAAAAGTGACATAAAATGAAGTGGATACCCCATAATTGAAGTCAAAATAATCAACAACAAAACAGTTTGCTCAACTCAATTCAGGCAAGACGAAATTCGATCCTTACATGCGTCGAACGAACATACAGACGGCCAAAGTTTATAATTAAATGCAACATTGAGTTTTCAACATTATTTAATTCAGTTGAGTGTTATTTTTCCTTTCGAATCTCGGAACACAACAATGTTTCATTCAATTGTTTGTTTATCTTGTACATAAGTTATTGAAGTTATTGTTTATGCTCTGGAAACATGAATTTTGAGTTTGTTTTTATACATTTTTATTTTTCATATTTCAGCTCTGACATTAATAATGCAAAAATCATTAAATTTCTTTGGAATTTTTTCATATTGCATATGTGTGTTTGTCACCAAACTCCTTCGAAACGGCTGGACCGATTTTTGTGATATTTTGTATGCATATCGGGTAGGTCTGATAATGGGCCAACAGTTATTTTTGATACGGGAAAGTTGACCAGGGAAAAAAAAATCCTCAATATGATACATATATAGACAGATTTTTGCTTAGATCAACAGAATCACTACTTTTCTCTCCGAGAGGTGGACCGATCTATTCAAAAAAATATATGAGTATATTTATGGCGCAATTTTGTTAAATCTTTAGATGATATGCCTGAATGGAATACTTTAGTTTCCCGGAAATGAACCAGAGACCGTTAAACTTTATTGTGAATAAGCATAGATCCAAATAGTGCGTTTGTTAATTTCGCGACATTCATAATGACATTTACGTGAAAGGCTTTGAATAGCGAATAAAAACATACAAATACTTAGCTAGATCAAATATATAATAAAAAACTTAATATTTTGTATTAGATGATGCTTATTTAGAACTTTTTTTGCATCATATTTGCAACACTTGTGTCTACTAGCAATTATATGTAAAATTTTACCTACAAAAATTTTGGTTTTTATGGTGGAATCCAATACTTTATTGCAAAAGTCTGTTGGTTTGGTCATAGGATGTTACTCGTAGTTCGTCTTCTTTTCACTTCCTACCAGATATAATTAACTCGATTTAAAAAAAAGTTTTGTCACCAAAACGTATTTTGACGCGCAGCTACGTTGCTTGTATTCCAATGAAGAAAAAAGAAAAGCTAAAAATCTTGACATAAGCATAAGCCAAAAGCAAAGCTTTTGAGTTTACATTTTCGTCAACATCAAAAACCGCATGTTACGTTATGTAGAGCGCATTCAGTCGACACCACTGTTAATTCAGAGAGCATGCTCTCCGCATTATGCAAAGAGAGACTGCACAACATTTGTTTTTACTTCTTCACAATGTCAACAACGCAAATCACGATTTTGTTTGACAAAATTTGAGTGCAATACTCATATTATCATATATACACTTGTGTAAATATGTATGTTTATGTAGATATGTATAATATTTACTTAAACAATGTTACAGGGAAAATCAGCTGATGATGGGCGACTGCGACAACCGAGTGTTTAGTAGTGTGTTTAGTAGTAGGCGCGAACGCAGCAAGTTGATTTGGAGGTTCAAACTTTACTCCCCCTCTCCCGAAATTATTGAGAAATTTTTTTTGAAGTAACATATAGAAAGAAATTTTTTAAAAACTCAATTTTGGGTATATATTTTGATTAAATATTATCGTTTTATCGAGTAACAGTCTGACAAATTAGATAGTTTTTATGTTACTCAGTAACATTCAAATATAGACCAGACCCGAAAAACATTCATCGATGCTATCAACAGTTGCGACAAGCCGCTTAACCGCACAGTGGCTTCGCTTCCCGAATTGGGGCGAAACTTCCTATTACAGATGCTTCTAGCGAACGCTCATTTTTAATGCTCAGAAGACTGCGAACACCTTTGCTTAGTCAAACTGGAGAGCAAAGATTAAATGGCTCGGCTCTTCTCCATATTCATAGAGATAAACATAGAAGATACTTAAGATAAAATATTGAATATGATGGTGAAGAATCCAAGACTTATCGACATTACTTTGTAGATGCAAATCTGCAGTTCTTAAGTGATTGAAAAAAAGTATTTTAAAATACATATTTTAATTTTTTATTTTAATTTATTGCAAAAATATAAAGGATCAAAGTAAATGGTCTTTGGCGGTTGAACACATGAGTAATCGAACTGCTCTTAGTGAGAATTGACACTTAAATTCGGATGCCTTTTCATTTGGCTGAGACGTGAATGAATACAACTACAAAACTCAAGGTTAAGGAGTGAATAGGTGATGAAAGCTAGCGCTAGCACTTGGCCAGAGTTTGGAGTAGTAAAAAACCGCCGATCTATGTAGCTACCTAATACTGGATAATGTTCATATTTCTTCAAAAACTATTATCATCCTTGCTGGAACAGCAAGATATAATGAGAAATGTGAAAAAGCGGTGACATCAAAGAAGCCAAGCGTGAGTTCAAGGTGTGTGGCTAGTGTAAGCAGTATTAAAGGCAATCCTCATGCATCACCCCCAACAGACTTTCTGAAAACCTCAAATGAAAAGTACCAGACAAAGATGGAATCGATTACTTGCTGCGATAGCGAATATCAAAAAGAGTTACAAATAGTTTTAGGTTACAAATCGTGTATATGTACATATATACTTTGCTTAAAATAATAATAAATGCATACACTATTTTCATAACGGTACTCAATTACTGTAAATATTACTTTATTTCCCCACAACCTTGGCCATTAGCACAGGCACATACATATTAATTTTATAAGCTCATATAAATTGAATGCATTCCGCTTTTCAATT
This sequence comes from Neoceratitis asiatica, assembly GCA_030068015.2. NCBI lineage: Eukaryota > Metazoa > Arthropoda > Insecta > Diptera > Tephritidae > Neoceratitis > Neoceratitis asiatica. Next base: position 91,670,857 of record CM061526.1, read on the forward strand.
TTACTTCATTGACAAATTTTTTATATGCATTATCTATACACATATATATGTGCGTTTGTATGCATGCATATTCATATGTATGTTTAAAGAAAATAAAAAGAAATCGCAACAAATAACAATTGTTGCCTTAATGAATTGTCATAAATATTCGTCGGTGACAAATAAAAACAAAGCCACACCTAAACACACGCGTAGATATGTACAAACGAGATAGTGTGACGATCGACAAATGATGATCTCACCCAACTCGGCTAAATTGCAAACGAGCTCAGCGAGCCGGTGCCTGTGGGTATCCTGATTTTGTCATATTCCGTCTTTTTCCTCAGTTGGCGTTCTGTATAATAGCATTAAATGAAAACACCACACACACATGCACACATATGCATGTATATATATGTACATAAATGAAAAAATGACATGCAAATATGAAACCATGAATGAAGTAAGCGTAAGAAGCTGGTCATACATAAATATAATCAAATGCCAGCGCATATATGTACATATGTACATAAATGTATACGCACGTAGCTATGTAAACAAAAACCCATAAAAATGTTAAAAAAAAATTAAGTATGAAAAAGCTTTGCACAGCAAAAGCAAACACAACAAAGAAAAACAAAAAAAACTGTGCAAAAACAGTCTCGACAGTGCTGTATGATTTTGCCAAGTAAAACTATTCACATCCGGTGTTTACAAAAGCCAATCTGCGAGCATGTTGCTGGGGATAGAGAAAGAGAGAAAGAGAGAAACAGAGAGAAAGGCAGTGAGCATGTTGCTGATTGAAATATGTTGCTTAGATTCGGTCAGCTGTAAAAGCGCAGTGACGTTAAAGCTGATTCATTTGTTGCTACGCTTTGCTTGACAGATGAAACTCAGACTTCCGGAGAAGCAACTCGAGGGTATGTCACAATGAAAGCTTTAACCATTCTAAAAATTACTCGATATTTTGTGTTTATGTGGTTTTATAACTTTGTAAAATATGGGAAATTTCAATTATACTAATATGAAAACAATTGTGGTGTTATTTTTACTCTGGGAAGTTTGAAAATCATGTATTTCATTGACAGATGAAGGAAGTGTAAAAAGTTTATTGTTCGGCAACGTTTTACTTCACCTCACGTCGCCTGCGCCTAACTACTTTCTATGTGCACTTACTCATATAAATATTTATTTCGACCATATCTGTCTAAGGTCTTATGTGTTAAAAAGTTACAAATACGTTATGTTAAATAATAATTTAATTTGATTTGGGGTCTTTCAATTCGCTGAAAAAAAAAATATGGAAATTGAATTCAGCTAAACACCAACTCAGGCGAAATGTTTAGACTTTGCCAACTTTTAGCGTTGATTAGGCGTCTGTTTCCTAAAGTTGCATACAATATAGACGCCAAAATCAATCTACGAAGAGAGGCAGCGCAACAGTTCTGTCTGCCATCGCCTCAAGTGAATTAAGATCCTTAAGTAAATAACTCGTCTGACATGCAGAGTCTGATTCCGAAGTTTTTCCAAGTTTTTTTGAGTCACAATATTTTGCCTTGAATATGTTTAAGCCTTAAATTAAATGTGCAAAGTCTTAATATTTTGGAATTATGTCGAAAGCATGTCAAATGTTATAATCACGATATTTAAACACAGAGTCCACTGTGCAGCTGAAAGTTGCTAAATTTTGCATCGAAACAAAAACTCTGCAACATTAAAGTTTTTTTCAAAGCAACTTTAAGGAAACATTAACACATAACCATGTGTATTCACATACACACACATATTGAGCGCCCACACGTCGGTGTACATGTGTTATTGGAGCACTTCACATATAAGTAAGTAATTTGCATGTGACTATTTACCGGCATTTTTTCACGGAGATGTCTCGCTCTCTTTCGCTCTCTCTCTGATTGTGGTATCAAAAGAGCGTCAACATTTTGCCGGCTGCAAAGCTTTGAGTTGAGTTTTCTCTACTGTCATTCTTGTTCTTTCTAATAAACCGGCAATCACCGAATCTCTACTACACCACCAACAGTAACATACATGCAAACATTAAATTAGCAAAGGCGACATAGCAAAAGCAATGTTAAGGGCAAAGCAAAGCAAAAACCGTCAACACACACACACACACACCGCATGGCCAATATTTGCTCTCACAGTGGCGCTTTGCTCAACAGCGCCTCATCGTAGTACTTCATACAATTTTTAAGTTTTCGCAATTACTGTATTTTGCTCAGTTGCTATTTAATATTCGGTTATCTTGGACGTGTTTGAAATAGGAAGCGCTTAAGCGGTTGAGACACTTGAAATTTGCAATAAACAAATATGTCCAATTGACTTCGCTGCCGAAACAGTGGACTGGTCAGACGAATATTGAATCGCCAAGAAGTGAGTTGTGCTTGTACGGACGAGTGTTAAAAATAAGTTATTTTAAAATTTTCGGTATCGAATTGGTTTTACGAAAGCAAAAACTCTCTGCTTGGAAATAAACAAATTCTCTGTTTTCTCCTTTCAATAAAAGTGTAATTTTGTGGAATTTTAACGAATTTATTGAATCTGTACGACCGTCGGATTTGAGTGCTAAATTTTAAAATTTACAAAATTAAAAATTCTAGTGCTCAAAAGTTCAAATTTACGAAATAACGACTTTTCTAAAAAAAATAAATAAAAATTTTGTGACATTTATGCTGCTGTGGAAGCTGGTTAAGGAATTGTTAAGTAAAAAGGTGAGCAATTAGCTAATTCTCGTGCTATTTTTATAACTATTATTTGAGCGATATAAAAATTTCAATGTGTAAGTGTGTAGCTTTGTATGTGAACAGTTATGAAATCAAAAGAAAAAAACACAAACATTTTCGCAATAAAATTTTTATTAGTTTTGTTTTGCATATCCTCGGTTTTATTCTCTGTTAATAAGCGTTCAAAGTATAAACGAAAGATTTATAAAAAAAAAACCTTAATCACATTTATGCATGTAGTTTTATTCAAAAAAAAAAAAAAAAACCTACTAATAGGTATATATATGTACAAATAAAACTTAAATAACACAGGTTTGTTTGCTAATATCATTAATATACATATAAATATGTTTTCTGTCTTTCACAAGTTGCAAAACTGCTTGTGGTATAAAATCAATTCACGAAAAATTGTTTTTTAGTTTTCCATTAACATAATAAAAAGCTGTTTAAAAATTTAAAAAAATGTTGAAAAATATTTAAACTTAGACAAAAACATAACTTTTTGATAAACAAATTGTATAAAATAATATATTTTTTTCTCAATTATGACAATCTGAATTATTATAGGAGAAATTTAGACAAATTCTTATCAATCATGATATTCTGTGTTAGCGGTAATAAATTGACCTTAGCAACACCTTTGGGGGTACTTTTTACAAAGATAATTGTTTTATCGTAATCAATACATGTTTCGAAGAAGAAGAGCCTAATCGTTCTCTAAATACTAATTTTCGTAATACTCCGATTGGAGTAGTTTTCATAAAAATTTCGGCTAAAATTCAAAATTTTTCTTTTCCGTTTATCTTTCACAGTTGTGGGGAAAAAGTGAAACTAATCCATATATCTTACTTGTATTTAGAAATCGTTAATATCGCTCATCATTCCACTGCATTGAATTTACTTATACATTTATTTTTATTAATAAATTTGACTCAGATCCATAAGCGTAAGAACTTCAGTAATTAACAGAACGTTAGAAAAGAATTTGTAATCTTAACTGTCACTATTGAAAAAAATGAATTTCAATTGTTATTAAAAACCACCTAAGTAAACATTTCACTTCGCTCATAAATCAGCAAAAACGCCCACAAACCACAGGTTAATGCACAAAAAAAGCGTGCCAAAAAATCTTAAATGAAAAATCTTATTTTCAAAGTGCATGATGATTAACCTTTCAAAATATAAGCATTCTCATTTCGAAGAATTCAAAATGTGATTAAAAACCATATATACGCACATCTAAGCATATACAAGTATATACACAAACGGATGCCATTGCTCATCGGTGGTTTTGCTAAAAAGTGAAATGAAAACAATGAAATTTCATAAAAAAGAAGAAGATGAGATGAGTTAAATAAAAATGAAAATACTACGTAAATAAAGGAAGAAACGAAACGAGTATGAATCCCATGGTAGCATTAGAGAAAAGCAAAAACTTTTAGCTTCGCGCTGCGACGAGCCTTCTCAGAGCGAAAATAAAATACAATAAAAATAAATCAATTAAAAATAAAAGTAAAATCGAAACGAAAGTATATTAGCATTGCTTAAAAGAAGTAAAAAAATAAAAAAATAAAACAACAGAAAAGCAGGACAATAATACCTTTAATGCCTTGCATGAGTAACAGGAGCAACAAGAGTGATTTCAACGTATCTGGCCATTGCCAAAGCTTGTGGTTTGTCGGTTGTCTTTTTAATTTGAAATTTTAAAAATCTCATATATACCTGTGTGTATGTACGAAAATAAAACTTTGGCAAGCAGTCGCAGTCTCGCGTGTCTCTGCAAAAAGGTGAAGACGAATAGTCTTATATGCTTTATGCTATTCCTACATAAAATTACTATACATATGTATCCACATGCATGAACGTATGTACATATAGTCGGAGTAGTCGAGTGGAGAGCAGTGCGTGGTACAACTCAGAGGGTCTTGGGTTCGAGCAAAATTTTTCAAATAAAATTTCAATGAAATCTATTAGACGCGGGAAGATTTCCCTGAGCCCACCCAAAGCTGTGGGAAAAGGGCCATTTTTTACATTATTTTGATTATATTTTATTATATTTTTAGTTTGTTTTATTTTATTTCATTTTATTTCATATAATTAAGTTTTATTTAATTAAATATTATATATTACAATTTTTATTTTTATTTTAATATTATTTTAATTTAATTTTTATTTCATTTTATTCTATTTTTTGTTTTTTATTTTTTTAAATTAATTTAATTTAATTATTTAAATTTAATTTTATTTTTATTTATTTGATTTTAATTATATTTTATATGTATTTTAATATTTTTGAAATTTTTTATTTTACCTTTTTTATTTTATTTTTTTTTTATATTATTTTAATTCTTTTAATTTGAATTAATTTTTTTATTTTATTATTATATTACTTAATGATTTAATTTCATTTTATTTAATTAAACTTATTTTATTTTATTTAATTTTATTAATTGTTTAAGTGTTGTGTTGCATTCAAGTACCACCATTGTACCAGTGTTGTCTATTGTTTCGCATTGCGTTGCTTCAAAACGCTGCCGGCCAAACTCAATTCAGTTCCTTTGCCAATTTTTTTGTGAATTTTATTTATCATCGACAGCAAAGCAACAATGCAAAAAGTTGACAAACACGACAATGTGCAGGGGCACACACAACACTTGGTGAATTTTATGATGATACCATAACAAAGTGCTAAACTTATATATTTAAATATACAGTGAAATTGTGTATGAATTTTAAGAATGCTAAAATTGCTTCCGAGTGTGGAGTGTGCCACCGGCTTGCACTTATTCCAAATTCGTGGAATCATTTTTTGACTAAATATGACCAGAAGTATGCGAGTTTTATGTATGTCTGTAGCTTATAAAATAATATTCACTCTGAAATTTTGAAAATATTATATAAAGAGAAGACCTAAAAAGTATATACATGTATATTAGTGTGCTGCTGTTCCTACTGTTTCATCCATTCATAAGATCTTCAAAAACTCTCAGTAACACTCTAAATCATCTTTAATTTATCCCGTGAGTTTCTACAATAACTTTTCCACCAACGACAATGTTTTACCGAACTCTATCCATAGAAAAAATCTGTATGTACAATTGTAAATGTACCTTTACCTTTTGTGTCGCCTCAGTTGCCTCTCTGGCCAGCCGCTTAAGTGATTTACTTTACTTGGCCTTCATTAAAGTGATTTATAGCCGAAAATTTCGAATTTTGTTTTGTTTGTTGTGCGGATCTTATTCACATTTCGGACAGCTACTTCATATATGTATATATACATATACAAAAATGTAAATATATTAATTTAATCTGCTACTGTAGTGTAGTGTAGTGTCTAAAGTCAAATATAACAAGTTGAAAATAGAATTAATTCGCAAAGTGCTGCCGACAATTGACTTCCGTCTTGAGAAAGGGTGATGACATTAGTGATAATCAGCAATGCAATTTAAAAAATTACAATGTTAAGCACATACACTCAAAGCACTTTCAATTTGTTTACTTTGTTGCACGGCGCACGATGGTGAATCCTTACTAACTTTCACCTCAAACGCAACTGATGACTTGATGATGGCGCTTCTACTGATATTTGGCACGTTTGAATGAAAATCTAATTGACAGTGGCAATGACACTGACACATTGTTGGCAATTGAGTAGCTGTGTTATCATCGTATCTATCTACAACAAAAGCAACAAAATCTAAAAACAATTACAAGCGAGGCGAAAAGAAAAAGGTTTCACTAATTATTTGCCTCAATTCGTTTTAATTAAACTGAAAATAAGCTCATCAAATTCATTGTTGTATTTTTTTTTGTCCTTTTCTTCAAATTCTTTACCATTTAATTAGTGGCTCCATTGCCTTAAGCCTTTTATTCGGCCTTTTAACTCTTATTTCGCCTCTTGTTTTCCTCTACTGCTTCTCTTTTCTTCCTTTCGGCAACTCTAAATGTTATGTTTTTATGTTCCATGTAGATTGACTGTAATCCAATTAAAATGTGTGTAGGTAGTCTGGAATCATATTTTACCATTTCTTATTCTACTTCCGCACCAGCTTCTCATCGTTTTTTAGTATTTTGCAAATTTCGTTGTTTCGTTGATTTCCTTAAAATGTGTTCTGAGAAGTATGAATTCATCATCTAAATTCATTTTGATTTAAAATTTTGTTCTAAAAATAGAAATTTTACAATATTTGCTTCCAATATTACGTATTTATGGGTATAAATATATTAATTTCTTATCAGCTCTCTACGATTGAAATCAACTATTTGAACATATTTCTAATACATATATACATAGCATTTATATGTAATTCAAGAATAATCTTCCTTAGCTTACATACATACCTGATTCATAAAACTCTTGGTTTTTCACGTAAAAATAACTTTGAAAATGAATATTTATCCTAAATATCTAGATATGCTGTGCTTATAAAAAGATAAATACGATCATTTTCTATGATTTTTTTCACTTTGGCGCCAGTTGGAAATACCAAGTGGAGATCTTCCTCTACCACCAGAGGATACTCTATCGAATACTTACAAAGCTGAAGCGCTTTCATCCATTAAGACGACATGACCTAGCCAGAGTAGCCACTGTCTTTAGTTTCGCTGAACAATGTCAATGTCGTCTTATAGCTCGTACAGCTCATCGTTCCATCGTCTGCGGTATTCGCCGTTGCCGACGCGCAAAGAACCTTCAATTTTCCGCAAATCTTTTCTCTCGAAATCTCCTAAAGTCGACCCATGGGATGCCGACATCGTCAGGATGGGAATGATGAGCGACTTGTAGAGTTTGGCTCTGGTTCGTCGAGTGAGGACTTTACTTTTCAATTGCCAATTGTCAGTCCAAAGTAGCACCTGTTGGCAATAGTGATTCTGCGTTGGATTTTAATACTGACATTGTTGGTGTTGTTAATGCTGGTTCCTAGATAAAGGAAATTATCTACAACTTCGAAGTTATGACTGTCAACAGTGATGTGGGAGTCAAGTTACAATTGCGATGACTGTTTATTTGATGTTTCGGAGATATTTCGTCTTGCCCTCGTGCACTAAGACCCATTCGCTTCGCTTCTTTGTTTAACCTGGAGAACGCAGAACTTAAGGCGCGGCTGTTATGGCCAATGATATCAATATCATCGGCATACGCCAACAATTGTACATTCTTGTAGAAGATTGTACCTAGTCTATTTAGCTCTGAAGAGGAAATCACACAATAAAGAGTCACACTATCAGAAACCTCGTTTGGTAACGAACGGCTCGGAGGTGCTTCTGGTATTATCCAGGGTCAGTTTACATAGCCATATGAGTTTTGTGGGGTATCAAATGTAGACATAGCGTAGCGGCGTAGAGGCAGTTCCTTATCATGCTGTCGAAGGAAGCTTTAAAATCGATGAAAAGGTGGTTTCTACCGATTCTTTTCTCTCGGTTTTTCTCTAAGATTTGGCGCATGGTGAATCAGCTTGTTTACGGTGAGCTTTAATCTTTCACACAATACGCTAGATAGGACCTTATATGCGATGTTAAGGAGGCTAGTCCCACGATAATTGGCGCAGACCGTAGGGTTTACTTCTTCTTGGACTGGGTAGGGCATACTTTGGTTCCATTCGTCGTAATATTTCTATTAATTACAACAAATAACATTAATTTAATATTTTCTTAAATATAAAAACTATTTTATTTTATTTTGATTCGTTTAGAATATTTACTTGAACCCTTTGGTATTTATTATCTAGAGACTATGATTTTTTAGTCAATCAAATATGGAAAGTAACTTTCTTAATTACCTTTCAAAATATAGCATACATTCTAAATCAAATTTATAAAACTTTTGCAGTGATTTCATGTGAACCAAAATGTTAATGTTTATGTTTGGGAAAGAAATTTATTACCACATATTACTATTTCAAAAGACTCAAGTGCTTTAATTAATTTGCAAACAGCGGTAAGCGGTATCTTCGTTCAAAATTCGCATGTATGCACATACATACATATTATACTGATATATGTATGATTGGTGTACAATATCTTCTTTTGGAAATGCCGGCGGCTCGCACTTCACAACACATTACTATACTTAAAAAAATTGAAAAAAAAGTAAAAGTGACGTAAATAGTCTTATCAATTAACCGTAAAATGTTGGTCAAAAATAAAACACAACATGATGAGTTAGGCGTCGACCGATAATTGATCCAACGTGTCTACGGTATACCGGCTGGCTATACTGGAGGGATAAAATGCAAGTATTTTAGAACCAAAAATCAATTTTTTTGGTTGAAATGTGGTAACGGTACTCGCATATCGTGCATACATACAATCTAATCTAAACGACCATCAGCGCTACTGTACCGGTAGCTAACTGTGTGTGTGCGTGTATGTGTGAGGGCGGGTTGGTATATGAATAAATGATACCTGAGGAGCACACATATACATGTAATTTTTCCCTTCAATAAGGATATGGATACATGTCACCGAACTGAATTGAATTGAAATGTGTTCGTACAGCGGCAGCCTTTTAGCGTGACTCTCGCGCAAGCACCAAAAATATCCAAAAAAAAAAAAACCATACCAGCGGATAGCTTTCATGATGTCGTAGATCATACGCCCCTACATACATACATATATGAATATATATTATTGAAGTGTGTCCATAAATACCTGTCGTTCTTTACACAGACATATGTTATACGTAAAAGCCATTTACCCGCATTTTCCCATACTACGTCACAACATAGGTACGCAGTTACTTTTCAATGAAAGTATGTATGAAATATGTATGTATATATATATATATATATATAAATATGTAATCTTACATATATTTAGTTTGTTTATATTAGAAGAGCTTTTGATATAAAAATATGTATGAAGATGAGAGCATGGAAATGGTGGCAAAACTTTCAAAGATGAATACTTACATACATATTTATGTACTTACACATGCGTGTGTTTATTGTTGTTAACGTCAAAATAACGGCTAAAACTGGCAAAAATTAGATTTATTTAGAAAAATATTTATATAAACTTTCAAAAATATATAAAAAAAAACAACGAAAATTAAGCCTGAAATAGCTCGCAAAGTTAGTTTTAACTTATCTCGGTTTGTTTCATAACGATTTTGCAAAACAAAACTAAACCACACATTTCACACTAATTCACAAAGAATTCTCAAGAAAAAATATTAACTCATAATTTGTAAAATATTTTTCATCATGTGGCTTTGTAAGACCGCAGAACTTGAAAATATTTCTCAATACCACATTTACAGTATGCAAGAAAGTGCGGTTCAGTTGCGAAAATATTTACATATATGTTATATTTAATGTCACATGCTTGTGACAATTGTGACGCATGCAACAAAGGTTTTGCTAATTTTTTTAAGTTTTTTTTTAATTTGCGCAAAGAAAACTGTACTAACTGCTATAACAACAGTATTTTTAACAAACAAGTCAGTGTAGACATATTTTCATATACATACATACATATAAAGATACAAATGTATATACACCCACAGCTTCTCAGTGTAGCCAACCAGCTTTTTAGCCAGTTTTTCTTGGTCAAGGTTAAGCAAGACACAGTGACGTCAGAGCGGCGTAAAATAAAGACAAACAAATCTACATATTTATACTTATACGCATACTTATTAAAGGAGAATGAGTCAAATTAGATGTTTGCAGATAACAATGAGCAATTCTGCTAGATTCCTGTTGGCCTTGCTTTTGCATTGACTGTCGAGTGTTTGCTTAAGCCCTCCTTGTGGGGAGGGCAGCATACTGGTTGTTAACTGGAGTGATCCTAGTATGCATTTTGAAACTAACTAATTCATCTTTAATCATTTGTCGATGTAAGCTACAGGTATTTTTGCAATTTTCAATGCCCTACGAAATATCAATTACGCAACAGCTTCATACTAGTTCAATACTAGTTCATTTATGTGAGTTGAATTTCTCGCTTACAGCGGCAGGTCATAGCAAAAGATAAAATTCATTACTATTGTGGCAAGGTGATCGAAATTGTTGTTTTGCACCGCACTGGTTATGTGACAACTAGTATAGAACTGGAATCTTTACGTACTCATTTAGCCTTTTGCTGCGGAATTATTGCTTAGTAACTTTATACAAATAATTCGAATAAATGCCTATTTTTAGAAGTTTCTTTAGTTTAAATTTGATATATTCAGGGTTAAATGTGAACATCAATTTACATTCAGATTATATATAAGTATACGCACTGTAGCTCTAGTTTTTCGAAAATCGTTTTGAAATTCGACCAATACTTAGTTAAAATAGTTTCAAAAAAAAAAAAAAAAAAAAATATTTGAAAAAACTGTAGAAAACATTGTATTTGCACTTGAAATGAAAATAATATAAATAATTATTTCTGGTTTTATAATTGACGGCAATTAAACACTTCAAATAAGTGTAAATAAAACTGACAATTATTTTTACTGCATTTTTTTTCATTTTTTTCAATAGAACTATGCATTTGTTTACAAGTTTAGGTATATGTATGTGTGTAAAGAGTTCAAAAATAAGCATGAAAATGCATTGGCGTTAAAGCACATAATGGAGGCTACTGATAAGATAAGGTGAATTCCATGCAAAAATACAACAATAGCAAGAACAACAAAGAGTGCTAACATATTTATTTACACTCAAAATATTTATGCATAAACCAATTATAAATGCATGTGCATACAAACAAATATTTACGTACGTATATACCTGTATTATTGTATTTTAGGAAATTCTAACCAAACACTAATATATGTACATACAGATGCATTTGCATTAGCATATCGGCGAAGCCGCGAACTAATCGATTGGAATAAATTGATGTAGTTTCATACTGACATACTTACACATGTATGCATTTACTTACATATATATACACATTTATAGTTATACTTGCTTGCGCCAGTTCTGAGCTTACGTCATTATCTGAGTTTTATTTTGCATGAAAATTCGTTTCGGTCACTCCATACGAGTTACAAGAGAAAAAAAATAGAATATTTAAAAATTACATATACATACATATATTATATGTGCTTTCAGTACGTTTTTTTTTACTATATTTATTATTAATCAAAATTTTTTTCCGGATTTTTTATTTTATTTTATTTTATGTATTTATGTAGGTTTTAGTTGCTTTAATGTTGCTTTACATGCCATGAACTGCATTTAAATATTTTTTCAGAACAAAAATTCCTAATAAATATGCAAATATTTGCAAAGAAAAAATTTCGGTAACGTAAATATTTGTTTGTGTGTAAATTCTAATTGAAAAAAAAAAAAAAATTATAATAGAAAATAGAAACTGAAAATACGTTTTTTGGCTTTTTAGATTAGTTAGCTTAAGGTAGCTCACACTGATATTTACAAAACGATCTGTGATTATCCATATAAAATAACTTCTGAAGATAGTATATAATCAGTGATATATTCGGACAATTTGGGCAGACTTAAAATTGGCAAATGCCGTTACCCAGCCGGAAATACCTAAAGTAATATGTAAAGATTTTTACAAATTGTTTGAATTATTCAAAAGCAATGAGATCACTAAACAATTAATTAAATATGATGCCATGGAAGTGAGCAAATGCAACGATGACGTCGAGAGGCCCACACACACACAACTGTACGCCTGTAAATTAGTGTTTCAATTACTAATGGATGCTATAAAAATTTACATTGCCAACTGAGTCATACATTCAGCACAACAACTGCGACAACAACAACAACAAAAAATTAATGACATCATTTTAAAAATTTTGCTGTTATTAATTAATAATCATTGTTAACCGCATGCTGGGTATGTGTCGCTTTTTAAATTTAGATGTAAATGAGTATGTATGTATGTATGTAGGTATGTATAACGTGAATTGGTAGCACATTCATGCTTATTGTAAACAAATTGATCTTTAGTGAATAAGCAAAGATTCGGAGAAAAAAAACTAAAATCCATACAAATGTCAAATCTATTTATTATTAGTTGGTTGAATAATTTGCAAGTAATTTGCATGAGTGACAACTATATTGACACACAATTATGTAAACAGCATATATACGTACACTTTGGTATACACATTCCTTAAATACTTAAACAAGGTGAAACAATTTTGCAAATCCATAAAATGTATTGAACAATTGTAAGTGGATTATGCATTAGTGTGTGTGAGTTGTTTATCATTTTTCTATTTTACACCTTCGCGTATGGATACTGGAATAGTTTTTATATTTGACGGAAATAAACATTATTTCATTTATATCCATAGTTGCTTTCGTCACTTTTGAATTTTGAAATTATTGCTCGAAATCTTGTTCATTGCCTTAAGTTATTTGCCTGCTTTAGTTACTATTTTCGAAATTGATTTAAGTGTGATTTAATAAAATTTATTTTTAATATTAAACATTAGTGTTTATTTATTTATTTGTTTGAAATGTAATTATGAATAATTACATCACACGATTAAAGCAACTAGCAACAAAGGCTATCGGCCTTTTTTATTTACTTTATTTCATTGCTTTTAACTTTATTTGATTTACTTAAATTATTAATTTTATTTTAAAATTATTATTTTAATTTTAATTTTGTTTATTTCATTTTATTTTGCTTTATAATTTTTATTTACTCTATTTAATTTAATTTAATTTAGTATAATTTTATTTTATTATCTATTTTTTGTTTCAACATGTTTTATTTCAATTTTTTTTTTGTTCAAAACAAAGTAAACTAAATAATTTTTTTTATTTTAATTTTATTTAATTAATTTTTTTTTTCTAAATTTTGACTACAAAAGGCTATTCATATTCTAGAAATTCGCCCTACTTAAGTACATATTTACAACTACACACATGCTTATATGACCCTCTACGCCCTGTAATTACAATGTAACATATTTTTAAAAGAGAATTTTAAGTGCAAGCGTTACGGTACATTCAAGGCCAATTCCTTAAAATGCCGAAGTACACGCTAATTATAAGCTATTAACACGCTTACGCATTTCATTGTTGTTGCTCATCGCACTACTTTGTGGGAATTCTTTGTGTGTTCTCGCCATATGAAGTGAAGAACAACAAAAACAACATTGGTATTTCACTAATTTAGTGTAAAGTATTTTAGGGCGTTGCGTTTTTAGTAGTATAAATTACATACATACATACATACGAGTATGCATATATTTATGTGCACGTGCGTTCGCTCCAATCTGTGTCGTGCAGTAATTACATTCTATGGCAAAGTGCTTAACACGGAATGTGAACTCACTTCATTGGGTGTACATTTTTCCAGAATTGTTGCTGAGCAAATATGTTTTGGAGAGCTGTTACAATTGACGCACTAAGGTGTTTTTTTTAGCGAATATTTTGAAGAGGACGGACACAACATTTTAAGCCAAAACTAAAATAAAATGACTTGAACTGTCTCTTGTTTTCGTAGCTATGTTGTTGTTGTTGTTGAGTGTGTATTATTGAAGAGAATGTCACCGTTCTCATCGGTGCATCGATTTCACCAATTTTGATTTGAAAAACTATAGCACGAAGGCCGATAAAGGTTTCTACTTCATCAAGCACCTCTATTGGCATTTCATTTAATTCTAAGGTCTCCCTTCTCCTAAGGACAGTGCTTTTTGCATTTAACAATAACCTCTAAGTCAAAAATCTTCAAATTTAAATTTGTGTTAGTCAAGCGTGATTTTGCGGGTACCAGTTTTGCAGGGAAAATTTTTAAGGCAATTCCGCACAGACTATTTAATCGCATTGTGCATTTGAATTTGTCTTTTCTTCTTCATTTTTCATACTCATTTTTCGCGGTTTGCGTTATTCTGCATTTAAGGTGCTTAAAATTTAATGATTCTGATGGGCCCAATGAGAGCAATTGCTGGAAATTATGCTGACTGTTACTTATACGCTCCGTGCGACCAAAAATATATTAAACAAAAATATGTATGTATGTATGGGCATTTATTGTATACGCCTAAGCAAACTTCACAAATTCAAATTTCTGCTTGGTTCGTGCCCTGAGTATAAGTATATTTGTCTCGGAAATATCTGACAAAAGTGATGAACATAGCAAAAGTTCCGTTATAACATGGCTACTCTGTTTACGTTTGTGACAAATATTTGTGTACGAGTGTAGGTGCGAATATCTACACGAGTACAATATTTTTGTAACCCAAAAAGTTTTCTAGCGAAATTGAAAATTAAAAATTTATGTTAAATTACTATGAACTCGGTAGCGCCGCTCGCTTGTGCTGACTAAACACGTTAAGTATATTTAAGTGACCCTATTTGCGAGTGGGGAATACATCTATGATAGAGTATAGGTGAAGGAAGAGTATAAAAAGTTAAAGTGGATGGAAAAATGTATATATATGTGTATATTTTTTTATGAGTACTCAATTAGAATATTTATCTTTAAATGAATGATAGTGAGATATGAATGACAAATGTTCAGGAATTATACATGAAGTAAGCTAAAATTGATATTTTTTTAACAATAGTCTTGAAAAAGTGTACATTTGGCTTTGAAAAAGTGAATTTTTTATATTAAAAAATTAAAAAATAATTATGACTTTTTATTGCAAGTAGAAAAAATTAAAATTTAATAAATATAAATTTCCTTATAGTTATTTTTAAACATATTCATATGGAAGATTTTAGAAAAATTTTTCTTTTTTCAATTAATTCTTTTTTATAACGTATGCATATGTAATTTTTTTAATGTTTTTTTGTTTTTGTAACAAACAAATTTTATTTACACATTAAATATGTATTTCATATTGTAAACGCTTATTAGGTTTTTTTTTTAAAGCAGAGACACAAAATAAAGAAATAAATTCAAAAAAGAAAGAAAGCTCTAACGAATGTTATTTAAAATTCATGAATGACTTCGTCAAATAAATGTGTTGCCTTTTTTAAATGACTCTTTTAGATTACACAATTACATATGTATGCACAAGATATCTTTGTACGTTATAAAGGGTGTTTTTTTATAGAGGTATAGAACTTTAAGTTGGCATTACTTTTCAAGATGGCGACCGATTTAACAGCTGTCAAGTGATTTATTCTCAGTTTGGTTTGGCAATTCATCATGAATAGACTCACGCCTGAACAACGCTTGCAAATAGTGCAATTTTATTTCGAAAATAATGGTTCTGTGCGGAAAACGTATCGCGCACTACGTCCATTTTAGCGATGTTTAGCGATGAAGCGCACTTCTGGTTGAATGGCTACGTCAACAAACAAAACTGCTGCATTTGGAGTGAAGGTAATCCTCAAGTGTATGTTGAAACACCGTTACATCCAGAAAAACTGACTGTTTGGTGCGCTTTGTGCGCTGGTGAAATCATTGGTCTGTACTTTTTCAAAAACAATGGTGGCCAGAACTTTACAGTCAATGGTGATCGGTATAGAGCCATGATTACTAAATTTTTAATTCCTGAATTGAATAACCATGATGTCCAGGAGATGTGGTTTCAACAAAATGGCGCAACATGTCACACAGCTCGTGCCACAATAGATTTATTGAAAGACACGTTTGGTGACCGCCTAATTTCACGTTTTGGACCTGTGAATTGGCCTCCAAGATCTTGTGATTTAACACCGCTAGACAACTTTCTGTGGGGCTATGTATGCGGATAAGCCACAAACGCTTGACCATTTGGATGACAACATTCGCCGTGTTATTGCCGCTATACGGCCACAAATGTTGGAAAAAGGCATCGAAAATTGGATGTCCAGATTGGACTACTTCCGCGCCAGCCGTGGCGGTCATATGCCAGAAATCATATTTAAAATGTAATGCCACAAGATTATCTTTCGGATAAATAAAATTCATGTCAATCGAATATTCCATCGTTGTTTTATTGCAACTTAAAGTTCTATACCTCTATAAAAAACAACCTTTATATATGTATGGAAGAATAATTTGAAATATTTTTATCCTTTGCTGCAAGCAATTTATTTATCTCCTTTGCTGAAATGCCATGTCGATTTAGTCAATCCAAATATGTGCATGCCGAATTACATACATACATATGTATATGTAATAATTCAATATACATGTAAATGTGTGAGCTATAAAAGGAGAAGCTTTAGACAATGACATGCTATACAATGTTGCTGCATGGGGGATTACGACTACAACAACAAAAATGTCAATTTTTATTTTGGCCCATATTTGACTTGATTGTTTTGTGGGTCAACATTCTTCCTGCCTCACCGCTTTCATATACTTATTTGCATACATAATAGCTCTTATTTATATATATTTCCCCTCATTTGTAGAGCCATTTTTCTGCTTTATATTTTTGCAAAGGCAAAAGGTGGCAACCTTTATGAATATATATTCAAATCTGAAATAAACATTTAAAATTTTTATTAGAAAGCTGCTTTTTGTTTTTGAAAAAAAAAATGAAGATATCATAGTTATTTTTGGAAATTAAAAGGCTTTTAAACTAGAAAAGAAAATATTTGAAAGTCTGTTATCACTGCAATTGCTAACCCTGTACGAAACATTTTCTACAAAAAAACCTAAACACAAAAAATTTAAAATGGATTTTATTATTTGTTAGAATACTGTGTTTTTTTAACAGTGCTATCAGCCGAATCGGAAGCCATAATCGAAAAAATACATTCAAATTGAGAAATAATTACAACTTTGTATTAAAAAAATACAACAAATTTCTAATTATGGATAAACGATTTGAATATTTAAATTTTTTAGTATACTAGAATACCTGGCTAGACGCTGCTGTAGCTTTCTTTTACTTTGTTCACCGCTGAAGCGATTTTCGACCGAGCTTCTTCTCCAATTTGTAGTTTTGCGTCTTGATGCTCTTTTGCCAACAAATTGGAGGGACCTACATTTTATTCTTAGCCACCTCCGAACGGCCAATGGATTTTTATGAGGAGCTTTTTATTTCATGTCAAAAATACACTCGGAGGGCTTGACATTCCCTGCCCTTTAAAGAAGGAGAAAGGTATCTTTTAATAATTTATTGATCTATCTTCCAGAAATGTAAAAGCATTACTTCGTATAACTTGAAATATATTCCAAAGTATTGAACTTAATATAGCAAGGAATTCTATTCGAAATATTTTCATGAGTATGTACTGACTGTGTATAAACAAGTATGCCAACAACATCTTCTAACCATCTCAGCACCATTTTATGAGTAATTAAACTAACTCAACTCATTTCAATTCAGATAAGAATCGCGTTTAAAAAATGTTAAGATAAATTTTATCAGACACACACTTAAAGCTTAAAAAACCACATACATACACACATATACATACATATATTATACATAAATGCAGAAAGGTAAATTATAAACATTCAGTACTCGAGTTTGCGTCGATTGTTAATTCCACTTAATCACCTTTTAGTTGTGCCGGTTCTTTGCTATCGCACTACATATACATACATATTAAGCCACATTCTTTTCACGAGTAGATTTTTGCACTGATAAATAATTACATACATATCTACATAAAATTAGCCAAAGTACATACTTACAGCAGACAACACACTTGATGAACAACAACAACAAGACAACATGCCGGTAGCCGTTACACTCGCACACAATACATGTGTACATACATTCAAATAAAGAAGAAGAAAATTAAATTAAATTAATTTTATATTTTATCTCTGCAAATCTCTATTTATTATGCATGTAATTGTTAGCCTAAGCGAGTGTATAATTTTCATATGAAACTATGAGAAAACTTGTGTTTATACGAGTAGTTAAGCGTGAAAATTCACACATATACAAGTATACATACATTCATTCATTTGTAAATACACCTACCCAGAGCCGATGCACTCATTATCTATTTAAAATATTACTAAATATGTAGCACCACTAGTAGTAGTATTGAATTGATTGAGCAAACACAATCCGTTTTATGCATATTTTACAATAATGTTTAAGCGATAAATTTGGTTTATTATTGTAATCGGTTTCTTTTTCTTTTATTAATTTAATTACGAAGAATGTAATTTCTTGTGTATTTAGCTAAATTTTTTTTAAAGAGTTTATGTATATAAATTTTTATTTTTTATTTATTTTTACAGTTTTGTGGTGAAAGTTTTCACTTCAAAACACTAAAGACATATCAATTATGTACTTATTTTAATGTAAATACATAAAAACGAGTATTAGTAATTATGAAATAGACTTGGGGGCGCTTGCACTCAATCGTCAGTCCATCATTTCGTTTGATGACAACTATTACTCTCAGTGTTGCTTTCACTTGAATTAATGTTTTTTTTAATAAACAGCTAATACCTACATCTATATAAACGCAGCTCAATACTCTGATATATACTTATGACGCCAAGTAACCACTGAAGCGATTTTCGGCTGAGTTCCTTTTCCAAGTGGTGAGCGTCTTGATATTTTTCTAACAAATGGATGGACTTACAGTTTGTTCTAAGAAGAACACTGCCAATCAAAATTACTTAATTTATTAATTTCAGATATTTTTGGTTATATTCAACACCTTCATACCCTTACCAATATAGATTTTTTTCGATATGAGTCAAATTGGATAACTAATATGACTTTCATTTCAAATTAAGATGAGTTTTTGCAGTTAAGCTTGGGAATTCTGCCGAGAGATCAGAAGTGAGAGTTGTTATGCGTTGACTTATTGCAATTAGAGTGAACATCGGACGAGGCGAACATTTTCCGCACCTTATGCCAGTATTAGCGTAAATTTTATTTCATATCGTGTGTGTAGTGGTAATATGCTCGAAGCTAGCTGATGTGTAGACGAACTTAAATTTCCAGAGAGTATCCCATGAATGGATAGCGAAAGATGGTTGCTTATACTCGGTGGTATATTTCTTTTTTATAATATTCAAATATTTTCCAGTCGTGGATTAATTCAAGATTTTTTAATGCTAACTCCTCGCAGATATATACATATATATGTATTTACGTAGGTAAATACTCACTTTTCCGCGCGAATGAGAAACTTTTGTACAAATACTCGTAGCCGACCATTCGTGCTGTTTTTGTTGGTGTCATCAAAAATTTGTGGCGAAAGCAAGACGTGAGCACAACGCACCCTTAATACAAACAAAAAAACACACAAATATTTTTATGCCACAAATTTGTTTACAAGCAATGAGCAAGATTTGAATTGTTGCTCGCGAACCTCCCGTACATCTCCACCCCCAATAAACGCTTAAAAACATTCACCAAGCGGATTTTGTTGTCGGGCAACGCCTTTGCACGTGTCATTTTCTGCGTTGACACTTTTCTGATTTACTTAAGTGATTTAAGTTCGCCAACTTCAGTGTTTTTTTAATTTTTTTTCCCTTTTTTGTTGTTCTTCTGTTATTTACTTGTTATTTTTGGCCAATTTTCGTTTTGCGGTGCCAAAGGCGGTGCAAATGATCCCAAATTGATAATTCAGGGCGGCGCGTATTTAATGAGTAAACTTAGATTTCAAAGTCAGCAAAAGTGTAAATTAAGTGGCAAACACTGAAGGAGTCAGCGAAACAATATTACTGCTTTGTGCTATGACAACAACAACAAACAAAAGAACAGCTACGCAACTGCAGCCACCGGTAAATTGAGTAACGCTTCCCATTCCATTGCCCAAGAAACAAAAAGAAGGGCAATGAAGAAACTGACTTTCTGTCGTAAGGAATTTATGTTGCTTCTTGCTTGTTGTTGCTGCTTTTTTCGCTCACTCATCTTGAACTTTGTACACAGTAATTTGATAACGCAAAATATAAACTGCAAACGCTTCAACATATTTTTTCCTTACGAATCAATTTTTTTGTGTGACTTTTTGTTGAGTGAAAAATGGGGAAGAAGAAGAAGCAGGCACCAAACGTAAACTGGCAATCTGGCTGAATAGCCAGCTATCCATTGAATTTGTAGTTTAAGGCTCGACAATGACTTGCGACGACTTGGTCAGACGAATAAGCTTATTGTATTTGCCGAAAATAAGCAGCGCACAAAATGAAATAAATTAAAAAAATAACATAAAATAAAATATAACAAAAATTGTCAACTACACGAAAGCGTACGAATCGCCTTAAACCATTTTATACACATATATAGATATTGACTGTAGTAACAACAATACATAATTGCATAACCTGGACTTTAGGCTACCGAAAAGCCTAAAGATACTCATACTTATTGTGTGTGTTTTTGAAATATGATACAAAACCGAACTGCTGTTGTTGTTATTCTCTCTTGCAACAAATGGAAACAATTTCAAAGGCATGCAGAGTATTAAAATAAACCTCTGTGAAAGGCAAGCCCATGATGACATAAAGCAAGTTTTGGAATTTCAAAAATTTGCCATTGCATGAGTAGTGCTCAGAAAGTTAGTCCAACAAGCAAGCCGGGGAGTTATGTGAGCTGCTTTTTTAATTCTCACATTCTGAGTAATACAATAAGTAAAAAAATGTAAGGGAGAAGACCTTTGTGTGCGAAGCGATGGACAAACGTATGTAACGAAATTTAGTCCACAGTTGAAGGACGACAATTTCATAAAGCGACCGTTATGAAGCCTGGTCTTTTAGAGTATAGAATAAGTGATAATTGTTTGATATTCTACTGTCTATGGAAAAACTGGTAAAATTTTGGGTTCCGAAACGAAATATTTGTAAACGATATTTTTCATTTCCCAAACAGTTGCGATATAATCACTTCGACTTTCTGGAAATCTGAAATGGCTCATCTGGCGCTGGATTTTAAAATTCGGAAATATTTCCAGCTCTGCTTTAAGTTATTTATTCCAGATATCATTTTTCTATGGGCGCCAATATCCTGAAGCCCAATAACAGCTCCAGTACTAAATTAGTTGGTGCAGAATCTCACTTTCTCTAAATCCAAATTCATTTCTCTTGAAGAAATGTTCCTCCTCTTAAGTACCACCCTAATTGGAAATAAATTATTTAATTTTACACTTGCTTGTGTCAATATGACATACATTTATCACTCTCTGCAAGTAAATTTGTATAAAATATAATTTCTTTAACAAATAATAACACAATGAGGTAATTGGAAAAGAAAATGAAAAAAATCGCGGCCTAGTAACACATAACATAACTGTTTAATAGCTCAACCTACACCTAAAATGACGTAACTGGAACTTCTGTCAATACAATTCGCCTCAGCCAGACGCTCTGTTTGCTAGTCATTGACTCAATCTGTTGGCCGTCACTCAGTTGCCTTATCTAATCGATAGCATGATATATTAACGCAACGGAGGAGTGAATACGAATTTGAAAGTACATACGTACATACATACGTATAAACTGTGTCAAATATAAGTAATTTGCTTTTAATTTTTTATTTATTTCTGTACTTTTCTGCTGTTGAACACAAGTTTGCTCCGATTTTTATGCTTGATTTATTTATCTATAATAAATTCGCAATGATATTTCCTTGAAATTTATGTTAGTATTGTTGTATTGCTAGTAAAGAAGAGCATAATAGAGGAGAGGCAATAAATACTGTGCGTGTATTCAACAATGCTCTACGCACAAAATCTTCCATTCGACCTTGAGGGTTGCCACTCGTAATCGGCAGAAGAAATTTATAAAGCAAATATAACAAAAATATTTTTTTGCTTCAATTTGCGATTTCTCTTTTTGAAGAATTCTACTAACTGTTTTTGGAGAAAAAATCATGCTAAAAAATTGAGCTTATTTAAATAACAGTAATCAATTAGAACACTTAACGAATACCAAACTAGATAACTGGTTATTTCTTAACTATTTTTTTACCTGCAGTTCCACTCATGTTTTTATGCATGAATTTGAAAATAAAATACCGTACATACATACATATATACACTTAGAGTTTCTTTTTTGCTTGTGAGTTTATGCTTAAGTTAAAAGCAAAGAAGAAAAAAGAATAATAATAAATGGAAGAACGTCATTTTGAACCCGT
This sequence comes from Neoceratitis asiatica, assembly GCA_030068015.2. Classification (NCBI taxonomy): domain Eukaryota; kingdom Metazoa; phylum Arthropoda; class Insecta; order Diptera; family Tephritidae; genus Neoceratitis; species Neoceratitis asiatica. The sequence continues at coordinate 91,693,501 of CM061526.1, forward strand.
TTTTGAGAATTTTTCTAAGATTTCTAAGATTTACTAATTTTTATACATGTCTGAATTGAACTGAAATATAATTTTTGTATTTCACGACCTCAAAAATAAATTTTAGCTTCCTTGTATTTATTTTACTTTGTTTAATTTAATGTGTCTTCTTCTTTTATCTTATTTCATTTTATTTTATTTTTATTTTATTTTATTTTATTTATTTCTTCTTTTTTCCATTGAAACCCCTATTTCTAGTGCTAATTGAATTTTACTGATAACTAAATGTATAAAAATTAGCAGAAGAATCAATAACATTTAAAAATACAAGAAAAAGCAACAATAAAAATGACCCATGAAGCCTGAACCACTTCCTAGCGTTAATCACTATAATAATTAATTAAAAAAAAATGAAATAATCACGCTCATATTCGCAAATATTTATATATTTGATTACGTCTTAATGAATGAAAGGAAGCCGGTGAAACTGGTATTAAAGAATTTATATATGTTTATAATGATGTTTGATTTAATTTAAATTTATGATTATACCACGATAATGAGTTAAACAAGTAATTGAGTAATTCGAGTTGGCTCTTTCTGTGATTATAACATATGTATGTGCTTAAAAACCTATTTATGTTTGTATGCATGCCAAAGCTCAACATTTTCAACTCACTAATTTAATGACAGTATGTTGTTGTACGTATTTAAAATAGACCGACAAAAAATGAAAAATATATATATATATATATATATATATATGCTACAAGCGTGTTTCTGTAATCTAACTACCTCTATGTGTTTACGTATGTAACGTACTAGAGATCGTACTAACGAGTGGAGGAGGAAACCACACCACAAGCTTACAAAGAATAAACAACAACAAACTATCAAAAGAGCTTTAATCAGCGTAATTGACTGGCACGTGGTTACAAGCGGTGAACAGATTATCTTAAAATGTTTTTACATATTTATGTAGACAAGTAATGACATATGTATGTATTTATGCTGAGTGTGGTGTAAAAAGAAGAACTACAAAAAGGAAGGTGGTTATGTCGTCATTGGCTATTAAAGGTGATTGATCTCTAAATTATTTCGTGACTTTGCAATTTTTGTTATTTGGTAAATATACAGTTCAAAATAACTGTAATGCTTATTGACATTTTTAGTGCAGTTTTTTCAGAGTTCTGAACACATATATTGATTATCGTCTTGAAATTTTCAACTATTTAAAAATAATTTAATTTTTTTTTATTTTTTGCAGGTAATTTGGCATAATTCATTTGTTTTTGAACTATTTTAAAAATCTAAATGGCGACATAAAAGGTAAGTTCTGAAAAAAGGGAAAATAGGGATGTAGTTATTTCGTTAAGGGAGAGAGAACACTCCATCATCGTTGAGCCTCATAATAAAATGTTTGTTATTTGAGGACTTTTTGGAAAATTTGTCTCTGATTTGACTGTGATCAAGAGAAGCAAATATATTAAATTCGTTTTTGTTTAAGAACAATTTTTCACTTAACTGTGCTTCAACTTCTTAAAATTTCAACTTTCAAAAACTAAATCATAGAAAAAGGGAAATAAAAATTCCTCTTAAGGGACATAGCTCAAGTGTGAAGAATTGTAGTAGTTTTGTATAAATAATTGACTCCAAGAGTCGAAATATTCTTTGGGCTTTGAAGCAGTTCACGGAGTTAATCTCAAATGCTTCTATCCGTAGCACTTGTTCCCCCTTTATAATACTCATTACCCTTCCAGTGTTGTGATGTTAAAGAATATAAATATCTTCATAACTGAGTATATTATAAAAAAAACCTTTTCCACAGAATTTTGTTTACATGTTTTTTAATTGTCAGCCAATACATGTTTGTTTGAGCGCTTAAAAACAGTTTATGCATGTATGAAGTTTTGAGTAATAAAGCGGATGTCAATCTGCTTAAGCAAACAAAACACAAATTAATCCCAACCGCTTGATTTCGAATTTAAGTGGCACATACGAGCCTTGCGTTTTTTGTTCTCTGAATCCATATGAAATTCAAAAATACATATGTACATGTAAATATTTTTTTTTGTGCGAATTAAGTTTGCCTGCAAAATTTTAATTTTTTGAAATTCGTGATTTTTAAACAACTAAATTTGAGGGTGTGTAGTCGTATGCATAAGGTTTTGAGGTATTCTGTTTTGCTTACTGATTTCTTTTGCATAAAATTGGTTTTACCCTCGTGCAAAATTTCCAGAATGCAAACTTAAAAGTGATTGATATGCTAGTTTTGGCTGGAATTTTAATTGCGATCATAATTTTTTGAAACTAAAAGAAAAAAATTTAATTTATTCAATGTGCATACATATGTGATCCTTTTCACATATTATTATTATTATTATTATTATCAAGCCCAACGGTTTACCCACCATATGCTTATGTATATATATGTATTTACATATTTTGGGTTTTTCAAAGTTTTTGAAATCATCTAATTTTTATTTTTATAAAATCTTAAGAATTTCTAAATATTTTCTTAACTCTTTCTCCTGTTAATTAAATTTACATATTTACATACATATGTCTCTATCTTCTAAACTTTCAATGTCATGAAAATGACGCCAACATTAAGCGATTGTCTAATACTACTTTTATGTGCTTGTGAACTGTTCACAAGTAAAACTTTTACAGTTTTACCGCTTCATGTATGTACAAGTATTTTCACACATTTACTCTACTCACTCATGCGTACGAGCAAAATCCGGCGAATAGTAATACTTTTGTTTGTTATTTCAATAACTTGTAAGTGTGTGTGAAAAGAAAAACAATAAAAGTTTTATCAAGTCGTGTTAGCGGCAAACATCCGCAAGAAAAAAACAAATAAATAAATAAATAAAATTATTATAATAATACTCCGTTGTGAGAGCAAACAAGTGTCTTTGCGCTATTCTTATTGTAAGTATTCTATGTATGTGTGTATGTATGTATGTATGTATGCATGTGAATATTTATGTCTGTGCTTGAACTTGAATTCTCTCTTAAGTAAACATTTTGGGTAAATACAATTCAAACTTGTAAGAATTATTAAAAGTATTTTTTTCTTTATGATTTACGTTGGGAGTGTCAACTCAACAAAAATAGCTTAAAACAACCTAGGATCTTATACATATGGATAAGAACGAAATGAATATTGAATTTATTAAATTTTATACAAATAAAGCAGTAGAGAAAAAACACGAAGCTAATATTTTGAAGATGTTTAAATAATAAACTGTTTTCGCTTTGATTTAAAATGCAAATTAGTAAAATTAAAAAAATATATATATATAAATAAATATATGTATATGTTTATATGTATTAATGTTTATTTAAATAGTGAAAAATGTTATGTTTGCAATTTATTGATTATTACCTATGAACTACCTCTTGCGTGGAATCATTCAAACTTATGTGCTCAGCTGCATGTGTGTGTGTATACATATATATACATATATGTACATATAACATGTGTGCAAATTTTATGCTGGAATGAAAAACTATTTTTGCAAATATTTTTTTTTTGGTGAAACTGTATGTTTACACAAATACATACATGTAGATTCCATAAATATTTGCTTTGTGTAAAGAAGCCTTTGATAATTTGATTGAAATGAAAATGTTGAAATTAAAGCTTAAATAAACATGCAATTTTTTCTTGACTTTCTTTATATAAAACAGTTGTTTCTGCTCACTTTTAATATATAAATTATTTTAAAATAGCGAATTTGTTGCTATGTATAAATATGAATACATTTGAATTTAAAATCTAATTTTCATAAACAAAAAAAAAATCAAGTAGCAAACTGGTATGATCTCATCTTTCAAAAACTAGTAGTTAACTAAAATTTTTGCATACTAGTTTTGCCTTTAATTTCAGGGTAAATAAATACATACAATGTATTGTACAAGTATATGATTTTGGAAACTAACCATTTCTGGCTCATTAAAAATTTAAGGAGTAATTTTCTCTTTGATAGCTGTTTTGAGATTTTATTTGATATTTCCAGACTATTAAATTTTGGTATTGTAGAATTTGGCTGAACTATTCAGTAATAATATTTGGTGATTTGTTCAATAAAAATACACATAATTCGAAAAGAAAATATGAATTTATTAGTAAGAATAAAGCTTCAAAGGCAACAATAATCTCTCTACGTATTTGCAAATATGCACTTTAAATACGCACATATACATACATATATGTGCATACATATGTATATACAATAGAATAGCATAGATTGTGGCACTAAAGCGACATTACTAAGAATCGTTAATTACAATTAACTGGGTCAATACGACTAACAAAACTTTATGAGCGACAATTGACCATCATTAATTAATTTACATACTTACATATGTAAATACATACATAATTATTTCCATAGAGCGAATGTGAATGCATTAGCATGGGCATGAGCGCTGAATCCAAATATCTGCTAATTTAATTACCGAATACATTTACATATGTACAAATAATATATACATACTTACAATATACATAAGTTTGTTTATAAATATGTAAGAATATTATTTGATGCAATTACATTAATGGTGCCGACCAAAAACCAATAACGGAAACAACAAAAGTGCCAAAATCAACTAAAATACATACATACATACATACGTACACGCACAATCAAGTGCACGCAAAATATCTGTTGGTATACAATACACAAGTATAATCCAAGCACTTTCCGTTACATTCTGTAGCAAGCAATTTGATGCTGTAGTGCGTTGGCGTTTTTCCTCTCGAGCTCTTGGGCGATGTTGCCACTGTGGCTGGCGAATGCCACTTGTTGGTTGACAGTGGCCAATGTTAATGTGTCGTTGTTGTTGCTATTGTTGTTGCTTTGTAGTCTACGCGCCCACCCAATTGTCATCTGATAAATTGCACATGCCACAAAATGTATCTGCGTAGCATTAGTGAATGTGGCGACTTACATATGTACATACATTGATAATTATGCAATTAAATTTGAAATATTTTTGGTATTATTTTATCAGATATTTTTTAACCTATTCGCTTGTGTCAGCTTTTAGTTTGTTTAATTCAGTCAGCATTTAAATTAATTTTCGTGTCGATATGTATGTAGTATATGTAAGTGAAATTTAACAGTGAAAGTGTGGTATTTTATGCATAACAAAATAATTGAGTTCAATTGAAATATTAAAATGAATAAGTTCTTCGAATTATTCTATTAAAATTTTCCCTGCATCAAGAAATTAATTTTAAAAAATTGGTGAAAGAAGGAAAATTAGCAATTATAGTATTAGTCTCTTTTTAAATTTTCCAAAGAACATATTTGCATATATATTTTGTAGAACATTTCCTTTCCCCAGACTCTCATTCGTTCCATGTGCATGTGTGCAATAATTGCCATAGAAAATTGTATGCCATTTTTTGGTTTTGTATGATTTGCAATGACTGGCCGGCAAAAATATCAGCAAGCAGGGGGAAAAAAAGAGAAACAAAATTGCCACTGTCTAATGGATAGCATATTTGATTTGTGTTGATTTCTATTTTGTATTTGCGCGCGAATTTTGGGAACATCCCATTAATTCTGTTGAAAATTTCCGTTGGCTTGTTTGTGAACAGAGCATCTTGCACTTGCTATTGCACTGCTACTCGTAAAAATAATACGAAGAAATTAAAAACACATCTGGTCTACCATATATGAATTTGGTACAAGAACACCCCGACCCAATCTTCAATATATATTCAATATTAATGAGTTTGGTTTAAGTTCGGAAATAATTGTCATATAAAAGTGAGACATTCGGACTTAACATTAATTTTCTGTGAAAAATTATACCTGAAGAAAACATGATTCCGATTATTCCGACATATTTTTATGTTATTTTTGAGTTTACACTTTTCGGACTAGTTGGTTTACTGTAAGAAAGTTCTACTTGTAGACTAGTATATTTGCTGACCTTGACTAGTTCATTCTTTCACTACAGCCTATGCACTCATTTATGTTTGTGCATAATTTTATGCTTATTACATACAAATCTATTTAATACATACAGCTACATACATCTACATATCTCTTTGTACGAACTTAAGTGTGTAGCACATTCGCTTATTTCCTTCAAAATATTTACGCTCATACACGATTTTTGGCCAAAAATAAACTTGGAAATTTTCACATTTCATTTGTGTTTTTAGGATCCACTTCACATACTATTTGTGGCAATTTATTGTTGCATTGCCACTAAACGTCTCGCCACAGCTACCGTTGTCATGGCTGGCTCCAGGGTGTAATAGATCATTTTATGTTGTGAGAAATATCTATACGGTTTGTCGAGCTATTGTTGCACTCTCTTGCTTAGTTAAGAAATAAATTGTGAATTTTAAAATAGTCATTTGTATTTACAGTAAAAATGCACCAATCACTCGTATGCTGCAAAAATAATTTTTTATGACTTGACAGGTCTTAGAGTACAGTCTGTAGAATATATGAAGATATTTAGAAAATATGTATTTAAAATTATTCTTATATACTTGCATGAGAGAACAGTGAAAAACAGTTTTCTTAATTTTTTAGCTAAAAATACTGAGCTAAATGACAGAAAGCGGCCGTTAGAAAGTATTTTTTCTTTCTTATAACTTACTAACACTGGGAATGCAAGCACTTTACGGTCTTATAGGGACTTGAGGCAAAAATGTACACCGTTAGTTTCTTTCAAGCAATATCTGAATTCAAATGCATACTTTGGTGTGAGTCGCTGGTTTTAGGACGAGACCCATCAAATCCATTAAATCTAACTGTGCTTCTGGTTATAAATAGAATCGTATGGGTTCCACCGCTAAGGTGCAAAATATGTATTACCACTGCTTTGGTCGCTGACAACATTTTCTGGTTATGAAATTTTCACCACAAAAGCATTACTCAAATTTTATTTTCCATTCCAATTATCTCAAAACAGGATATCATTTCCATTCTATATTGTTAATATTTAATTAACAAAACTAAACAGATCCATTGTGGCATGGAATGGCATTTGCAATTTTGCGGATATATGTATATATGTATGTACATACATATATGTACAAACTGGCGATAAATTGCAAATTTTAATTGTCCACATTTCACAGACATCATATTTGAAATGTCCCAAGGATACGAACAAACACACACATTTAATATAAACAATCATTTATCTAGTTGTTGTTGTTGTATTTTAACATACAAATGCACCCACATAAAGCTGATGATAATTTCGGCACGCGCTTTTATAAACATTATTTTGAATGTGGAGATGTACTGTCTGCCACAAGCTTCCTGTGTAACGCATCTCTGAATGCCCAGTGTGCCTGCTCTGCTACATATGTATGTGTGTAACTAAAATTGCAAAACATAATAAAAACAAATTCGCTGCGCAGCGTTGCATTGTTTACAATAAAATGCCAACACATGCCACAGACGAAAATTTTGCCGTAAACACACGCATGTTGTAACAGATGTATTTGCACACGTATATATGTCAATATGTACACATATGCATATATGTAATGTTGATGCAATTTAATGGATCCCCCAAGTCGTGCGTTTAGCTGCAATCAAAAAGCTTTTGCGCATATTTCCTTATATTAAATGGCGCCAGTGCGCATTGCCACAACAGAAATGAGCAGAAATGATTAGGGGAAATGCTATTAAACGATAATATTTGTATTTCCAGTATGAACGATGGCATGCACTTGAGGAAGAGGACAAACTAAAGATTAACCGTAAATAAGTATGAATATGAATATGCATGAATAACGGAAACTTCCTCTTAAATAAACAGTAGCGCTAGCAACGGCTCATGCAAGCCCATAAACATTCCCAAGAAATACTTCCGTCTACCCTAAACGTTAGGCCCCTTTTTTCCCCTGAAGCTCAACTGGACAAACATTGTGTTCTTAATATTCTCAACTTGAGAAATGTATTATAATTCCAAATTTTTCACACTACTTGTGGGGTTCATTAAATTCCTTTCTAGTAGACTTTGCAGCGAGATCTCACTGAAACGAACTCAATTGCTATAGTGGCGATATTTTTTCAAACTAAACTTAATTTCTTCTTGTAGCAACCATAAAAGAGCATTCATTTCATTTGATAGTGAGAATTGTTTATTTATTCTGCAACTTTAAACTTCAATGTCAGCAAAACTTCACGAAAGAAAAGTGTCGGAGGGAGATATGTTTAAGAGTAAATAGCATTCTTGCAACTTTTTGAATTTGTTTACGCAAAATATTTATCATCTGCCACTTCCCTTTGTCTGGTCGATCTTCTGGCTTCTAAACAACAGAAGAATTTGAGAAGTTCGAGAGTTCTATGTGACATATGTATGTATAAATTTGCTTAGAATGCAATCTTGCAACATACATTTAGAGAATTTTTCCTTTTTTCAAATCTTTTGTGAGTATATGTATATACATAAATATTACTGCTGGGAATTTTGTGTGTACTTATCCATACAAATACATATTAAAGCAGAAAAGGAGAGAATTCAAAAGCTCACACGAATTGTTTGATTGACAAGTTAGCTAGCTTTGCGGTTATACATATGTATGTATGTATTTTTAACTATGTTTTCAAAAATGAAATACACAAGAGAAATATAGTTTTGCACCTGAAAACTATGTAGGTATGTAGCTATGTGTAAGCGAACTACGAATATCTATAAAGCAATTTTTACAAATTATAATTCTATTAATTTTTTTTTATTTTCTCATAGGGAAACCTAATCCTTCCACTTAAGTTTTGACCATAAACAGCTCTCTACATAATATATATATATATAAAGTAAAAAAGTAGTTCACTGTCCTTAATACCTATAATGTTGGGAATAAATCTATGAAAGCTCATAAAAACCTAAAACCCCACTAGGTATTCTATAATTTTAAAGGCTGGAAAAACACAAACCCGACAAACTCAAATCCTTATTTTAGTATTGAGCAACGAATCATGTAATGCCATTTTATTGCCACCACAAACTCTATTTACTGACAATTTCAGCTTAAACTAAATTATTATTTTTTCTTTAAACGGAAGTTGTTGAAGTGTTTACCTAAAAAAAAAAACAAAAAAAAAGCAGCTTTCGATGCATTTCATTCAAGTAAGTTTAACGAATTTGATTAACAAATAATTGTTGACGTCAGCACATGTTTAGAAGCAGAAAAGTAAATGACAAAAGATTTTTAAAATCATTGCTAAAAAATTTCGTTTTTCCCCCCCTAATTTATGAATATAAATCCTAATAACGGTTGTTGTTGAACTTCTCACTTCATAATTTCGTTATAACGTTTCGTCATTCGTAACCTGTTCTACACAGTTCATTTATCTATATATTTTTTTTACAAAAATATCTTATCAACTTCCTGAAATTTAGCTTTTTTCGTAAGCCAAAAATATGTTCAGATTTAAGTTCCATTTATATTTCTATTGGAATTATATGACTTGTTTTAAATCAATTTATATTGAGCTTTAATGATTTATTGCTTTAAGCCCAAAATATTCTGCTAATTTCCATATAATTAAAAACATTGATAAAACTTGGATAGAAACATATGTGTATATACATATATATAAATAGTTACTTTAATATACTTAAATATTTTATCACAAAATAATATAACATTTTTTCATATATATTATTTCATATATACTTCCTTATGCTGAATATCATTAAACTGTCATTTATTCGAATTTATTGCTTTAACAACATACAAGCACAACAAATATTTACCATGCCTATTTTGTATTGTATGTACGAGTATATATTGTAGATATTGATCAATTCATAGAAAGAAGCGTAGGAAGGACAGGCAGCAGCTCCCAATATGTACAAACTAAATGTTCAGCTCTAGAAAGTACTTGCTGCTCGTGCAGTCATTATTGCTGTTGCTGTACAAATATGCATATTTTAATGTCCTTTGATTGGTAAATAACTGACAATACACTGTAGTGTAGAAGATTTTAAAAAAATATCATCTCTGTATTCATAGTGGAGCTCAAGATTTTGTTCGCAAATTTTCGAACATTTTCGAGCAGTTCGAGCATTTGAGCAACGCGCACTCGCACACTTGTTCATTACTCTTTTGACCATCAGCGATTGTTTTTTTTTCTCAGCATCTTTCTTATAATTTTAAATTTATTTATATAAAGTGTAAAAGTCATTGAAGAAATTTTGAAGAACAAAATTTGAACTTTTTTTGCTGATAATTTAAGTAATGAGCGAGTACCGAGCGGTTCATGCTGCTCGATACCCGGATATTCAGATCTAATTCATAGGTTAATTATGAATTCCTGGCAACTGCGTTTGAGAATATATAATTGAAATTTAACTTGTATACTTATTGGTACCAGCTCTGCTCCCTGTTCTTCATTCGCGATATATACTATATTCAATTTCACACCGAAGCTTTAATTTTATTATTTAGATCATTCACTAGGATTTTCTTGAGAATTCTAGCAAATCGAAAATCGAATTATGCTATAGAATTTTCATGCGGATGGTCGAGCAAATGACTATAGCTATTAGGGGCTTCCTAACTGTCAATCTTTACAACATATTTTTTCAATAGATGAAAAAGACTTGGGGAAATTGACCGTAAATATATAAATTTAATCGTTTCAGGACCTGAGAGAAATATTCAGGTACTTGACTGCATAGTGTAACTGTATCGACAAAGTTTCCAATGAAATACGCGATGAAACTCAAAATTGTGTTATAGCATCCATCACTTAACATTTGATGTGCATGCTCGTACTACAAATGACTATTATAAGGATACACTTGTTCGCTCTACTATGGTGATGTATATATGTATGTATGCATGTAAACACTTTCCAATAATAATCCTATATGTGCATACTCGTATATGTATATGTATGAAAGCCCTGTTTTGCTTGTTTCATCGCACTCCGCTTCATCCATTGTAACTTGTGCTCGTATTTCCGCTTCTTTTCCCTCTTGCAAGTGTATGTGGGTGTAAGGGGTATATTGTGCAGTAGAGCTATTATATCGAAGTCTATTATTAGTTTATGAAGTTGACAATAGCTTAACTGTTTCCATGCTATTTTGTTATTATTGCTGTTGCTTACGGTCTATTGTTTAATGTTGCTGCTGCTGTTGCTGCTGCTGCATACCGATATTTACATCCTGTTTAACCTTATTGCCAGTGGCTATGGTGCTTGGTAGCTCGGTCAGCAGGAGAAACCAACCTGACTCGGCCCACGCATGTCTGCTTCTCCTTCGTCCTGTTCGTCCTTGTAAAACTTGATCAATTACTTTATATAATTTTCATTTCCGTTCGGGTAATTGCATTCAGGTCGTAAATTATGGACGTGCTAAAGTCATTTGATTCAATGTAAGTTTTGCATAATGATATGATGTGCATCGATGCTGGTTGGTCGTGCACTCAAGAGCTTATTGTATTTGGTTAAAATTGGCATTTAATTTTAAACGCTTAAGTTGATGAAAACTCAAAATCACAAGGGAAAGGACGCACATGGATATAATAGTCGAATAAGGTGCGTGTGGAAGCATTATTTAAATTGTTCCCTAAAACAAGTCAGACAGATCGGACCACTATAACATATAGTCTTGATAAAAGGTATAAAGAATTCAGCAACTCTTTTTTGTCTTTAGTTTGTTTTAATACTCTTTTATAGGAAAATCTTTTACAAATTTATTACTTTATAAGTTAGAAATAAATATGTCATTAAATATTGCCTTTACATTTTGACATTTATATGTATACAAAAATATTTTTTTACATTTATTTTAATTTCATAATTTTTATTTCGACTGTGGCAACTCTGTTTTAACTACTCTCAGTAAGCTTTCTACTTTGTCCAGGCATTTTGTGAAAATTCTGTTCATAATTCTACTAGCACCTTCACTGTCGCTGCTTGCTATCCACAGCTGTCATGGCTAAGTTAATTAAAATACAAGGCTTTAACTCAATCGTAAAGTTTACGAAGCTACAAAGCTACAAAAGGCAGTAAAACAAAACAAAACAAAAAATTAAAAACCGAACCGACACTTTAAAACAACAACACTAAGTTAAAAATATGCATATGAGTTCGTAAACTTTTCGGTCTGTAGTTGGTATGTAAATCATATTCCTCATGCTGACCAAATAGTGCGAATGCTTGTGAACGAACAAAGCCTTTTGACAAATTCGAACAATTGCCAGAAGCCATAAAAATCGAGAGGAAATTTGCAATACCCAACTCAACTGTACGGTTATGGCTCTGGCATGCATGTATGTGCGAGTACACATGTAGTTATGGTGTTGTAGGTGTCACTCTGCATGCCACCCACTGCTCTGCATACAAATAACTGCAACAATAGGTTGAACAAAATATTTTCACGCACTACAAAATACAGTTAACCAAAATTCGAAAACCAAAAACAAACAAAAAAAAAATACTGAAACATTTCACACAGCCCATGCCTCTGTTGTTGCTATGTGATGTCAACAATTTTTCAGAATTCTCGTCAACAGCTGGTGCAAGTTTGCATATTTATTGCCATCATAAAGTGCAACAAAGTGCAAAAATAACAGCGCTACTACTCAAGTCAAGTCAGTCATTATTCATTACATTCAGACCATTAAATTACTTAAGTAATGAATTAGTCAATAAAAGTTAACAAAAGCGCGTTGCACATACATTCGAGTGATTAACTAATTTGTATTGCTTTTCGAATGACAAATGACTTGACCATTTGCATTTTGATTTGCCAAATGGACCTCACCCAGCCGATAGGGTAAGTAAATTTATGCACTATTTGAGTGTCGAGATAAAAAATGTGGAATAATTTTAGATTTTTCCCAGAGCCAATAAATTTATGATGCAACGTTGCTTGGCTATTTAAAGATTTTCAGCATCGAAAATCAATTAGTATTGAGGGTTATGCTCTTTTTGAAACGTTTTTCTAATTGACAATGGATATTTGAGTCAAAGAATTATTCATGATTCAAAATAGAAATTTTCACTTAAACCGAATCATCTCAGGGGAAATAGAGGTCAGAAGCAAAATGACGTTCCACCTCAAATTCAAACTTAATTTGCGTGTGTCTGATTATTGAAATAGTTACATACAGAGGACCAGCACTGAGCATTTTGTCGATAAAATAATACTTCATCATTCAGGAATTACTATACATACAGTCGGGTTTAGTTATACTAAACACTGGCGTACTCTAAATTTTCAAGAAAAAAACAGTAAAAAGCGCAAGAATGAATCAAAATGAAAGGGGCTTTTCCCTAATTTGTATTTTTTCTGTCGATTGTTTCTTAGTTAGGGGTTAGTTTAGTGGTTATATTATTGCCGAGTGTAGTTGGAAGTGGGATTTTTTATGTTTACTTAAAAGTTTCTGCGCCCAAACATTTTTTTTAATGATGAGCAAGTTGAACGAGTCTTTGAGCGAAAATTTTAACCTTCATATGTTGAACAACTTTAATACTGTAAACAGCCCTCGCAATAATTATATCACAATATCCAGACACGACTGTATATATAATAAGCCTCTTATAACCTGCGTGCGTCTTAATTTTTTTTTAGCAAATGGCGGTCGCAGTAACAAACATTTAATGGATACTCGTCTGGCCAGCATTCGACTGGTTCCGGCTTTAATGTTATTAAGCGGTCTTATGGATTAAGAGTTAAAGTTGATATTGAATAAGAGATAAATATGTTCAAAGACGTCCTAGCTAGTTAGCAAGGTGGAATTCACTTGAGAAAAATTTCTCACCTTCTTTAAGAGTTTATCTCTCTTTCGTCAGCCCTTTTTTAAGAAAGCAAGCTAATCGACCGTCACTGTGTTTTCTGTGTAGCTAGATGTGGTTCGCAGTAAACCCTCCAGCTGCGTGTGAAACGCGACAACTAAAAAAAGGTATTCAATTCAAAATAGTAAGGTAATATCTCAATATTCTTCTACCATGAGCATTAGAAAAATTTCTCCCTTCAGTTCAGCTAACTACAAATATTTAAATATGTACAAAATTTATTTTGTTAAAAAAAACACATTCAAAAATCTAAAGAAATCGCGTTGCCAACTAATTAAAAACTTTGCAATGAAAAAGAGTGCACACAAAAAATTAATGCTGATTAAAAGAATGACCTAAAGTAATGCCACCCCAAACAGGGGAAAGTGCAATCAAGTGCAGTGCAATGAAATGGCAGTTATTAAGTAAGAAAAAATAAAGGAAAGTTCTGTGGTAAAGAAACCATAAAACCCAATGAAAGTGAAGCAGATTAAAAAAAGAACGCGACCCGACCCAAATAACTGTGTGGGGAGTTGGTTTGTGAAAAAAAGCAAAATGATATAAAGGAAATTGTAAATTTCAAGAGGTACGAGGCACGAGGCACGAGCCAAGAACCAACTAACTACAAGCGAATGTTGGACAACCAGCAGAGGTAGAAACTGCAGCAAAGTACTATGCACTTTTCAACATCTACACACAAATGATGGCATGCATATACAAGTACATGTGTATGTTAAAGTGGATGCAACATCATGAAAGTAGTGAGTGCTTGTGGTTTTTGGACTTGAGGCGCAAACAAGCGTAAACAATCAACTAAAAATACACCAACTGTGAAAAAGTAAAAGAGAAAAAAAAACAATAAAAAGAAATCATAGGTAGCGGTAACCATTGAATGAGAGAACCACTGCAAAGTTTTTCCTTTTAAAAATTTACTTTGATTTACTTTGTTTTTGGCAGAGGTCGCAATAGTAAAAATTGTGAAAAAAGAATTACAGTTAATAAAAGATTGGTGGCAGTCAGCACGAATCAGTGAACCGCATTTCAGCTCAACTGCTCGAATGAGCAGCTTGAAGGAAAAGAATAAGTAGAAGTACACAAAAGTACGTAAGCAGACATGGAAACTAAATGTTGAAACACACACATGCATGCATACGTGTACAACGAAAAGATGTTTGTTGGGGAATTTGGAAATTCTGGGTAGTAACCAAATACTCAGTGAAACCAAAAAACTATTTTTCATATAAAGTTTTTGTTAGGTTTAATACAAATAAAACATTTAAGCGAATAAAAATTAAATAGGAAATTTTGGAAAATTTCATTGCACACGAGTGCACAGTATTAATGGGGCTTTCGAGAGACTCAAAAAATGAATAAAGGACAGCATTTTGTTCTCATATAAATAAAAGAGTTATCCTAAAGTTGTCAATGATTATCATAGAATTAAATTATTTACGATTTGATGGTTTGCTGTTGTAATTCGCCTTTCCAACTTCAATAAGAGGCAATAATGTGAAATTTTTTTGTAACCTAAGCATGTTTTAAAAAGGCACTGTTAGACCACAGATTAGGTACTCTCGCCTACAAAGCAAGAGACACGATGCAGATGTGATTTCTTCTCGAGAGGATATAACCTCGGTGGCGTTTTCGGTTCAGAAACTCATCTAAGCAGTGCTAGTTTAGTCTGTTTTTCCCCAAATCATAAATTGTTCTGGTGACAATGTGACACAAATAAATAAGCTAATTAATCAATTATAATACAATTGACTTATTAGAGTGGCGGAGGATTAGTGGTTTTCGAATCGCAAATAGCTCATTTAAAGAACACACAAGTTGGCAGCAAGATTGTATCTCAATGTTAAACAAAATAGCTGAGTCAAACAAACATCTGCTTGGCATGTCAACATCTTTTAAATATTATTTAAAAAATAATATAGTAAATAAACAAAATATTTTTTTGTTTTGTTTTGTTTTAAGTAAATAAAAAATAAACAATTGAAAGAATTCGACGAAATTTAATACACACAGAAAGTGTGACACTAGTGTGTGAATATATGTCACTAACCCAAAATAAATTCACACTAATGAGATTATCCGAATTTTTTTTTTTGGCAACAATCAACTTTCTCATAAATTAGCCACTATTTGTTGCTTAAGTGTGCTAAGAAATTTTATTTTTTTTCTTTAATAATTTTTTCAGCACTTTTGACTCATAAATCGGTTAGAACGGTGCGGAAAGATCAAAACAATTTATAAATTATGACACAATAATATATAATATATATTTTTATATATGTGTGTACTCGTATATGAGTTTGGGTATATACCCTGCAAACAGAAAATTTGTAAATTGATTAGTAAATTTAACCGGAAGCTGGAAGGAAGTTTTCGGTATATTTCCCTTCACATTCTCAAAAGCATCTTGAGACTTTTTGAAAGTTTCTTGCCATATGATTTATTTGTGTAGCCTTACCAGTCAATCAGATCTGTTGAATTTTCGTTTTTAATAATATGGAATATTAGAAACGAACAACCCCTACAATTATCGCACGTTGGATCAACCGTCTGATTGACTTGTGAATAACGTGCCAGCGCAATAATCTGAGATCTCGAGTTCGAGTCCTTCAAGAAATTTTTATAATTTTTTTTTTGTTTTTGCGTAATTTTTCTTAAAGTTTATTTCGAGTTCCTCTGATCTGTCGGCATATTAAAAAAAAACTTGATCTAAAGCCTTCGACATTATATTTTGAAGTTAAATTTTTTCGCTTTATTTCTTGTCAGTGGCGAATTTTCAAATGGATTTTCATCAAATTTAAAAAAAAAGAAGCTAATAATATTTGTGAGTGTATTAGTAGCACCAAAAATGTATAGTAGTATTGGAGTATCGGTCACACAAGTTTTGCAGGGTAGATTAACGAATTGTATGTGTGTAACTGAGTAGAAGAATCGTTGATTGACATTAAATAGTGAAAGTGTCAGAGCAATATAATATAATTGGTGCTTTGTTACCGCTGAAGCGATTTTCCAGAGCCGAGCTTACCTCCAATTGTGGTGTGTGTCTTGATGTTGTTGCCACAAATGGAGGGGCAACACTTTCTTATAATTTCATATCAGAAATACACTCAATGATTTGACGTTCTCTACCGAAGGGCGACCGCAGTTAGAATTTTTTTACGGATTTTTGACACAAGAATCTCATATCTGAACAAATTGGTTGTATGGGAGATGTATGATATAGTCAACCCATTTGGCCAATTCTTGCAATCTCAATACATTATAAAAATACACCCGTTTAATAAGTTTCATTGAAATATCTCAAAAACTGACAGATTAACATAGTTTGTGTTCAAACAACATGGCTAAATCGAGGTATTAATTTTTAGTGAATCTATCTATTCTCCTTCTGGTATTTACATACTTCGGACCAAAGTTAATATACCATTCCATGTACATGAAAGGTATACAATATAAATTTTATATAACTCCAGATGTGGGTGGGACCAGGATTTGATCCCAGGCTTTTCGGATGGTAGTTCGCAATGCTAACCACTCGGCTATAGCGGCCACCAGTGCCAAAACAATTGAAATTTAAATAAACCAAAGAGCCATGCGAAGAAAATTTAGCTAAATTAATGTCTATTACAGATAGCAGGAATGTCCTACTGTACATTCGCTGCTTCGTCACACCCAAATATGCTAAGTATTTTTGTTGTTGCCAAATCTTGCCAAAAAATTGATATTTAATGAATTTTATCTTTAAAGTGAAATTTAAGTTCTCAAGTGATATTCTATTGAATACCAAATAAATTACCAATTAAATAAAAAAAATTCACACCAATGATGTAAGTATAAATGTATAAAATATACTTAATACATAATAAATAGTCTGTTAATTTTTAATACACTGAATCTCTGTCTATTTTTTTTTTTTAATATTTAGTGTGAGTCAATAATACAACCTTTGGAAAATTTTAATCAAAAAAAATAAAAAATAAAAGAAAGCACTCAAAAGTATTTTTTTTTATTTAATCATAATTTATAAATGTTAATGGATATATTTATGAATATATTCATGTGTTATTTTCAGTTGTGTATAAACACAGCCAAAACTCATAAATATTTATTAAAGCACATAAAAAGTAATAATATATTTTTAACAATTAAATGCGTTAATTATTTTCTAGGCATTTTCACTTTCAGTTCTTCATTCAATTTTTTTTTTGGTGTCTATCATTACACAGTGGTCGGCCTTGCATGGAATCAGCGGCCAAAAATATTTTCACAGCCTATGTCAAAGCGAACTTTTTGTCTTAGCTTTTCAAAAATATAATAAGTAATAAATAATAATATTAACAAAAATGAATTGCTACAATCCCTTTCCCATTACACACGCCGCCACCGCTCATCTCGAAAAATAATTTGCAAAAAGCCCAAAATCCTTTTCATTGCTTTTAACTAATTTATTATAGAACACAATTGAGGGGAAATAAATTGTAATGTAATTTAATAAATATTCTAAATTTTTCCACTATAATTATATACCGTGATGCTTTCAGTAATGTTACACAATTTCATATTAGTTGAAGATCCACTTCCACCTATTTTTGGTTTGTCCACAGTTAAAGAGTTAAGCTCACAATGAAAACTATATTTCTTCTTAGAAATCGTTCTTTATCTTTGAAACTCCTTTTTGTTATTGCCTGATTTTAAATCCATAAAAAGTGTGAAGAAAAATATTCAAAATAGCGAATATAGACACAAAAAGTGCTGGGTAAAATAATACGATTAACACAGTGAGCGACAAAAGGTGGACATTAATTTATATTTATAAACATGCTTCATTTCAAGGCGAGACGGTGATCACAACTTTTTTTTATAACTTATTTAAAAATGCTATAAACAAATTCACCACACAATAATTCGAAAACAATAGGTCAACATATTATTAGCTCCATATATAATAAGTATAGTCTATACCCTTTTCTTCAATATTCATTATAATTTACGGCGATTACACGTTTAATGGTTCTGTTGAAAAATACTTTCATACAATGGTATATTAACATTCGTCCAAAGTATATAAGTACCAGAAGGAGTAATTTGTAACGATCGTATCAGAATGACGAGCAGAGGTGATTTAGCCATGTCCGTCTGTTTGTACTTCTGTCTGTTTTAACGCAATATAGTATCTCAATTTTTGAGATATTTGAGCGAAACTTGTTATATGGGTGTCTTATTGCAATGTATTGATCATTTGCAGGAACCGGTCGATCAGTCGACTATATCATGTAGCTCCCATACAACCGATTCGTTCAGATATGTGATATTGGATCATGAGTACTTAAATAAAACATCTAGGAACATGAAAATAAGTACTCTATACATATATAATTCATTTCGCATTGGTACTGAAAATCATCGTAATTGCTATACAATATCACATAGTTCCCATATAACCGATTTGTTCAGATATAAAGTTTTGCGTAAAAAATTCGTTAAAAATGCACATAAGAGCGTGGAATATGGTATTTTTTTACGGACTTGAATTCAAATAAGAAATAGGAATTGACACTGAAAAATATCAACTATCGAGTTTTGTAATTTGCAATAAATTTATTAGATTCATGAAAGGTATAAAGACTTTGGTATAACTGGCCTATGAGATCGTCCACTCTGCATTGTGATGTTGTTACGCGTTTCTAAATTTATCTTCTGGCTTATTAATTTCTATGGTTAAATATAAAAGATGAATTAATTTTTAATAGCACATTAAGAGCATCAAAAAAATTTTTTTTTTTAATTTGGGTATAAAATAAAACAAAACCAAACTTGCAGTCATACAAAACAGCGCACGTTTCAGCATTACGCATATTATATTTCACTTCAACATGTTTTGTCGATATTTTTTGTTCTTTTAGCCCAATTGGCAATTGGCATTGTGTCCGAAGTTGACACTTCTCATTGCACAATTGGCACGCTTGTTGGTCAAGAGCAGCAGCGGCGACAAACGACGGTTAGTTGGCCATCAGCTGACAGCCGCCAAACTTGAAAGAATTGGATTTCCTTTGGCGAGTGCTGAAAGATTGTCAATAAATATGAAATATAGATCGTTTGGCAGCCTTCAAGGTACACATTTCAGAATTTATGAATGAGGGCAGTCGTGAGTTTTTATGTGTGCACTTCGCTCGCACAATGCGAGCCACGCTGATGACTCATTGTTGTTGACAGCACCTAGTAGGTGTTTTGAAATATATTGTTGGTTAGGTGACAAGCCAAAACACTAAAGAAAAAACTAATTTAATTGATGTATTAATAAAGCTTACGCACAATAAATGAAATGAATGAAATTCTCAACTCATTTAAAATTCGTCAGACGTTTCACGCATTATTAGTGTTGTAAGGTGTTACAGTGTTTCGACGGAGTACTTAAAATTATGATATTTGAATAATTTTGGTTTGATTATGAAAAATAAGCACGAAAAATAAACATTAATTTCAATTATGTATGTATTATTGGCAGTTAATGGTGTTGGTGTTTGGTTGTTGTTGTACAATTTATTACATTATGTTTATTTTTAGTGTTTTGGAATGTAGTTATTGTCGAGGAGGTGATTTACATGTCTCTGCCTTCTGCCGTTTATGGCAACAGTCAGGGTTGGCTTAAACATATTTTTGTATTATGAAAGTCAAGTGAAATAAATTAATCACGTAATACTCTTAATGGTCTGTAAAGTAACTAAAAGTAGATAAATATTGGACGTTTGCCATTTCTTTTTTTTTATTGAATATATCGTCCCTCGTCAGGGAATGTCAAAACCTCTGAATGTATTTCTGACATGAATTAAAATACTGATTTATTTATTTTTGACGTTATTTCATTTAATTTTCACTTATTCCTGTATTATTTAATTTAATTTCATTTAACTTAATTTTATTTAATTTAATTTAGAAATTTTTTATTTTCTTACATTTTTTTACACATTTTATTCTGATGTGAAAAATTAAAAATTTAAGCGCCCAATTTTCGAAATAAAAAATTCTTATGGCATACACGTCGAATTCCGCAGACATCAATTTACATAGTGTTGTTAATATGTAAGCATACCAGACGTTCGTGTGTTATAAACATTCACCATATGTGTATGTATAAGCACCGCCCATCAAATAATTTACAATCTTGTCTCCCATTTAATCGAATGCCGACAGCACTACATACATATTTCTATATTATTGTTAATTTTTAGCGCCAAAATCATGAAATCACTCACGTAAAATTAAAGCAAAGGAAAAGCGCATCCGGATAAATAATTAAAATAAAACCGAAAACGCAAGTGTTGTTGAAAGACATTTAAAGAAACCACCCACTGCTAATTAATCAAGTGTGAAGTGACATTATCACGTTGACACAAACGAAACGGAAATCTGACCATTTAATATAAGAAAAAAATACACATTTCTCAGCCAATATTCGTGATTTTCTCGTTTTGTTTATGGCGCCAAGTCGGTTGAAAATTTTGGCAAATGTCGTAATTTACTCATTATACCGAGTACTAGCTTTGGCGCTGAATTTTGGTTTGCTTGCCGTTTTTGGAAAATGTGTAATTTTGTTTTGAAATGTGAGAACTATGAAAAATATTTGGAGAACAAACAGCGAGATTCACAACTTGTGGTTGCAATTAGTGTTTTTAGTAGATGTCAAATCCGCGATATGTATATATATACATGTGCCTAGAAAACAGTGAATAATTATGATTATTGAAAAAAGGCATATTTACATTTCATTAAAAATCAATTTTTTTAATATATTTTTAAATAATTTATTAATCATTTTCTGCAGTCAATTAGGATTTCTAAATTTCTAAAATTCTTAATTGATTAATTAATTTAACTTCAATTAAATTTCCTTCATTCCACGTATTGTATATTATATTTTTGGCAACTGTTGGATGTCAATATATGTAAGTAAATTTAAATTTATTAACGATTCATTGAAAATCAAAACAACCGTAAAAACCACTAAATTCAAATAATTACAAACATTTCACACGTTAATTAAAAATAACAAATGTGAAATTGAAACAAAACAAAACATTTTCAAATCACTTAATTGTGACCAAACGCGCACACATAACATACACACCACACCGCCACATACAACTTAAGCTGCAAAGAGGCGAAAAAGCAAAAATTATAAATGCATTTTGTTGTCGGCATTCAAATGCAATTTTCACCCAAAAGCAAAGGCAAATAAAATTAAAATTTAAATATTTAATTTCAACAAAAAACTGAGTCCGAATATATAGCAGAATAAAGGGTGCTCAAATAGAGAAAAATTTTCAATTTAAGAATTGAAATTTTCGACTTTCATGCTTAACGTTAAAAATATTAAATCAAAAATATTAATTTTTAATTTTTAATATTTAATATTTAAGAATTGTTAAGATATGTAAGAAATGTTGTTTCGTTTTTATGTACCATCTACTATTTGCCTATTGTTTTAAACATCCGTGCCAAAGCAGTTGAAAATACCGGTATTGTCAAACCCTTTACTGAGATTCACTTTCACAGTAGCACATGTATTATATGCGTATGTATGTATGTTTAAGCTCGAATACATTTTTCTATACATATATACATTTTCCAATTGCATTTTGCTTTTATTTTATAATTATTTATTCATTAATTCATCAATTATTTAATTAACTATTTACGTGTGGTAATGGATTAATGGCGCTTCCACCTACAAACGTGTTGCAATCTGATAATGCACACACGTATTTATATACTTGTATATGTATAAAACTATATGTAAACATTTACAAATTGAATTGGCTTTGATTCTTCGATTTTTTATTAATAAATAATTTTTAGTTTGTGATAAATGCATATTCAATGCAATCTTGATTACTCAAAAATGGTTCGTTTATTAAAACTGTTATAATTATTAGAGGTTGGGACTCATTTTAAATAATTTTGTGAATTTACATTCATACATACATATATATTCAGGTGCTAAATGAAGTCTAATTGAAAACAAATTGTCTGTTATAATTGTATTATTTAATATTAAATTTTTATTCACTGGGGATGATAGATGAGAAGTACATATGTATTTTAAAAATTTGTATATATATTTAACTGTAGCCATTTAAATGCTTCAAAAAGTCCAGGACGTAGGCTATATTTCAATAATTGAGGGCGTGGGAGCCGAGATGTTCTGGTATTTATGAATTGTAGTCAGAAATGCCGAATTGATGATTGGCCGCCTGAACTTCAGCCGTCTGCAGATATGTGGTACTCAATGAAACATAACAGACAATTACTTTCTTCTTTCGAGATAATAACTACTTTTCAGCGGTTCCTCAAAGCCCTGAATACGTATGTCAATATAGCTGAGATCAGAACAAGTGCTCTTCTAATTAACATCTATGTTAAAAATTCCATAAAATTATTATAATATACATATATCAGAGCTCTGCTATCTTGAATGACTTAACTGGTGACGTTACTCAGTTGTTCTGCAAGAAGTGAAAAGAGTCGAGACGTTAGAGTTCATCCAGAGATAGAGAAGAGCAGAACATTTTTATTTCTCTTGTTGTTGTTATTAATTTGCAAACAACGACTCTTGCTAGTTGATAACTTCACCGTATAAAGTTTGTAGATTTATTAAAATATTTATAGCATAACCTAGCCGAAAATGTATGTTTACCACAGATAATATCCATAGTAGAAACTTATCTTAGAATTTCAATTATTCTTATCGTATTCCTTTTTTAGAACCCAAACAAAAAATTTCTCAACTTGACACATGAAGTAAAAATTTTTTTAAATACACAGTGATATATTCACACTCAAGTATCTAGTTCAAGGTCGCTCCAAATTATTATTATTTTCACTTTTCAACAAACAAATATTACGACAGCTGCACCGCATTCAGCGGTGCTGCATATTTTTAAAATACCCACCAAGTTCAATATTATGAAAGCATCCAAAATAGTTTTTTATGGCTATAAAACTCAAACGGATGAATCATTACCTACGCGGGATATAAACAAAATGAGTCTATTGTTGAGTAGTCATTTTGGTGCCAAATCAAAATGAAAAAAAAAAAAATTAAAAAAAGGGTCAGTGAGATGTGCATATTTATTTCACTTTCTTACATTATGTATAACGAAATATTATTAATTAGTATAAAATAATGTAAAAAATTGGTTTGGTATGTATTTTATTGCTCCATTGGATATAGATAGATCAAGATTTCACTTTTCCGGTGGGTGTGAAGACTTTGTTGGGCAAATATATATGCTACGTAATTCCTTGTTTTTGTTGATGCTTGCAGGTGATTCCTTTTTTCCAAAGGTAATCTAGGTATCTAGGTGTAGACTCATAGGTTATAAATAGCTCTAGGTACGATCTTATTCGTTCCCATAATTTTTCTGATCTACTACATTTCCAAGAAGAAAATAATAATTTATGGGTAACTGTTTGACAACCTCGTGAATAGAGATCAGACAATTTATTTAATTGCCAAACTTTGGTTTACAACATTACGAAACTTGCCAAACTCGCATACGAGTAAAAAAATTAATTTATTCTTTCAAAAGGGCAACTTAAAAATTATAAATTTTAGCACTTTCTTTTGTATATAAATTCTTTTCTTCTTGTATATCTTAAATTCTCCATCTACACTCACTCGTCAATCAATACAAAACTCACCAAATGCTCACACTTCAAATAGAATTCAAATTTCTATTGAACACTGCCAACTTTACTATACTTCAAATACTCAGTTTATTTATGTCCAAAAAGCACCTGCTGTGTCTGCTGGCATTTCCATAACAACTACAGGCGTACACAAATAGCTTTCAACAATGCAAAGAAAGGAAAACTAAAATAAATAGACAAAAGGCAAAACAAAATAAAATAAAAATAGTTTCCACGCGCCAAAAATAAATACACAATGGCTTTTTTTTTAACATATGTACAAACAAACATGGCATTTGAGTGGTAAAAACTACATATGTAAGTCAACTGTAGACAATCAGTCAACACTTTACACAGCATGTTGCCGCAACATGTTGCCAAGCACATGCTGAGTTACGCTTATGAGCGGCAATGAGCAATTTTGCCCCACGCAAAATACCCCACAAATTGACCGGCACACTCCCAACGGGCCAACACCAACGCATTTTACTTGTAAGTAAATCTATTACACAGAACGAAACAAAAAATACAACAAGAATACAACAGCGATTAAAGAGATAGCTTGAGGGGAAGTAAAACAAAAATAAAATGCATGTTTTGTTGGTGTTGTTGTACGATGATTTGTTGTGTTGTGTTTGTCTCTCTCTCTGCTTTTATTTATCATACTATATATATATGTATATACCCAAGCGAAAAAGAGGTTTGCTGTGAAATTTATTGCCTCAGGTCGTGGATGCTAGGAAATTTTTCATTTTCACTACTGTTGATAAATTTTCTTTTTTTCCCCCATGTGTGACTCACTTACACACAAATAAATATTTTCTTATGGATGTGTTAAACACAAACAAGCATGAGCATGAATTACATATGACTTCTGGTGAATAAAGAGAAAAGTTTGTAAATTTTATTGGTAAATACTTTTATATTTTTATATGAAATATTTGTATACTACTCATCCGCAGCAGATAAGATATACAAATCTGAATGCCATTTATATGTGTATGTATATTTCTATATATCGAGTTTAAATATTTTGTGTACACTTTATAAGATATTTCACACGTTGTAATAAATATAATAAAACCACAAAAAAAATTATATATACATACATACATATGAGTCAATATTGATATTTTTATTTTTATTCAAAGTGAATTATTGAGTATACTTTTCACAATCTTATAAAAAAAATTGAAAGGTAGAAGGAGAAACCAAATTTTAAAACCGATCGGATCGGAATGATGAGACGTCTGTCCGACTCTTTGAACGCAAACTAGTATCTCAGCTTTTGAAATATTTAAACAATACACGGTAAGCAGATATATTTTTATACTGTATTGACCATTTATTGAACCCATTTCGATCTATTTACTACAGCATATACCCGATCGTCACGGCCAACAACAGCACTTCTTTCTTGTTTTAGTTCATTCAGCTTTCTTAGTTTATCCAGCTTTCTCTCCACTACCTCCTTCCTCTGGGTTTCGTTAGAAGAACATGCTTCTAGCTTTCCCATTTTACCGCATTTCCAAGTTCTGCTTAAGCCGTCTTCGTGTATATAAATGTGACACAAATGCAAAAAATATTTTAGCCATCAGCTTCAATCTAATCCACAGTATCGAGCTAAAAAACTATTAATCTGGTAACCTAATAAACGTCCAAAAGAACCAACTGTTGATTTACATTTATTGCATTCATTGGACCATCAACCAACAACAGCAACAAGAACAATCAGGCTTACTCAACGCTGACTAAAGTCTGAAGTAGGCAACTAAAGGCACACTTTGCTATTTTAATACGAATTCTAAACCTCTTACTACCATTGGCGCCCCTTTGCTTGAATGAAGCAAATTATTATCAATCGAATGTAAAAGCCAAGCTCAACTCAATACCTCGAACGCCGCAGTGAAAAAAATTGAGACAAGTTAACACGGCAGAAAGTCATTTGAAAGTAATCGAGTAAAGAAAAGGAAAGGCAGAGCAAGATGAAAGGCAAACAAACTCACTGAGTTAATGCACGACGAAGGTAGGGGAACTTAACCTCAACGTCAACGCCATATACCCGTAATGATTGTACTCGTACTTGTATACTTATGTATTGTTTGTTGTATGAATGCAGGCAAGTAACAAGCAGAAAGTCATGTTCGATGTCAGAAATGATTCTCCGCACAATGAACGGCTGAACAAACCTTCACCGCAAACGCCACCCAAACAGTTTCAAAAGGTATCAACACGGGCAGGAAGCCTAAACAGCATCTAACAAAACTGTGTAACCAAGCGCTCTCAATGCTATTCAGGTTAACTGTGAATTTACTTAATAATGAAGATGAATATTACAACAACATATTACATGGCTGATGTTGACTCAGTGGCAGAGCACTCGCCTGTCAAGTCAAGATCCGTTGGTTCTATCTCTGCCAATATAAATTTAATGTGGAGATTTGGGGATCTCCGATACAACTGTCACTTTTACCATTTTCCTTTGCAGTAAATAAAAAATATTAAATTCATGCAAAATATGTAAATAAGCCTTTCGATTTCACGCTTATGAGAAAACTTCTTGGTTATCAGAATTTTTGCTCCAATTGATGTTTATCTCAAAAACAGAAGAACCCACTCATAATTTGTTCTAAGCCACCTCTGAAAGGCTGACGGATTTGCATGGGGAGCTTTTTATTTCGTGTACTTTTTCTATAATTGAGGTCAAGATTCGAAATCATATCCATGTCGTAGGGTAGCATGCATAGATAATCACTCAGCTATTGAGAACGACTTAATATATTGTCATATTATTATTTACAAAAAATGCATAAAATGGATAAAAAATACGTAATAATTTTTACCCCAAAAATATCGCTTTAAAGCAGTATACAATGATCATATAGATTTTATGTTGAAATGTATGTATGTGTATGTACTTGTACTATTGATTATTTTCAAAGTAATCCAAATCTGTCTAAATCACTTGAAAATAGTGTAAACTCGTGTGATTTCAAAATCAGCTCTGTTGGCGAACTTCTTTCTCATTATACACAATGCATGGAATGTCCAATTTTCGGACTCATTCGTGCCCAGCTCTTCCTTGCATGTTTTTCTTTGTACTCTTAACAAATTATACATTTTACTGTTTATTTTACTTGGAGAATGTGACGATTTGGATTAAGTGGGTTACGAACTAAACGACTTGTTGACTGACTCGAATATAAAAATATACATATATATACTTGTATAGTATACTTATGAGTATATATGTTTACATGCATAGGGCTAAACGTGAATGTTCGTATGTGCGAAAAGACTTACCGTTACATTTAACGACTACTCTTGCTTTTGTGTGAACCGCTAGAGCGCATGCAGTGTTATACGAACTAAACAGATTTTATAACAAATATACAAACATAACATCACATACGCTGTGTACATATGTAAGTAAACGCGTACGCGATTTTGGCCGATTCTCGCCTTTCAATAGTGATGTGCGTCTTGATGCCGGCCTGGCCAGGGATTAAATCAATTACGCCTAGGCTCTTAGCAAGCTATGCTATCCACACGGTAACTGTAGCACATATAAATAGATTTTCAGACATACATATGTATGTTTGTTAATCTACATTCATCACTCTTAAGGACAGCATGTCATTTCATATCGCACAACATTTGTACATACATATGTACATATGTATCGTCCATCCATCACTGCTTATACGCCTTTACCTACCTGTATTCCCTACCTGCACACCCAAACTTGAATGGCCACTAAGTGTTTGTAACCACTTGTGCACATGTTACCGTTAAGTCTAAGGTTAGGTAATGCGTACTTGTAGCATGTACTATGAATGACTAAAATGTAAAGCGTTACAGGAAATGAAAGAGATACGAGCGTGTATAAAATGGCAAACAAAGCGAGCTCATCAGCAAAATCAGGCTGTTGGTCATGTTTGTTGGCAACTTAGGTCTCTTTTCTTTGGGGTCTCGCTTGAGCTATTCTATTGCCAAATGGTTTCAATTTCATTCGTTTAAAATTTCTATTATGTCTCAAGAGAGAGCTTATATATATAAAAATGTTTGTTATTTGAAAATAGATTCAACCTTCTCTTCTTCGCGTATTGTATGTAAATGTGTAATAAATCTTCCATATGTACCAATTAGACCTCATGGCCTCTGAAAAAATCCAATGCTGTGAGAAAATTTTATTCAACGATATTAGAAGCAAATAGCCAACACTTAGCCCTCTTCTATTCAAAGGTAGCAAATTCAAAGCAACAAAAAATTATATTTGGTATAAAAGCATCATTAATTTCTCCAAACCGATTTGTAAAGCAACCCAAATTTTTTAAATGATTTTCGGTTTTTCACCACTACATTTCACCGTCGGACAGTAATGAACAAATTCTTGCGATTTTTGCAATCACATATGTATGCATGAATGTGTTTTTCATAAATATTGGAGTGAATTTAAAGTACTCTCACAGTTGATGACTTGATTATTGCTGCAAATACCTTTGTCATTAAAAATGTACGCGATGCAAATATTTATTAACTAACATACATACATATGTATATGTATGCAAACATACTAATTCAATGCATTGAGTATTGCTTTTCACTCTATTTTGCATTCGTGCATTTGAATTAGTTACTGATTCACTTTGATTAATATTTCACACTGTATGTATGTATGTATGTAGCAGTATGCGCTCTTGCATAACGAATTCAAACATTTGTACATACATATACATATATGTAGATATGTAAATGTGTGCTCACTTAAAAATTCCACGCCTCAAACTCATCAAACGCTACAGTAGCTATTACAATACTTTCGCCCCTTCATCCGCGCACACTTATCCCTTATACTTTTATATGTGTATACACACACACCCATATGTTACAGTTTGTATTACAGCATAGTCTCTGCCCAGTAGCCAGCTAATGATCGGCCCACAATTTGTATTGTCTTCGAGCTTTGCTTTGTTTTCGCCTATCAACCGCACATCTTGTGTAGAGAGAGATGCCGCGCTGATAAGTGCCCAGCTTACGTTATATGCATGTTGCACCACATGCCACACGCCACACGCCACATGTCCGTTGCACGCATAGTTGGTTAGTTTTCAGCTCTTTTGCTACTCTTAACTGATTTGTTCGGTGATCGCTTACTCTGTGGTGGAGCACCCAGTTTAGTTACGCCTTTGCGTTGGCGTTTCCGCATTCTGATTTGCAATGATTGCTACTCAGCTAAATAATCTGTTGTATGTAAGTAGTTACAGTATAATTTGGCATAACAAATGTAGCTCAAAATACTAGATACTGCAACAGTACATACTTGCCGCATAGAATAGTTTCTATTAAGAAGAAAAAATATCAAAATAAATGTGAAAATTTTTTTAGCTTCGTTTTGGCTATTCTGCTATTAAATAGATTGTTGTTGCTTGCATGGCATTGATCTAGCTAAACTAAGTGTTTGGTATAAGCTAACAACATGCTCCAGTAGCAAGTATATGCCATGTGGCCTGTGCAATCCTAATAATTTTAATACGTTTTTTCTCAAGTTGTCCTTGAATTTATGCGGCTGTGTAAAGGAGCAGTCTAAAGTATTTATGTTCGAACTTGACCATCTTCATCTTAATTGTCGTCGGCACTAAATATTCTAGACACCAAGAGAAGACCTGTCCTTCTCCACCAGATATCTTTCCAACTACTCCATCTAAATCGCGGAACTACCTCAAGGTAAGGAAGGGAATGAGGAGCGACCTGTAAAGCTAGATCTTTTTTCTTAAAGAGAGAAATAAATTTTTCCTTTGTCTAGTCAGTCTAAATTAGCCCTTGTTGTCAAGCACTCGGCTGCTGCGGTCATCATATAAAGAGGCGGGTTTCTGCGTAATCTTCAAACTAAATCAAATTAACTAAAAACTATTGCCTTACAAAATGCTTTACGAACTGCCTTCAAATTCAATATACCTACAGATACACTGTTACACAATAACCTTTAATATATATATTTACATAAGCCACACTCAATTTGATGTAAGTTACCACCCTCTTAAATGTACATACATATATATTACTCAAATGTCAAATTCAATTTCAATGCAAAAATTAAATTTCCATTAACTCTGCCATCGCTTTCATCTTTCCAGATTATTAATTCAATTTCGATTGTAAGGAAACAACGGCAGAACAGAGGAGTGTAAGAGGCGGCAACAAATACAACATATTGAAAGTTCAACCGTACTTAGACAAACACCAGAAAGGTTGACAAAGGACGAAGGACGCTTGCTGAAAGTCATTTGCTTTCAGACACCGACAACAACAATTGCGGTAGTTTTATTATGAACATTTGCATAATTATGAAACGCAATTTGATGGTGAAATAGGGAGTGCCGGGAAGCAAGGAAGAATAACAATTAAATAAACATAGATAAAAGGAAAAAGAAAGGAGTAAAATCCTAAAGTCAAAACCGAACTGAAGAGATAGTGAAATCGTTGGATGGTAAACTGCTGACTTTGCTGCTGACATCATCCAACTGTAAATTGACATAGAAGCAGGTGAGTTAACTAATGAACAAACACAGTGCTGCGGCATCGGCAAGCTAGGTGAGCCAGGCGAACCAGGCGAACCAGGCGCAGTGTCGTCATCGCACAAGGATTTAGATTTAAATAGAGCAGCGAGTGCAAAGCGATGAGAATATACAAGAGTGTGGGAATAAAAGGGGTAAAAGAGATAAGTGCGCGCTGTAATTGCGCTGAGGTGAGCGCCATTGGGTTAGTGGTTAGACGGCTTAATTATTCCCCAATGGGCTGGGGAATATTTGAAATAATAATAATAAAGCTTTTAACAACGTCACTAAATCACCTCCGTCGGGCACAGCTCCCATCCATACATTCATACCGAGAAAGAAAATGAACGAGAACAAATTACGTGGGAAATTGCAGGTTATGAAATTGACGAGCAAAAGAAAAAAAAAAAGGAAACAGAGAATGCAAAATAAAAAATAAACTATTAACTAGGCTGTAAGCGAATATTGGCGCAAGGTGAATTTGCTGTAGGGAAATGAAACAAAAGAAGGCTGGCAGCCAGCCAATTGAAGGTTATGTAGAAAACGTTGTGGGCTGACTGATTTCATTATAAATATTTTAGCTTAATATAACTGTGTCAGTATTTTATGACAAATATAATAATAATCTTTGCAACCTGGCAGAGTTTAATGAATAATTTGTGCGACTCTGTATGCCACAGCGGGCTTGAACTGAAATTTAGGAAGATTTTATATAAATATGTTAATTTAAAGATTGTGTTAGAAAGGAGAAAGTAATAAAAAAATTGCTAATGTGTTAACAAGTCCAAATGCAATCAGGCCGCGGATGAAAATAATTTCATGTTCATTAAAATCATCTAAGTCTCTATTGAATAAAACTTTTTTATTTCAAAATTATGGCAATTCTTTTAAAGCAATCTTTAATATTCAGGGTTATTCAATCAACACGTAAACAAAATGTATTTAAAATAATTTTTTTCATGAAATTCCTTTCTTATTATAAAATTCTAACCCTACTCGAGCCCTATTCGCTCATGTTGTGTGGCATGTAACACCATCTTGTTGTCCAAATCGTGTTCTTCAATTGCAGCCCGCAAAACGTCGGTTATCAAACGACCATAATGCTCCGAAATAGAAGTAAGATCCAATCACACCTCCGGACCAAACAATAATTTGTTTTTTGCATGCATTGGTGTTTCTTCAATTACTTAAGGGTTCTCGGAGCCCCAAATGCGACAATTTTGCTTATTTACGTATCCATCGAGTGAGAAATGTGCCTCGTCGCTGAAGAAAATTTTGTTGGCAAAATCGCTGTCCGCTGCATGTTTTTCAAGCACCCAATCGACGTAACTTCGGCATTATAAATGGTCAGCTGGTCAGCTGGATTTTATATGGATACAGGTGTAAGTGTTCAAGAGCAAAATACACCATAATATGCCATAAGAAAATCCCAGCAATTGAGGACGTCGAGAAGTTCTGGTCTCCGACTACACTTTCACTTACAGCAGATGATATTTGAGGTGGAAGGAGTGAACTGATGATGCACAAGACTTACAATATCTGTAACCAATCCAGTCCGTTAAAATTTCTTTAAAATTTTACCAATTGGTTGACTAGTTGTACGATTATGTTTATCACCAGCAGTGTGGCACGTAAGGTGGCCACGTTTGAATCACCATTTTTGTAGTAGGTTTTAACAATTTTAATGCGTTGGGTGGTAGTTAAGCGATCCATTTTCATAAATGCCTGACTTTTAACTAGAACAAAACATGCTTGGTTTGACAGTTAAGTTTGACAGATGTCAAAATACAGCCCTGTACTTTCGAAACAACTAAATAGATAATCCTTTACTATATTTAGGTATGATTACCCTGTTGCTACTAAGGCCTTCCCTAGATACTTTTCATTCTTCCCTGAAACATACATTCCGTTAGTAGAAGCGTATAAGCAATTAAATAAGAAATATTATTTTTACATCAGAAAAATATCTGAAATTAAGAAAAATTGACGATCTTTAAAAACTTCTTATACTGTTGTGTGTCCGAAATAGCCGAGAGGCTAGCATTGCGTACCTGGATTCGGAAGGCATAGGTTCGGTCCAGATTTGAGCAACATCCGAAATGATCGAAAATCAATTCTTCTAATTACGGCCATCCTTCGACAGGAATTGTCAAGCCCTCCCGTATTTATGACATGAAATAAAAGCTCCTCATAAAAATGCATCGGTCGTTCGGGGGCGGTTTATAATAAACTCTAGGTCCCTGTGACTTGTTGGTAAAAAACATCAAGATGCAAAAACCATAAATTGGAACTAGCTACATACTCCCATTGAGCAAGATCAAATTAGGTTCCGGCAATAGATGTCGCAGTTTTTCAGTACTTTCAATTCGGAAAAATTGTTTTTCTGGTTCGATTCACTTTAAAATTAGTACTTAGACAGCTTTTCTCTTAGACTAGCGTGGATACTATTTTTCGGGAACTGGACCAGGGACCGAACTATTCGAAATCTTACTTATGATAATGATTTCCAGGCTGTGGAGCGATCTAATTGGATCGAATTGACTGAAATATTGAATGATATGTCTAAATGGAAATATAATAATACGACAAAAATGATCATGCGTAGTTATGCTCGTTACGTCATGTTTTATTCATTGACCGGATGGTGTGTTCGCCTTACTTCGAGGCATTCGTATTGACATTTTCGGGAAAGACTTTGAGTACAAATACAAATACAATATACGTAGCTACAATAATAATACAATTTAATAAAACAATTTATATTTAAAAAAAAATGCTTAATTTGAGCTTAAATGACGCTTTGGGGAAAATACGGAAATTCACAATAGCATGTGGCCGGGTCTGCAAGTTTAATAATAAATTTAAAACCAAAAATACATTTAGCGCTTAAACTTCTTATTTCATACTAATTCCTAAAAATTTATTTATACACTATTACATACATATTTGTGCAAATACTAGTGCAATTACTTTAGAATAAGCATATAGTAATGAGGCCAATAGCACAAGCTACTCTCGCGTGCTCAGCGCAAATCCACATAGTTCGCATGCTAAACGTTTATTCTCATATATGTGTATTTCACATGCACAATAAAACAATTTATGATGCGCATAATATCCCGACTTTTATATAAGTAACATATATGCACATATATATATATGTATCCACTCGTATTGCTACCGCAATTGTAATAAAGGAAAGTTCCAACAGCAATATTTATGTTAATCGCAGGTTCTAGCTGATATGACTACAGACACATAGACGCATATACATACATATGTATATATATATATATACTGCATATAAGCTAAATCACTTACTTGCAGCGAAATGTTAAGCGCCGTAATGGGTTTTTTTATACTCGTACATATGTACTAGAACGTATGATATCTATGAACTGATTCGCGGCAGATTTCCATGCATGTGGAGCATCTGCAGGCAAACTGATATCCACAAAAAACCATGCATGTACATACATATAATTGGCATGCGGCGTTCGCGTTTGACATACTCATCATTTACATACCCGCATTAAATTGCTTAACTTACATACTTCTACACTTGAGAGCTTGTCGTATCACAGGGCGTATGAGTAACGCATTTCATTTGGTATGTTAATTTTAACCCATTTATAAGGGTGTACAAAGTGCGCGGGTGTTAACGGAAATCGTTCAATATGAGATTCAGTGGCAGCATTCGATTGACGACCTTTTTTTTGTCTCTTAAGTTAAAATTAAATTGATTTTCCCAAAAATCATTTAATAATAAGCGAGATTTATTGAAAGAGTATTTTCTTATAATAATTCACTTTATACCAAATAATTCAAAAATAAAAAATAAATATTCATAATAATGCTCGGAAGAAATGAAAAATCTGTGAAGAAAGTTTTGATGTTCTCATAGGTAGGCAGTGGTAAAATATGGCTCTAAATAAAGTTGTGTTCTGTCCGTAATTGGAAGGGGAATGACCTTCACTATACTGTTGTACATCAAATATATTTTATTTATTTGGGTTTTTAGGGATTAATTAAAAAAAAGATTATTTATTCCGCTATAATTTTTTTTCCTAAAATAGAGAAAGCGAAGAGGCGAAAGTAGAAGTGATTCACACGTCCCGATAAACGCACGTGCAGTCTCCAAAGAGTTGCTAAATTATATAATCACTTTTAACGTGTCTGACTGTGCCAAGCAGATACATATGCAAACACAAAAGACAAACTTACTGTCCCTCTTCTCAAATAAATTTCAGTAGAATCACGTACCAATTTTTATTAGTGCAGAACAGCGTGTGTTAGAATCACTTTGGCCTTTCATATTTGACCCAAATTTTATTTTGCATAATACACGTTTTTTTTCTGGATTTTCGGACATTCTAAAGCTCTCTACCCCTCAAAATACATAGATTTTGCACGAAAATACTTTTTTACATACTTTACAACCTTTTTATATTACTTTTTTATAGTCTGTAGGCACCCTTTTGAGCTCAGAAATTATTTCTTTTATACAAGTATATGCATCTTCTATAGCCTTTGCCTATCCCAAAACGATAAAAAGCTTCCAACTACAAGTAAATAACAAGCGAATAACAAATGAACGCTCACACTTTTAGGCTTTTGGGTCATGTATTTCGGTTTGATTACGAGCATTTTGTATGGCATTCATGTTTAACACAGAGTTTATGCCTCATTCGGGAATATTATTGTACGCTACATGTGCAAGGGAACATTTATAACTCACGTTGTTGTAAGCAATTGCCGGCATGCGCCTACATTAATGCCACGAACCTGATATTGCGTGGTGTAAACACTAACAATTATTCCACTGTGTGCATGTATTTAGATGTATGTGTGCGTGTGTGCATGAGTATGTGTGTGAAAAAGAAAATCACGTAATATACACGTTTTTATGGCTAACATTGTATTATTTATATCCGCCGTCGCATACAATTACATTATGGTTGTACGTACGTGCATGGAATGGGCCGCTCAGTAGGGAGATTGGCGGCGGTAGAGGATGCTGGTCTGTTAACAAAGAAGTAAAATTGCTTTTAAATGTAAAAATATTTAATTAAAAATATCAATTTTGTTTTAGAAAATTAGTCTTTTTTATGAGTCTTCTTCAAGTAAATCCTAATTAAGATTGAACTGTATATCAGTGGTCACCAGAATAAAAATGAGAGAGTGTTAGTGAGATGAGAGTATATACACACAACAAAAAAGTGTAATTAGTTTCAATAAATTTATTTTAAAATGTCTTTTATTGAATACACATTAATACCATACAAAATAATACACATTGGATGGCATTAAAAGCATTTAAAATCATAAAATACTTTTTAGATGGAGATAATGGGAATAATATTTGTGCACAGCAACGCTCTGTATGTTAGTTACGAGAAACGAAAATTTTTGGTGAATTGATTTCCTTATATTTTAGGTGTTAATCAAGTTTCGTTCAGAACACCATGAGGCATATATAAATGTCATAAAGCATTATTTACTTCTGCTTCTCATCGACGGTAACTTAATTAGTTAATAGAAATTCTCTGAGGTTTATTTTCAGAACATAATAATAGTTCATAGGTGTTTTATGCAATTGTATTGATACGATAAAGTTATAAAATACTTGCATTAAATTGGAAATTTAATTGTTAGAGAGCCGATAGACACATCGCCGTCGCAAGTTGATAAAAGTTAACTTTAAAATATTCTTCCAATCTAACGAAATAGTAAAACTTTTCAACTCATTAGCTTTTTCCAAATATTAGTTAAAGTAATTCGCATTCAAAACACAGAAACTAATGTGTTCCACACATCAAAGATGCCCCTAATAAATATGAAATTGACACCGTAATTAAATTTGTATATTTCTCGTTTATAGCAATAACTATAAACAGTTATACAGCTGCTACAAAAGAAGCCTGCTGCGTGCTACACCCAATTCTCGCAAATATTAATATGTTATTCGCACAACAAAACGACTTTGTGTTTACATTTAAAAACACATTTATTTATATTCACGCAAATTAATGTTTGAAAAAAAATTAAACGAAAAATTCGCAGTTTTTTTCTTGTTTTAAAATTCTAACTCATTTGCCATAAAAGTACTTTTTATGCCATTTTAAATGTCATTTCTGTGGGATCATAAAAATTTTGAATTTTATTATAGTTCACATGAAAATATCAAACGGAATATATGTGGGCTTGTTTTGTAGAATTGAGTCAGAACATGTGCATATATACATATTTACATATACCTGTATGTTAGTAAAATTTTTTGTGTTAAACTGCGAATGACTTTCTAGAAGAAGAAAAAACAACTGTTTCGAAACAATTAAATTTAAATTTCTGTTTTAACAAAAGTAAAATGTCGCTTTAAGGCAAATTTTTGTTGTTTTTTACACTTTATTTTTCTATTAATATTATTTCATAGATTTTTATTTTACCAACTCTACTCGTATTTCCTAAAAAGCAAAAGTTGTTAACTCGATTTGTTGGTGGCGTGTTTTTTGGAGAAATATTGCTGTTCTTCATCAATCCATTTGTTGTTGTCTTGTTTGTATATTTGCGTTCATCTTTTATTATTTTCTTATTTAATTTTTGTTGTCATTCGTAATGCGTGCCACAAATTCTAAATATTTATGAACGAACTGGCGTGCATGCGAGCGCATTGGTCGAAATGGACGGATGTTACGTATACGCCATGGTGTGCGCGATTGCTGATTTTTTTTTCCGTTTTGAATATTTATGGCAACCCAATTCTGCTAGCAGCATTGTTGTTTATGCGCATGCAATACGCAGTTTTGTTTTGTTTTCCTTTGCGCTTCATTTGTTGCCGCATGTATGCACCCCTCTTATGCACTGTGTTGTATCTTTCAATTGCAGTTGTGCATCTTGTTTGTATGTAAATAAGCACTTTTCCACGACTTTTGTGAGTCATGTTTGGCTGTTCCATTAAATTGCTTGTTTAGTCGTGTTTCTTTGTACAAAAATGGTATAATAATATTTTTTTGTATATTTGGATTGTAACATACATATAAACATTTACACATGCACTCAAATAGCAGCGTAAGGAACTGTAATGTGCAGGCAATTCGTGTGTGTTTCAAATATTACTGTATGAATATATCTTGAGCTCATTATAACATGCAAACGTTACATATATTCTCGTTCAGGGTGCTTTTTTAGGAGCTTTCAAGTTAGATTTAAATCTATTTCATCAAGAAATTAAACTGAGGATTTGACCTTAAAGTATTTGATGTTGGTAAAAATATAAATTACATTCACCCAAGCCTCTCAGCATTCGAGTCTGTATGTATTTGATTTGAATCACGATCAAATTTTCAGTTATTCATGCTCAATTTAATGCATGACTTTTCTTGTTTACAACTTTATGGCTGAATTATGCATAGTTTTTTTTTACCCTACCAAAACATGCAGTTCATTTTGAGTATTTTACAATACTTTTTAATCAGAATTTTAATCATGTTTCGTGGTTTGATGAAAAATTATCTGATTGATTTTATGCTTTTTCTGGTCCCTGTTCAATAACATTAATTACTATTCGAGCTGTATCAGACCAAATTTTGTTTTTGGAGGAAGTGAAAAAATTACAACAACAGCCTGAGCGGTAGTAGTTACAGCTATTTTAGAAACCACCACGCTTCTTCATCAGACAGATTTTTGTTTTATACCTTTCATGTACACCAAATAGTATATTAATTTTGGACCGAAGTTAAAGAAGGAGAAGAGTTAGATCCACCAAAATGTATACCGATGGTATCAGAATGACGAACTGAGCCGATTTAGGCATGTCCGTGTGTCCGTCCGTCTATTTGACCCCAAACTGGTACCTCAGCTTTTGAGATATTTCTGAGAAGCTTAGTATGGGGATGTATTTTTGAAATGTATTGTTTACTTAATAGAACCGGTCGAATCGGGTGATTATATCATATAGCTCCCATACAACCGATTTGTTCAGATATGTGACTTTGGGTCAGAAAAACTTCAAAAAATATCTAAGCACGAGAAATTCGGTAGTCTATACACATATAATGAACTAAATATTGGTACTGAAAATATCGAAATCGGGTTACTATACCATACCTATACAACCAATTCCTTCAGATATGAATTTTTGGATCAAAAATCTGCCAAAAAAGTGGTGTGAAATTTTGTATGCTGACCTTTGTTACTTTCATTATTTATCAAACAAGAATCATTTCATAGTCACTACATATGTTCATTCATTCAACAAATATTTGGACCTGACTACATGTGGAATTACGCTATTCTACGAAAACTCCTGCGAATGCCGAAGATCCAATATTTTTGAACTTGTGTAATCCACAAGTTTTAAACATTTTACTATTAAAATCTTGCATGGATTGTTAAATATCTCAATTATTTAGAGCGAGACCTAAAGCGAACGATGCTTACGTACATGTTTTTACACATACACTTGCTGTATTTGCTAGTTAATATATAATGAAAATATTACAAAAAATAAGAAAAAATAAAAATACAATAAGAACCGCCTCACCGTATGAGCTCTGGATGAATGTTTTGGTGTAAATATATTGGAAGCACCAACATTACTTCCTTCGAGCGTGTGAAACAACAACAATAATGTATTTCAGTTTATTTTATTATAGATTTTGTGGAGAAAAACATGCACACAATAAAAATAACAATAATAATAACAATATAATGGCATTTATCTTGGATACAATCAAATGGAGTGAAGGTGTACGTATAGATATGCAAATATGTATAAATTTATATTGCCCACAATACAAGTAGTCACGTTTTCTGCCTCTTCTACTACTTTCTATTTCGTTTAGTAGTTCGATTTGCTCATTGATATACAATTTACAGAATTTTTTATGCTTTTTACCCACTTTCCCATACAAACATCGTAATCCACACAAATACTCGTTTATTGATATCATTTAATTTACTTGCATACACATAAATATATACTTAATATATGTATATATAAATTTGCGCAATGCACCAGTAAAATGCAAAATCCCGTTCGATTGTATTCAATTGCAGTGTAGCGTTAAATATTTATGTATTCGTGTCCTCTCACACGCAGCAGCAGTCTCCAAGGTATTGCCGCTATGGAAAAAGAAAAAAATCATTTAAATAAAAGGAAATAAAATAAAATAAAATAAAATAAAATAAAATAAAATAAAATAATATAAAATAAAATAAAAAAATAAAATAAAATGATATGAAATGAAATAAAATAAATTTAAAAAAATTTAATAAAATGAAAAAAAATAAATAAAATAAAATATAAAAAAATGAAATAAAATAAAATAAAATAAAATAAAATAAAATAAAATAAAATAAAATAAAATAAAATAAAATAATATAAAATGAAATAAAATAAAATAAAATAAAATACAATAAAAAAATAAAATGAAACGAAATAAAATAATATAAAATAAAATAAAATAAAATGAAATGAAATGAAATAATATAAATTTAAAAAAATTTAATAAAATGAAATAAAAGTAAATAAAAAAATAAAAAAAAAAATAAAAAATTTAAAGAAGTATATAAAAATAAAATAAAATTAATTTAAATAAAATTAAATGATATGAAAAAAATAAAAAAAATGCAATTATCTATACTCAAATTCTATTCCAAAGAAATCATGTTTATTTTTTCTAAAAACATATAAACTCTTAATGTGTATGTATGCCACCTTCTAAAGACCAAAAAGGGAAGATTTCGTGAAATATCTAGAAATATTACAATTTTTAATTTCAACTATAGTGTGGATGTGAAAAAATGTGCTTAGGTTTAATATCGCAAAGTATATATACATATGTACGAGTGTGTATTCTCCATTCCTCATCACCCACAAGAGAAAGCGGAAATTTGGGCGTGAAAAATGAAAAATTGCCACTTTTTTCCATGAATGCGACGGGGTTACTATGTCAATTGGACGAACAACTAAAATTAACAATAACAACAACAACAGTGAGGAGAAGAAGAATAAGAAAATACAGCTATACAGGCAATTGCATACATACATATGTGTGTGTGTGTAAGTGCGAATAAATAGCATAGCATTTGACTTGGAGCTTGGAGCTGCACCATTGAATGCAATGACTGAGTAGTCAATTT
Source organism: Neoceratitis asiatica (assembly GCA_030068015.2). NCBI lineage: Eukaryota > Metazoa > Arthropoda > Insecta > Diptera > Tephritidae > Neoceratitis > Neoceratitis asiatica. The sequence goes on from CM061526.1 coordinate 91,734,668, forward strand.
GAGTTGAGAAACAACAAATTAAGATGCAGACACTGATTGGCAAATCTCTGTAGGCAAACAATTGCAGATGCTGTGGAGTAGGCAAGCAATGATGGTGTTGTCTGTATCACTACATACATACTAGCATATATCCGTGTATATGGGACCTGACAGAATGCATTGCAACAGCAAAGAATATGCCTCGTTAATTTTGGGTTCAACAAAAAGGCAGAAAAAGCAAAATTTAGTTGCTCATTTGTTTTCTTTTTTTTCCTACTTCATCTTTTACTATTCCCTTTGTTAAATTGTTACAAGCACTCATATGAATTCGCCTACACGCGCTTAATGTGGCATGCCTCTTGTGCCAACATAAAAGATGACCGAAATGTGGCCCACAGACGAGAAAACAAAAGAGACATTAATATTATGAGAAAAGAGGAAAATATTAAGAAATAAAATAAGTAATAAAAAAGAAGTGTTTATTTTGTCAGACATAGCGTCAGACAGTGTCGAGTGACAGACAATGGGTTAGTAGGCGCGGGCATGTAATTGCCCGACACACGTAATCGCCACAACTACACGGTACATATGGCTTGTGTGACGTGCAGTGGTGAGGAAGGAGTTACGTAAAGAGAAGATAAAAATTGGCAAGTAAGGAAGAGCTAATTTATTATCAGGCGTGTCTTTGAAAAATCCCAGCACTACAAGCGTTCTTAGTTGTTACAAATCGCAGTTAGTAGAACAACTTCAATAAACTTGGTGTAACAGTCCCACATGCGCTCAAAGCAGCAGACATAGTGCATGTAAATATATATGTACATACATAGTACACACCCACTTCTGCGGCTGTCACTGAAGCCACCGCTGTCATACAGCTACTGTTTTGCTAACGGCGGCCTGCGGCGTCTGCCAACTTCTGCTGTTGCCGCGTTCGACCCGCGTGTGGCTGGAAAAATGTGTGTCAATTTTTTGCATTCCGCACCACAAGTGCACATCCACTCTTCCTTCATTCTCCATCTGTCTGCCTGGGCAGCGTCGCGCATCTGTAATTGAAGCCGGAAAAATGGCATGCCTATTTGTATGCACTTCCAGCTGGCATTTTTGCAACAGAGTCATGCACCGACTCTCGAATTGTGTACGGATTGTCTCGTATCTCGTATCTCGGAAATTGAGATTTCAAATGCAATTTTTGTAAATATACCTACACACATACACTCACTTCCTTAGATGTCTACATAAACATATCGCTTACAAGCTTTAGAGTTTTGCACTCAAACATAGCGCTTTCCGTCACATACTCGTATATAATTAAGTGATTTTACAAGCGCAGAACAAAGCAGTGGCATGTCAGCTGAGTAAGTAGCTGGTATGCGCGACAGAATTTCCTTACTCTTTCACCATTCCCCTATAACGAAACACTAGCCTAATCTCTTGCAGTGAGTCTGAGTTAGTTGTCTTCCTGCTTTGATGGCAAACAAAATAATTGAAGCAATTTTGCTTTCATACCCGCCTTATACCCCGCATTGGTGAGGGCAGTGGACATCGCAGCAATGGTGTTGTATGGCTGTGCATCGAGATGTCTGTTGCTCGCGCATTTCCTATAAAGCGAAAATACTTGATTCCAATCAGCGCACCACATCTTTTTGCGGTAATTTTTGTGTCAGTGCATGATGGTTTTATCTCTTACTACTGTGTGCATCATTGCAACTTCAACCACAGCTTGTAGGAAGCCGTCTTACATAGTTAGGTTGGTATTAAGTGGAGCGAGCGACCACGTCACTCCTCGGTCACCGTGATTAATATGATAAGTGGCTAAATGCGGTAAATATGTAGATATTTATGAATGGACACTTCACATGGATGTAGTAACGAGTATGTAGTTGGAGTTTTCGTTAAATAATGTTTTAGCTCTCCCTTACTTACTTACTTGTAAAATCCCCTTACAGTGGGTGTTAAGCTCATAACTCTAAGTGTAAGTGGTCAGACTGAAGAAGGCCTAAAAGACATTACCTTATTTTAAATGTGTTGCTTAAGCTCTCTTTGACTATCTGCTACTCATATTGAGGTGTTAAGTGAAATCATTTCGTGGCCATTGTTGCTGGTAAATTATAGGTCCAATAGCGTAAAGTTCTTTAGTATAATAAGACCCGCAGATCTTTGCTAACAGCTTGATTCCCGCATAACGAGCTGTCTGAGTCTTAACGGTGTAAGTCTTTTGTCATAGATATACCTCCAGTGATTTCAATGAGAATTGTCTCCTGTTGCAGCTTTCTCTATCGGAGTCCTAATCTACATTGGACGGCAGATCTTATCAAAAGACCTACCATCTAGTAGAGCATATTTTACCTATGAGAATTATGAAAATTTTTTTCATACTCTAGTGATGCCTTACTTTAGCCGTGAGTAAGATTTCATGACCATGAAATCGGTATCCTCTACATATATTACTGCAGTTTTCGTTCATTCAAAAATCTAATAAGAGACGATTACTCAAATCAAGATACAGGATATAGCGTTTATGCTCCATTCTCTATGCCAAAATTATTGATTTACCTCAACACAATCTGCAGTATTAGTCCGTTCTTCAAATGTTAGCAACCACAAATCATTAACCCAATCATTAAGAAATTTTCTGTTTTAACGTCGAACATACCCACTGTCCCATAGCATTGCATCTATGTTAGTACAGCGATTTCAAACAATTTTCGATTTTCGTTTATTTATCTACTTACAAAAAATAATTCATTAATTTAATCATTAAAATTAATTTGTACTCGTGACTGAGCCATCATCGCTTATGTTGATGTTAAAGGACTTCTGCCTTCATTAAAACAGTTAACAGCGAAGAGTCATGTATGTCTTAGTTGCCGGAAATGCAATAAATACTTAGATATGCAGTATGAGCAAACAAATTTTTAAGAAAATATGTATATAAATATAATTAGATAGTTGAGCAGTCATAGTTTTTTACTGTTACTATCTACACCTTTACATACTGACAGACCTTATAACTGTATCTATCACCACATAAAAATCTGAAGTTGTTGTATTGAGATACTTCCTTTTTAGCATCTGTAATTTCTGCGAAATTTTTTTTTTTTTTTTGTCAAACGTTCTACATATCTTGAGTTGTTGTAAACATATGTGTGCTTTGGCACTTTTAGACAGATATCTGTTTATGTATACATACGTGCTATCCCACTCGTCGCTATTGCTCATCATGTCATTTGCTGACATGACAAACCGTATCTCAAACTGTCATTTTGACAGTAATTGCGATCATAATTCGTTGGTACAGACTCCTCAATAAGTTTTTTCTTACTTTCGGTGCTATAAGAGTATATTTGTGTACAAAATGGCCACATGTCTTTCTCACGGGAAGCAAGGAGGAGTGACCGATGAAAATACCAATTTTTTTTTCAGTAGACAATTAACAGCTTTTAAGTTTACTCGATGCTGCAAAATTTAATTTTCAGCAGAAGAAATAAGAAAATTTTTGTGAAAGCCTTCAGGTTCCAAAAAAGTTTCAACTTTTATACTTTTAACGGTTTTAAAACTACTATGAATTCCATTGGCGGCTACAAAGTGACAAGTTTGAGTCTTTCCGGTCCATTGTTAGTGAATTATTAAAACGCATCGTAATCATATTGCATACAAATAGAAAGAACTCTCAGTCTTTATGTTATGTCAAGAGTTTTTCAAATTTAAAGCTCTTCTTTAGAAAACCCCTTATGAATTAGTAATAAAATTAGTGTGAAAGTTAGATATTAAATTCAGTTCTAAGCCAAATTAAAAGAATTTCTCGCTAATAATTATGGTCATAATCATTTATTTCCTCAAACTAAAATACAGTAACTCATCGTAGATACTTCGGTTCTATCTCAAAACCAATTGCAAACATGCTAAGTAGATATGTTTTCAGCCAAAAGAGACAACCTTAATACAAATCCACTTGGTTGTTGAGATTATTCTCGTCATCTAACACATAGAGACTTTTTATATACACTGCAACGAACGCGAGTACTCCATGCAACCATGAAATATATACCCCACGCGGACAATAGAGTAATACAAAACCTACCACAATCCATACACCAAATATTGCGCAATTAATATTGTAATGGCGCGACCATATAATCTACCTCATTATGGAGTATCTGCGAAAAAATTACATTCGTGCTTTGGTAAAAAGTTAGTAAAACACAATATTACATATGTATATATATATCTTTATATTATTAAAATAATTTATTGTTAATAAATATATAATATATTTTAGTTTGCGAATTTGTTCTATGTGTGTGCATTGAAATATTACAGTTGAAATTCGGTGCGTATTTTCTTCTGTACCAGGAGAGTTCACCAGCGAAACGAAATTTACTCATTATTCATTTTCACACATTTTCTGTATACGAGTATAAAACTCGTGATTGCGATCGGTAAAACACAAAGAATGGTCGTACCGCACTAAGCTGGCATAGACACAGGAGTTGGTCCAATAGTTCCCACAGAGGAGTATATTTGTAGGGGCTCCAATGGACCATATGGTCCACAAATGTTTGCCGGGTATACAATACTATGTGTATACGTAGTTGTATGCATTGATATTTATGTATGTATTTATCAACCGATTGACCACCACGAGTCTCTACCATATTCGGTTGTGACTACAACCGTTGCCAGCAATTGACGGGCAAATATTAATAAATTTATTAGTCCAAATGCTTTTTATGGTACTCAATTAATGTTTTACCATATTTTGCGAATGCTTGGTGATTTCAATATTTTTTTTCTTTGCTGCACTGCCACGAAATTTTAATTGAAATTTATGCTTCATTGTATCCTCTCGTTGTGGCGCGCATTCAATTAATGCCTCTATTTATTTATTTAAATTAAATATTTATTTGCTAAAATTTATTTGGCAATTTTTGCTTATTGACCATGCAACGCCACATAACCTAACGCTAATACGAGGCATTATTTGTTAAAACAAATGATTTTCCATGGAAGTAAAAATAAGTACTTAAAGCAAACTGCAAGTGTTACAATGTACGCAAAGCAAATTGATTTTAAAAAATTAATCCTACTCTACGATACTGATATTTTTTCATAAACCAAAACTATAAATTTTCTTCAAAATAAAATAAATTAAAATAAATAATGAAATAAAATAAATTTGAATTAAATTAAATGACATAAAACGACTGGTTACTTAGTAAAACCAATATCGTAGTAGTAACTAAATTGAAATATTCACACAGCTGCTTTCGAAGTGTCGCATTGATTTCATTATAAGCATTTTAACGCTTTCACAATTACATAATTGAGGCGCACAGTGGCCATTGCTGTTTTTGACAGCTTTCCGCACCTTCTGGCACAATCAAATTGCTGCCATCATAGCTTTGACAAAGGCCATTATTCATAAATTTATTTCCACTAAATGACTCAGTGCGTAGTAGTGGCGGAGAGGATAGCCAAATATAAAAAAAATTCCTAAATGTATGTTTTTAAGAAGGCTTAATGTCTTAACTTCAATGCTTGAATAAATAAAAGTATTGTAAGCCATTATTAATAATAGAAAAAAAAATTTAAAAAACATCCTACACTCACTGTCTCCAAGATTGTTCCCATTTCTCGGATCAGTATAGAAGGCTTTTGTTGTTGCTACTTATTGTCATCTTATCTGTCAGCAGTGCAATCTACAAAACCCGCAACACGCTGTATGCCTGTGACAAGCTTATTAGAGATTTCATTTTCTCATATCTTTTTGTTTGGTTCGCAACACTCATTGCCGGCAAATGCCAAACTTTATGGTGCCTGAGTTGATTTTAATAATTCTAAATATCTATTTGAGATACGCGATGACAAACTCAAATTTACACGCATTCATACATACACGCATACATACATACATACATGTTAGATTTTTTCCATGCCTGTTTGTGCACTATGTGGTTGCAGTGTATTCGTAGGCTTGCGAGTCTATTACATTAAAAATATTTACTCTTCGTATTATTACAAATTATTTATGTAAATATGTAAATACCCAGGTATGCAAGTAGGTTTTTTTCCTCTGAAATTCACTCGCTTATTTAAAGATAACATTATAAATTGTTCATGCACGACATTTTCATAATGCAGCAGAAAATGAGTATTTAATTTGTGACTGATTTTATGGTTTGCCGCTTGAACGCTTGAATAGCATTCGCCGCACCGTTGACAGGTTTCTGCATCACAGCCTTTCACAAATTTGGCGTCAGTTGGTAAATTATGTACATAAGTACGTAGTCATTTCCCTTATTTCATGTTAATTCCAAAAGCAATTTAATTTTCATTTATCTGTCTCTATCGGCAGGAATTTGAATAATTATAGAGATTTTTGTGATAAATAAAATAGTAAATGGACTTTTATGTTATACATTTATCGTAAGCTGATTTTGGCTATTATGTTGTAAAGGAAATTGATTTTTTTGTGAGCTAAATTATACAATACTTTTATTATACAAAATTACGCAATGTTTTACAAGAGAGGGGAAGTAGAAATAATTCCAGTACCAATAAGTAAATATTTACAATACTAGAAAAAAGTGAATGTGTTAGGCAACATAGAAATGAAAAGTGAATTTCGAAATCTTCGTTATAAAAAATAAAAAATAAATGAGGTTTTGTAGCATCAAGGCTTGGTATCAACTGGGTTATAACTCAATATACTTTCTAAATCTTTTACTCACAATACCGCTTACATCTCTTGAGAGAGAACGAAAAGCGGGCTATAACAGTCTTGCGTGGCTGTGTTGTCCGCTGTAATTACAAACTTCGTTTTTAAGATATTCTTAGTATTTTTTTTTATTTCTGGCATTCCATCAAGGGAAAAGAAAGAAAAAAGGGAACCTAGCTTTTATGTAATTTAAATCAAGCTAGCTTTTGTTGATTTCTAAAAAAAAGGAAAATTTCCTAATGGAAAAACGCCAAAAAAATTCTTTTTTTTTAAATAATGATCCAACATGAACAGCAATTAAATGGTGAAAAAGAAGAGCAAGCGCATACTCGTATATAGATATGTACAAAAAATATATCCAATAAAGTGTGATGAGCTTGACCAATTTACTTACATAAATACCAGGCATATTTTGTATAAGTATGCATGCAACTACATATGTAACTATGTAACATCTATTTAGATGTATGCGGCAACAAGCAGTCAGGCACACAGCCACGCGCCACGCAAACTTTAATGACCGAAATTCGAAATTTTATTGATTTATTTATATGATTATAAATTTAATCAAGCACATATACATGCATGCATATATATGCTTACGTTTAGGTTTTCCAGACCATTGCAAAATTGGTTTATTTGAAATAAAATTTTCCAGCAATTGTAATTTGCAGAATATGCCGGTTGCAATCCGTTTCAACCGTTGCAATCCAAATAAACACAAATATTTGGTCTGATTAAGTAAAAATAGTTTCAAAACTAGTTCATTTATTCGAAAAGATCTTCCTCCAAAAAAATTGCAAACATATCGATAATAAGTATGATTTTTGGTCTGATTAAGTAAAAATAGTTTCAAAACTAGTTCATTTATTCGAAAAGATCTTCCTCCAAAAAAATTGCAAACATATCGATAATAAGTATGATTTTTTTAGTTTTAATTTTTTAACAATTATTCAATTATTTTATAAATTTTTAAAATTATCGTAAAAATTGTTTTAGTTTCAATATGAAAATTTCTCTCTCGTCGTGACTATTATACTTTCTCAATTAGTTTTTATCACAAAATTCATTTTTCAGTGCGCCCACAATGGTCACCCACGAACTAATAAATGAATATTTTATTGCAAAAAACAGCAACAGCAAAATGCCTAAAAATTCAACAACAATACCAATTGAAGCTGTCTGCATGCCAAATTATCAGAGCATTTATGCACATATGTATGTATGCATGTATAAGTACATATGTAATAAAAATAGCGCCCACAAACAATAAAAACAATTGAGTTTTATGACAATTTCAAGATGTTTAAGTCATATAAAAATGCCTGTATATGTGCATATGTAAGTCTGTGTATGTATGTATTTATATGCACTGGTTGGTTAATGTACGCACATTTAATTTGTAATGAGCACACTTGCAATCAATTTTCTGTTCATTTATTTACATACAAACATATACTCATATAGCCATATCAATAAACATAATGCTCAAGGCGTACGCATATATTGAAATATATTCACACAGACATACATATGTACAATGCCATTGCATTCATTGGCAATGCGACCACCCATTTCCAAGAAACTGTGAATTTTGCACGCAAATGCGTTTTGTCTGAAACGCTTGTCAGTTTAGCGTGAATATCAGCCTCTCGTCTTTTGTTGCATTCGTACCACCTCCTCTGCTCTGCATTGATCCGGCAAATCGTTGAAATTGTTTCACTAAATATTCGCTAAGTGTTGATAGGACTCACATGCTCCTTCACATATAGATATACTAATTTACGTACTTACATAAAATTGTATGTGTGCAATGCATTCAGCATTATTTTCGTTGTCTCAGAACAGCGACACATCAGATGTCATTTCGAATCGCTACTTCTGGCCTTAAGGAAATTTTTTCGATCAAATTAAGAATGAGCTAAGCGACTTCTAGAAGCTCGTAAATACTTGTATATTGTATACAATCGGAGTTTCAATCATTTCTAAATATGAAAAGATTATTCAATAAAAAAACCTAGAAATATATGGAAAATAAAATAATTGTGTTTTGAAATGAAACTACTCTACAAGCAGAGCAAGGCGTTAAAATTTTGTTTAATTTGTTGAAAACTCACCTATAAAAACCTACAAAAAAATTTCGGTACTTTAATTTGTGAAAAATTGTTTGGGTATGCAGTAGAGCTCAAGATTTTGTTCGAACATTTACGAGCAGCTCGAGCGTTTGAGCAGTGAGCATTCGCAGCCTTGTTCATTGTTCATTACTCGAAAATTTTCGAGCACGAGCTTCAACAGTTTGAACTAAATCTTTAATATTTTTTCTCAGCACTTTCTTTTGTAAAATTTTATGTTTGTTTATGCAATGTGTAAGAATCGTTGAAACGAACAATATTTCACACTTTTTGTTGCTGCTGAACAGTTGAGCAATAAACGAGTGCCCAGTGAGCGTCAAGCTACTCGCATTGCTTATAAGCTTTTGTTCAAATAAAGTAAATTTTGTAAACTTAGAAAAAATAACTTCTAAGATATTATTACAATGGGGGTTTTTGTGCCTCAGTGTGTGTACTCAAAGCCACTTGTTAGCTGTGTGTAAATTTAAAATTTGCGCTTTCGTGGTTAATTTTCCGCATAAAGCTATTAAGAATTAGCTGAGAATGGCTTATAAATCTTTACTCGGGTATATATGTATAAATATATAATTTTTGTAAGAACTTACAAATTTTGAAGGTTTTGTAGATGAATTTACCGCAACCAAAAATGATTTTAGTGATTGAAGAGTAAAATTAATAAAATTCGGTGCTCTACTCACTCGATATATTCAGCGGAGCCCATGGCTTGTACTTTGCTTTATTAGAACTTATTTCTGTAAGAGATATTGTTAATTCTCGAAGCCAGAGTAGCAGGCTGAGAAGGTGCTGAATATCAATTTTATCTTTCATACTTTCATTATATTCAATACTTTGGCCTTAACTTAACTCCAAGATGTAATACCGACGGAGTCATACATTGAAAGCTCTTCAGCCTTAAAAAAATCGAATATCAGTTTGTAACAAAGGCAGAAATGCAGAGGATTAAAAGATCACCCATACTTCGAGGAGGATTAAGAGATCACCCATACTACACAAATGGAAAGACTGAAATTCTATAAAAGTAACCTTTTCAAAAACGCAAGACATTTAGCTCTGAAAGTCCCTCAAACGTCCTATTGGTGGCATCTGCTCATTTCGTCTTAAAAGGAGGTGCGGTGTAACATAATCTAGACTATTTTCCTATCAATGGCATAATTGTGAGGAAGTCGTAGTAGTGGTAAACATATCCAGCGCACTCTTCATTTTTCCAACATAACCGAAATTAATATAACCTCCTCACTTCCCTTCTCGCTATATGAAAAGTTAAAGCTTGAGTGATTTTATATCTAACCAAAGCTATTTCTTTGACGAAAAATCACTTTGCGATGTAATGAATTCCAATATATTTATATATGTATATATTCATATATAACCTTATCAGTATGCCGTTTGATTTACGAAATATCTGCAGAATGGACACACCAAAGTGCAAAACTGTGACTGCCGCAGCTTACAAAGCACAATTTCCATTTATTCATTATTTACTCGGACACTCATTGTATTTCACACCCGTTCCTAATGTCCTTATCAGCAGCTTTGATTTGTTGCCATATTCCTCAAAACCGCACTCAACACAGCACACAAGCTACAGCTAGATTTTGTGGACAACATGAACTTTGTCTATGTATTGCATGTGTGTTGTATGTGTGTGTGTGTGTTGCAGCTGCCACATTTGTTGCTGTTTGTTGCTGTTGTATTTTGGTTAACTTTGAGTGTAAAATGTGGCATGGCATAGCTTAGCATAGCATAACCACATTGTTGCCACTAAGTAAAGTTTCACCGGAAACCACAAAAAAACACATACATACAAAAGTACATACATTCTCACACTCAAAATGTCGCATTGAAATTTCTAAAGTGTCCAAAAGATAATGTAATGTGCATAAATAAATATATTTTCTCACTTGTTGATGATATTCAGTGGTGTGTGTGTGTGTGTGGATTTGTATGTGTGATTGTGTGTTGGGTAAGCTACGAAAATTGCTTTAATAATTACTCTAGAGGCTCCTAACAGATTATATTTATAATTGTTTTTCTATGTAAGTGTGTAGCAGCTTCTCTATGGCTTTTTGGGTTGGGTAAATGTGTTTTTATGGCTTTCCATTCATTTTACACTCACATTTAGCCTCCATTGTCTGTGTTGCAACTTGCAATTTGCCAAATAATAATATTTTAATTAAAATTCTATTGTTACATTCACCTAATGAATGTTATGTGGCGACTTATAGGTGCAAGCAGCATAGGAAATAATACTTTTGCTCGTACTGCGGTATTTTTTTTTTTTTTTGATAAATAATGGCAATTATGGCCAGAAAAGGAAAAATTAGATTAGGTTTTTTTCATATTTTCTTCTTCTCCTTCCAAGTCTTCAGTATAAAAATAATTCTCAAACAGAAAAGGACAATATCAGTAAATTGTATTTTGAGCACATTTTGCACTCAAATTTTTAAGTAATAAAATATTATGAAATTTTTTGTGCCATCTTGATTAGCTTTTCTTAAAACAAACCTGAGTTCTTGGTATAGCAAGCGCAACGTCATTAAATACATATTCAACTTGTGTAGGTATGGACTCCACCTTTTTAGCAATAAAGTATGCCGACAAAGAAACTTAATGGCCTGCAGCTCATATTATATTAAAAAAAATGATTTTATTTTTCGGCTATTTAACAACGCATCATTTACATTAGGAGAAAAGCTTTGGTTGTTATATCTCATAAGGCTACCTTATGCCTTATTGCATAATAATTTTTATTTAATGTTACCGTAATAAATTGTCAAATTGCGTTGGGAGCGAGATCAGACGTTTAGACCGCTTTCTGGTTCTTAAACTGTGGATTTATTTTATTTTTGTAATAAATATTTTGGCGATATTTTAACAAAGCTCTTAAAGCAGAAATTAAAATTTTATGATATGACTACGCCCCTGCGGTTATTAATATATATATACATATAATACGTATGTATATAATGTATTATATTTAAAAAAAATGTTCAACACCTTAAACATTTATGGCAAAATTATTTTTAAAAAATTTTATACGTTTTCATACCAATATTTCTTAGACTGACTACTAATTTCCTATTAAAATCTCTTTTCTTTTCAGGTAATAGTTATCATCAATTAACATATTTGTATATTCAAGGTATGTAGGAAATATTTAAATAAAGTGAATAAAATAAAATAAAATAAATGAAATAAAATAAAAAATTTAATAAATTAAAATTAAAAGGAAATAAAAGGAAATAAAGAAAATAAAATAAAATAAAATTAAATTAAATTGAACTAAACATAATACAATATAATTAAATAAAGTAGAATAAAAATACAAAAATGAAATAATTTTTCAAAGAAACGAAATTAATTTGGAACTGATTGGTGCTCAGTTCATCATTAGCTCAGAATATTTGAAAAATAACGCAGCACTAGTGAGGTCCTATTTTAAGGCTCAGCTCAAGATTATTTCAAGATTTTTTGTGTGATCTTTTATTATAACACATTGACTGCCGTAACTTGAATTTCAAGACTCTGAATTTAAAGCTTTATTATACCTCTAAGTACTCTGTAGAAATGCGCTTTAATAATTTTTTAGTAACTTCAACGAGTTAAGGTTTTTTTTATGCAAATATCAACTAATTAATCCAAAGATTTACAAAAAATATCTTCTTAGATAATTCATCTGTTACTTTTTTTTAACGAAAAATCCGGAATAATTTCTTTACATTTATTTTCACTTATTTTTCTTTATTTCGTTTTTGTAATTTTAAGGTCAATGGTAACCTACACAAATAGTGGAGTTACAAATTCAGAAGCAATATTTTTATGTAAATATCTTCAACATCCTTTCATATTTGTATGTAGTCAATTCAAGCGAAAGTCATTCAGTTTCAAACAACTCAAGTACAGATTAAAAAAAAAACAGACTAAAAATAAAAAATAAAGCACAGAAATGGTGCTGAAATGAGGGCTTTGTGCAAATACTCGTTAAAAATTTATAGATTCACAAGATTTAGCTTAAAAGTGGCAAAGCTTAAAAATAGCATAATAAAAATTAATGACAGTAAAAAAGAGAAAAATTCAGGCAAAATCTGGAAGAATAAATATACAGAGAATTGCTCGAAATAGCGATGCAAAAAAATAAATAAATAATAATAAAAGTGAATACTTGAAGTAATGAATTCTAAAATATACGGTAGATAGATGCATCTCCACTCTTACAAATGTACAAATACGAACATATACAGACACACAGTGAATTTTCGTGAAATATACGAGATATATATCTAAATACACATATATAATATATATACATATTTATAAAGTTTTCAAAGTAGAACGTTTGCTGTTTTATTTTCATATATATGCATTTGCAAAAGTATATATGTACATACTTGTATGGATGTGAAGTGGCTAGGGGCTTGGCTTTCTTCTACTCAATTCTACTCTCCTTGCTAGTTCGCTGTCATTGCTATCGCTTGAGTTCAAGTATTTCAAAAATTTGCAAAATAGTGCAAGCAATTCAGTGCATACACACATACATACATACTTATTTACACATATACTTAAGTTCAATCCGCGGGAATAACGCCGTCGGATAAGCAAGCAAACAAAAAATGGAAAATACAACGAATTAAGTGCAACGAAATACTTAGCTGTGTATGAATAAATAACTAGTTACTAAAATATTTAAATGATTCGCTATTGAACTTTTTGACTACTTGACAGACTTTCAAACTGATTGACTGACTGTAAACACACTGCAGCAGAATCATTTAGGCGCGCACTAGAAAACGCTTGTAACGAATGGCAGCATGTAGTGGATTTTTAAATATCTCAATTCCACGAAGTGAAGAGGAATTTCGCTTTCATTACTCAAAAATTCTATAAATAATAATACTTTCTGGAACCTTGAATGTTACTTAGCAGAAGATGCTAGATAAAGTTTTTTTTATATTTATAACATTTGCTTTTAGGAAATTTACTTGCAAGCGAAATACTTAATTTAAATCTATTGAGAGTGTGGTAAATTTCGTTGAAAGAATACAAATCGATAATGACAATTATTATTGTCGATTTTTTTTACAACAAGAATTATATAAGATATTTATATTTTTTTTCGATCAAATTTATTCATGCGATACATTTAATGAATCTTAAATACCAGAAAATTGCTTCTAAATGTTTCCAAAAATTATTATATATTTATTGTCATTTTTTTACGAATATTTTAATCTAAAAAATCTAAAAAAAAATTCAGGTAATGAACATTTTTTAAAGACAGCAATGACATTACGATATCATAATTAAATAACAAAATCATAATTAATTAACAAACAAAAATTAAAATAAAGTATAAAATAATAATAATTAATCGAAAATGTGTTAACTTTGAGAGACTATTTTCACAGCGGACGACTCGAATTTACTCGCGGTAAGGCATGCCTGTCGTAAGAGGCGACTAAAATTCAATAGTTCTCGCGACAGTCTGGTCTTTATACCGGAATGACCCGGATTTTTATCCGGCCAAGGACTGTCACTCCCGCAATATTCCCCGAAGCCCAATTTGGGGAAATTTCTGCGTTTACAACAACACCAACAGCAACTAAAACCAGATTCAACCAAAATAATATTTTCCTTTGCTTTTCACTCCTGCACAGTTAATGTCCTAGAACATAGAAAATTGTTTCTTCCATAATTTATACGCTACTAAATGAAATAGTTATGCACAAAGTATTACCGTTAAAGCTGAGAACACATTTTACGTTGCTACAATTGTTTAGTTACACTCAAAATTAAACAAACTAAGCTACTCGTAAGCTTATGGTGACAGCGCTAATTAGCTGAGGGCAGGAGGAGATTCAAAACGAGAAGGAAGTGAGAGAATTTTCAAGGTATAAAATTCACTTTGCAGTCAACTGCTAATTCTTCTGCTAATACTCATACACTCCGCGAATGCTAGAACAGTAAGTGTGCTGATGAACATCACTACGGCAACAACAAAAGCTACAAAGTTATATACATTTTCGCTTTTAGCATTGCAAGTGCATTAACTTTTGTGCATTACATTTATGCAAATGTTTTATTTATTTAATAAACTTTGTTTCTGGCAGTTGAACAATTTTATTCATATTTGCATGTACATATGTATGTGCATATGTTCTCGTATGTAGCAACAGCAAATATTGTTTATATGTATGTTGTTTGTAACTTTTTGAGTTCTTCATTTGTTAGCGCTGTAAAGCTAATAATATTCGGAATATAGGTAAAGGTAAAGGTTAAGAGCGGACTTTTCATGTGTAAAGCCAACATCAAAAAGGGCGAGAATCACACCAAATGTTAGAAGTTTTAAAATTTTAAATATTTTATGCACTACTTTACTGTATTAAAACTCTAAAAATAATATTAGAACAACATTTTTTTTGTATGTATGAACATACATATGTATATAAATGTCTGTATGCGCAGTCAAGGTAACACTACCAAATTTTAGTAGTAATAATGTAAAGACATATAAATATATATTTCATACATCAAAATTGACAGCTTGAAAAGTGACCATTGCCAAATTTGGCACAGTCGACAGTAAGACACACATCACACTGCTAACCTGTGCAGTATACGCTGCATGCAAATTACATTTTAAAAGTCAAGCAGCCACTTGATGGATGCATGGCTAACCGCAGTCCGCGTCTCGGTAAGCTTTTTAATGTCTCTCTTTGCTATTTTAACCAATTCTAGTAAATGCTTTTGTCATGGAGATAATAAATTTGTCTAAATCCTAATTCATGGTTAAGTTTTATTACTCTTAGAATTCTAATAAGTATGTTACATGTATGCATCTTTCTTGTGCTTAAAATAATTTTATTGCCCCCTAATTTTTGAATATTTTAATATATTTACATGAACCTATTATCTGGAGTTGAAATTCTTACATTTTTGGTAGATTTTTTGGGTTGATCTTATTCCTTAAAGAGTTGGGAAGAATGCTCTCTCGCGAGGTGGAAAGTTCTGCAGGAGGGCTTTCAGCACAGTATTAAGACACTGCAACATCCCGAATTAATCGTCGTTTTTGACTTTATATAATGTAAAAAAAGTGAAATGTTGACACTCAAATTTCCATTGCTCTTTAGTATAAGTTCAATTATACAATATTATAGTACTACTCTCAATCGGCCATCAAAATGGTTGACAAGTACTCTTTTGAAGCCTCTTTAACATAAATACGAGTACACTCAATGAGAGTGACACATCTCTATTTAATGAGCATTTTATCTTTTCAATAGTCACATGCATATAATCGTATTCATTTATCCATATAATGTCCTCATATCCATCTTAACCACATGCTTTTCAATGTGAAAAACCTACCTTTATCTATCTTTATCCTTACCCTTTATATTAAACGTAAAATAAACTCATATGCCTACTACTATATCCATTATGTGAATACATCCCATTCACTGTTTGTCCATTAAGCTGCAACATTTCAATCATTTCAAGGCAACCCTCACTGTCATAGAGCGTCAGATGAGTGGGCTACTCTCGGTTAAATTTATGTGAACAATATTTTACAGTCTCCCTTAAAGTTGAACACTTCAAAATATTTAAGACACTTAGAGCTGTTTCTACAAAAGTAAGCGATTTCTCAACCAGAGGATCACTCATGATTTTTATACTAAAATTCAAGAGTTCAATTCAGAATATGAGTTGACTCTTGATTGTAAAATGGGCGTTGGTAGCAAGAGTCCCATGATAATTTAATAATTTGGTGGAACGTATCCTAAATTGTACTCTTTCACATGAACACTATAGTAGACATTCGCAGAAGTAACATAATAGTTTCAGTCCTAAAAAAAAACTCAGTTCATTTATTTTCCCACATTTTTTATGGAAGAATGATGTTTATGTAAGATTAATTGATAAGAAACATATTAATGTAAAATTTGAGCAAACATTAACACTTAAAGGAGTTACTGTGAGTAGAGGTTGATATAGATAAGTAGAAAAATATGTCAACAAAACAGCGTTGCAAGTACTGCATGCATACTAACATATATACTTGTATTGTATATGTGTTACACGTACATGGTATATGCATATTTCAATACTCAGGCATTTTGTCTGCTTGCAGGCATTGAAAGTGTTTTCCATCAATAACTTATGAAGTGTGCTCGTAACACGCTAAAAAATACTTATGTACGAGTATGTATGCACAGTAAGAAGAAAAAGGTGAATAATAAAAAAAATGAGGGCAAAGGGTGTAGGGCAAATAATAAAGGTGAGCCGAGTGTAAGCTACTGCAGGTCGTTTAGCTATATGTACGTACAGCCTTTCAGCATATAATTAAATTAAAAAATATGAACAAAATTTGGAATACTTGGAATCGAACAATTTACGGGGAGGGATATTGAGTTCGCTTACAAACATTTCTGCATAAACTTCTATTAATTTAATATTTCACTCAGTTGATTTGACTTTTTGTACTTCTCTAGAGTTAAATAGGTGTGTGTATGTGGTTTTGTTTCGGTAGTTAGTCGAACTAATTGATTTATAACAATTTGATTTTGAAAATGTTAATCGCAAATCATATCCTACTCGTAGTATTCTAAGCAGTAGTCTGAACTCAAACAAAGCGTATTAAATATTTTTGCACGATTTGTAGAGTAGCAAAATTTGTATTGAAGTAGCGTTGGAAATACGAGTAAAAGTTAAGTGAGACAAATAAGCTGTTGCCAATATAATACTATTATTGTAATAAATAAAACATATTTTATTTTACAATAAAAATGCAGCACCACTGCAGGGCGTTGCGGGTGTGTTCTATGGAACGAATTCTTCGAATAAAATCTTGAATTATTATATTTTAATCCATTTTTACTACATATTATAAATAATAAAATTAATTCTATAAAGTTATTAACCAATGTCAACAATTGCTACCGACAATAATAAAAATATTCACAAATGTACAGTCGTGGTCAAAAGTGTTCGTTAGCCTGTCATTTTCTGTATTTTTTTATATTAAAGATGCAACGTTTTTTGGTTTTTATTATTAAAATCAAATATACACACGGAAGATGTGAGAAAAACTGTAATATTTAGTTGGTCCACGCTTTGGTTTGATGACAGGAACGATTCTTTGTGGCAGCAGTTAAGGCGCTTCACTTTGCAATCAAAACATTCTTCAGGTATATTTTTTATGATATGCTCTGTTCCTTTATTGTACGTTATAAAATATGCCATATATGGTGGATGGAGTTCAGATCTGGAGACTGCTGTGGCCAATCTAATAGATGATGTTTTTGTTTCTGAATCAGTCCATCGTAGCAGCTGATTCATGACAAGGACCATTGTCTTGTTGGCACCGAAAATTTGTGTTAAGGAAGTTTTCAGTGCATTTAAGTATTTTTGATTTTCTAGACGGCATCAGCAGCCATACAGCCCCAGATAATAATTTCGACGTCACCATGATTGACAGTAGGAAAAACTCAATCTGGTTGGTATTTTACTCTCCAACCCGCCGTCTTACAAAAGTCACACTTGGTGCACCAAATACCTATAGGTAGTGTGAAAGACATTTTCTTAAAGATTCGAAATTGACCCAAACGATTTTTGGCACGACTTTTTTCGAGCCTTATATTCTTTCAATCCAGCTTTTAGAAGCTTTCTTCTAAACGCTCAAGCACTGAAGGATTTTCTAATTCTTTCCGATAGAGAAAAAGAGAGTGCGCTTAAGGATTTCTTATAATACTTAAAGGACGCGAAGATAATAATTCGATCCTTCTATTCATTTGTTAAGCATTTTTTCCTCCGTTTTGGCAGCGTTTTGGACTGCATACTACGAACACCGACCTATTTGGCACGGATTTGAACCTGAGACTTTCTTTTCTCGCTTATAATAGGAATTCTGAATCGTTTTTCGTAAGAAAGCTCACTTTTTTGGGCGTGTATTTGATCACATTTGTTCACATTTTTACTATTTCATAAAAGCTTATGCATGCTTTAGTTAACAAGTAAAGGCAAGATTTGAAATGACTTGCATTTAAGTGGGGTACCTAACACTTTTGGCCATACCTGTATATGTATCGGTCTTTTATATAAATTAATTTTTTTTTTCTCTCTATTAAATCAGAACAAGAATAATTTTATAATTTGCATTTTATCTACATAAAAAAATGGCTTGAGTTAAGCCTTTTTTAGTTTTACTTTTGCAAGAAAATGCACACTCTTGTGAATAGTTATTGATAGTGGAATTCTGTCAAAAGTAATTAATTTGGAGCCGGATTAGTAAATAACTAATAACCGTCAAATGGTTTTCCAGAATTCAGAATTTTTTTTTCTTCCTTTTCATGTGGTTTCAGATAGTTTTTATAAAATTGTAAGAACTTTGGATTTTTATTATTTTAAATAGTTATTTTTTATTAGGAATGTTATCTTACTAAAACATGAAAAGATTGCTGCCTTTATACTTTTCATGAACATATTAAATTTGCAAAATTCAATATCGATGATTTCCAGTGTAAAAAAAAGCAATTAAAAGTTGATATTTTAATATTAATATACTCTTTCATGCTCAGAAAAATTATAAAATATCCTATTCTCATCGCTCTGTCCTCTTAATGAATTTATTAACAAACATCAACCTTAACACCTCCCAAAATTGGTTGACATACTTACATTGTTACATTGCTTTCGCTAAGCATAATTGTTAAGTACGAGTAATTTGTTTTTAACCGTAAATAATTTGTTTCTGATTAATTTACCTACACAAGTACATCTATACGTGCGTTTGGGTTATTGTTTTTCTAATTACATACATATCTATTTGCTTTATTGCTTTGAATGACATCATTTGTGCCCAAATAGAGGACACATGTACATATGGATGTAAATGCAAATGTGGTCCGGCCACAATCACGTCTTCTAAGTACTTATACATATATACATATTTACATGCATACATTAATTCGTAAATAATTCAATGTCTGTTTATGGAAAACTTGATCAAAGCAACACAAGCGTCTCGCACTCGACCAAACGCAAGTTTTAAGATCCCGCAGAAGCTGAAAATATTTTGTAAGAACATGCATAAATATATACAAACAAAAGTAACAACAACACATTACTTTGGTTTGCTCGTCTCTCGCTGTGACGCTGACAGCTTAATGTAAACCATTAATGCCACCAAGGATGTAACAAAAACAACAACCAATTTTATCACGCTAACAGAGTAATGAAGTGAAGTATAAACCCGAGTTGTGCGTGTTGGGATTTAAAAAGCTTTTCTCACCCTTGTCACCCACCAAAGAACACACCGTGGTGTTTGACCTTGATTAAAAATGTACAAATGCACTCATAAATATGTATATTCCGCTACCATTCAAAACCTTTTTCAGCATCCCATTCGACAACTCTTTGTGTGGAACGATTAATAAGAAGCTTCATACGACGAGTCGTGTCGGGGAGTCTCCTCACTTTGTACTTGCTACATTAACGGTGGCTGGTGGAACTTTCTATAGACTATTCTGCCCACTACTCAGGCGTTCAGTTATTGTTCATGGTCAGTTTTAAAATTCGTGTTTCGAAGACAATGTTGTTGTTGTTGTTATATACTTTGTGGTTGTGGTTGCCAATACGTTCGGCTTGGCTAAAGCTGTTGTTTGTTGCTTCTTAATGTTAAGCTTTATTTGACATTGGCCTTTTATTGTTTTTTTGTTGTTGCTACTTTGTGACACATTTAAATAATATAGAAACACAAGCAATTTATGATCAAATAAATGTACTTACAGGCATTTTACTATGTAACATAAATATGTAATTAGATATGTACGTATGTAAAGGTTGAAACATATTATGTTTTATTATATTGTTTCCTCTATGAGAGCATAACCCAAGAGATGATGGTTGGATATAATGGAATTTGAGCAAAACAGTTATGTCTGCATAGAAATTTAGATGCATATAATATTGAAATTATAATTGTTTGTAAAACTTACAACAATTATGTTTTGTTTGAAATCACCGACCATAATCACCGTAGTCTGACGACAATGCGGAAATATTTATAACTATCAGAAGCCTGTTGTCAGCGAAGCTGGCACTCCCCCTACCATAAAAAATGAATAAAATACGTATTATTTACACTTTTTTTTTTTTTGCAAATATATACGTAACTGTGTATGTAAGTACAAGATATATAAATATTTGTGTGAATATACATATGTAAGCGCCTCATCATCGACATCGTCTTGGCATACAGCGACTGTAATGATCATGCCAACTTGAAGATTTAGCGACTTTTATTTTCATTATTATATAATTACAAACAACATTCAAACAAGCATAAATTATATATATAAATTAAACTATTAGAAGAAAGTTTCGCTAAATAGAGTTAAATAAATAAATACATTTATTAGTTTTTATTTCTTCATAAAAAATTCAAAAATTTTCGCCTTTCAAGTAATATATGTATATAAATCATAATAATTGTGTATTAAATTGTCAGTGCTGTAATCGTAAATGTTAGATCGAAATTGGTCTTCTTCTACTGCCTATTTTTACTTCCGCATATCTCTCCCTTCTCTCTCTCTCTCTCCCCTTATGACAAAATTGTACATCACAAGATAATTTAGACGGCATGAGCAGCTTAATTGGTTCAGTTTAATTCAATTAAAATTTAAGATTTTTTTTTTTTTTGTTTCATTGAGAACCAAATACTATTCAATGAGCAAGCGACGCATTCCAAGTGACGTTATAACTAACATACCTTATAGCCAGACTGATGTGAAAAGAACTTGAGTAAAATTTTTCTGGTATTTTTTTGACACCTCTAAGAAACTTAGACACATGGCGCCACTTAAACTCATCAAACACATGAAATACTCATAAAACCAATATAAAGGCACCGCACAGCTCAAAGTGAAACTAAAAGACGAAAAAAATATCAATCATAGAAGCATACATACACACATATATCGCCCTGACAATGAGAAAAACTTCGTACTGTACTGACTGGCGTATCGATGACTTTTCAATTTCCATTTAGTCCGCGCACTCCTGCCAACGAGCCAAGTACACTTGTATTTCAATACAGAAAGTAAAAGCTGAAGCTGACACAGAACGAAGCCTTGGCCAGAGTTGGCTGGTGTGGAATCAAGTCATCGTGATTCAATGGCATTCAACAAAATTTAACGCTCAGCAGCGGGAGATGAAAGATGATACTCACTGTCAGTTGCCACTTACCACATGGCACTGCAAACATTATCGCATATACAAGTATGTATATATGTAGGTACATACATACATACGAGTAGTTATTCATTCGCGCGCCTGCTGTCTCCTTTATGTTCCGCTGGAGGACGTTGGTAAGAGGTTTGTTTGGCGCATATTGACGGCTGAAAGTGAATGAAGTTTCGAGTGGTCAGTCGTGACTGAAATGTTATATATAAGTATACTTGGTTGTGTAGGAAAATAAAAAATATTTAGATACGCATATGTACATTAACTCGTATATGAATAGACATATTTAATTTTAGTGAACTATTTTTTAACAATGATGACAGAAAATACTGTTAAATATATCGTTTGTACTACATTTATAGTTTTTATTTAATATTTGGGGCTGAGTAATATATGAAAAAATCTCAACAACAACAAAAAAATTCCGAAAGTACTAAAAAGCAAAACTAATGAATATCCCAACCTTAGCCTGTGACCAACTTCAGGCTATACATCTTCCAATGCAAAAAGAATTATCGAATTCGGACTACGTGGTAACGGCAGATGCGGTCATTATATGTTGAAATCCATGAATCATATCCCCTCGCATGCCCCTCTGATTAAAATCTTTTTCAACTATCGTTGGTACCAATTTCGAGCTATACCCTTTACAATAAAATAAAAGAATCATCATAATTAGAGCAATCTGTAAAAGGTTATCCGTGGTCATACATAAACAAAAAATATATGCGACTAATTGAGAACCTTCTTCTTCGTCGATAAATGAAATAAAAAAAGGATTTATACACCTTATTAACTATTTTTGGCTTTAACAGATGTACAGCGGCTGTACTGCCTACAGAATTATAAATATATATATATATATATATATATATGTGAATGTAAAAGATTGTTGATGTTAAGCATGGGGAAGAGCAAGTTTTAATAGCAGAAATTCGAATTATATTTAATTTTGTTTTTTTAAGTAGCTATAAATAATCAAGAAATTATAATAAACATTCAATTTCCTTATACAGAATCTCTTAATACTTGCAAGAAACATTTGTTTCAACGCCTTTAATTGGAAACTAGTTTCATCATCAACATAATCATTACCTAATATAAGTTTCTAATAAAAATGTGACGCAAGTTTTCGTCATCTCTTTAATACTATAACAAAAAAGAATGCAAATACAACCAAAACAAACAAACAAAACATGTTTTTTTTTCTAAAAAAAAAAATATTTGTAAAATATCTTAATCTTGTTCGGCTGTACCGTGAGTAACCCTACAAAGAGATATAACAAACAACATTGGAAAGTGAAAAAAATCCTTGGTTACTTATATGGAAAATGTATTGTCTTACAGGCAAGATTTCATATGCACAAATAACGGCTATCTCAATGCGCACCCAAATAACATAACATATTAGTAACCCTATAATTGACCCTATAATTAAATAAAATTCGTCACATTGCATATGTTTAAATATAACTATATGTATGTTATATTTGTACATACATATATATATACAAACAAATATAAATTCCCACACCTGTTAATTAAAAATATATTACCTAAAAAAAAATTATCGATTAAGAAATTATTTAATTAATTCACAATAGTCGTAGTGTACTCGTATGTACATTTATGTAAGTGCCATTATTAGATTCGAAATTTGTTGCTTCTTCTTTTGTGGTTGTTGTTGTTGGCACAGCACATGCCAGACATAAAAGCGCCAATTTGATTGCAAATACAGGAATGTTGGTATTAATTGCGCCAACTGGTTTTTATTTATTTTTGTTTTAATTTTTTTTTCTATTAGAGTGCTTGGCTTCTGTCAGTCTCTTATCTGTGCGAGAAATTGCAATACAATGAAGTTGAAAGCTTGCAAGCATCTACATATGTACAGTGGGTCAGAGTCGAAATGAGGCGGCATTTTGTGTTATTAAAACTCTTAGATTATCGGCATTTTCTGTTATTTATGTATCCCTCACATTTCGGTAAAATTAAGAGGAAAATATCAACTTTGGTTGAAGATTGTTGATTTCCAAAGGTCTATTAGATTTTTTCCCCAAATATGGTATCATTTCTGCTACCTTTTTATGATTGGCTCTTTATAACTGCTGAAGCGATTTTCGGCCGAGGTCCTTCCCGCTTTGTGTTGTTCAAAAAAAAAAGTGTCTTGAGATGATTATCACCAATCCTTGGAGTTTCAATGAAATTAACAAAATATTGGCCTCAGGTCTTTTTCTAAATAATTCGAAAAAACCCAATAGTTTATTGTTTACTTATATAAAAAAACGTAATTAAAAGAAACTTAAAACAAGAAAAAAAGTATTGAAAAAATTCCAGGAGCCAGTGTAATAAATCAGCCGCCACCAACAGACACGAGAATAGGTCAATTGCGTTTTTTTATGTTTTTTTTTTATGAATATAAACAAATACCATTAGTGCCCACAAAACATATGTATAACTATATATATATAAATACTTGTATGCATACATAACCATGTATTCCACATAATTTCTAAACTGCATTAAAAATATGAAAAGCATGTTGAAACCATTTAAATGACGTAAAAATATGAAAAACTACAAGCACGAGCATTTCCAGTTATGAAAAATATAATTTTCCGAGAATATATTAAAAATAAATTTGTGATATCAAGAGAAAACCATGGATACTCTCACATTATGTATGCACACACACGTATGTACGTAGATAAATTCGTTGGCGAACGTTGAAAATACAAAATATTATTTGCGCTTCCTCCGATAAATTACTTTCAACTTCCATAACGCATTAAATGAAAAATATATATATTCATAAATGTAAACACAAAATTTAATTGATCGTAAAAGTGCACAGAACCGTGAGCAGACAAAAATTTGAAACGCATTTTTTCACATTTGCGCGCATATATATATATATGTATATGCATAAATAAGTATGTTTATGTATTTATGAAGGAATACTCATTACATACATACATATGTATATGATTTTCACTTCTATTTGATGCTTAATACAGACGCCCTTATCTGCATCCATATCCAACTGTCAATTCATATTTTTGCAATCACACACTCGAACATGTACAATGAATGCAATCATAAATGTCATGCAACAATTGTATATACATATGTATATACATATGTATATACATATTATTTACATGTTTTTTGTTGCTGTTGTTGCTACCTTAACGGTTCACCATGTCGTTGGCAGTGATTTTAATTATTTCTGGCATTCAAGGTGCATTTTGTCATCGCGTAATTTAAGCACAAGAATTCAACAACAGCAGCAACAACAGCAGCAACAATAACAACAACATAAACAACATGTCATGCTTTACATGTACACCTTTAATTTATTTATGCTTCTTTTTGTATGTCATACATTGATACATATGTAGTAATGATGATTGGCTGCCAGAAATCCGCGCAGCCCAGATCTCAGTGTAAATTACAACCTGAGCTCAGTCGCTCATTTGCGCCTACATATGTCATCCATCGGCGATGAGCTGTCTCTTATAGCATTTTACAATAAATATGTAAATTGTTGCCGCTTTTCATCGCCTCGCAATTACCCAGTGGTTGTTGTTGTTGTTGCTGCTGTTCTTGGCGCCGGCTCTTGGCAATGACTCGCTGTCTGCGGCGACCGATAGAAAGTGGGCGTGCAATTGACACATTTTCCTACGTATACTCGCAAGTACAAAAACAAAGCCAACGTTTGTGCACAATCAAGCGTAGTTGAATGAATATTACATGCATACATTCGTATATACCTACATATGGTGCATATAAATATAGAAATTTACAAGTACTTATTTGGAACAGACAATTAGCTGTGATTTTGCTATGAAAGTGCAATGAACAAACGACACTTCGGAGCTGGAATAATTCGGAAAGACCTTTTTCTTAATTTCCGTACAGAATTTTCAACCTTAAAATTAACCCTTGTTTAAATATACGCATACTTAGATACCTTCATACACACCTGTTACATGCGTTTATCAGCTTCACCTTCGGATCAAAATTGAGTCCAATGATAGGCATTGATCTCGCGAATCACAAGCAGTACTGAACAAATGCTTCTCCTATAAATTCGGCTGCAGAAATATTTAAATTTGACCGAGCAAATTCTTTAGGTCAACTATAAGGCAATAAATAATTAAATTTAACTCAAATAATTTTACTTTTTCAATAAAAAGTCTTGAAATGCGGTATTTTCGGTTGCTGAACAATATTTATTTCTGTTTCTCTGTCAAAAATACATATAAGTATGTATGTATTCTGTGGTAAATACCGATTCATGCCACTTCGCATCCGAGCTTCACGCGTGGGTTTCACGATCAACTGCAGTTTGTCTTTGTTTAGATTTTAGCTTAATTTTGATATTTTTACTTTTGTTTATGTAAATGTATGCTTCCTTTACGATCGAACTTTTTTTACTCATTTTTATGCTTTTCTCATGAGCTCGACCCTGAATTGACTTGAACTTGGCAGTGAATTTATTTAGCTGATTTGCTTACTCAATAAATATGTATATATTTTAAAAATATGATTTATATACATAGCTCAGTTATATTCACCCGCTAGTAAATTCAACTGCAACTATTTAAAATAGTGGTTATCAAAACCTGAACTTGGAAAGTTAAAAAGACTGAAATATTTGGAAAATAATAATTGTATTTTCTATAAATTACCATTCCCTGTCGATGGACAACCGCAATTAAAGTAGAAAAAATTGTTTATTAAATTATTTTCCTTTAAATTTGGGTGTGGGTATGGCCAGGTTTCGAACTCATGAGACTTAAGTACCAATTCGCCATATATAATCTGTAAAACATCATAAGAAGATTACAGAATATTTGCATAAGTGCAACTAATTTATTTTTACACACGCAATTATTACCAGTAACATATGTGCACACCCTGTATGAGTTATTTATATCTACATACGTATATCTCTTTCTAAATGTTACTTAAAATTTATTTATTTATTTTATATCTTTTAGTGTCGAGTTGCTAAAGCAGCAGCAGTTAGAATATGTTAATTGAGCAATAAATTATGAAAGGCCAAAAGATATTTATATACATGTGTCTGTACGTTATGTCTAAGTAGAAATATTTCGTATACTTTTGCATTTGTTCAACATAATTTTTCAGTTGCCAATATGACGTAACACAGAACTTTTTTTAAACTTTTTCTAAATGTTTGTATATTTTATGAGGTAAATAAATACATAAAGTTTTAATGATCTTCGGCATCAAGGACATGATTATGCTATTTTGATTATTTTGCACTCCAAATTTCCTAAGAAACTTTTTATTTATATTCCCAACTGAGATGATTATCGTTGAGAGCGTTTCGTATGAATCTCTTAATGTATGTTATGCACAAGCTTATTCTGCAATGTCCATATGTATGTTTATCAGCCACTCAGCGTTCAAACACTTTTGTTACCTGTTCTATGTTAAATAGTGCAGTCATCAAATTGAATGAATGGAATATGAGTTTTGAAGTGGTTTTCAGCGAAAACTGATTTCCGATGTGTTTTCGTTTAACGGATTTTATTTGGTGAAAACACAAGTTTTGACGCAAAAACTAATATTTGCCACGAAAACATGAAAACAATTTCGGTCCGAAGAAGGTATTAGTAAACAATTAGAAATTATATCTAAGCCAAAGGTTGTTAAATTTTATATGCATTGCGTACTGCCATTCGGAAGGCCTGGGTTCGAACCCAGGTTCGAGCAACATCCAAAATGATAGAAAATTTTTTTTTCTAATTGCGGTCGCCCTCGGTAGGAAATGTCAAGCCCTCCGAGTGTATTTCTGGCATGAAATAAAGCTCCTCATAAAAATCCATCAGCCGTTCGGAGGCGGCTTAGAATAAACTCTAGGTCCCTCCATTTGTTGGTAAAAACATCAAAACGCAAAACCACAAATTGGAGGAGGAGCTCGGCCGAAAATCGCTTCAGCGGTTACAAAGCGCCAAATATATATATGTATATATATATATAAGAATATATAATAGAGCGCAATCTACCAAGCTATTAAATTCGTCAGTTTTTGAGATTGACATCTGAAATTTGCAAGTTTTATAATCAAAATTTGCCTGTGCCATGAACATACGTTTAAGCCATTCAACCATTAAAAATTTTTCAAAACATTTTCAAACGGCTGAGTATACTAAATGTGTTGCTTTAGTTTTGGCTACAAGCAAAAATTTACTTCAGAATTCATCTTTTGTTTAGAATAGATTTTCAGAGCCCGGTAACATATATGAAATAGATTTGAATTGCTTATTTGAGATTCTATGTTACGAAGATTTTTTTTTCAAATGGCCCAAAAAAAGCATTATATAAACAAAGAGAAGATGTGAGCACTTTAATTTAGAAATTTAATTATAAAATACTATTATTAATGCCATTCAGAAATTTTGGTCGAAAAGTTCCATTTTTATTATTCATTAAATCCACACTATATCAGAAAAAGTTCCATGAAAAAGGTCTATTAATATTTTAATTTAAAATATTTGCCTCTGATATGAAAAATGAAGCATAAGCAATCCATAAGAGCATATGTATGTCTGTATGAGCAAAGTGGTAATTTAATGCATAAATTTACAAGTAAACATACATTTCTTTATATATTATATTTGAGCACATTCATATTTCAACGGGTTACTTCCACATACATACATACATATATCTGACAAATGAGCTCCAATAAATCTGAAATTTACTTTTCGGTTGGTAATTTTTTAATATGAAATCCAATTATCTAACCATAAATACTCACATCTCCAAATACTTCCATAATGCCAAAATAAATGAATGATTTCACCACTCTATTTAAAGCGGCATAAAAATATTTTTTTTTGATTGCGGCAGCCGTTAGCCGCGTATCAATGGAAGAACATAAAAATTAAAAGAAAAAAGTGTTACAGATACATATAAACATTTACATGTGGCCGCCTCAAAATGATCTCAACTGTATACGGTACATAAATTAAATTTTTAAGCAAATATAATTTAAAAAAAAACTTCATTAAAATTTGATACTTTTGCTGGGGGTTAAGTTCAATGAATGAGTGGTCTCCTTAGACGGGTAACCACGTCTTCCGAAGAATTATGTATTAATGTGTTTACATTTTAATTCTCAAATGTTTAAAATATTATTTCTCTAATGCATAAGTTATATTTACATAAATACATATGTAATTGACGCTAAACTAAAAATTCTTGACCATTTTTTTTTCTCTTTCCAGTTGTTAATTTTTGAATTGTGAATCAACGGCAGCCTTCGACTGCACTCACGCGCATATGCACGTTTAGACATAACTCCAATGCAGCTAAGACTTCAATTTCAAACATATCTTAATTTTGAAAAACATTAACTACACTGAATACTCAAATAAGCATCAATTTAAAGTGCTAAAAACAATTACATATTACCGTTGATTATTCATTTTATGAGCATTGTATCATTGTGAACCAAACAAAACAACAATGCGGCTGTTAATTTTCCTTTTGGCCTGTTGTAAGTAGAAAAAATTTATTAAAAAAAAATTAAAAATTTATTTTTAATGCTAGCAAATATTAATTAATAACTTATTCTCATTGTAGGGTCACCCTATATTAATGCATTACACGCATCTGCCGCTTCAGCGGGTGTTTCTTTTACCAATGATGCATACGGTGAAATGCAGCACGCATCAAATACACAATATGCTGCATCGAAGACGCTACGCAATCGTCGTATGTACGCCATGTGTCCGCCTCATTTCCAGCGTGTAGGCTTGGAATGTTATTCACTATTGCCACAAGCTAGTAGCTGGCTGGAAGCGCATTTTTTCTGTAAGGATAAAAATGCTAAATTGGCGGAACCACAGAATAAAGCAGATCACAAGTTGCGCGCTTTCCTTAAACATAACGATGCACAGAGTGGCTGTAAGTGTTAATTACATTAATATAAATACCAATGAAATAGAATCCTCTATTCTTTTAACTTTCACCTTATTACATGTATCATATTTTTCTATAGTAACTGGCCCTATTTGGATTGGCGCTACCTACGATTGGCAAAGTAACGTGTGGCAGTGGAGTATTAGTGGCAAAAATTTAACTTATGACGCCTTCAGTCGCATGGAGCCTGAGTAATAATCAAATTTCTTTACATATTACCTCCTATAATTATTTTTTCTTAATTTTGATAAATCTTTCGAGATTTTATTAATGAGCACCTATTTTGCAGGATCAGACAGAACTTGGAAAATCATTGTGCTGTGTTTGACCCAAATCTAGATTATAGGTAAGTGCAACATTTTCAATAACAATTTAAGGACTCATCCTCATATTAAACATATTTACTAATGCTCTAAAATAACAAAAACTTAACATTCGCTAAATGAACGAAGCTGGTATTAAAAGCTAGAGAATTCTGTGTAAATTTTTATGACCCGTACAAAGCTGAAAACTACATTCAGTTTATACATTAGACTTATACGCTTCAACTACGATAAAAGAGCGAATGATCAATTAAAGAAACAATTTATTATCGAATTTCAATCGTCAAAGAACGCGGTATTTATTCCACTTCTGATTTAAGCGAAATCATTTAAAGACAAATATGATATTCAATGCAGCATATTTCCAATCCGATTCCCATGAGTATATACTCAAAACGCAAGCAGTTAGGGTGTGAAATTGATGATCAGCCACCGATCACCTTGAAGATTTTAGCGGTTAAGTGACGTTTTAATGACATTTAGCGACTTCACACAATGTAAATTAACTAAAATGAAAATACACACTATACACTATTTAAAAATACAATAACGTAATAAAACAGAGAGCTTACCACATGAAGATTCACGTCCATTGCAATTCATAAAGTAAAAAAAAAATATCTTATTATGTATCCACCTATAAACAGATGGTCTGCTCGCCCCTGTCCGGATAAATTTCGATTTATATGCCAACACAAAATGCCTAAAGTCAGCGAGAGGAATCGTGGAAAAGTTTATACGCGTTGGAATGCAACCTACCCCAATGAGTATGCAAATGAGGTAATATTGGAGGTGATGGATCAGCCAGACAGGAATGGGCGCAGGTAAGTGTGATGTACATGATGTGCATAATAATTATCTGTGATGGAAAATTTATCTAAATGACTCACTTCTATACTATACTATACACTATACTATATACTTATATTGAACTATAGTCTGTAAATTGTTTCTATTCTAAAATATAATATTTCGGGAGCAAGATCGATTAGTTTTATCCCCCATTTTTAAAAGCGCAGATGTAGTTCGTAAATTTATTACCAAACAGAATAATATCAGATATGGAGAACCTTTATTCACAATAATTGTTTAGTATTTATCTTCTATTGTATAAACGAATTGCAAAATGTAATAATATCTGAAGTATGTAGAAGGTTAGACTGCCCATGCATTTTCCACAGCATCAGTTTCTGAAACATTATTATCTAAATCTTTCTCATCTTCCTCATTTGCACCTTCATATACTTTCATTCTTTCTTCATCTTCTGTTACATCCTTTTTTGATACGCCATCTTTTGGCTCTTCTTCACCAGTCGTTAGATACTGGTCCCAATTGGTAAGCCGTTTCTGCACTTCCGCCTCTGATTCAACAACTCTGTAAATTTAACAAAGTGCATTAAGAAAAAGAAACGGCAATTTGTACAACAAAGTTCAAGCATTACTTGTATTTCGTCTTTCCGTCCCAGTGCTCTGCGGTCAGCTTTCGCTGTCCAAAATAACGTCCATGCATCATTTGTATTACCACATCCGCTTCTTCTGGATCAGCCATATTAATTTGTGCGATGCCTTCCGGATGCCGCTGAACATTAAAAACATATTTATATTTATTGTAGTTAGGTGTTATAGATATCTACACTTACATCATATATGACCACCTTTCGCACGGTGCCACATTTGCCACACTCTTCACGCAGATCGTTCTGATAGTCCAAAATGAGTTGTACTTCCTTTTCGAAAATGCTTGGATCGAATAGGTTTTTGATGATGACCACTTTCTCGTTCTTCGAACGCTCACCACGCATTTTTTCCGGGCGCCAGTCGAATAGTCTAAAAAGAAAATCACTCTGTTGTTAGTTCTAATTTACAAAAAATGTTTTTTTTTACACATGTTACTGCATTCCTAGTGGAACCAAAAACTTTCAAGGCCGAATACTCGTCACTTACTTTTCTTTCATTTTTTGCAATTTTTCCTTATCCTTCTTTTTTCGTTTCGGTTTTAAAGCTGGATTATATTCTCCGCGCATCTGGAACTGTGCTCGTTGCACACGGATTTTATTTCCCCTAAGATTATATTCATCCAAAATATTTAAAGCCAATCCCACCGATTCCACCTGCCAATATATATGTATATATATATATATATATTATCAATAAAATTTTTATTCTTAATACTCCTTAAAAACTTGAAACAAAATTTTAGAAATAATTTATACTTTCAGATCCAATGTTGTTGTGAAGGCTGTCGGCAGTGACGAACAAATTGTTCTGCCAAAGACGAGCGGTAAAGGTGGTCGAAACCGTGTTCGTCAAGGAAGGAGGCCCTCTAACCGCCCCATAAGCCGAACGACTACTGTGCATCCGAATGATATCGATTCCCAAGCCTCTACAAATTCCCTAACGACAGCGGTACCATACAACGAAATAGCTGTACCAATTATACGAATGTCCAATGGAACTAATAAAATTGTCCGTGGCCAAAGACCACGTGATCGAGGTCAAACACCCCATGATCGTATCGTATGGCGTCAAAGGCAAAAGGAGAAACGCCGCTTACAACGTAAGAGAGAACGTAGCCAACGCATGCAACAGCAGAAGGAACAGCGGTTGGCCGAACAACGTCGACGTTTACAAGAGAATCAGCAACGATTGCAGGAAGAACGTGAGCGGCAGCGACAACAGCAGCAGCTGCAGCAGCAAGAACAAGAACAAGAACAAGAACAACAGGATCAGCAACAAAAATCACACGAGCAAACCGAGCAGCCACCCAGACGAGAACTGGATGAATTGAGACAACGCGAAGCGATCGATCAAGAACGTCAACGACAACAAGAAATACAACAATCCGAAGCTGATTCCAAGCGACGTGAGTACGAGGAACGACACCGTGAATTGGAAGCGCTGAAAAAACAACTTGCTGAAGAAAAGCAACAACGTGAAGATGAATACACCAGTGCCGAACGCATAAGACAGGAGCGTATAAATCATCAGCGTGAACGTGAAGAAAAAGAACGTAAGGCGCGCGAAGAGGCTATGCGTAAAGCTGAGGAAGAGCGCGCCAAAGAGGAGGCTAAACGTGAACAAGAACGATTGGAAATGGAGAAACGTCAACGTGAAGAATACGAAGAACGTTTGAAGCAAGCACAAGATGAACGCGAACGCCAAATACACGAACAGCAGGAACGTAAGCGAATTGAAGATGAGGCTAATCGTCGCCGTCTCGAAGAAGAAGAGAAGAAGCGACAAGAGGAGATTCAGCGACAAATCGAAGAGGAAGAAAAACGACAAGAGCTGCAGCGCCTTGAAGAGACGCGTGAATTTGAGCGGCAAGAATTAGAACGACTCGCGGAAGAAAATCGACGCCGTAATGAATTGCTACGCAAACGTCAAGAGGAGATCGCACGACGAGAAGAGGAAGAACGTAAAATCTTAGAGCAGGAGGAGCGCTTAAAGAAGGAACTCGAAGAAACGGAAAGACGACGCAAAGAGGAACATGAGGCGCAAATAAGACAAGAAGAAGAGGCGATCAAAGCACGTGAAGAAGAGGAACGCAGAGCCGCCGAAGCAGCGGAACGACAGCGCCAAGAACGTTTCGAAGTGCTGAAAAAGGAAGAAGATAAACGTATACGGCTAGAGAAAAAACGCCAATATGCAGAACGACTATCGCGACTCTCGCCCGAAGATCAGCGTCAGTTCTTTGAGATGCGTAAACGACGAAAGTCAGAGAAAACACAAAAGCAGTTGAAACAGAAGCTCGCAGGCGGTAATGAGGCATTCATAGAGGAATAGAGTGGTAGAGAGAGGAAATTCACCAAAAGAAAGGATATTAGAATTTAATGAGATATACGAAGAAATAGCTTAGACATTGGTTAAGTCGTATTTTTCTATTAATTTTCAAATTATGTGAATAAAACCGCTAAGCGAATGTATTATTTTCCTTATCCTAAAAGAGAAACCTCGTTCAAAAAGAATTAGTAAAATAAGTTCATATTTTTTATAATTTAAGTCATTGCTGCCATTATTACTCCTTAAAATATTAATATTTATACATACATACATATATGAACTGCTTTTTGCTCTCCGTATTTGAATATCATTTATATGTGATCGATTAAGTAAATTAAATCGATTTCAAATTCTGTTTCAATAAAAGCACTACATAGTATTAGCTTTAGTAGCAGGCGAGCAGCAGTTTTAGCTACACTCGATTGTATAATTAAAAAAAAAAAAACATTATAATATTATATTATATATATATATATATAAACTCATTATTATTTTTTAAGTAGACTACGGACAGCCGAAAATATTTCGAAAGAAATTATTTGCGTAAATTGTGTTGTTTGTATATAAGATGTATGTATGTATGTATTTTGGAAAAGAGTTATACCGCGACGTAACTGTAATTTACAATTTATAAATATAAGATTCTATGTAAGAGAAATAGTTTTAATTTTATTTTAATGACAAAAACATGTGAAAGCACTTCAGAATAAAAATGTTGAAATAATATTTAAAAAAAAACACTGGAAAAATTTGTGTGTAAAAAAAGGAATTTTAGGAAAAATTGTGTTAAATATTATTTACAAATATAAATCGCATATAACCCCAAAAATCCTCACAAAAATTAAAAGGAAATAAGTAGTAATCATTCATTGCCGTTTCCAATATAATTTAATTTCCTAATAAAGTGCTTTTACATAAAATATAAATCAAAACTTTTGTCACTTTTCCAAAAATGAACATATCACGATATCTACAGCGCGCACTCTTTTCCCGCAGAAAAAAATTAAAATTATTTTTAATACGAAAAACTTCATTTTTTTATATTAATTTAACCTATATGTAAGGCTATGAAATATGATTTTTGCATCTCAATGCACATACAAATATATATGTAGATAAAACTACTAATATGTATACGCCTTTTTGTATTTTTAATTTTAATACAAAAGTTAAGTAACTGTAATACTGCTTGAATAATAACGTAAAAAATTCATGAAAACTTTTAGCCTTTTAACAAATATTAAAATACCATTTTTGAATTTTAAATGTTAAAAAAGCAATACTTAAACCATACTAATATTGGCGTTTTATATTTATATTCGTTTTCTAAATATTCAACAAATTATTGTTAACGAATTCGTATGTAATCGTAATACATATATAATACACATTTTTGTAAATACAAAACAATATACATATACATACATACGCATGCATATGTATATTGAGGAAAAACGAATAAATCTAAACCAATTCGAAATGTGAAACTAATGAACTAATTAAGATTTCCATCTAATTATTACCTCACAGTGTGTTTTTTTTTTGTCTTCATAATATATAATAATAAAGTAATGACAAATTATATACATATATATATGAAACGAGATCACACAATAAAAACATATTGCATTCTTCTTAGATGCTTGCACACATCATGCGTACCCATACTAAGTTTGAGGGCTATTATGTAATTGAACTCAAATAGAAAAATGAAAAAAAAAAACAGTGCACCGTAAACTAACTAACCATAGTTTAACACACACAAAAAAAAATTTAAAAAATAAAAAATAATAAAAACTTTTGTTATAAATTCATGTAAGTCCGGTATCAATACAGTAAATTATAAAAACAGTTTTTTGGAAATCAACAAATATACATATATACATATTATAACAATACAAACACATGTATGAACAAAAATAGATTGAAAGCAAAAATAAAGTTTTGAAAAATGCATATTAAAAACACCAATAATTAATGGTTTATTGTTTCAAAGCAAATTTCTACAAAAAATGGGCAGCACTATTAGCAACAATAAAAAAATATAATTATAAAATATCTACAAATCGACACTACGCAATGTGGAATTTAGAATTAAATCGTTGAATGTATTAAGGATAACCCGGATTTCTATAACGTTAGACATGACAAATTGTGGATGACGACGGTGGTCTAAATTGATAGAAAATATATCAACAACAAAAATTTATTAATGTTTCGAACGCTTTATCTAATAATCGAAAGACGCATTGGTAAGGGTAGAGAAATCAGCCGCCGAGTATCATAAAATAGAAGTACCGCCAAAACCTTTATACGTAAGACTCGAAACATTCAGATAAAGGAGTTCCGCAAAAGTATAATAGGACATTAAAGCCATTCAAAATCAATTTCGCTACTCACCTTAATATAATCACACAAGCCATCTCCCTTCAGCTGACCATCGGCTTCAGCATACAGTTTTAATTTATACTTTTGCGTTTGTGGATCGCGCATTATCATGCCACATTTACCCATCAGCTCGGCGAATTCATCCATTGTAATATCCAGCGGCAAATTAGAAACATACACTTTTGTATTTTGTTCAGGGTCCAGATCAAACCATTCTAATGAAGGAAATATATTAAAACTTCTCATATAATAAATTAAAATTTGATTGCACTTACTGGGTGGCTCTTGTGCTTTTCGCTTAATCGCAGGCCCACCATTAGCATTTGAATTCATTGCCGCTTCGTCAGCAGCTTTTGCCTCTTCCGTCATACGTTGCAGTTCCAATTCCTTTAATTTTAGCTCATCTTCCGCCTTTCGCTTAGCCTCCTCTTCTGCAGCACTAGTGTTATCTATAAAGCCGTAATTCATTTGATAGTGCGCCATGAAGTCATCATCGATTTTCGGAAACCATGCATTTTTATTGCCATCCCAAAAGAATACTGTGCCATCTTTATCTTTATAAATGCGTTGACCGTCCTCATCGATGTCGTACGTCACGCCATCGGTTAATGACGTTTGCTGTTGTTGCACTTTGGGTATCCACTTTTGCGTTTGACTGCACCATTTATAGTGTTCATTCTCGTAGGGATTGTCAGTGTTCGCTCCTGCAGTGTCAATTTTATCGGCGTTGCAAGGCACCCACGAATTTTGTTGTGTACAGAATTTGTAGCGATAATTTGTTTTTGGATCAGTGTAGAAGGCGGTGCCATCTGATTCATAAGTCATATATTTGGTGTAGTCATCGGTTACCTCTTTTTTAGTTGGTTCCAATGATTGGAGAGTTGTGTGTGTTTCTTTATTTTCCAATGAGGCTGAATTTGAGTTGCTGCTATTAGTATTTTCCTCCTCTTCTTCTTCACCGCCACTTTCTCTAAACTGTGGCGTGGTTGTATCTGCACAATCTTTACTCAAATCGTCAGTGCTTTTAGTATCATTTCTTAATATTTCTTTTTCAGAAATATTTTTGTCTTCCTTTAACGTGGGGGAGGCTTCCTTCGTGTGTTCTGTTGAGGTAGATGAAATTTCGTCTTCCGTAGGTGGTAATGTTGGTGCATGCGCGAGTGTATTTGATGTGGTGTTTTCCGATGATTCTTTAATTTCTGCCGGTTTGAGGAGGTTTTCGCCACTTTTTTCAGAAACTTCCTCATTTTCCATTTTTATACTATTTAGCTATAAAAAAAAACAGGAAAGCGAATTACAATTGAATTAATACAATAAATTGCATTCTGTTTTTCAATATGGATATAAAAAGAGGGGTCGAATGGACCACTTCGAACATTTCCATTCGAAAAATTTCAATGAACCATAATCACTAAGCTTTGTCAAATATATGTTCATTTCGTAAAGATCTTTCTCTCAAACCCTCTTCCCTTGTTATACGTTTTTCAAAATTACAAAAGAACAGTTAAGGTTCCGCGTTAATCTGATTCTTAATTGGACAAAAGTTCAGACTTTTGGAATTAAATTGGCAAATAATTTTATTATTCTACAAAAAAAAGGCTAACATGTTTGCATGCATTCGTCAGTTTCTGTTTTATTCGCTGACACATGAGGAGAAAAATTCAATTGCGAACACAGTTACAACAAAATAATATTCTTAAGGTCAAAGGGCAAAAGAAAGAGGGCATGTGGCATAATATTTTTTTCCCCCAACAAACACACTCAACTCAGTTCCCGTTAAAAAAAAAAGCATAAATTGTGTTTGAGTGAAAACCGCCGCACGTTCTAGGAACTGAAGGTCACCACGAATGCTTTTGCACTTCACGACTTCCTGCCTTAGCTTTTGTGGTTTATTTTTAATGTTGGAAATGCGTGCTAATGGAAGTGTTCGTGTGCTTGACGCACGGGAAGAAGGGTAACGGGAGAAAGGAAGTGACTGAGAACTTAGTTTACGGTCATTATTAAATAAGAGCTTTAGAAAATCTAAATATAAAAATATACGAATGTCTCACAGCGGTATGCAGGCGGATAATTTAAGCTTTAATTTAAATAATTAATAGAAGTCAATGAACGAATCTTTAAGAAACTTACTTTTTGGTGTGATTGTAACAGATCAATTGAAAAATCCCCAGCCTGACACAAAGATGGCTCTACTGGAACTAAATCCATATAGATCTTTAGTTAGCCCTAACCTTCAAAAGACGCGTGTATAAAGCTGTCGGATCATTAGTTTGTGAATTAAAACATTTTGAGTAAAGCAACTTTTGTTATTGTGAAAAAAATGGATAAAAATTAATTTTGCATGTTGATAAAATGTTGATTTTTGAAGGGAAAAAATACAGTTGAAGAAAAAACTTGGCTTGATGAAAATCAACCATCAAGGATTGGTATGCTAAGTTTAGACGTGGTGAAATGAGCACCGATAACCGTGAAGTCCACAAAATTTAGAATGACCGTAAATCGAAATTGAATAAAATAGCAGGTAAAGATATCAATTGAACGTACACATCATATCATTCACGAATATTTGGGTATGAGAACGCTCTGTGCAAAAAGGGTTTCGCGCGAGCTCACTTTTGAGCAAAAACAACGACGAATTCATGATTCAGAGCAATGTTTGGAGATGTTCAGTTCAGGCGTAACAAACCCGAAATTTTGCGTCAATATGTGACAATGTATGAAACATGGCTCCATCATTTCACTCCGACGTCCAATCGACAGTCATCCGAGTGGACTGCATACGATGAACCCGCTCTAAAGCAAGGTTATGGAGTCTGTATTTTGGGGTGCAAAGGAATAATTTTCAATGACAATATTGAAAAAGGAAGAACCATCAACAGCGATTATTACCTAGCGTTATTTGACCGTTTGAAGGACGAAATCGCCGAAACACGCCCGCTTTTGAAGAAAAAGAAAGTACGGTTTCACCAAGACGATGCACCGTGTCACAACTCAGTGAAATTGATGGCGAAAATCCATGAATTGGGCTTCAAATTGCTTCCGTATCCATCGCACTCTCCAGATCTGTCCCCCAGCGACAAAGCACAAATCGTACTACAAAAATGGTATCGAAAAGTTGGAGGATCGCTATAATCAGTGTATCACCCCTGAAGGGAACATTTGTTTTACTATGGTAGGCCGGGGACTTTTCAATTCACATGTTTTGTATGTCTATGAAAATTCCTTACATGAAATTCATTCTTATTTTAGACAATGACATATCGATCGATTTAATGTGATCGATTGCACAAACAACACGCTCGATTTCTCATTTTAATAACCCAAAATTTACGGAAGTAAGTATATTTTCAGGCTCTTGAGTAAGTTCACATTTAGGACACTTTATTTGCCTGCTCCGTAAATATTTAAGCAGCACAAAAAGGACTAGCGAGTTAGGGATTGTGAATTCGTGTTCGATAAGCATGTCAAAGAAAAAATGGAGATGTGCATAGGTTTATTTCATTATATTCATACACATACCAGTATATGCGGCTATCCATGTATGTAAGTTTAATGTCATAAGCGTCAAATGTTGTTTATACAAGTCAATCAACTTAGGACACAGGTGAATGCACTCACACCACAAGCCCAATCTCGTATGGATAAAACACACAAAAACACACTCACGACCAGCAAGACAAAGGCAAATCTTTCTAAGACACACAAACAGGTTACACTTTTCGCCAATAAAGGACCCATAAAAAGTAGTTCTGAAATGAAATTGAAACTTTTGGCAGAAAAAGTGTTGGCGAATGCATACACAAATATTTATTAACTACATTTTCACCTGTTCAAAGGGTCAACGTCACGGTGTAGAACAAAAAGTTCAGTTGTCAGAATTACATTCTTACATACACCGTTACTTTGAATACTAGTTATATAGACATAAAAATGTCCATACACATACATATGTATGTGAGTGGATAACACATACTGTACCCACACTACACTGTTATTTGGAATATTGGAACCTACTAACTTGGCAAAACGCCCAAAACTTCCGCATGAAAAGTTTTCAGTGGTAATTTAAGCTGCACCGACTTCACGTTGCTTTCATAATTTACAAACAAACACATACGTCATGGGTGTGCATACGTGGTAGCGGTCACTTCTGAATTTGCGGTTGCCCATTGCTGTAAAACTAAGAGATGGGATAGGGGTAACCTAGTTTTAGCTCTTCGAATTTCACACACAGTGCCTAAAATGATTTGCTATCTATGAAAATATTGATATTATGAGGAGTTATAAATACTGCAACTCGCATGCTCAAATATTTTTTGTACTCACGGCGATTTTCTTGTATTGCAGATTACCAATAATTTTACTACAGCAAATTATGCTATCACCAAATATGTTCTGTTTCATTACAATCTGGCTTAACTAAAAGGAATTGTTCATGAAAATCACATTATGCGGACTGAAAACTTAGAGGTTTGGGGAAAAACATGGTTTAATTGGTGTGCTTTGGAGTATCGGCGCGTAGCATCAGTTAGTTCGAGGGTTCAAAAAAAGTCAACAGGATCACAGTTACCTCCACTAGCCAGCAGAAACAACATATATTTTATCTTCCTACTGAGAAAACAAACAATAATTAGCAAACATGACAGCTTATAACTAAACCAAAAATCCGAATTAATCTACTCCAATGTCTAGCGTGTCCGGCAGCTCATGCATATATGGTAATAGCTATGTGTTTTCCCACCTTACTGTGGCTTTGTTGTTGTTGGAAAATCCCCAATCTGTCACCTTCACTCCCTTATCAATCGGATCACACTAGAGTGTAAAACGGATCAAATTTAAGAATGAAATGAAAAAAACTTAAGAGAGTGATCTTACAAATCAATGGAAATAACAATAAAAATATTATAGGTATATACATATAAACATAATTATGGGTATGGATAAAAGCAACTTACTTGGTATATGTATTTATTCAGATACACCCACGATGCGTTGTAGGCCTCCACCGAGGTTTTAGCAAAAACAAATTGATATTGGGATTCGATCACTTCCTCCTACTACTTTATTTTAATTCATCGTCAATCAAATTATACGGTTCCATCAGATGTCGCTAATGATGATAACCCTGCCAATTAGTAAGTTTTGGTTATTTTTGTATTTTTTTTGTGTTTACTTTAGTGCTTAATTTAGATTAATTAATTATTAATTTAAGTAACTAAGTCATAAGCAAAATTCATGTGCATTGTAGCATGTTATCTCTTGGCGTGCTAAACCGCGTAGCATAGAAAAAATAGTAAAAAAATTCAGATTTGCTAGTGCTGAGGAGGAAACATCGGCCACAATGTATTTATGCTACAACATATGCAATACCGCGCATATTTTAGCTCTGATTATTCAGTTATTCTTACAAAATTTATAAAATAAATGCCATTGAGTTCTTTCATCCCATTATTCTAAGAAAAGCATTTGTTATGTTTTGTTTCTGGTAATTTTTTTTTCTTCGAAGAAAACTTATCATTATTTCATCCAAAAAGAGATGAGCGAAGCTTCTGTTGGTCTCAGAACAAGAAATGTTTCTGCCCAAGAATAAAATATCTACATTGAACATGGAAATGTTGCAAGGGCAGTTTAAAGGATATAATGTTGTCAATCTGAGGGTAGACATTTAAGATTACAAAAAATAGCACCCAACTGAGAATTGGTGGGATTGCTCAAAATACTATCATCAATGATCGATTCGACACTTGGAAAAGGTGAGTTTTGAATTCTTTGGAAAAGTGCTTATTTATTCATCAATATCTATTTTGTCCCATTCAGAGTAATTCACCTCGGATAAAATACACTTGTGTCAACGCTTTTTCCAATTCTCGAAGCACCTCTGAAATGCGCTTTTCGGTATGGCAATCAGCTCTTTCTTCTATTCTGACTTGACCTCATCAATTCCTTTCATTGGTTGCTTTAGTTTTGGGAATTGGAAAAAAGTCGCAGAGAGCCAAATCTGGTGAAAACGGTGGTTGAGGCATGATTAATGTAAGCTGGTGCATTATCGTGATGCAGAAACCATGATTTGTTTGTCCACAATTCCGATCGTTTGAGACCTTATTAACTGTACGACCTTTTGGCAAAAACTCATGATGCACCACACCATCGCAAATCTCACTTAGACCTCGATGAAGGCCGTTAATAAATTTAATAAATTATAAAAAAAATTCTAAGGATCATAAAAATATATATGAAAGTGCGCGTAATAGTAATTATTTAGAAATAAAAAATCAAAAGAAATTTAAATGTACAACAGAATCTGCATAAATGTACGACCGTAAAATCGTAATTATGTTCTCCAGGTATTTCGGAAATCTAATGAAATGCACGGCAAAAATACAATCTGCGTATGGCTATAAATAATTTTGGGTTCATGTATCTAAAGGTTATAAAGGTAATAATCACAAATGAAAGCATGTATTTGCATGTGTATTTTCAATAATACCTAGCAGAAGTCGTAACTCTTTTTGAACTGGCATACGCGCCTATTACGTTTATAATAGCTGCAAAAGAATGATGATTGATTCTAATTGACCGTATTGCCACCCGCACTTGACAGTGTAACGCATGAGAAAAGGCTTCATGTTGTTGCTTATAAATTATACAAAGTCTAATGAATGAACTAGACAGCAACACTCGCATGGATATTTACAATCTTGCTCGAAATAATAACAATTGGCATGAATTGTTTAAGGCAAGGTTGCTTTAACCACATTTAAGGCAATTAAAAAAAAATATTAAAAAAAAAAAAGTTTAAATTGAACTTAAAATAAAATGCTCCGTGAGCGGAAGAAACAAAAATACGTTTCAAGTATGAAGTGAATGGGATTTACTCCACTTTTCGCATGCAGACGATTGTTTTGTTGTGTTCGTGTGTCAGTTCGTAACAAACGTACGATCAGCCATCCGTTCACGGAGTTTTCAAAAATATAGGACATTATATATGCATATTTCCTTCGTCAAAATGTAAGGTATTTTAGATGAACCTTTTTAGATGTTTTATTAGAAATAAGTTTAGGGAAATTGTGTTAACTTTTTTTTCTATATTATTCCTTTTTTTTACAGCACAAATTTTTCCCACCACTGTATTTGTAGAAATCGAAAGTCATTTAAAGCAATTTCAATTTTCTTGCGGGTTAATATGTTTCCTTTAATTTTTCAAATAAGCCAAACGCCACCGCATGTACTACTTTCATCTTTATTGATTTTTTGCCACAGTTTAAAGGACTTAGAAAATGGGTTTATCGCTGTTTGCGTACTATGGAAAAGTGAAAATTGTAATATTTGAAAACTATATGTATTTACACCCCCAAAAGTGCATTTTTGATGAGAATTATTACCTTGCTATTGAAAAGGTATGTAAAGATGGATGATATGCTCTTTAAACGCGAATATCTCATTTCAATAGTTCGGAATAGTATTTTTCTTTAGTAAAATTTGCTTTGTCTTCTGACTTATTATTTTATTTATTTCTTAAGCCTGAAGACTATCACTTGTCATTTAATTTTCTACTCCAACAAAATCGTAATTTCTCGAAAGGGTAATTTCTCACAAGAAAATCATATTTTCCATGGAAAAACTCAACAACAAATCCGAAAAAATTTACTTCACTTCAAGGTCATAGGAATATATAAAAAGGTGGTAAAAAAAACTCCCATTTTGAATCGAATTATTTTGAGTAATTAACGCAATGCCGTCGCGGATGTGTAAGGCTAAATTAAAGTCGCCATAAAATCGTATTTAATAACGATTGCGAGGCAAATGCAAATGACACATAGGACAGAAAAATAAGCATTCAAATGTAAAACCACCCAC
This sequence comes from Neoceratitis asiatica, assembly GCA_030068015.2. Lineage (NCBI taxonomy): Eukaryota > Metazoa > Arthropoda > Insecta > Diptera > Tephritidae > Neoceratitis > Neoceratitis asiatica. The sequence goes on from CM061526.1 coordinate 91,779,046, forward strand.
GAACAATTAAGAGTAAGAATTTATAGCTAAAAAGTAAATGTACAAATATTTCAAATAACATTAAGTTGGTTCTTCAATTCTCCACGAAAAACAGAAGTATACTAAAAAAAAAAAACCTTCAGAAGATTGTAACCCAGAGCCGGTACGTCAGCACCAAGAGCTTTGGCAACATGCGTTCATGTATAAACAAATTGTGACGAAAATACAAAAAGTGTGTGATTGTAGGGAATTGTAAAATGATTATAGGGAATTGTAAAATAAACCATTGTGCATCGTGAGGAGAATTGTAATTTATTAAAGAGTAAATAAACGCTGAGTAAATTCCTGACAATTAAGAAGCCGAACGAACAAATTTTGGGACTTTTATTTACCAAACCAGTAATCGAACTCGAAGGTTTTGGGAGATTTTTGACGCTAATTACGAAAATCGCTATAATATATAATTTTTTTTTAATGCTGTCGCTTCTCGGCAGGTAATGTCAACTCCTTCGGGTGTATTCCACCATCACAAAAAGGAGAAGTTCGGAAGAATAATTTTGATTTAGTTTTTTAAAATAACAATATAACAAAAGTGTAAGTATTATTAGTAGTTTCAATTTGATATGCTACCCTAATGCTTTGTATTATAGTTTGTATTTACTGTGAAGTACCTACATTAATATGGTTGTAAAGCATATTTATTTATTTTGTGTAATGCCCGGTTTTGTCCGCCACAAGAACATTTTTAGTCCGAATTTGCAAAATTAATGTAATTCATTAGACTAATATAACGGTAAAACTAACGCATTTACATATTTTCGATTGTTCACCGCAGCCGAAACGAATTAAATTTTGGGACAAGGGATTGAGTTGGGCCGGCAATAATTAACAGTAAGTCTAAATGACAAAAAAGAAAAAAAATTTGGGAATGTATTTAATTGCATATATTCATATTTACTTATAGCTGGGCATGACTTAATCAATCATTGAAATATGTAAGACGTATGTCGAAAACGACGTCATCACCAGGAAAGTCATTAATTTGGTAAATTATGAAAAAAAAATTCAAAAAAATTAAAAATAAATTGGAGCGTTTATATTTATCTAATTTCTTTTTCAGATGACTATATTTTATTACACCCGCTTTAAACTTTTCGATCATTCACTACGGAACTCTTACTTCTCCGAGAACATGCCAAACACGATCTAATAGTCAGGACCAATCCAGAATCACCAAAATAAGTTTGTAAGTCCAACACAAAGAGATAAAGCCAAGACTTTCCTTCAATCTACTGAAATTCTACTAAATGGACCCCATAATAATATTCCTGACAAATATTATTACTCTTAGTGGAATGCGTAATTAACAAGCGCAGACTAAACAATCGTTGCTTAGTGTGTTTGTTGGGTGAAATCAAAAAATAGAGTTTGTTCATTAGCAAAATCATATTGAACTCACAATACCCCAAAATAATATGTATAGTTGTTTATACACAATATAAGTACATATTTACATTAATGCCAAAACAAAAGTAATTATCTTACTCAGAAATCTCTTGCGGTGAAGTCTGCGCGCGGTAAAAAGAAAATTCAGTACAGCTGAAGAGACAAAAAAAAAAAGGGGGAAGAGGATAAAATATTATAGACATTAAAGATAGATAAATATAATATGGAGAATAGAACGCAGTGTATGTACATATGTATGTGATATAGTTATTTATAAAAAATCTGTGAAGGATTCATTCAACAATACTTACATATACATAAATAAGTATGCACATAACAGATATACAAGACGCACAATTTGCTAGGAGTGCGTGTAGCTGTGCACATATGTAAATCAGAAATAACTTTACCCCTGGAGAAAGGATGACAATATGCCTGAAAAAGCTAAAAAAAAAAACTACACAAAAGACGGCACACAACACAACGCACAGCCGTAATGACAGCACCGTTCGCACGACGTCCACTTAACTACTGGCGTTTAGCGCTTGGAGAAATGACCAAACATCGTGCAGTAGTTTTCTTTTTATTTGTTTTTGGTTTTGGCGCCAAAGTGCGTGGCAGAAGGTGGTGGGTACGTACGACCGATATCTCACGAAAATAAGGGCAAGGAAAAAAAAACGAATAAAGCAATAAAGGAATAAATGTCGAGCAGTGCAGAGTGCATAATCAAGTACAAAACAGTTATTTTCAGCTATTAACATCCAATACTAGCAGGCAGTAAGCGAGTGTCCCAATTTTAAAGGAACTCCAACACATACAAACCGAAGCCAAACGCTTTACATATATACATGCACATAGGAGAATATTATATATATACAAATGTATTGCATTTTTAATCAGGCTGGCGACTCCTTTTAACCTCACCGCAACAATTTTAGTGAATACATAAACATACATACATACACATACACATACATAGTAATGTACATATATGTAGCAACTATTGGTATGATCAAAACTAACTGTTAGCCAAGCCGAGCAGTCACGCTATCCAAACACATATACGACAACAAACAGAAGCAACAGCGAGTCCATTTTGGTCGTCTGTGTGCCTATCCAGTGTCCACTTTCGCAGCGAATAGTTTAAAAAAGAAACGAATGTCCAGTCTAGTAGCAACCGTCCGGCTGACCACAGCAAAAATCGCTTGTCGCGAGCTTAGTAAGCACTACAAGCACTCTCAAGCAGTCTAAACGCGATACTCACACGCAACACACATAAAATCAACGAAAGTCCAATGAAAAAGTAGGAAAAGTTAAGGAAATTACCGTTAATGTGGTGTACGGGAGTAACAGGCGCACAGTTGTAGTGTTTACTGAGTGAAATTTTACAGTAAAGGCATGACCATACGCCTATAAGTATGCTAAGCTAAATTATAATTTTTTAACACCGTTGAACTATTTGCCCGGTTTATGTGGCAATTGTAAACATACATGTATACATACATACACTTATGTATAACATTCACAACTTCAAAAGGAAAATCGATCCGTGGCGTCGCTCAGCGGACTTTTTACCGTTATTATCCTTCTATTATTGGTTTTGTGATTTCCGTCACCGATTTATGGCCGGAAAAGTGTTGTGACAAAAGCAATACGAAGTGAAGAGAAAAAGAAAAAATACGCAACAATAAAAAAATTTGTGTTTTAAAGAAAACAAGTTTCGAAAATTCTCAATAAAACAAATTATTATGTGCTATTTACAGCTAAACTATAAAAGTGGTCAATATTAGAAAAATTTATTATTTAAGGAATAACTTTCAAATATGGATATACCAAACACTGGCGCCATCTTTACACTCGGCAAATCGTATTTAGCTGAGAACACGCAGAGTTATTTTTACATTAAAAATGATCCAGTTAAAAGATTAATATCTGGACCCCATCAGAGTGCGGTCATTTGTGGTAATTGAGCAAAAGAATTGTGAAAGCATACATATAAACAAAAATTTATTATTTATATACAAACATACAACAACATACAAATAAAGCAAAAAACAATTTGGCCATGCTTGAGGAATTTTTACAAAGTTATTTTCCTATGATTCAGATATCAAAAAAAAAAAAAAACGAGCGAGTTTCAACCGAGCTCTTCCTCCAATTTGTGGTGTGCTTCTTAAGGTTTTTCCAACACTGTAGGATTGTAGAGACTGTTGGTCGCAGTTAATACTAAGCCTCATCCGAACTGCCGATGTATTTACATAAATAAATATTGCCATTAAATTTAATTGAAAACCAATTTCGAAATAAAACAGGAACATATTAAAAATTGTGGCCAATTTATTTCCTTCTATTTTATCCCAATTCTGGTTTTTTATTTAATTATTTTTTTTTTTTTTTTTTTTTGGAAATGAGTTTTATATTAAAAAATAATTAAGCTCCTTAGATGTAGCTTTAAAAAGAACTAAAAAGTAATAACGTTAAAATGATTAAAAAATTGCAGGAGTTAACTTCTAAATATAGCATAGGACAAAACTCGGAGCATAAAAGCGATTGAAAGAGTTTGTTTAATGTCAATCAAAACTAATAAAAGTCCAGCTCTGGCTTTCTCCTTCTCCAATTTGATGAGTCTTGATATGTTACCAAAAATGGATGGACCACAGTTTATTCTAAGCCGCCTCCGAACGGCCAATGGATTTTTATGAGGAGCTTTTAATGTCATGTCAGAAATACAATCGGTGGGCTTGACATTCCCTTCCGTGGTGCGACCGTAGTGAGAAAAATTAATTTTCTATAATTTTCAATGTTGGTCGTACCTGGGCTCGAACCTTGGCCTTCTGTATAGCAGTACGCAATGTCAACCATTCGGTTTTTGCGGAGTGTGTCTGTTTTTAAATTAATTAAATTTTTATTCTTCTTAGCAATCGAACAGAAAAATTTTAATAAATAGTTTCAGAAATCGTATTGTCTTTAACATCCACATATACATAAACATATACACGTATACATAAACAGAGTTGTTGATCCCACCCAACTGTGGGCTTGTAGCACCAACCATAACATTTATGCGTCATTGTAAATAAAAATAAAAGATAAAATCTTCAACGTTTAATATTAATCACCTCAAAAATATTATTCCAAGTTCATTGTAGAAACTGGTAAACAGAATCAGTTACACTTATCGACATAATGAACATTTAATTTAAAAAAAAAGTAAATAATTAAAATTTGCTAAAAATCAAAGAATAAAGTCTTGTTGTATATTTTTTTGCATATTTTTTTCTAAAACTAAGTTGCATTCAAATTTTGTTAGAATCTTTTCAATTGAATATTTTGTTATACAACAAAGAAAATTTCCTCTATTCGTTTTTTTTTCGAATTCGGGTGCTGAAAGAGGTATTTGAAAAATATCATGATTTTATGAGGAAGTCACAACCGTTGATCTTTTTTGTCAAAAACATAATTTTTCGAACCACATTCTCAAGAACCCTCTAATAAATATTCTAATCTACTACAACACTACTAATCAAAAGTCCATTTAACTTTTCTGAAACTCATACCAATTTTTTGTGCGCTGTTAACCTAGAAAATTAGGCAATTGACAAACAATTTATGTGTTTAAGTGTTAAAGTTTTCCATGACGGAAACGGAAAACACAAAGTGAAAGTAAATAGTTAAGTAATTTCTTAAGCTGCATTTAGCATGCAATTCTCTGTCAACATAACTCCACAATTTCTTAGTTTTATATGATTTACAGTTGTAAATAAATGTGTGTTCCGACAGAGGAAGTAATAACTGCCTATGAAGGAATAGGTTTAGTTCTACTATTTTTAAATTTGTTTTCGACCACTGATGTATCGAGAGATATTATTTTCGAAACATATATACTAAACAATGTAGAGTTTAAAAAAGCGTATTTGTACAAAATTCCTGAGTGAATGTGCCATTGAGTGGGTTGGACAGCACCCTAAATGTAGACAATGATATATAAGGCAATATTAAAAAATATTTTGAAATATAAGTATTAAGAAAATAGCTGAGAGTAGGGAGTATTTTTTATTTTTATATCTATAATAAAAACTTATATTTTGGTTTATAAAAAAAGATATTTAAGATTCGGTTGTCGTATTAAATACGAGCCGTCGTTTCGCCTTGGCGCATTTCTGAGATATCCATTTTAAAATAAAATTCGTTTTTTTGTGAATATATGTGCATAAGTATGTAAATGGTCTAAAATTAAATGGCTATATGCGGATAGCAGATAGCATGAGAACAGCTCTGAAACTATAACTTGCCAAATAAATATGTATTTATATGTATTTAATTGCTAAATTGTTTAAGAAAAATAATTATTATATATATTTTTTTTTAATTACTTATACTTAGTAGGGACATAAATACTGTTACACACATTTTATGCTATAAAATAAAAAATAATGAATGTTTTTGGACCAATTTTTTTTTACATATTTATTGATATATATTGTATACAAAAAAGCAGTATTCATTCGAAATGCCTGCCTTTGGCCTTCACGCACGCCTTAAGTCAGACTGGCCAATCATCAATAGCCGCACGCACCTCCTCCATTGGGAAATTGGCCACAGTACGAATCAAAGCTGTCTTAAGAGAATCAATGTTGGGGTATCTTTTGTGGCAAACCATGTCCTCTAAAACTGTCCACAATTTGTAATCCAGCGGGTTCAAATCAGGACTGCCAGAGGGCCACTCTTCAGAGGAAATGAATGCTGGTAAATTGTTTTCGAGCCAGATTTGGGTCGTTTTAGCTTTATGGGCCGACGCAGAGTCTTTGAAAAGTCCATGATTGGTTTTGGAACATGGAATGGTTAAGTGGTCTTACAACAGCTTCCAAAACGGTTTCTTGGTAAACTTTGGCAGATGTTTTCACCCCTTGTTCGCAAAAATGCAAGTCGGTTACCCCATCATAAGAGACGACCCACCAAACCATGACTGAAGCTGAGTGATGACCTTTTTCGACCCGTGGAATCAGTTCAGATGATTCCTTAGATGACCGTGCATACACCCTATCATTTTTTTTATAAAATTTTTCCTGCACGGTAAAAAATTTTTCATAGGTAAACAAGATTTTTCTGTGCAAGTTATCAGCGTGCTTCACCAAAAGAAGTTTGAATTTTACCACCATATTCTTTTTCAAAGCTGCAGTCAACAAATGTCCGGTACGGCGTTTGAAAGCCCCAAGTCCCAAGTCTTTTTTAATAATTCGACTCATGGACTTTTGCGAAACATTCATCTCCCGGGCCATGATTTTCATGATTTTTCGGCCCGACCGGTGGCAGTCTTTAATATCCCCAGTCTCCTCAAACAGTTTAATGCACCGGTAGACGAACATGCGACTAATGCCGAGCGGACGGAGTGTTTTGAAAATATCAGCTTTTTTCATTTCACACTTAAAAAGCGCTATAACAGCGATACGGTTTTCATTATCTGACCATTCCATGTTGAAAACTCACACAATTTAGAATTCCCGGGAATTATGTGGTATGCTCAATTCTTCTATTGAAATGCGTGTGTTTAATGTTGTAACAGTATTTATGTCCCTACCAAGTACTAAACAACTTTTAAGACTTCCCTAGATACTCAAAAGAGCAGCCAATAATTTATATATTCGCTTATGCATATGAATGTACGCACATCTTAACATATATTCATAGATTCCAACCAACATACACTAACACAAATGAATAACTCTTGATGAGTAAAAAAAAAAATTAGAAAACGATATATGAATTGCATTAATTCACTTATTGTCTCGATTACAGAAAGTGGGCGGCTATTTGTTTGGGGTGAAAATGACTACGGACAATTGGGTATTGGCAGTCAATTGGCTACAATCAACAATAACAATAATAAAAATGCCAATGGGAGTAAAAAACCAACACACGCCGATATAATTACCAAACCAACATGTGTGAAGTCATTAAAAACTTTAGGTTTGAAAATAGCCGATATCGCTTATGGCAGTGACTGGTCTATAATACTGACTCGTAAATAAAATGAATAACTTACTGATAGAACACGATCGTATTATTCTATAAATTTTTTCTCTTAGATTCAAATGAATTATTCTTCACCGGACGCAATATTTTCCCAACTGATTCAAATGTGTCGCATAACTTCGTGAAGGCCACCGTAGCGAATGAGCAATGTGAAATCATACGAAAACCATTTCGACTTGAAGAGTTGGATGATTGTCTGACCAAAAATGAGGACGCGGAATGCTTTACGAGTGTCTTAGCTGGCAATGAACATTTTGTGCTGATGACTAGTAAGATTTTTTTTTTAATATAAAAATTTTATGACTGAAATTACCTCGGGCAACTTTTGTTTTCGAAACTCTTAGAGGTGGCACGCAGGAATTGTCGTCCTCCCGCAAACAAAGAATTTTATTATTAATTTATCTTTTATACGAATATGCAGGTTTTGGTCGCCTTATTGCCTGGGGTTCCAATCAGAATTGCCAACTGGGTTTACCCAATGGATTTACAACCCAAAAGCCATACGAAATAGATCTCGGTGCGCCAGTACAGCAATTTGTTTGCGGACCGGAGTCAACGCTGGTACTTACTACAACTGGGAAGCTTTTCTTTACCGGTCATCTCAACGAATTTGTCTTTTCGCAATTCACGGAATTACAACAAAATCTCGCGCCAACAGAACAAATCATATTTATGCATATTTGTAAGACTAATGAAATATTTATAGTTACCAATTCAGGCAGCATTTATCGCAGCATGGAATCATTGCGTTCGAAAAGTTTAATATTTCAACGCTTTTACGATTATGATAGTGAAGAAAATGGTCCGATATGGAAATTGTTGAAAGGGTTTTCTTTCTATGCCGTTCTAACGAAGGCTAACAAATTTTATACAACATTTTCGGAGAGCGGACATCATCTGAAAACATTTCGTGAAATTTCTAAATTTAAAAACTTGCGTTTATTAGATGTGGCAGTGGGAAATAAACACATTTTGGTACATGGTATACCCCGTTCTTCAACCATGTTGACTAGTGGAGGGCCGGGAGCAGAACCGCATCGTTTTGCTAGTCGCACTTTCGTAATGCCATCGACGGTGATGAATGGTTCTGCAAAAAATCGAAGTCGAGGAAACAGCGCAGCAAGTGTTAAGGCTAAGGATATTGGAATTGTTGAGACTACAGGTACAAAAGTAGCGGATGTGAACAGTAATGTAATGACGAATGGAGAATGTATTCAAAACACTAAATCGAAAACAGAGGAAATAAAGAATAATTCAGAATCTGATATGTTGAATGGAACTGAACACAAAAAAGAAGATAAGGACCAAAAGCAGACAGATGGAATGGCACAGATCATGAATGATGATTATTTAAATAAAGCCAATACGGAATCGATCGACAGTGAGCACATAGAGGGCACGAAAAATGTTACAGTTGCCACAGAAGTTTTAATACATAATGAAATAAACTCGCCAACTAATTCAATAAAATCAATAAGATCAATAAAATCTGCGCACTCTGTAAAATTTTCCCCTACTGTAGTGAATAAAAATGCATCACCTGCAACCGATAAACTTCTACGACCACACACTCCTTACCCAGAAAGCAACACAACTGGCAGTACTCCGACAACGATAAAGAAGACACCGCTGCGCAATTTCTCCTATGAATCCGCTATGGATAATGATTACATTGATCGCACATCGCCTGCGTTAATGGATAGTTTGGAGAATATACCTGAGAGCGCCGAAGTCGAGGGCGCAGATAAAACCGGTAAGTTAATATTTATTCTAAGTTTTACTGTCATGAACTAAAAGAACTCTCGTCTATTTAAAAAGCATTGGGATCAACTTCTGCACTTCCTCCTGAAGAGGACGAACAGTTAACAGTGGAAATTAACACAAGAGCTGACCCTTTAAATAGTACCATTCTTGTTAATGAAATACGGTTTATAAACAACGGTGTCGATGTGACAGACAATGTTAAAGCAGCCTCACTTGAAAGAGAGGACACCGAAAGCTCATTGGACTCGTTAGATCATGTAGATCATGTAGAGTGCAATACAAGTAAGTCCAATGAAACTATAGACAAATCAAATGAGAACCAACAAACAGATGAATATGTAAAGGCCAGTAGTAGCAAAGAAGCAATTAAAACGAAAATAAAGGAAATAGAGAAAGATGCTACTGACATGGGTAGTAAATTAAAAACCAAAGTAAATGAAGTTGATGCTGAAATAAACAGTTTTGTCAAGACACGGGCAGCAAATGTTAATGAAGCTATAATTGATGTGAAAGATGAGCTTTCAATACCAGCTGAGGATGTCACAAATGCTGTCTCAGAAATCAAAGATGAACTTTCAACTCAAGTCGAGCACATAAATCAAGATTTTACAGCGGCAAAATCCGAAGCTGAAAAGGCAAGCGAAAATTTAACTGATAAAGTGGAAAAGGCATCCAAAAAGGCAGCCGATGCAGCCACCGATGTACGGGATTACGTTGAGGATGCAGCGAAACGTGCTGCTGAAGGTGCACGTGATGCCGCCGAGACTGTTGGAGAGAATTCCAAACGTGTAGCGAGCGATGCAATGAGCGCGTTGGAAGGTATAGGAAATAGCGCTAAGAGAGTTGCAACTGGTGCTAAAAATGCTGTGGGCAATGCGCTTATAAAAATGTCTGATGGTACAAAAGACGCTGTCGACTCTGTCGCCGCCAAAATTGCCAACGAAGTACAGGGTGCTAAAGAGAATATGAATACAATGTTTCAAAATAAGCACCTTAAACCAACACCTATTGAAGAAGATGCAGTATCATCAGCATCAGAAGCTGCATCTAAGGGTGGCCCCAAAACTAATACGACCACTACGGGCGAAGACGATGAACGCACTACAGCATCAGTTAATTCAACACAAAACTCAACTGGAAATCCTTTTGAGGGCAATAATCCCTTTGAAAATACAAATCCATTTGAACATGATGAATTTGATGATGTGGTTGAACGTGGTAAAAAGGCGTTACAGGAAGAAGTTAATAAAGCACATCAGCAAGTGGTACATGAAGTGCAGGATACAGAGAAGGAAACAATGGGAAAGGTGCGTAGGTTTTTCAACGATATACGTGAAATATCTTGTCGGAATGAAAAATCGACTGCTGTTGATGGTTAGTAATCTAATTACTAAAATTGCATCTATCAATTCCTAAGTCATTTATATGCATTGTTTTCAGATGATCCACCACGATATACAGTAGAGGACCAATATCCCACACCGACACATCACAGCCAACAACAAAATAACACATCAAAAGTTTGCTCAATATTATAAATCTGTTGTCATCATCCACATACATACTAAGATATGAACGCATTTTGAATTTATTTACCTATATTATTACAATATGTGTACTAAATCAATATAAAATTTTCAACTATCAACTAAATTTGCTTACCTTTTTTATTTATTGCAAATAAATAAAAACAATTGAAATCTATGATATACAATGTACTTATGCCAAATAATGTCAAATCAGATGTTTACTGAAAAACGAATGAGCTTGGCTGCGATTCCATACGATAATCAATCATTAGCGAGTGAAGAACGATTGCGCAAGGAAGTTTAAGAAATTAATTATTATCTGGGTGAAGTACTTAATTTTTTTAGCTGCAGGGAACAAGTAATTATTGCTAAACGGATATAGAAATGTCACTAAGTTACCAGATGAAAGCACTACACCAATAATAACAAACGTAAATTCATTTTGTTCGTGCTTCTTATTTAGATTATTTGACCACAAAACGAGACGCTCTCCGATATTAATTTTGCTGTTAAGCTTTGAAAATATTAAACTGTCAGTTTATATGTCTTACATTTGAAATTGTATGGCAAATATATTAAACAAACAAATATTAATTTCACTGTTAAACCAATAATAACAAAAATTTTCAAAGGACTTATAATTTTTCAAATGCAACACTGCTGTACCCCGTAAAGCATGTATCGTTAACTTCGTTAAGTTCAAAACCTTTGATCTGGCAATAATGTGGTTAACAAACAAATGTCAAAAAGAAAATTGTGTGTCTGGTGCAGAGAACGAAGAAAAAAAGCAATTCAATTTTATAACTTCATATTTTTTTGTACGCAAGCAAAAAGGTTTTCTATTTTTTGTTTTGAAAGTTTACAAAACTTTTATATATGAAGAGCAACAGTCTTAAAAGTGCATGAGAAAATTCTTCTTTTATGCTACCAGATAAAAGAATGAGACTGGCATGAGTTTTTCAAGTTGAAAAACTAGAAAAGATGATTTGAAAAGGGGGGAATTTGGAGTCTATTTTCACTGCATGTCCTCGTCAGGCACTGCAAGAAGGTAGGTCAATATGAAGGAGAGTTTTATTACTAGTGTAAATTGAAAAACCATTTGATAGATATGTAAAAAATTTTGTAAGTTTATACGAATTGGTTGTGGTGAGCTCTGATAAATACATATGTGTGAGCCGATCGCGTTTTACAGTTGATGAATGGGGAAGTGATTGTGGTCCTAACCTCAAAAAAAGCAAAGTGTTCGTTAGGTGTATTGACAGTAGAAGCAGCGAATATCTTCGGTGTAATGTATGTGCAAGTGTGTATGGCTCTGTATTGCTCCACGAACGCGATACGGTCGGTGTGCTGAAATAAATAGTGAGCGTGCACCGTGCGGCGAACGTCTAAAGTGCTGATGGTCGCATCGACGACGTCAACGGCCGAAGTGGAAAAACTACTTCACAAATCGGGTTTGTTGAATATATATTCCCATTTTTTTCATATACATTTTCGATTCGCCAAAAAAACGTGATTGTAGTAATAATGTTGAAAAGACACGGGAAATTAGCCCCCTCTATTAAAGGGGTCGCGAGACTTTATGTGTATGTTTTTATAATTCATCTCCCTGCCATCGCAATGTTATTTCGATTATGTGCACATGGTAGCGAATACAGAGTACTGTCACTTGTGCTGGCAAAACTGCCTGCTACTGCAGCATGCCGCGCTGTTGTAACATTCCATTGAGAAATATATATGCTATTTTTCGCTTTTACTTCTAAAAATTGTCACCATAATAAAATGGTTACAAATAAATTGTTTTACAACATCGATCACACCATAACTCTGATCGCTGTCAGCCACATGGTACTGCATTGCTCTGCGCTGCTGACATCGTCGTCACTGTCTTAATCACAACGTCTAACCTCGTCAAGCACCTAAGTAAAATAATTTCATTTGGAATTTTCAAAGAGAGAAACACACATGTTTGTTACATATGCAAATCAACGTATCTATTAAGAGGTCAAATCGAAAATGAGCGAAGCGAAACTTATAAATATTAAACAATAATTTTAAATCTTCGTTACTTTCTGACTAGCTTTCTTAACAACAACGTGGCGAATAACGAGGCATTAACCAACATGTAGCATTTCTGCATCATCGTAGAAATATATGCTAGGCTAAATGATGATGGCATTTCATGGTAAACTAATAAGACTAACCGGATACGTGGTTGAGCCCAACAGTCGTTTATATTGATTTTTTTTAAATTTATTTTTCTTGAAAGTCATAAAGTGGTCTTTCTCTTTGCGTATTCAGTTTTATTTTGTTTGTGGAACTGTAAAATATTATTTATGAATTTAAAAATAACATATGTATGTAGCTAAAGACAATAAGTTCTCAGCGATAAAAATGAAATATGCTTTTCTTATTATTCATTCTCGTTTTTCTTTTACAGATTTTATGTCCATACCCTTTCTTGCCGGATATTTATTTGTTATGCCACCTGTTTCTATGAGAAATGTGCGGACCCGTCATTTGGAACAAGAGTGTTTACTTGATAATTAAATTTATCGAATAAACCTTTTATTTTGTCTGAGTATTTTACTGAAAGTCGTTCATCAAATCCAATTGCAGATAACTGTAAAAGAGACTTTAATTGGCGTAGAGTTTCTTAGTATTTGTAAACATCATACTTTTTGGTAACTCATACTTGTGACTGAAAAATCGGCTTTGAATTAAACAAAAAATCAGCATAACAATGCACATTAAAAGCTTACAACATGCTCACGCGGCCTCGGCTGCTATGGGGAATTGTGAGATCGTGATTGTGTCATCGTCGCCGAGTAATGCCGCTACGAGTGCCAACAATAACAACAATAATACCACTAACAGTAACAATAATAATGAGAGTAATACAGGAACCCATCACCAACAGCAGCAGCAACAACAGCAACAACAACAACAACAGCAGCAGCAGCAGCAGCAGCATCAGGCGTCAACTACAACCGAAATTCCTATCCCGTTCAATATGCATTTGGCAGCCGCCAGTTCAGAAGCGCACGTTGCTGCTCAGGCAGCCGCAATGGCAGCGGCTCAAGCGGCAGCCGCACAAGCTGCCGCTGCTGAGCAACAGGTGTCAGGTGGTAGTAATGGTACCAATGCAGCAACAATTTTACAGCAACATCCGTTGGCGCATCTAGTAGCCACAGCGGCACACAGCCCAGCGCTTTCTGATCAACATTTCTCAGCGGGACGTGAAGTGGTAGCCAATGGACATAGTGCTGAAAGCAGTACGAATGGCGGGGGTGGTGGAGGTAGCGGCAGTGGGGGCACCAGTAGCGGTAGTAGTGGTGGTGGTCATGAGAAACCTTTCCTTTGTAGTGTGTGCGATCGGCGGTTTCGGCAGTTGAGCACGCTCACCAACCACGTGAAAATACATACCGGCGAAAAACCATACAAATGTAACGTTTGTGATAAAACCTTTCGTCAATCGTCCACTTTAACGAATCACCTAAAGATACATACCGGCGAGAAACCGTTTAATTGTACTTATTGTCCGAAGAATTTCCGACAACTGAGTACTCTAACGAATCACGTAAAAATCCATACTGGTAAGAATGCTGTAATGAATAAAAAAAATCTGTATAGTTGAAGTGAATATATAAAATTTTATCTTAATCTTTGGCTAGTATTCTTATGCGATTCTTAAATTTCAGGCGAAAAGCCGTTCGAATGTGCCGTATGTAAGAAACAGTTCCGTCAATCTAGTACCCTAAATAACCATATAAAGATTCATGTTATGGATAAAGTGTACGTTCCCGTTAAAATAAAAACGGAGGAAGACGAAGGATGACTAGAGGATATGGTGATTGCAGGATCCCACCAGCGGCCTGTGAATCATCATCGTAATGTGATTACTACAACTATACAGGCACCAGCAACAACAGCAGCTGCAGTGGCAGCCGCCGCTTCAGCGGCCAATCATCATATACATCAACAACAGCAGCAACAACAGCAACATCAACAGCAACATCAACATCAGCAACTACAACATAACCATACAAATAATCCAAACAACGGTAATACGATTATAGCAACCGCAACCGCCGCTGCTCCGTCCAATGCAATCGAACATTTTAATGTAACATCAATTGGTGAATTATCGAACGTACAATTGAGCAGTATCAATGCACAGTTAGTGGGTGGTAGTGTTACAGCCGATGGTAATTTGGTGACCATGGGTGGCGTGGTCATCGGACGTATACATTCAGCAGCATTGCAAAGCAACGGGCATACCCTACAACCCCAGCTACGCACGACAGCACAACCGGCCACACGAGAAGAACTGCAACAGTTGGGCGTAATTAAGGTAGAATCGCCAGCCGCCGAGTACCAAAATGAAGGATGAGTCGAGTACGAATTACTGCTTGAGTATATGCTCAAGGAAGACGAAGAGGATTACGCAGCTGCTTGCAATGAAAATAAAATAAGCGTCAGCAGTAGCGACGCTGGTAAAGATGTAATCAAGACGGCCAATGTAGTATGTAGTGATGTAGCTGCCAGTAGTGAAAGTGCTGGTAGTTGCACGCTTACATGTGCACGTGGCAACGCTAAACGTAATTAAAGCAAATCGTAGTTGTTGTTGCTCTTGTTGCTAGTTTTTTAAACACAGATAAAGGTTGAAAGTGTAGAAGAAGCTGAATAAATATATCACAAAAAAAAAAAAATAGCAAAAATAGCCATATTATCATGCAATATGCGCTTAAATCCAACCAATGCTGGCAAATTTATAAAAATTACAAGACACATTTGATCGTATACATACGTATTTATGTAAAATTATCAACTTTTGGTTGGGACTGTAATGCTTTCCATAACTCAAAATCCACATCATCAATTTGAACCAATATACCAATATACACATAAATTTATTGACATAAACAGTTGGAAATAAATCAGTAAAATTATGAAAATCAAATAATAATTAAACCTCTATAGCTGTTAAGAGAAAAAGTAGCAACAAACATGTTAAGCAAAGAAAGAGAGAACTAAGAAAAGTAGGTAAAACTGAATGTTAATTCAAAAAAATTCAAAAATATAAAAAATAAGGATATACACTTGCGGGAGTTAGTTAAAACTAAATAAATTTTAGCAAACATTATTGGGAAATATTTTGCCGTATTTAATTGAGTAAATTTTTGTTATGAATTGATTATGAATTCTGATATTTGTGATTTGTAACTAAGCACTGTTAACGCTTTTTCTTACTTTGAGCATTTTGCAGACTTAAAAGTTCTGCAAGTGATCTATATTAGATAAGCTTAACCTTAACCTCCTAACTATGTAGCTGCAAATTTTGGACCACATATGTACATATTCATATGTTTAGTTAATCCAAAAAAAAAGTATGAAAAATATATTATTTAGAAATTATGACAATAAGCGCGGAATAAACAACATTTATATTGGTTAAACACGCTTATACATTTCTGTTCAGAATTTATATCGAAAAACATAACATATAGGCAACTCGAAATTGTGGTGAAATAAATAAAATTTAAATTCATTATAATGTATTTTAGCTTAATAAGAGATCAGCAAATGAGACTTGTTTATACTTGAAACTTAAAGAAGAATAACAAGAAGAAGAAGAAATAACAAAACCCATTTTAGTATGACACTTAAACGAAGTCCAAGTGTAAGTAAAATCTGTATATGATGAAATCGCTTATGTTTAATTTTAATTTTTTTTTTATTTGCTAAAAACATCAAATTTTCGGTGAAAATTTGTTTGAATTGTTTGAAAAGCAAAAGAACCTTATTATTATTAAATTTTAATTTATTACCTAGTTTAGATTGTAAAGTTAATTGAATTTTTGTAGATGTAAGGTTGACACCCACATATTTCTACTATTTTTTGTTGGCTAATGAAATTATTAAAAATTATTTCATACATACATGCATACATTACATGTACACACGTATATCGGGATGCAGAGGCAAATTGAAGAAAATAATTACAATTTAATAAATATTTTATTTGAAGATGAACAAAATGTAAATTAAATTAAAATACACAAAAAATTTGTATTTCTTTTTATAAATTTTAATTTCCCAAAACAAAAAAAAATGCGTTTTTTTTTTATTAAAGGTAAAACAAATCAAAGCGGCAAATTTGGCATAGTTAAAATTAAATTAATATATATGACAAGACTACAACTCATTTAATGATTGGTTTGAGAATTTCAATAACGCTGAATGTAATAAGTTGTTATTAACTAACCATTTAATTTCGAAAAGTTGCTTATTGAAATTTCTTTTATTCACACACACAGAGTATGCTTCAAAATTTTCATATTTAAATGGCATAATCTGATGAAGAAATTTTAGTTTTACATTGTTGTATTTTCTTTAAATTTCAAAAAAAAAAAAACTTAATTAAATAAAAAGTACGCTTCTATTCAAAATTACCAATATCATAATCTTTGGACCTACACAAATAATATTAAATATTTCCGTTAATGACATCAAAATGCTGTACACTTTTTAAAAGTCTACGCGCATGTGTTCCATCTTAGTTGCGGTGTCGAGCCGCGCCATACAAAACAATTGAAACAAGTCATTTATAGTGTGAAATATCCAACGCTTGAAAATAAAATAAAGGAATATTGTATTGAATTAGTTTCGAGAAATAAATAATATATATTAAAGTAAATGTACATGTGTGTATATTGGAAATATTTACATTTAATATGAATCAGACGAAGTCTGTAATAAAGTAGAAGGGAGAGAATAAATTTATGAAAACTAATAAGAAAGAAAAATTGAAAGAAAAAATCTATAGCGTTATTTGTAAATTTTGATGTGTGAGTATTTAAATGCAGTGAGAAGCGGGTGGCGGATATTGTTAAAAGCCACAGAGAAGACTAAGAAGAATAATAAACAAAACGACTAAAATGCTTTAGGGCGCCTCCGGTGATGTTGGCTGCCTTGCCTAAACACACATGAATAGTTATAATGTAGTGAAGAGGAAAGACTCGTTATTTCATTTTTGTAATGAAAAACTCTGAAATTACGTTTAGTGTTTAGTTGCCACTCCCTTTGACTTAGTGACTTAGTCAACAGGATTGAAACACAACTGAAAAATTGAAACTGATAATAATAAATTAAATAGATTTAATAAAACTATTTTATTCAATATAGTAAACGAAAAGAAGAAGAGCTTAAAACCAGCACTGTGTTGCCGAAAAAATGTTTTCCTTTAATTTTGTATAAAAATAAAAAATAAAAAAAACAACAACAAAAATATAATAAGTGTTACTTTAGACAATTACTTGTGAACATAATTACACATTTGTTTTAAGTATCGAAATAGTATGTTAATACTTTTCAATTGTAAACAAAAGTTACTTTTGAGACTACATAAAAAAATAGCTACGTGAAAAATATTGCACATTTTATTTGTGTTTTCCTTTATTTAATTTATATAAAAGATATTAAAAAATATTAGTTTATATTGACTTGCGATTTTTTCTTGCTTTTGAAAGTCTGAATACATACAGCTTTCTTAATTTTTGTAGCATCGTTTGGACACAAAAATATACAAATATTTTCATCTGCATACATATGTATGTATGGATAAGTAAGTTGGGAGGGAAATTCTCGAAGGGTTAGCTTCTCGAAGGAAGCTCCTTTAATATTTTTTCTGTGTTGTGATAATATGATACGTACATACATACATATGTATATGTTCATATATTTTTATTCAAGTTGCCTCGTTAGACACTACTTTACTAACCTTACCATTTGCTATCCTACCAGCAATACAGATTTCATTTTCTAGTTTCTAGAATTTAGTCGATGTAGTCCATTTCATTTGTTGGACATACATACAGGGAATTCATATATACGGTTATTCCAAGTAGAACGAACAACAGCAACGAGAAGGTTCCGGAGAGTGAGATCATTTAGAATGATCCCACCGCAACAATCAAACGTAAATTTTTTACATTCTTTTGGGAAATAGTTTTATAAGCAAAGTGACTTAAAAAATATTATTTAAAAAATCGCACCCTTTGTTTGTGCATTTAGTATTTTGTCAAAACTTTATATTTTGCTGCAGCTGAAAAGATTACCTCTAAATATTATTTTAATTTTAATTATATCTTTAAAATATTATCGCATACTAAAAACAACAATAAATAACAAAACCAAACTCAAAGTATACGAAAGAAAGGTAGTGTAAAACAAAATGCTTATGTAAACTGCTATTAATAAAAAAAAATTTAAAAAAATTGAATAAAGAAGCAAGAGAATAAATATACATACATATATGTATACTTACTTAGATACAGGAATAATTACTCAAGTGTGCTGCTAAAAATTGCGCAAAATTTATAATTCAAAGATGTTAGTGCTATTTTAGATACAAAAGAAGAAAAACTACACAAAAAAAATGCGAAAGCTTTTCGTTTAATGTTTACGAGGAAGCATAAATTATTTAAAGATTAGAAAAAAAGAAAAATTAATTGAATATTTTGTGGTATTGGCGAGTTATTTATTAAACTTAGGAAAATTAAATGAAAGAGTTGTGTAGACTTACATACATAATTGTTTTTATATGCTAAAGGTAAGTTTGAATGAAATTAGTATTTTTTTAATTTAAAATTCTTAGAGTTACTTTTTCCATCACAATTTTATGTTTATTTATTGCTTAAAAAATATTTCCATGTATTTGTATTTACATTTGATGGTTCCGGTATGAATATTACTTTAATATTAAAATATTAAAGTTTTCTTCTATGTCAATATAAATTGCTTTATATATTTCTTTTTTCTTTTAAATTTTTTCCTCTACGCTATGAAAACTCTTATTTCAAAGCGAAAGGTAGTGAATAGGTTTAAGCATTTAGAATTTATACCACAATTTATGGTGAGAAGAAAATGCATACATACATACATACATAAAAAATAAAACAATGGCCTAATTAGGATGTAGGAAAGATGATATAACATATATATAAATATATATATATATATTAGTATAAGTGTATATTCATACATTTAATTTATTAGTACTCACCATGCATCGCTTCATAAGCAAATACATATTTATATATGTATAATAAGGTATTAAACATATGCACAGGTAAATACAAATAGCTGATAAATGTATTCATAACTGTATAAATGTGCTAGTTTTGATTATATAAATCATAAAAAGTATTGTATTATATTAAATGTAACACACAAAAAAATACGTTAAGTGATAGTTGGGGAAAACAATTCCAATGAAATGTGAAAAGGTTAACTATCTAAAAAAAACATCAGCTAATACATATATTCATAAAAAATTTGATGTAGCAACGGTTTTAAATGTAGTTGGAAAATTACACACCTACACTACACATAAGTACTAAAATAATAAAGTTAAAGAACAAATAATTTTAATAAAAGCAATTAAAAAGAAAACAAAAAAAAGCATTCAGGTATAAAAACCACGTACATATGTACATAATATATTGCTACTTTTCGTAGAATTATGCAATAACATAAAATTAAAATGTGTAGATAATTCCATTTTTTTTTGTAAGATGAAAATTGGATGATTTACTCAAGAGTATTTGGAAAAAAGTATGTTTATTCTCGAGTTTAATATTTTTTATCATTTTTTCAAAAAATAGACTTGTGAAATAAGTTTTCGCCTCAGTTGCTCATTGAAAGGCGTTGAAAATATACATATGTATTTTCATGTTTAATCTTTAAGCTGCTGTTTCCCACTATTTCACCATTTAGATCTCTAAAAAAATACATAATAATACATACAAATAAGAAGAAATGTCGATTATGTCTCAGTAAATTGTGCATTACATACATATATACACACGAGTATATTAATGTAATGTGCTCATTTACATCCTTATGGTTTGTGAAGATGAGTGTACATACACACATACATATATAGCAACAGAATAAATAATTATAGAAAAAAAAGCTAATACGAATTTACAAGAACAAAAAATTTATGAATGAAAAGTGTCTAAAAGTAAACTTTCTTTTAGATTATGTGAATATTTTTAATGAAAATATATGCTTATTCTTTGTTTGTTAGCTTCTATATAGGAAGGATGATAAGATGAGAATTAAAAAGAATGTTGTATTGAATAGCACACATACAACACAAACCTAAAAGGGTAGAAAAGGATGTTATAATCATTAAATATGTATGCATATGTATTAGTAAGCGATATAAAATCATAACAATAACAAAATAAAACAAACAATATGTTTTAAGCGCAGATAAAGTGTACAAAAATTGTCATAAAATCAAAAAAACATTTTTTGTGTGTTTATTTTGCGATGTTAAGAACAAAAATATACATAACTGTATGACATATATTTTTACATGGTAAATCACATTTAAGTGGGTAAGTAAACAAAAAATATATAATTTAAAATTAGGAAACGTAAAATAGATACTGTTTTTTTTTGGATTATTTTTAATCCACTTTGAAGTCAATCAAAAATTCCTGCCACAAAGTCAGGTCCACCTCAGGGTGCGCTATACTTTGCTCGGCAACCTTTTGCTGTAAGGCATTTAAATATTTCAAATCGGTACGGTATTTTGAACGCAAATCCTGATCAATGCAAATATCCATGAGGGGCAAATCAATAACAGGTTTAGCAACCCGCACTGTCTTCCTTAGTTTACCTTCCAGCAGCTGGATTTCATTTTCCATGCGTGCTAAATTCAGAAGGCCACCATAAGCAATAGGTGTGTGATGTACTGAATGTGTGGTAATCTTTAAGCTGCTGATATTGCTTTTATTTAAAATTATTTTCATAAACTCTTTAGAAGCATGCCATTCACAGTAGGCTTTGATTGCTTCTAAAAGTAACGAAAGATGTTGTTCACAGGAGATTTCATCAACAACATCACCATTTTCACCTGCAGCCGCTTGTAAGTCAGCTTGTTTTTTATGCTTCAGCCAACGTTTCTTACGCATATAGTGGAAAACCTTTTCAGGAGAAAAATCTCCTACATATAGAAAACCAAACATTTGTAAAAACTGATCGATGAATGTGTAACGCACATAGGGAATGCGGAGTACATCAATAGCGCGAATATAATTCTCAATAGAAGAGTTCAAATTGCGATCTGTTCAAGTAAACGAAAGGAAAATTAAGGATATAAAATTGACATATTATTAAACACTATTTACCTTTGAATTTCCTAAAGAAATCTAGTATAAGTTGTTTGGTGTTCGGGCCAAGGCGCGGAAATTTTACACCCAAAACGGTGTGCTCTATGTCAGCTGTATTGCTGATTACCATTAAAAGTGATATATAGCGCTGTCAACAACAATAAAATACTAAAAAAATCTGATATAAATATCAATAACTTGGAAAACGTACTTCGAGAATTTTTAAGTAGTTCAAATTCAGCCCCTTACTAACTGCCAGTGCGAAGAGGAGAAACAATTGCCGGCCCAAAGCACTTAAGTGAGCTTCTTCAGACATGCCGAGTACAAAAACCGCCAGCGGTCGGCTGTCATTGTAAAATAACCAACTTTTGTTCTTACGATAATGATGTAACATCCACATAACGTAATCACTTTCAAGAATTTGCAAAATAAGTTGCAACACTATGAAAAGGCGTTCCACGCGTTCCATTGGCTTAAGCGCTATAAAAGTATTTAAACGATTATCACGTTCGTCCCATTTGTGGTGATCAAACTGCTCGCTATTAGGTGTTTCCGTTATCACTGATTCTCCGTCTTTCGTCAGGTCATTGTTTGGAGTTTTGGGTTCAGTTGATTTTGCTAGTTCTTCTGTAGTACATTCATTGAGTATTATTTCCGTTAAATCAAGTATTATATCAAATACTTTCTTCGATTTAGATAAGCGATTGTCACCTTTCGACTTATTGCTTAGCTTTTCTGCATCTAAAGGACGTTGGAAGAAGCCAATGTAGGCCGTGTGTGTTGCACGCCAACATGGTGGAAATGTTCGCACCATATAGCTGAAGAGCTCTATCGACTGAATGTAGGTCCGTATGAATGCCGCATCTCCTGTTTTGGGATTCAGGCTCTGAAGAAATAAATATAAATATGTATTTCTATGTTTTAATAGACTTTGAAAAAATGGTGTGAAAAGTTACCAAAATTAATTCAATTAAATTCGTGAATGTGTCCTCTCCTGGAAACTCACGTCGTTGACACATATCCAATGCTAGATTGATGAAAGATAGATAGCGCTGTTGTTTTAATGTACAACGCAGTTGCATTAAGCGTGCTTCACTTGGTTTATCCATTTCATTGAAACGCTGTTGGAAATGTTGCTTTCGGCAGTAAACCAAATCCTCAGCGCAGCGCGGTGGAAACTCCAGACGTAAACGTTGTACAGAATTTAGATACAAATTAGAAAATAAAGTTGTCAACTTGTCAATTGAAGCTGCTTTATGATGTGTGGATTTGCTTTCTTTGCTGGGAGATTCTGTCGAAGATTTCGCCTGTGGTTCATGATCTTCATTTTTGTTATTTTCATCTGCGTTTATTTCTTTTGCACTTTCCGTGGGCTTTAAGCTATTTTGTGGCATAGGTGGAGTCTGCTCAATTTTTTCACATTCCATCTTTTCAGCTACACCGGTTTGGGTGGCACTTGATGTAGCTGCCTCTGTCGTCGCCATATTTGTATCAATTTCGTTTGCCTTCTGTTTCTCTGAGCTATATTTTGTCATTTTTTCTGGTGGCATTTCACTTTCTTTGGCGTTCTCCTTATAATCACCGATGGTTTTAGGTCTCCGATTAGACGACTTAACATCCTCAGACGGTTCCATTTTACTATTCCTACTGTTCCCACTTCTAGTACGTCTACTGGTTACAGATACCGTTCGTTCGTTCTTTTCAGCTAGCTTTACATTCGGTGAATTTTCTTTAAGATTTGAATTTGAAGAACGTAAAGTGCGACCAATTTTACTTGTTTTCTCACTGTTTAATGATAAATTACTTGATAATTGCTCATTTTTCGTAGTATTTGGCGAAAGTAAAACTCTTTTGCTTTTGCGCGGCATTGTCGCAACATAAACAAATGAAATGTTGCCAGATATTGAGACTGTATATTTCTTATGAAAAGTTTAGAAATTTTTTTTGTTAATATGTGAACTAATAGGTAAAATTTTATTTTTAAGCATTTATAATATTAAAATTCTAAAATAATTTTTCCTTGTCATTTATAATAAACGAGGATTTCTTTTTTCAATATCAAGAACTGAGCATTTAAACCACTCTTTATTTTATACGAGGTCTAAACGTAAGATCCAATATTGCCGGCATTTAGGATAAAGGAATCCATGTAATCGGGTATATCGCAAATTTAAAAAAATGCAACCTGGGGTTAAAAATATAGAAATTTATTTTTATCTGAGGCCACTCCTAAGTAATTTTCAGCCAAAGGGCACAAAACTACCAAAAAAAAGTCAATTTTACATAATAATATGCTGGGAAACTGGGATAACTGAGCAAAAGCAGACCGAAGGGATATCAAACCCTGTGACAACGGATATTTTATCATGAAATAAATATTTGCATACTTTATACTGTGTTTTACAACTGTTTCACTAACGCCGCAATATTAGATAAGAAACTCAATACCATGAACCTGCAATGCTTCTATCTCATATTTTTTTCTTACTTACGAAATATATACAAGTTCTTACACGGACAAAAAGTATAACAAAAATGTAAATTAAAACGACGATTTTGGTGCTCATTAATGGTACTCCTCGCGCTGATATAGGTGAATCACTAGACACTGCTATCGGGCAGTTGTGGTTGTGAATACATGGCCACACATGTATGTATGTATATGTGCGCACAAGCGCCGTTACAACCGTTATTTGTTGTGTAACGGTAGCAGGAGCACCTATGGCAGCTGTTGCAGCACGTTTCATGCCCCAACTCTACTTATGGTCAAAATTAGAACAAGCCGTGGTTGGCAAGCTCTGCAGACCATAAATTAACGCATTCACACGAATGCATTTGAGATGTTTGAGGTTGTCATAAATTGAATAATGTCTTAATTAAATTCGTATTTTTCCCTATATTTCTAAGTAAGTTGTTTAGATTTGAATAGTAAGGCTAAAATATTTATTTGGAACGTTTGGTATGTCTTGTGTAGAGGTTTTGGGATTAATTGTAAGTTGCTGACTGTACGTACAACACAAAATGTCGATTAATCTTGCAATACAACAGGTGTAGTCTACATATGTATGTATTTCCTGAAGTCATAAAAGGTCGTAAAATCCAAATAATGGTAATGACAACTTCATAATTACGCTGAATGAAAGGGCGATTCTAACGATAGTTTGGGTTGCAGCCAAATGAAAGTACTAGCCAGACTACAGTTGAGATTGTCTCTCTTGCAAATCACTGAAAACACTGATATTTTAATGACACTGTGTGTTTTATGAGGCTCAGGAGACTGCTGATGCCTATAGATGAAAGTTCATCAAAGTAAACGAAGTAGAAATGACCGAAAAAACGTTAACGGGCTGCACTGAGGGCTGGAGGTAATGACAATTATTCTTCCCCATTGATGTCCCTGCAGCTGCGGCAAAGATCGATAGAGAAACAGCCCATCCTTCAACCGTGAGTCCCCATAAGATAGTGTCCGGTTATTATGCCGGTTGTTATGTTTACGGAGGTTTTGTTTAGAGGGAGTAAAGACTTAGTTCTAATTTCTTCGATCAATGGCCAGATTTGTCTGGTCACATTGCAAGTGGTTTCCATCTGCTTTTGGGCCTTCTGGTGAAGGCCAGTTTTAGCAGATACTACTTATAATTTGCAGATGAAAGAGGTATGTCCACGTCATATGCAGAGTTTACCGTAGTTGGGACTGTTCCGCTTCAAGTCAGCTCTTTGACCTCGCAATCCCTTTGCATGTCGAGAGTTTGAGTAAGATTTATCTGCATCTTATTTCCCCCATTTGGTGTGATGTTGAATGTTAGAGATTTAACAGCGCCTCGGCTGTCAGAATATATTGTAATAGGTTGAGTAACTATGAAAAGACTTCCATTATTGCGGTTAGTTGCGTTTTATAGAGGATGCAGGAGCCGAAATGTCTATTACGCATGTCCATTGCACTTTACCATAGAGTCTTGTGCGGTTCCTCCATGGTTGAGTTGCATTTAGTCTTATGACGTTGCAGATCGTATCAAGTTTTCTATAAAGGTCTGCCGGAAGAAGAGTAAGCAGAATTTGAAAGGATTTTCACGGATTTGCACGGCTGTGTGTGAGGAATTAACCTCTAGGTGATTAACCTCAGTAGAAAGAGCGATATCGATGCCTTTGAGTAAGGTCGGTTTAAAAGCAGATGACTTATACATTCCGGCGAAGAGTTCCAATTTGGTTTCTGAAGGATGTACATACAGGAGACTATACTGGCTGCCTCTTCCTTAGTAGGATTCTATATTTTTACGTTTGTGTGTGTGTGTGAGTATGTGTATGTGTACCGGATAAGGTTGCAGTTTAAGGGCAAGATTGTGAAGCATTGCTTACCTGTGGCTCGATAAATCAGTTCTGGGCCTGTTTGTGTAAATGTAATTTTGTGGAATTTGGTAAGAATGATTTTAACTTTGGGAGATTATAAGCAATAAATAAAAAAAAAACAGCGAGAAAACAACAATAAACCAAAACTTAACAAGGTGAAGCTGCCACGCGAGTTCAATTTTAATTCTTGAACATCGAGATTGTCGAGATTATTTTTCAGGTTATGTTTTGTTTGGGGACAGGCTAAGCGATAAGGAGTAGTGCATACGGAGAAGAAAAGAGACGAAAATGTTTCCAGATTTTCCCTTACACTATGCAGAAGTCTTTTAGGAAAAAGAACTTAACTCCTTAGTTATAGGGTTTCAGAATTGAATAGTGGCGTCTGCTGATAGTAAGTGAACCTCATTTAAATACCAAGTGCAGAAGGGGTTTTTACTCTCACTAACCGGCCAGAATCATTCTCCAATGTCATACGTTCGGAAATTATCGAATGCATGCATATTTTGAGAGTTGCCCTTGGCACATAAAATTGAGACCATTACTGCTACCCTGTAACAATAACATACAATCATTTAAGATCAAATTTAAAATAATTACATAAGAACCAGTCTTCGTACAATCTTTTCCTTTCTTCGATGACTTCTTCAAAGCGAAATATTTGAAATGGCCAGACATGACCATAACACACTCAAACGCTAATAGGGAACACTAATAGCAGACGGTCATTATTTACAGCACTAAATCGATTAAAATTCATTTTGTTCAGTTAATCTCATTTTGTTTAAAAGAAAAAGAAAACAAATAAAATACTCACCAATGGATCAACACAAAACAATACACCCGGCTTCAGATGCGGCCAGTCAATTAGGCAAAAAATGGAATCCGTTGCAGTGGTATGTTCGTCGCTTAAATCTTTCGTCGAAAGCAGCGGGTAAACCATTCGAAAATTTGATTTTTGACTAAATGAAATGTAAGTCAAACCGTAGCAAAACGAGTATTACATAAAAGTGTGGCTTACGTTATGGCATATATAAATAAAAATATGCTTTTACGCAAAAGTATTGGCTGGTTGACTAAGTGTAGCTACAACTATTCTAATAAATCCTGCTGCTTGGCCATTTCAGTTTACTTGTTCATATTTTATTTTTAATCTTTTATCTGTTAAAAGTAAGCGATGTGTTACTGTTACACAGGCAGACAGGCCCGCTGGTTGGACTTCACTCTTGTGTACTGTACAGTGATTCTGTTACTCAAAGACATGCGAGTGAAAGGTGTTCATAAGCCACAGTGGACTGCTGACACTTTAGCATACATACTTATCTATAATCACAACAAACTTGCACAGTTTGCCAGCGAACAGGGCCCACTCCATTCACTACTGCATTCGGCTAGGCGACGCAGTAGCCTGACTTAGTGGGGTACATAAAATAAAGTAGAACTACTAAGCTAGATCGTTTGCTTTGGGAAGCTCTTCCGGAGCCCTCTCAACTTTTCAACAACTTCAGAAAAATATGTCTTTCAAAAAGCCTTTGCAACAGAAGCACAGCTGGAGTATTTCTTTGTCCATGGTCATAAGGAGGTACTGAAATTGAAATTGAGATGGGGGGAAAAATGTTTGTTGGGCGCAAGGTAAACGAAGAAAAAAATATCGAAAAATTAAAGTAGAGCAAAAATTTGAGTTTAATGGCGACTACGCCTACTCGACAGCGGCGCTTCAACCTGGAGAATGTACACAAGCGAATAGCCAACACAAAGCAAACAAAAATTAATAAAACGCCGGACACTTCGTCGGACTATATGGCCGAATAATTCAATTGCATTGGGTGAATGAATGGACAATTAGTTGCGCATTGGAGTTGCCGACTACTTAGTTAGTATAAGAGTGTGTCTGTATGTATCTATGCTCGTTCATGTGTGCAGTTATGTCAGCATTTGTTGGAGTGTGCGCCACATTTATTTTAGCAGTGACTTAATCGATTTTCGACCACCACAAATACTTATATACACACAAACATCCAATTGACTTACTGACCAGTCCGGCGCACGCATTTTGACAGTGTTTCAGTTAGAGCGTGTAACGCTGCGTGGGGCTCGCTCAAACGCACAAACATACATATACATATATTTATGAACAAATGAAGTGGCAAATAAAATAAATAAAATTTAGAACATGCAATTGATTTTATGGTTTTGATTAATTTTTAAATTATTTGCCTAAAATAAACACAAATATTTATTTAGTCGAATGTACAAACGTATGCATGTGATAATACACAGCTACATATATGTGTACTTTTATATGTATATGGATATACTCGCCTGAAAGGTTGAGCTTGATGAATTATTGTATTTAGATAGTCGCATGTGTGTATAAATGGTCTGATTTGGACATTCGAACGATTTGCATATGCGCTGAGTCCATTTTTCAGTGGGAAAAAATTGTTTATGTTTTTTTAGTGAATAAACGCATGTCTGTTTAACGAATATTTTAAAATGCAATGATAAATAGAGTTGTTCTGCAATGTTGACAGTTACAAGTAACTAAGATAGTTTAAATTGCTACACTGTACAAGGTTCTCGCTATTGCGTACCTTGCGAGACGAGAGGAGCTTATGACATTTCCAATACCAAAACTGAAGCAAAGTAATTCTAAGAAAACGGGGAAGAGCTTGAATTAGTTTGTTGTATTGTTTGCCCTGTTGATTCCGTCAAGTGGAATGAAATGTATATGGTTTATAAGTTATGATAGAAAATTAATTTAAACAAAAAATTAAGTTAATTTTCCTGATTGGGTCCGCCACTCGACAGGGACATAGAATTATAATTGCTGTTCGGTGGCGGTTTAGAATAACCTAAAGGTCTCTCTTTTATTGAAAAAAAGGAAAAAAAAACAATACGCAAAGCACAAATTGAAGGAGGACGTCAATCGAAAATCATTTCAGGGGATTTCAAATGCCATTTATATATATTAGCGAATTCAAAACCATGATGACGATTTTGACTAGATGATCGTTTTCACTATATCTGTATCTATACCTATGCCTATACCTATATCTATGTATGTATATAACTCATGCCAATACCAAAACCATACCCATATCTATACCTACATATATGTATGTCAATACTTTTATATTTGTCTAAAGGATGTGTTTTTCAAAAGTGTGGTTTAAATGTGGCAGTACTGTTTTCGGATTTGCTATTACTGAATTTACGCTCAGTTTGGTTTGCTAATTTTATAATGAACAGAATGACTTATGTATATTCGGCGCATTTTTTCTGGCATACGGCTGCGCCAGTCGCGGCGTTCACTTGCCGGAAATCCTCTTTAAAACATAATGGCAAACCATTATCATTATAATTAAGTCAATTTCTTGGCCATAACATTAAATTGTATGCTTTTGTTTTCGTTTTCAAAACTACTTGCCTAAAAAAACATCCTTTTTTACATACACCTGTTGTATTTAATTATTTGCTCTTCCCGAGTCTGGATTTCAACTACGATAATCCAAATTTTACAATAGGAATTAACGGTGGCGTATTTACTCTAATCATAACTAATCAAAAGTCAGTGCGTTGAGAAGCTTCCGAGGACATCTGCCTTCAGCATCGGTCACGGTAATTGGAAGATCTCGCTTCTTGTCTTGTTCAGCGAAACCTTGTCCAGAACTGTCAATGCTTGTTCCGATATAATATATTTATAGAATTGCTGGTGTCTGGCAATCGCCAAAGCTAATCACAATTTGAATGGAAACAGAAAGGGCAGTGAAGTAAATGGGCATACCAGTTTTCATACAAGTACAAGTGTTTATAGATGCTTTTATTTTATTTTCAATTTAACTCCACATTTCTCGACCCGGCTTAAATGAACTGCAAGAAGAACTCTCGGTTTCTTTCTTTAGCGGCTTACCTCACAGTTCCATTACACACCGACTTGTAAGCCGTCCGTCCATCTCGGTGTTGCTTGTCTTTCTGTCTGTCCATATGCACGGTTGTTCTGTTTTGTTATATAGTTAATTTTTCCCCTTCAATTAAGCTATGTTGCCATGAAAAAAGCGCCTTTAGGAATTCAAGCACCCGCATTTGTAAGATACTTATACAGCCGGTTCAGTTGACCAGTAGCACCAACAGCACAAAATACCAGGTATGGCGTACAACATACATGCTTGCATTTCGATTTGAATTCCAAATTTATTTTGGATTTATGCTGTACAATTCTTCGAGTCTTTCACACGCGCAAAACGACCACCAATCATTACGTGGATTGTGTTGAGTATGTTGGAAGGCTTGTTTGCACGGTGCTTAAACTTTGGTCAAAATGTAAGATTTTTGCTTAGTCTGTGCCTTGTGTCTGGGAGTTGCGACGTTTTGAAGGCCCTAGGAACTCAACATATGTGCTTTTTACCAGCACTAAGTTATGCCGAGCTTCATTTCATTCGCTCATTATCCTTTTTTTTCGAAAACTGGGTTAAATTTTCACATGAGAATGATCCACTGTGCCGCAAGCCACTCCACAATTATTGCCACCAAAAACCGTAGCATGCTAACGAGCCAGCAAACCAAGTATGTCCTACTGACAGAAAGTAAGAAAATTTGAGACGCAAATCGGCGAATAATCCAAAAGGGAGAATAAAAGATACAAACCATTGGCGATTCAACAACTGGTCAGTAAACCCACATACAATTCTTCTACCATACCGCGCCGTGGCTAAATGTGCCTTTACACATTTGCATGTGGTCTTACGCTATTACATAATAGTAAGACATTCAGTATATCTTTGTGATTTATCGAATGCAAAATAAATTTCTATGAATTGCACGGAGGCCAAAAATACTTATACAAACATTTCTGCTAGATGCTTCGCTCAGACGTTGGTGGTATTGTGGAATGGTTGGCTTGTTGGTTTGTTGTCTTGTTGGTTTGTCGACTTGTCGGCGATTCTTTGTCAATTTGAGTAGAGAAAAAAGAGAAAACCCAGAGTCAACTATTGGCCAAGCCGGGCGACATGTAGGAACAGAACGAGCTGTTAGTGACTAAAGTGCTTGTGGCAGAGTGCTGAGTAGCACGTAGGTTGGCATAAGCATGGATATGTGTTTTAGATGTTTAAACGCCACGTGATGTCTAGTCGCCTTTGTTGCATGACATCTCGCCGCGCTCAGCATGTGTTCGCCTGTGTAGCGTGCCAAATTCAATGCAATTCAATTCGATTTAATTTCTTTTAGTTTTTGCATTCGAAAAGTTAGTTGGAATTCAATGTTTTAATTGCCTCTTTTTATTAGCGCAAGCACGGGACTTTAGTTCGGGTTTGAAATTTGCAAATTCCATAATTTATGACTTTATCGTGTGTGAGCTGTCGCTTTTGCAATGTACATATATTGCTATTATATATGTATGCATGTAAACTATGCCTTGAAACACACAAGCCAAACTCAATACACTAGACAGCGGCATTCAGTAGTCCGCAATTAGGCGAACAACGCATAAAGTGTAACAAAATCAGCGCCTCACTGATGTTACGGACACCACTCTATGGTCGTTAATATCCAAAGTGCGTTCCCACACTGTTCGACTTCGTGTGTAGAGCGCCAAGAGCACTACTGTAAATTTCCATTTTTGAGTGGGCGCGGCAAACAGCATCGCCCAGCTGGCGGCGCAAAATTTGGCAGCAAGATTTTTTGGTAATTTTCAAAGCATTTAAAAATAACCAACGAAAAGGTCAAAAGCAGCAACTGAAAGCAACTACAGTGTGGGGATTTGCTAGAGGAGCGACGCATGCGGATGATAGTACAAAGCATGTGTGCGTACAT
The DNA here is from genome assembly GCA_030068015.2 of Neoceratitis asiatica. Classification (NCBI taxonomy): domain Eukaryota; kingdom Metazoa; phylum Arthropoda; class Insecta; order Diptera; family Tephritidae; genus Neoceratitis; species Neoceratitis asiatica. Next base: position 91,811,135 of record CM061526.1, read on the forward strand.
ACACACTTACATGCGTTCTTTACGTTAGACATAATCATCACTCCACCAATTGTAAGCTTGTGACCTTTTTGACATTGCTGTTAACAGTGTTTATTTATAAAAATTATATATACATATATATATATATATATATGTATGTACAAATTATTTTTTACTGTTATTTCTATGACATCATAACATCCGCTGCAGTCGTTTTTGCGGCTTTTGGAACGTCTCAGAAGGCGGTAATTACGCGTATATTTAAAAAAAACTTAACTTGTATGTATGTATGTGCCTGCAAGTACTTACGGAGTTCAAAGTTGTTAAGAATACCTGCTATGAAGCTTAATGGTGTGTTCATATAGTTGCAAGTCTTGTAAATGAAATAAAATTAAAAAAAAAAGAAATGAAAAAATAAAATACGAGTAGTTTCACTAGCATTCTAAAACATACTCTGTTCAGTAATACATATTATAACGAATTTGCTAAATTCGCCTCGATGATTTTCCAAATCCTTCGACTCCGATCACTGGATTGCTAAATAAAACTCACAAGATTTATTTGTTTGGCTTCTTAACCGTCAGGAATTTATTTGTACAATTTTCGTCTTTACTATAGCCAATGGCTTATTTTATAATTCTTTATGATACACACATATTATCTGCTTCACTCAGCTCATGCGTTTCTAAAACACACACAGCTCACAGCAATGTTAACTCCACTAAGTTGTCCACTCGTCTCCTCACGCTTAGTACACACTAGTACTGAGTCTTCAACTTCATTGTCCGCAAATAGCTGCTGCAGCTCCTTTTATACCTCAACATTCACGCGATCAAGACTAGGCTGATAATTCGTTTGCCTGCGGTAGCTGCAGCTGTTCCGTTTATCCTTAACCGCGTGGAATTTCCTTTACGTTGTCTACCCTTTTCTTTGTCCTTGGTATGGGTAATTTGCATTATACGGCCGCTGCTTTATTTTCGGTCCTTTTCGGGGAATCGCCTTTACATTGTCACTTATTTCAATCTGTTCTTCGTATTTGGGATTTTCGTCACAATATGTATATATTTAAAGTATATCCTCCTCATAATGCTCGATGCGTGTTCTGGAAAAAAAACAAGAGGGTTTATTTACAAGAAAAACCCGATTCGGCTTTAGTCACTCAGATCATCTTTTGGTTTTGGAAAATTTTTTCCAATCATTCTGTAGGAATTGATATCATGACATTCATTGCTTCGTCTCCGTATCCCCCAAAAACCTTACATTGTTTCTTTGGCTCACTGGAAGTATGCGAATAATACAGTTATGCTGTTTCCAATATTGATCAGTGAAGCGTAAAATTTCAATTATTAGCAATATTTTGCGGTATTTGATCAATAAGCAAAACGAAAAGTGTCATAATTTCCTGGCTGAACGTTGTAATCTTATAAATATGCGAAAAGTGTGAAAAAGCTCGTTTAGTTTGCTTTAGGTACGTCCAGAAACATAGCGGTACCAAGAGGCCACGGCAGCTGCTAGCGAAAAAATTAAGATTTCCATACTCCACTCATCGAAATTCCAAAACTTCATATTAACACGCGATAGCGAGATTGAAATTAACATTAAAACGTTACGTTTTCAAGAAGTGAGAGTGTCGACAATTAAAAATTTTCCATTTCGCACATCACAATGCAAAGATCGATTGTCAACGAGGCATTATGCCACTCATCAAAATCAACTGCAACACTAACGCATGCCAGTCGCGTTATGACCAATCATAAGCAACGCACTCTGCCGCAGTTGGACGAGCAACAACAACACCAACTATGCAAATCAAAAGAAAAATATTTGCAAAATACGCACAGAGCAATGTCGAGATTCCAGTTCCGCATTGTTATGATGCCACAACGTCTACAGATGCGTCTGGCGCTGTCTCCAGCTGCTTGTCTTGCCTCCATAACACTCGTTCTGTTGTTGTTGTTGGTGACGACAGCACCTGTTTGTCAGGCAGTAGGTTACTCATACACGCGTTTTTCGGGCCCAGTCACTGGACCCGAGCAGAAGATAATTGTGCATGATGGGCTGACTGGCGGTGGTGTCGGTGGTGGCGCCCGCATTGACTTTATCGCTAAACCGGCATACGAGTTTGCTTATGGCGTGGAGGATGCACAAGCGCGTCTGCTGCAGAATCGACAAGAGATGCGTGATGGCGACGCGGTGCGGGGCTCCTACAGGTGGGCAAATTATGTACAAACTTGTCGATTACAGTTGACGCAGCAACTGGTTGAGGCCAATTGATTCATTTGTTTTATTTTTATTTACTTCACTGACCACCACTGTTAATCGATTTTCTTTTTTTCTTCTTATTCCTGTTTCACACACGAACGCATAAAATGTGACTAATTAAAAACTAAATAATTTCAGTGTCGTGGACCCGGATGGCAATTTGCGTGTGGTCAAATATACAGCGGATCATATAAATGGCTTTCAGGCTGTGGTTACTACCAACGGCCTTGGAACAACAGTTCATGGTCAACAGCTATTGCCTCAGGTGGCTGCACAAAATGAACCGACTCAGACGACGACACCTCTTTGGTACTATCCCCATGTGGCGCAACAACAACAACAGCAACATCAAAATCATGCCGTAGAGCAAAAGAACGAAGACTCTGACGATGAGTATGTTGACGATGGAAAGGAAGTAGTTGAAGATTATGAAGACAATACGAATGAGGTTGTGCAGAATAGAGAAAATAATGACGAGGACGAGAGCGAGGAAGATGAAAATGAAGATAAAGAAGAGCATGATGAATATGATGGCAATGAATATTCTTCAGAGGAATGATATATCTCATAAGGTGGAGAGAGAAATGCCTCGTATTACTTGATTATTAATTCATTCAAATATTATGTGATTTATGGGTGGATTACTACTAGCCAACATATATTCCAGAAAATAAACTCAACTTTTAATTGTAAAGTTTCTCAATGTCCTCTTAAAGGAAAGTATGTCTCCTCACACGTAAAAGTAGAAAATTCGGAAAGGGTATACAGTGCGAGAATTCTGAATCAATTGGGACTATGGCGAAGGCAATTTCTGTTTATAAGTTTTCTGCTGAATCTTTTGAAGAACCTTTAAAAACGGAAAAAGATAGTGAGAGTTTGTAGACATTGTGATCAGCACTCACCTTTTGATATCGGCAAGTATTTTAATTAGCTCGCACATTTTCTTGTTATCGAGCGTAAAAATCCTTGATCATAAATGGCATAGACAGTATCTTAGTATCTGGTAAGGCGAATGAATTGCTAAATAATTGTGTTCATTTAAAATTAATAACTGAATTTATCAAGAATTTCCCGTCCGAGTGTCAATTTAGTTGAAATAATTAAATACTAAAAGTTGTAATATTTAATTTTTCTTTTACCTTTTTATACAATTAAATGACCACGAGAAACATTATTTTTCCTACGCCCACTTCCATTTTATGCGTAAATTTGCTGCAACACACCCATGTCAAAAACTTGACAGAAATAATCCACTTTTGACAGCGCCATTCACAGCCACAGATCGATCCAACAGACGCGGGTGAGATGGAAGCAAATTGCAAAAGGTGATTTTGAATCTGTAACACAGTGGGAACTTCAGTTTAATTATTGAACTTAATATAAACCGCACTTTTAAATGCTTAATTTGTTCTAAAGAAAATATAAAATTAATCTGGAGTTAAAAAGCTCTACAAATAAATTACTATTTTGGAGCTATTGGAGTCTTGGAAGGATCAATTAACAACTAAGCCTGGAAAAAAGTTTAGCCATACTCATTTACAAACTGGATTTTTACGATGTTCAAAATGTACAATGTTAAAAGAGTATTCTGTAGTTTCTTCTGTACTCGCATCTTGTCTACACTAATAATGTTATTCGGAAGAAAGATCGTTCATAAGGAAAAGAAAGTGTAGGGAAATTTCAGTGCTTCAGTTGATATACATATATATTTGTGTATGTGTATTTTATATATTTTAATTGAATCAAAATGATAAGTGTAGACAAGATGCGAGAATAAAAATAGACTATGATTTGATTGAGTTATTCAAAAGTAGGTTAGATTTGTTGTTATAAGATACCATATCATCAATTCCAGGAAAACCAAAGTAGCGAAACTCATAGTACGAGTAAGTAACTCAGATTGGAAGACGGATTCAAATTCGAAAATATACATTTTAAAGGTTAAATGAAGCTTATCTGCTGAAACTAAAGGAACTCTTTATATCTCATTCTTGCTTTGTCATTGAGCTAAAGAAATGGCATAGATAAGTGGTTATGAAGTCGCGAAGGGAAATTGATGCAATTCAAAACTTTGCATTACTTCAACACTCACCCATTTTCGAAAATTTTGTTCATCAATTTCACATTCTTAACTACTGTACCATGGCCTTTTTGAAAATCGTGAATGCGTAACAAAACTGGAGGATTAGCCATTGCCAACATTTGGCCATTGTCCGTCCCACCTGTCAATTGTGTGTGTCGAAATGATCATGACAAACCGTAGATCACTTTGGGCGGCGTGCGAAAAAAACGCATAGTGAAGGTATACACACACACATACACACACACACACATCTATGTATAAGTAAATAAATAAATACAAGTTTGGGAATGTCGATCTGTATGAAACATTCTAAAAAACTACAAAATTCATTTTGGTCTGTGTGTAAATTGGCAAACATGAGTGCAGAAATACATGTCTGTATATAAATATACATATATACAAATTTACAACATTAAATTGGTTGACTACTATCTCGGGCCTCTAATCATAATTTGCGTATCGGACAATTAAACAAATGCGACTGTTATATCCTTGAACTGTGTAAGAGCCCACAGAGACTAATTCAAATACAGTCAGCAAAAAAGTTACTCGAAATTTTTAGTTCTTTTGAATTTTGGCGTTAATTAAGGTAGCAATTTTTAGTACAGTCTCCAAATATTTAATCAGAGTTTGTGGACATTTGGGCTAACTCTGTGTTTAAAATTGGGTGCGGCACTCCATGGCGTATACGCAACGTCAGTTAAGGCGTTTTTTGTTTTGTTTTGCAAGCTCTAGATTACATACAAACGCACATATTTGTAGCAGCTATAAATAGACAGCATGAGTTTTATCAGTTTTCGACTTGGCAAGTATTTAATCAAAATCAACTTTGATTACTTTTAAAAATTCTGTGAAAAATAATAGTCTTAACGAATTTTCAAATATATTCAAAATATGTAAATTTATATGCATGTGTGTGAGTACATCACACAAGGCGAGCTTACATAAACAAAAATATTGACATAAGCGCATATTGGAATATAATATGTAATACTTGGCAGCTGGACCTCATGCACCAGCGGCTTTCCATTCACAAAATCGTCCAACGCCAATTGTCAGCGTTATGATCACTGACCGGCTTGCGTTTAGTGCGCCGCTAATGCCTGCTTTGCTGCTTGCATGCATTGCTAGACCGTCTGTTATCGCCAAAATAGCCACCGTTGACAGGCAAACATAACAAACTGGATCTATCAATTAAAAAGTTAAATTTACCGTTAGGCGAATATAGGCGCAAAAATTGCGCCAACAAGAAGAGTATAGCGGCAGTAGCAGCAACAAACAACAACAACAACAACAACAACAACAACAACAGCAACAGCTGTGCTGCTACTGGGCAACCTAATTTTTGATCGCTCTTGTAGCGTTGAATGTGTAACGGCGATTTCGTAATTTCTTTATTGCGCACATGCATGTGTTTGTGCATTTATGTGTATACATGCAGAGCAGGTGTCAGTTGCACGAGTACTTCACTTCACACAAATACATTTCTTTGTTGGCGTGTGTAAATTGATATTTGCAAAAATTTGTCTTAATGAGAGCGTAATTATCAGCTCAACGATCAGTCAATTAAACACTCACTATCATCGCTAAACAAATCAATCAGCTCACGAGCTTATGTGCTCATCTAGTAAAGCCTAACAGGACAGTATAGGATGTCGTGGAGCGATTTCTGAAAAGAGAGAGGAAAAAGAAGTTTTTTTTTAATTTAGCGAATCTCAGCATGCCAAATGAGGTTGATATTGTGAGGTCAACTGTTTGATGCTGGCTAGCGGAGTTTGGAATAAGTAGCAGATGGATTGCTGGAGCCAGATTCGGAGGTATGTATTTAATGAATATTGCGGGTAAATGGAAATGGTTACTGCAGATATTATGATGGTAATTAATGTGACCTTAAATCTCTTTAGAGGAACCAGAACCGTGGATAGAAGTATACAAAAATTTGATATTTCGATTTTTTAGCGCCGAATTCATGTTCATTTGTCTGTGCCAAGCACATATCCAGCGAAACCTGGTGGCAGTAGCATATTCTGTACTCTTGGAAGTAAAAGTTTTTAACAACAGCGATGGCGCAATGATGATTCAATGACTTCTGCAGGAGGACGATCTAAATTCCACAAATTGTTTTTCATCCTAGAAACAATTATTTTGAGATTTTGATTTTGTATTACAATAATCACCTTAGCTTTGCCTTTAAGCTTTCGATGATAAAAATTCGTTTGGGAGTACAGGTGATTATATAACGCGGAATTCTTCCAGTTTTTTTTTTTTTGGAATTTTCGCAATATCTTCATTTGTTACAGCATATTTATGTATGTAAAGCAATGTGCAATTAAAATGATTTATTTCCATTTTCATTTAGGCGACAACAATTCCCTATAGACATACTACATACCAACAATATTCTAAGACACGTATATGAGTCTATGTATCTGTCTTCTTTAATTGCCTCCTTATTGTTCGATTTGTTGCGTTGCTTTAATTGCTTGATTTTTCAAAACTGAAAATGTGGATGCAATTTTTCTTGTCGTCGTCGTTGTTGTTGTTGTTGTTGTTGTTGTATTAGTTTTTGTTTTGTTTGTTTGTTTAATTGGAACTGTTCGAGTGACCCCGTTTGCCAAATTGTCAGGCGGTAAATTTATGTTTTTGCCCAGTGCAAGCCATTAAAATAGTTAACCATTGCCACAACAGCTTTGGCACTCGTGGCCGCGCGGCTGCTGCTGCACACAGATCATACAATGCAACACGCAAATAGACGTGCAACAGACCAGACGACGCAACAGTCAATGCATGAAAAGACAAAATTCACTAAATGTATTTAAGTATTTGTTTACTCATGGATATATTTATTTGAGATAAAGACACATACTTGTACATACATACATATGTATGCTTGTCGTAATGTGAGAAAGAAACGTGTAGCTTATGCTGTGAAAATATCAGTAGCAGTAAAATTGCGAAAACCAACTAATTTTCAGTATCAAAACTTTTTCTCTTGCTTCCATTTGCAGCAAAAATAGCTGAATCCCACACAAAATGGAGCGAGACACCTTAGAATTTTACTGAAGTAACCAGTAATTTACTGACGTTTGAAGCAACATTGAAGGATCAAAGGAGCAAACTTTCAAAATAGGATGAAAAGCTTTTAAGATCTGTTGAAAATTAAGATATCTGATTAATGCAACTTTCTTAAGCTGCAAATCCAAGCATAAAGACACAGTGGAAATTTAATAATATCGATTAACAAAGAAGATAACCCAGTGAAAAAAATAATATTCAATGGCCTCTCTCCTACTTACATTTGAATACAGTGAGATGGTTGATATTCGATACTCATTTTCATTAAATATGTAGTTATGTAATCGAGTAGAGAATTATTGAAAAATACATTAGATCCTTTTCTCAACATCAAGGAAACCTTTAAAATGATTTCTCAAAATGATAAAAAGCAACCATCTAGATTCTCCAGTACAAATGGTAAAAACCGTCTCAATTATTCCGCTTAAATGCTTCAGCAAAATATTAATATGAGTCGTTTCATCCAATGTCGTTAATAATATCATTTTATGACAAATAACAACTGGCAGTGTTGATATGTCACAAAAATTTTAAAAACATTTTCATTTTTCTTTTGGTAAACAAAAAATATTCGCTCGTAAGAAATCGAGAGTGAAAATAATAATAAAATTCCTTACATCACATCATGCTTTATGCCTGCAGTCAATAGCCGCAACTTTTCCTCAATAACACAAGATATTAGTTAGCTGGTTGGTTGGTTGCTAAACTTGCTATTAGACACTGGAATGTGTGGAGAAGCACTGTATTACTTGTAGTTCGTTCGAATGTAGATCAATATGCAACAATATCATGTTGATGTTGACAAACGAATGCGCAGGCGCGTAATCAACTCTTATCATTTACATACATACATATGGACGAAAAAAAAAAATATATATATATATGAATAATTTGACAGTTCATTGAAGGAAAAGTTGAACACGAAACTGAAAATGCTAGAGTATTCAAAAAAATATGAACATTTAATGTGAAATTGGTTTGCTTTAATAAAATTTAATTTTCCTGTGATGCTTTCCACCTCGATTCAACCGGTCCATTCGGGTCACTATTTTATTTTTATTTAAAATATGTTATGCTTTGGTCAAAATAAATTATTACTAACTTTTGAGCAATTTTCAGACTTCTAACTGATAGTGCGGATCATCACGAATGATTAGATGTGAAAATCATTGAAATCGGTTAATTTTTGTCAAAAATATGGCCAATTGAAAAAAAAGTCCGCGAATTACTGGAAAAATCGATTTTTACCCAAAAAACGAAATTGCCGATAAATCTCGAAAAAAAAAATTTTCGGGCCAGAAAAAAAATATTTATTTATTTATTTGACCAAAGCATAACATATTTCAATTTCGTTTAAAAATAAAGTAGTGATCCGAATGGACCGGTTGAATCAAGATGGAAAGCATCCTCTATAAAACTAATAAAATGGTTCTTTTTTATAAAAGGTGGAAACTCAAATTTGTTGCGAATTTTTTAATTTTATTTCGCGAAAAACTAGATTCACACCGACGATTATAGCATAACATTTAATAATTAGAAAATCTTTTTTCAAAATTCATTTATTTGGAAAAAAAAAATATTTCTAAAATACTTCTTTCCATAATCTAAAATTCAGTCTCGTATGTATTTAAAATTGTATGTTTCGAAAATTTGAAAAACGAATAATTAATAAAAATTTATTTTGAAAAAATGTGTAACCTAAAATAGAATATTTCGATTTTCATCCTTTAAAATTTTTATGACATTTTAAGTTGCATAATTTCATAACGTTCATTGAAACAAAAAAAAGCCTTCCATACTCTTATGTTCTCTTATTAAAAATGAGCAAATCAAAAATTTTGTTTCTTGCTTACATTTTTCTAAAATTATTTGCAAAATTTTGCACTCCACTTAATTTGTTGCAAATTTCTATACGAAAGATTTCTATATGAAAAAGGTATTTTTTTTTTTGGTTTTCTCTAGCTTCGGTGATAATTGCATAATAACGGCTTTGTTTTTAATTTTTATCCCGCGGCTATCTTTATTGCATTTGCTTTTGTTGTGGCCGCGGCAGCCGTTGTTGCCACTCAATATGGGTAAATAAGCCAACCGTGGCGGCTCCGGTGCAGCAGCAGTAAATTTCATTGCAACTTTTTTTCTATTTTATGCATTTGCACTTTCGTTTTTTTGTTTATGGATTTTCTTCGTCTAGCCTACGTATATACATACATACATACATGCTGTTAACTGGCTAGTTAATCGGTTAGTTGGCCAGTAAGTGCAGATATTTGTGGCTAATGCTTGGATGTCTTGAGGAGTTGAAGAGCATTAGTGGGTTACACGAAAAGAAATGAAAATAAAAATACTTAAAAAATATACGAAGAGAATATTAAAGTCAAAGCAAATCGTATGAGAGATGACAGAAAATTTTCTAAACTTAAAATTAGCGGAATGTGAGTATGGAGGAGTGCAATATTTAAAATAATTTTTGAGTATAAATCTATGTAATTTATATTCAAATCATCGTATTATGGAAAAATCTTTTAAATTACTTAATTATCATCCAAACTTACAGAAAATTAAACTTAAAAATTCATTTTAATAATAGCGGCCTTACATCGGCAGAGAATATCAACCACTTTTAACGTATTACTAATAAATGACTCTTAATTAAGAGGCGGCTTAGAATAAACTTTAGGCATTTGTTGGTAAAACAGCAAGGCCCACACCACAAATTGGAAGAAGAGCTCTGCCAAAAAGCGCTTTGACAGTTATAAAGCGCCAATTATATATAATACATTCTTAATAAACAGCTTAATAGACGAATAAATTAAAATGTTTGTCTGGCATTTTAAATGTTCCTAAACACATACAGAAGCCCACAGATATCACAATACTAATAATACAAGCAGCAGAAAGATTTGGAAATACCAATGCACCGGGGCTAGATGGAATCCCTAACAAGGCCTTAAAAATTGCTATAAAGCACAAAACGAGTGTCTTTTCAGATCTCTGTACACGCTGTTTGTGAGAATATGGAAGAAGCAGCGATTAGTATTTTTTGCAGAAGTCCAATAAACCAACTGAAGATTCAAGCTCATTCCGTTGTCTTTGCATGCTGAACACGCTTGGAAAGATATTGGAACGAATAATCTGCGTACGACTTGAGCAACACTTAGAGCAAAAATCCCCAGGAATCGAGGAAAACCAATATGGATTTCGGTCAGGTCAACCGTTGATGCGGCCAAAAAAGTGATCAATGTCGCAGGCAAGGCTGTAGAAAAAACGAGATGGATGTATGGTGCAAAAGAATACTGCGCGGTAGTAACGTTTGAGGTTAAAAATGCTTTTAATTCTGCTTATTGGCCACAGATCATGAGCGCCCTCGAATACAAGAGAACACCGAGCTATCTACTAAGAGTTATCTACAAATACCTGTCGAATAGGCTGTTACTTTATGACACCGACGAGGGACCCAAAGAGTACAGGGTGACGGGTGAGGTACCGCAAGGATCAGTACTGGGCCCACGGCTGTGGAACGTACTTTATGACGGAATACTGCGACTTCCGCTACCAAAGGGGGTTCAAATTATCGGGTACGCTGAAGACATTGCAGTAACTGTGGTAGGAAAGGAGCTTAGCCAAATAGGGAGCTTATGTGAAAACACTGCTTTAATGATCAAAAACTGGCCCTCAGAAAGAAAGCTACAACTAGTAGGACCAAAAAACTGAAGCAGTACTAATAACAAGCAGAAAAAAGACAGAAACTGCTCTACTTAATATCGACGGCTATAACATAACTACCCAGCAGACACTGAAGTACCTAGGCGTTATAATAGACACGCGGCTAAACTACAAGACGACATCGAGAAAGCATGTGAAAAAGCGGCACGAATAACAGCGAACCTATCGAAGATGATGGCTAATATTGGCGGACCAAGCCAGAGCAAGCGAGACCTCTTGGCTAAAGTCAGTCAGTCGGTGGTAATGTATGGGGTAGCGATATGGGGACCAGCAGTGCGGAATATAACTTATGCCAAGAATGCAAGATCTGTGATCTGGCTAAGTGCAATCAGAGGTTTCAGGGGATTCCGGACGGTGTCTCACAATGCTTTAGGGGTCATAGCGGGCATCATGCCACCAGATATAATGGCAATGAAATTCAAAAGAGCTTTCGATAAATGCAGAACGATTGGAAGGCGATTCACAACAGAAGAGCGGAACGCAGGAAGACTGAAAAGTATATATGAGTGGCTGAGGCGCTGAGACATAGCAGAGAAAGATAGGTAGACGTACAAGCTGATCGGTAACGTAGAAGCCTGGGTGGAGAGAAAACATCGCGAGACGTATTACTACCTGACGCAATTTCTGGACACGGTTGCTTCAGATAATACCTCAGTAAGTGCGGTCACGATGACGGAACAGATTGTTCTTTCTGTGATATCGGTAGCGAAAACGCGTAGCACATCTTTACATGCCCGATATATGAAGTAGAGAGAACAGATATAGGGAGCCTTATTAAAGAACGAGTGTCTCCAAAAAAACATTGTGCACTACATGAAACAAAGTAAAATCGTGTGGAATAAAGTGAAAAGAAATGTCTAGCGGCGGTCCCGTAGGACCAATTAACTGCAGTCGGAGTTAAGGGTTTAGTACGTAGGTGTTTTGGTGGTCCCGAAAGAGCTGTACCCTTAGCGAGCAGTATGAATCGTGCATGCCGTCAAGGACTGACGGTACCTATGAAGATTCTTCCTTCGGCAAAAAAGAAAAATAAATAAAAATATCACGATATTTTTGAATATAGAAAGTGAAAGAATTCTAACATCCTTCTTTGAAAATGTCACACCGCAAGTCTATATCTGCCATTAGAGGAGAGAAAATGAATCGTAGCCCTCCAAATTTCTGTTAGAGGGGTTATGGATCGTGAGCCCTACTTAGTTAATAAAAATTCACGCATTACAAGTGGATTCTAAGCATCGAAGAAATTTGAGAGTAGCGTATCTATCTCAAAACTTCATTCAAATTGGAACTTTGGGTCAACTTATTGCTAAATAACAAATGGTTAAATCATCCATTCAGTGTCATTTGCTAGTCTGCCGGTCGGTCACCTTCAAAACATAAATTCTACTACTTTTATTATTATTTTTTTTGTTCTTTGCTATAAACCAAGTTTATTTGACATTTAGTTGGTGCGAACCAAAATTTTTTTCTTCAAATTCAAGTTCCATCGATTTCTGACTATTCGCTTTTTGTAGGCAAACAAAATTTTCCCATCATTTTATTGGATTTATTTGTATTTAACACACAAAAAAAAGACTGCCAATGTTGCCATTAAAATTGTTAAATGTGTGTTGGCCACAGAAGGTGGTAGGAAAGGGGTAATTTCCAGGTGATGTAGACTTTAATGTTTGTTTTTTACTGTTATTTGACGACAAATGAATCTGTATTGAGTTGAGTTGAGAGTACAATAGAAATACTTGCGACACACTTCTACAGCTGTTGCAAGAACTTTGGTAGTGTTTTGTAAATCGGTTGCACTTTTGTACGTATGTATGTAGATATGGTTGTAGCTGGTTATTTTGTTGAATGCAGTGCCTAATTAATTCATTTTTATCGCTTTTGAGTGGGCGAATACATACATACATCAAACACATACAAACATGCCACGACTAAGAATCACAGATTTATTGGTTGCCTTAACAAATTGGCAAAATTTCTTAAATTCACAATTACGGTAATTTGCATGGCCATCTTTGGCTCAAGATGTTATTGTGCTTTGTTGCCGCTTTTCGTGGTAATTGCTGAAAATCCGCTTAAAAAACTAGAAGTGTTTGCATGAAAAAATTACCGCATATCAAGATGAAAAACATAAAAAAAAAATAAAAATAAAATTAAATAATAAAAACCAAAATTACTGGAAAAAATCAAATAAGAAATCAACAAAAGCTCAGACGTCATGTTGCACGTTGTGCCTCTGTGTTTATACAGCATTTTCTGTACGTCCCTCTGATGATGATGCCGCAGCTGATGTACCCGGTAATTTTGGCCGCAGATGCTGCTTATTTATTTGTTAATTAATTGACGTTGTTGATGGTTGAGGCAAAAAAAAAAACCACCAAATACGAATGGAAGACAAAAAGGCGAACAACGCCAAGTTGTGCACATTCAGCAAATAATTTTAACGATGTTGGGCATTTAAATTGGACGTTTATCTTTTATTATTTACAGCTACTTGTTAAAAGGGCATTAGAACTGTCGTTTGCCAACAAAAAAAAAAAGAAAAGATAAAATAAAAATAATTAAATATATTGTTTTATATCATCATTTTGTGTTCAAAATTGCTGTTATTTTTTCTTCTTTTGACGTTTTGTAAGCGTGTTTTTATTCTATTTATATTGCGAAGCAATGCAGTTTAGCTGAAAGGATATTAAAAGCATTTAAATGCCATTTACTCCTTCACCATACTATTTTTAATAATTTTTCTTTAGGTTAATTCATGGTTAAAATCAATCATTTATTTCCCTAAAGCTCTTCAAGCTAAACTCATGCGACTCTCTAGGACAACTACATATAATAAATCTTTTAAAATTGCAACATCTGGTTGTATTACAAAGCCATTGCAGTCGAGGGTACAATTAAGCCAGATTTAAAGGTATTATAATACTACATACCGCCAACCCGACTACAATTTTTCTTCCATCTATTAAATTGTGTAGTAATTTTTTTTAGAATTACCAGAAGTTTCATTTATGTATTTAAAATTCTTTGATATGGAAACCATATGGAAAAAGAAAAAGAACTAAATTAATTTCTTACAGAGACCGAAAAAACTCAGTAGATATGCAGAGTAAGTAAACCAAGCCTTTGTAGTTCTTTTAAACTACACCTTTATCCGGTATCATGGCCGCGATAGCTCAGTGGTTAGCATTGTGTACTGCCATTCGGAAGGCCTGGGTTCGAACCCAGGTTCGAGCAACATCAAAAAATTATAGAAAATAAATTTTTCTAATTGCGGTCGCCCCTCGGAAGGGAATGTCAAGCCCTCCGATTGTATTTCTGGCATGAAATAAAGCTCCTCATAAAAATCCATCAGCCGTTCGGAGGCAGCTTAGAATAAACTGTAGGTCCCTTCATTTGTTGGTAAAAACATCAAAAACGCAAAACCACAAATTGGAGGAGGAGCTCGGTCGAAAATCGCTTCAGCGGTTACAAAGCGCCAAATGTATACGTATATATATATATAGTATCATGGAAATCTTAGGGAGTCTTTTCGAAATAGGTCACACACTGTGCGCTCCAGTGAAACCGTTTTGAGTCGATTCAGGAGAAGAATCGCTGAAGAAATCAAAAGCCATTCATTCTGTGATGAATATAAAAAAAATATTTCACGTATTGATAAAATGTATAATTTGCAAGTAATATAAATCACCTTGGAAACTGTGTGCAGAGTATTTGCCTACTTTTACATGTTTTAAATTTCTCGCGCCCATCTTTTCAAGTTTTTTCCGGATAACCTTTCACTATCATTATATTACTATAGTGCTTGTTTTAAAACATTCAAAATTAACGTTTCACAAATTTTGTGTAAGTGTTAAGTGAGTCAGATTTCTGTAACAGATAGATTGATTTTTTGATATAAAAAAAGTGTAAATAAAAACTGTGCAAATCGTAACTTCGCAGAAAGTGCAAAAAAAAACTGAGCTTAGAGCATTCGCTCAGTTAATACTGATTTTACTTCAGTTTAATACTGAAAAGCTGCACCCTAGATTATATTAGAATAGAAAATCAATTTCAACATTAGTTTTGGGGCCAGCAAATAAATGTTCTATAAATGTACGATTCATAAGCGGAACTAAAAAATACGCATTAAGCCTGAAGGGCAAAAGGAACTAAGGCTAATTAGCATAGATTAATATCTCGCTTCAGCAATAAAAAAAGTAAAAAGTTGATAAAAAGAACTAAATGAAATTAAGCTGTATTAAATTGGATGTCATATAATATGTTTATAGTCAATATATGATATTTATGAACAGACATGTGAATGTGCTTTGCTCCAAATAGCCGAATAGTTAATTTACAGAGCGATTATGTTTCAGAAAAAAATAGAAGGAGAGGCAAACTAGTGGTTTGAAATAGATGTAATTATCATTGCAAAAATATTGTACGCAGCTAAACATACATACATATCTACCGCACACACATCTAGGTAAAATATTGTACGCACGTGGAATTCGAGCCGAAAGTGTAAAGCTACGCAAAGTGCGCGCCTCAACTGAATAATGACTGATGACTGATACTCTTGCTATCGCTTTGGCTTCAACGCCGCATACTTCTATTGTAATTTAAGTTTTAGATAATGTTGTTTTTGTTGCTTGTTGTTGCTTTTCGCTGGGCACCCAGTCAACAGGTCCACAAGGCGAGGTGGTAATTTAATGCCTACCTCTGTGACTTTTATTACTTTTCGATACAAAATGAATTTGATTGCCACACGAGTAGTATGTTGCCACATTCAGTTGATGCACACACACACGCACACATTTATTGTGCATAACTAAAATGTTATACGTGTGTATACACCTCACCATGACGGGTGATTGATGTAAGTCAAAAGAAGGACTGGTAAACAAAAGGCCGGGAGATCATGTAGTCTAAACTCGGGTTCCTCAAATAGCTCTTTCACATCAGTGCTTTTCATCAGTGCTTAAGTGGCAATATCAATAAGAGAACGCTGGAATGGCATAAATCTGGGCTAGGGCAACACTACTTTCGTGCAGGGGGCAACAGGGGGAGGTTTCATCATCAAACAGACTAAACTATTTTCTGATAAGTAGTCATTATATTTTTTCCAGCTCAAAATTTTTATTTTCCGCTAATACCGAATGTTATTCTTGTTTTTGTACTGATAAAGCATTTGCCAAACTAGTTGTAGAAGTTTGCCTCAAGATTAGTACAATAGTCCTTAGCCTGGTAAGACTCCATGTTGATGTAATATATAAACACCTGATTATATTGAGCTTTATGGAATTTTGAGCTTCTCTTAATATATGTCAAGCTTATCTTGTTGAATATATAACTTTTTAATATCTAAAGGAGCAGCTACAAAGGACATTCTTTCAATATGATTTTCATTAGGTGGGCATTAGTAGGCTCAGTCATGAGCCTAACCGATTCACTGCTGGGCAGATGTAACCTCACAACTCACTGAGTAATGTGCATATCATTTTTTGATTTGCATAGAGTCATTATGTGTCTTGTAGGCGCCAGCATAAGCGTCAACGAAGCTATTACCCAGACTATGTACTCATAAGTACTATTTTAGTGCCTTTGGTAGTCGCCATAAAAAGCTGTGTATGTATGTATGGTATCGACGGTATGAAAATTCATAACTACATATAAATATAAAACATAAAATATTAGAAAAAAAAATTTTTTTTTTGATTTTTAGGGGCATAAGTCCCTGCTAAGAATGTAAAGCCATTCATGTATGGTAAGGACAAATTGGAGGTTGTGCACGATTTTAATTTTAAAAATCAACACATATACATACACAAATATGCAACAGAAATATCATTTGCCCATATAAGTCCGCACAATTCACATGACAACTCTTTATATGCTGTGTGCCCTCTATCGAAAGCTAATCAACAAGCCAAGACCATGGCAAAGGAATTTTTCTTTTTATTAATTCTTAAATATAAATAAATACATATTAGGATATGTAATTTCATTTACATACTCGTACGTATCTGAGTTGTTCTTTTTGCCTAGTGTATCATGTCTGAGCACGAGTGCACGAAAACCCACACACATTTGCCGCCCATGAGTCGCATGAAGAATTTATAGTTACGAAAACAAACAGTTCGTTCTTCTGAGTGACATGCGTGGCATATGGAAAATATGTACTCACATATTCTCGTATGAAAAGGTATTTTGCAATCAAAATATTATACTTCAAGTGACTTTATTCCTAGTCTATTATAAAGCTTTATACTAGGGTGGTTCGTATTGCTTGCAGGTTTTTCTGAAGTGTTTAAGGCATATTTTTTGGTTTCAATGAAAATTTAATATAAAATTCCAAATTTGTGTATAGTTCGTATTTCAGGCATTTTACAGAAACTGGAAATCTGGAATTTATGAACAAACCATTCCAAAAATGACACTTATGGTGTTTTTTTTTCATTCTTTCATACTTTTTATGCTAAATTTATAAATGAATTTTCTGCTTTTTTACAAAGTATTTAGAATTGAATGAATATTGTATATTCTTTCATATATAATTAACTCCAAATTTATGCCATTTTATATAATAATCTACCCTAATATTGCCTATAGAATGAATCACCGTTATTTACGTTTCCATTTTTCTTTTTTTCATTAATGCATTGCATTTATGCGTTGGAGGAAACGGTGTAACATACATATACACACTCAAAATGCAGTTCTTTGCCTTGTAATTTGATAGGAACGCAAATTAATGTTTTTAAATAGTAATATGCCTAGGCTAATATTGTGTATAAAAATTGAAAAGGTGTTGTTGGTTATTGATAGAAACTAAAATGCCTCCAATTTTTTTAATGTTTTATTATAATATTTTATTACTAAATAATTTTAAATTAAAAAAGTGCCTTGACGAAGCTTATAAACTTACTTGAGTTGTGTGGGTTGGTTCAATGGACAATCATTCGTTTTATAAACAGAGAAAAAAAAGATTTCCACTACGTTCAGATGTACTTGGTCGAAAGTAGATTATATTTTGGTAGTCTGAAGATTTTTTGGTAGGATTTATTGTTCAGGTTTTTCTTTCATTCGACCTTCAGGTTAGTGCTAAAGTTATTGCTATTTTTATGAAATCCCTAAAGAGTATAAAGGTTTTTTGCAAAGATCGTGTTTTCAGTTGCAAGAGGTGCTTTCAGGTGGTGTGTTTAACCCTCCAGACGCAAAATTAAGATCAGAATTTGTCTAATTTGCTAAATTTACGCAAAATGTCGCTAAAAAAATTGTTTAGAAGTGCAAGCAACTCAAGAATAGCCCTTGACTGCCCCAGGCAAGTTCATAAACACCTCCGCCACCCCGAATTATTCATACAGTTCGAGTATGTTTAGCTAGCGCTCATTACAAGATCTTTCAAAGAGTCTTCAAAATGTTCATGTGGTGGACCTGTCCGAAGATGACTACCTTTACCAATAATAGATTTTGTTTCAATCTGCTCGCAAGAGAAAGGGAAATTGAGATTACTGGCTAAGTAAACTTATTGCATTAAAAACATTAGCAAAGTACTTTCCAGAAAATCCACCGGCCCCCCCCCCCCCCCCCCATCAAACAAAGAGAGCAGCTATCTATTACGCCATAGAAATATTTGTCTCTAAAACTGCTTGGCATTCTAATAACTCTTACGGCATCTTCTAAAACGACTAATTTACCTACACAAGATGGAGTCTGAACACCACTTGACACGGCCGAGATATATGCAAATTGAAAGCGCATTTCAATGAGTTTTATACATGGAAGAATGTACCTTATATAACATGATCTCTTGGTCTTATGTTTCCTTCTATATCCGTGTAAACCAGAACCCCTTCCCGTAGAATGATGATGTAGTCTTTTAAGCTCTCTCATACAGAGACTGACGGAAGTCCAGCATAATTTAACTTCCAATATATTTTCCACCAGCAAAAATTGGATATAGGCCAGAAATTATAAGTATATATATTTCCTAAATATAAGTACGTACGTGCAACATATACACGTATATATCATAGATTATCCCAGCCTTCGAAGACCATTGTTTGAGGAACAAAAAATCGCCTTGCCGCAAGAAGTCACTTTCAGTTTTACATTTTCTTGGATAAGGACAGAAAAAAAAAATGTTGTTGAATAATCGAAAGATACAGATAAACAACAACAACAAAAACTGTATTGAACTTAAAAAAAAATGCAGAAATAGAAAATGCACCAACAACTAGCAAAGTTCTTTAACTCGATATCTAAATGATCAGCACACTCGTATGTATCGTTATATCCTTATGCATACACACATGCCAACATATGCCGCATTTGTAAATTGGATAATCCAATTTATGCCGAATTTAGGCACAAATCTACCTAATTCTCAGTTACAAAAGCATACATAAGTATATATGGCAAAGGCAACAACAATAACAATAACAAACAGTGACATATGTACGAGTATGCATAACACATTTCTAATGGTTTTAATATAAAACTCTTTTAGAAGCAGGTAATGTGAATACAATAACAATAGCAACAATCACTTATACACATGTATGTATGTATGTTATGTTATGTGTAGTAAACCCGCCACAAACACCAACTAAGCCGGCTCTTGTCATATGGCAACCAACTGGGCGCACCTTTACAGTTGACGCGATTCATTTCAACTCGCAATTGAGTAGATCCAACTCGAGTTTTCTGCATAAATACATATTTTCATATGTGTATACATACATATAAAGCGTAAATACCTACATACGTAGGTTTATTCAAGAGGCATGTTGCACATTGTGGCTGTTTGCTGTTGGCAGTTTATCGCCAGATCGCTCTCTGCTGCCGGCTTTTTCTGCTTCTACTTCTTCTTCTTCTGCTACCACAAGTCTGCAACAAGTCTGCTTCTTTAGCTTTTCTTCCATTCATACATTTTCCACTGCATGGAGACGTTGTTTGCCATTTTGCTGCTTTGGCTTTTGCTTCAGCTGCTGCGGCTGCTTCTTAGTTTGGATGCTGTGACAGCAGGCGGCAGCATCTCAGCATCAGCAACTGCAACTGCATCTGCATCTGAATCTCTGTGTATCTACATAGCGACTAGCGGCTGGCGGTTGTCGACGACGTTCGTCGTTGGGCTTTTTGGGCCTAGTAGCGTATATAAATGGTTTTGGTCATTGGAGGCAGACATCAGTTCAACGGTTTCTTGCGAACAAATCGAAACGTCTACCCAACTAATATAGCAACAGACGGAGTGAGCTCTTAAATAACTGGTAGTACATAGAAGAAAAAGTGTGTGGCGCGAGGCGTTAAATTTTTGATCTAAACCAAAAGAACGTTCACGTTGTTGTTCATTAAGCGTTATTTTTGTGAATTAAATTTTACATAGTGAAAATGAAGGTATAACTTAACTAAAAAATAAAAATTTAATTAAATGTGTTTCGAAATGAGTTGATATATTTAGAAAAAACACTAACTTAACTGAACTAAAGGATATTCGTTAACAAATCTATTACAAATAAATAAAGTGTGTATGTGTGAAGTGCCCAAGGATAATGGAATTATACGAATACTCATATTATACAGACAGATTGATTTAACGAATTAGGCTTAAGTGTTTATTAAGACTGGAAAAATTAATAAAATTTAAATAGCAATGATGATTAGGACAATGAGAAATTGAGCTTTATTTAAATTGCTACAAATAATTACAATACAAGGCACATCTGAAAATTAAAACAGATGATTTTGAACACCAATTATGTTCCTTAATCATCGTTTTTGTGTTATTTTTCGAATATAAATTTAAAAAAAATAGCTGGATTGTCCTAATTTCTTCTTTTCTTTAGTTGAAAATTGTTACACCAACTCTACGCTTATAAACTAGCTTTTGTCCCATTTCGTCGTACTGATTTATTGAGCAATTTGAATAATGTAGAATTAATTATCAAATGAAATATTGCAATTGAAAATTTAAACTAATTGGACGATTAGGCGATTAGTTAGATTTATTTTCAGGTATTAGTCTGATCTTATTTGGTTATTTTTTGGTGCAAATAAAACAAGTTTATTTCACCTTCTTTCCCCGACGTTTCGCTAAATATTTTAGCTTCTTCAGGGGCTTACTTACATAAGAGTTTGAATTTCACAATATTGAGTCTTAAGCTTAAATTAGATACATACAGTACTACCATTAGGCTTGATTAAAACTTTTCGTTTATAAAATCCCATTATTTAAGGTAAAGGCATTTTTATGGACCTTAAATATTTTTTTAAATTGTATTTTCCAATTTCTATAGTAGTGTTGGAAAATTCAGAAATTGTGAGGAGTTGACAACATCATAGCTAGGTACCTGAGCAACTCTCCATGGAAGGATATCAACATTTTATATTTCGCATTCCGGGTAGATTTTCGGACAAGATAAATGTGCTCTGTGTGGTTTTGTTCATATTCAAAGAAATTTATTTAGTCCCACGATTTCTTAGACATACATTCTTTTTGTTACTAAAAATTCAATATTATCATACCTACATTATTCTCTCCACTTTTTTCTTCAACAAAGAAGAACAGCCGTTAGAGGAACGACCGCAATGTCCTTGAATGCAAGGAAACTTGGGATGGACAACTCTTTTTTTAAATTAGTTTCAAATTCCGCAGCAAATGAACGGGTTTCCTAAAGTTTTAGTATACAAAAATAGTAGTAATAAAAAATGAGAAAATTGTTGAAAGACCAACTCATTGTAATATTCTTTACATTATTGATAATAATTTCCCAGTAATATAAAAATTTTATTATTATATTTTTACAGTATTGCATTGCCATTACCATCCT
This sequence comes from Neoceratitis asiatica, assembly GCA_030068015.2. Lineage (NCBI taxonomy): Eukaryota > Metazoa > Arthropoda > Insecta > Diptera > Tephritidae > Neoceratitis > Neoceratitis asiatica. The sequence goes on from CM061526.1 coordinate 91,833,065, forward strand.
TATCGCTGTCGCACAAGCAGTGCCAATTGAATTGGGTCACTATGGAGCGCCGTTATTAGCTCATGGGCCAGTATTGGCACACGCCGTGCATGCCGAGCCTGTGGTATGTTTAAAAGAAACAAAAATATTCCAAAAAAAATTAAAAAAAAATACAAAATATACAATAATATGTAACCAATTTAATTATCATTCAAAGCTGGATTCATTGATACCCATCTGTTTGCTTTTATAGGCATACCCAAAATACTCATTCAATTATGGAATTAAGGATCCACACACCGGCGACATAAAATCACAAGCTGAGGAACGTGATGGTGATGTTGTCAAGGGTCAATACTCACTTGTCGAACCTGATGGCTCAGTGCGTACCGTCGATTACACTGCTGACGATCATAATGGTTTTAACGCTGTCGTACACAAGACCGCACCTAAAGTTGCGATCCATCATGCTCCCGTCTTAGCACACGCCCCCGTTCTGGCACATGCACCACTGCTGCACCATTATTAAATGAGCGAATGATTGGCGAGAGAGCGAAAGGCACTTAGATTGGCAGTTATAGGGAAATGAGATCGTTGTGCATTTGAGAAAATTTTGAACTGATTAATGAAAGCTGGCCGTGACATACACCGCTAATTATCGACGTGAAATATACGATCTTATAATCGAACTGCTAACTTTACTTCCATCGCTACTCAGCCTTGTACAACTCTTAAACACCAATACAACTACTCATTCACATACTCATTGACGCACTCAAATAAGTATACTCGTGGTTATGTACGTATAAGCGAGTATATTGCATTTAACAAATAATTAAATGAATTTTAGCGATTTAAGATGCCAAACAATCAGCAAACAAGGATCAATTCAGAAAACGAGAAAGAAGAAAGAAAAGAAGAAAACATTTTCAAAGCCAGGAATAACACAAAACAAATATGAAAATATATGCACTCTCTCTCACTAACTCACTCACTCTTTGTATGTACTCGTAGTTTAACACAAGTTTATCGTAAAAACTTAATTTTTTTAACAATTAATGATGAAGTAAACAAGATGACGAAGAAATGGAGTAGTTGTAGTAATAGTAGACGAAAACGGAGATCATTGTTCATATTATGTAATGTAGGATTGTACTTTCATGTCTTCTGTACACACACTTATTCTATTCAACTTGCTATTGCTCTCTCTCTCTCTCTCTCTCTTATTTTTTCTCATATCTATAGGTTTTATTCTCTAATTCTCAAGAGATGAAGTTCATTCTGGAAAGAGATTTGCGCATCATATCCGGAGTGTAAGTGCTCAAAAGACCACGCTGTAAATTTCCTAAAACATTTAATGCCCAAACAGCATTTTCCATTTGACATGATATAAATGAAAGTCCACCGTCTCACATAAATATGCAGACATGCTTCTTAAAACTTTAACTTAACTTTTGTAAAATATTTATAAACTCTGTTACTCCAAGCTAGTTCTCTTCGTTTCAACTCTAAAAGGTGTATCAATTGGAAGATATCAGCAAATGGTATTAAATTCACTTAACATTTTATGAAGATTATCGGATAATTTACAGAGGCAGTGCCATCAGCTTTTGAACACATACATATATAGGTGGCTTCCAAGTGAAACCTATTCCTCTGCTATTGATGCAACTCAAAAACTTTTCAATTCTCTTTTTCAGTAGAAAATTGCTCTCAATACTTGCATTCAGAGAAAAATAAATAAAATATTTTCAATTAGTAATTCATTGCCAATATCTTATATTGAGCCGGTCATTGTGCATTAAAGATAATTATAATAGTTGAAAATATAATTCACTCTACGCTCTCTCTCTATCCTTGTGTGCCTTACACGCATTCTATATTTATCTCTTTCGATACTTGTCATCCCAACATTTAACCTAAATCTTGTCATTTGCATTTAATAATGGTATCTTTAGCTTATACTTACTTACACTCAAATTCTGATTGCTATTTATTGATATTAAAAAAAAAACATTTCATTTCTTTTTTTTTCTTTTTGTCTTGATTTCGTGCCTTTTATGAATAGCCATAGTCTCTCACATAGTCTCTCAATAATTTTCAAAAGTCTACACTCAATTTCTGTTTGCCTAACGTACCTGTCTCTAACTCTCAATCTTACTCGCACTCTCTATCACGCTCGCACTCACACTCTCCTTCTCTTTGTGTCATTCATAAACATTCTCTTTTGTATTATATAATAATGTGTTTTTTACGTATTTTGTATTTTAATTGTCTTTTATTATCTTAAATTTAATTATAAACGTTTATGAAGAAATGAAAACCGACACACATTTTACATTCATACATACATATGTACATTATTGAATTTGTATACGTTTGCATGAGTGTTTGTGAAAGCTTTGAGGTTAGCCTTTGTTGGCCTACAAAAGTTTTCCAGCTCAATATTACATGATTGTGCTGTACCTACGATAGTTTTTTTTGTTTTTTAAAAAATTTAATGTAAAATATATATATTTGCAAAAAACGGCAAAGAAAAAAGGCAAAAAGTGTTTATGTAAATACGACATTTATACATAACAATAGTAAACTCATATATACATATATGAAATGTATGAAAAAAAAAACAAAAAACAAAATAAAAACTCTTTTTAAAAACTTAAAATTTTCGTGATATTATTTAAACGCCTCTCAGCGTATCATAACTTCTCTCCCACATTCGCCTAACACTCTCCTATGCTCTAGCTGTACTTCTTCACTCAAATATTATAGCTTGATTTGACCTTTCATACAAAACTTCTTCTCAATTGGATTACTCGACTGCAGCAGGCTCAGCCAGAGCTCGTCAATTGTTTATTTTCTTCGCAGTTCGGTGCCCATTGGAGACACCAAGGAAAACAAAATCTTTTGCAACCTGATCTTTGCAACGGAGTGGTGGTTTTGATCTTGCACTGCTTTCTTCAGCGAATATTGCATTAATTAGTTTACTCGTAATTTCAAGGCTTTCGTGCTCTCATCCATCCAGACGACATAACCAATCCAGGGGATTATGAATCTTCCTGCAAACCTTTTTCTCAGAAATTGCCAATTTTCCACTTGTTATTGGAGAGAGAACTATATTTTTTTTTATTAGGTAGGAACCTTTGCAGAAAATGTGGTGATCAGCAGGAGTGGATTATTACCTTACAGCTGAAAGAGCGAGAGCTTCATTGAAATCAATCCATACACCGGGCGTTAATTTATTTGCTATACAAGTGAGTATACTTTTTAAACTCTCTCGCTCAGCGAGGTTGTACGATGTGATTTGGAGCTTAGTCCATGCGAAGGCTTCTTTAAGTTATCGTGTCTTTTTAATAAGTGCAGTAAGATCAGTATTTGTCGCCGGGACAATGTGTTCATTTGGTATAGGTTTTGGGGGCGGTTCAACGGTACGTGCGAACAGATATTTCTCAATAAATGGATTATCATCAATTGCACTCACTGGTACGACACCCCAATTGACTTTTACAGTAGCAATAGCAGTCACTGAGAAGTGTGTTAAGCTTCCCTAGTTGAAGAACCGGCCCATCTTCGAACGTTAGTCATAAATTCTATTGTTGCAGGTCGAGACCAGTCAGATAAGCATTTTCTTGTGACCGCTGTATTTTGAAAATTTGGTAATGAGGGGCTGAAACTAGTCTTCGGAACCAAATAATTTTCCATACATATGGATAGTATACCACTGAAGTTGATCTGTCCTTTTCGGCGGCGAGACAACATTTCGCTTTTCTAAGTTCGCATAATCGGCAGTAAAGGTGCCAATGGCATAGCAACTCTAAGTAAAATAATAAATATTATTCGCACCCACATATAAATCATCGATTATTAATTATTTAATGTAGTTATTACTGAAAATTACTTAATTACATTATTTGCAAACTTAATTTGTTACGACAAGTACACCCACATGCATACATTTATATGTACACATTTGGGTAAACAAGAATATGCTGAAATTAGAATTCATTTAGTTAACACTTTTAGTTTTAACCGTTAATTAGTAGTAAAGCGTGAAAAAGTTGTAAGAAAACCCAAAGCGGCTTGGCAATATCAGAGCCAACTAAATTCAATGAGCAAAATAATTTGAGCCTCCGCCGCTAATTGCCGTAGGTCTCCTCACTCGCCCACCTGGAGTGAACAACGCACATAAAGAAAGCGAAACGAAAAAGGAACAAATGTAAAAAAGAAATTTTTGTTTTTGTTTTAAGTCACTTATGAAGCGTCGCCTAACATTCTTGTGTTGGAACCTCTTCATTTCTTTGCATTAGAACTGAAACTGAAATTGCTGTCTGCTTCTGAGCATTCAGTTCGAGTTGCTTCATCGACGTGTGCGAAAGTAGTTTTTGCTTAGCAAAATAATATTTCTTAACTTCAACACAACCAATCGTAGGTCCGTAACATTTTTCTAATGTGAAACCCATTTTGCTGTGTTCTTTGCTTTTGAAGTCAATTAATATTCGCAGAATGTCCGTCAATGAACTGAACAGGCGTACACGCATTATTTTTATTGGTGTTGTTACTGTAGTAAGTGTTTTTGAAAATGAAAATCCATTGAATACAAAGTTAAGCATGTTGAGTTTTGTGAAAGCCAATGACCAAAACGTAAAAAGTCGTTTTGCGAAAAATTATTTTATGTAAGCATTTGAGAAAAGAAAAATATTTTTATTTTTTTAAAGATCTTTTTACGTCACGCGGAACAACGAAGACAACCTTTTATTCATTAAGTCAAAGATTGCATGGTGTGAGGGTGGGGCATTCAGTCCTAATTCGTCCTCGAGCGACTGCTTGATTTTTATTAGGAGCATTCTAATTGCCTGCAGAACGGTGACCGAGCGAGAAGAAAGATTTTATATAATTTGTGTACTGGTCTGGTTAATATTTGGCTTTGAATATTGGGCATGGGATGTGCCTTACTTTTGAGATATAATCTGGTATGAACTACTGGCAAGTTAGAGTCAATCTACCTCATGTGGGAATTTTTAAAAGTACGAAAATAGTCGTCCAATATATTTTTCTCCGCCGTAATGGGCGAGTGGTTCGCAGTGCATACTACCATTCGTAAGATCAGGGTTCAAGTCCTGGTTCGACTAACATAAACATTTTTTAGAAAATCAATTTTTCTAATTACGGTTGCCGCTCGGCAGTGAATATCTATCCCTCGTAGCGTTTTCCTAATATGTAGTAAAAGCTCCTCATAAAAATCCATCGGACGATGCTGGATCTGTTATTATCCATATATTTATAATCGTTTCAATTATCATGTATTTTGGACGCCAGTGATCTCAACTTTGACCTTTTCGAGGTGGTTGATGTCCTCAGTGCTGGGAAAAGGCAGTTTTAACAAGAAGGTAGTGATGTCTTCGGCGGTGCCTATTAAAAGCTTTTTTTTGCGGATTTTCGGTCTAAAATCTCATACCTGAACGAATCGGTTGTATGGGTGATGATGATGGAATGATTTTCAGTACCAATATTTTGTATAATACACTTATGTGTGTAGAATATGTGTGTAGAATACTTATGTTCTTAGATGAAGTATTTATGACCCAAAATTCCACATATGAACAAATCGATTGAATGGAAGCTATATGATATAGTCGACCGATCCGGCCAAATGATAAATACAAATATCTCAAAAACTGAGAGACTAGTTTACGTTAAAATAGACAGTTGGTAAAGACGGAGAGACTGGCATGGCTAAATGAACTCAGCCAGTCATTCTGATATGATCGGTATAAGTTTTGGTGTGTCTATCTCTTCTCTTCTGGTACATACATACGTCGCACCAAAGTTAATATACAATTTCGAGAAAGATAAAAACTGAATGGAATTAAATTGAAGAACTGGAGGTTCCAAGTGTGTTTCCTTATTTCTATTAAATGATTAAATTTTCATCGACATTCTCCTATTTATGCAAAAGTTGAGCTTTTAATTTATACTCACATCACTCCGAAATTATTTGCAGCTTTTTGTACTTTGCCTAAAATCACACTACAGCGATGCAGCCACCACAACGGATCGCAGCTTTGCTTACGTCAAAGCCCAGGCTATAAAGAAAGCTGGTGGCAATCCCGGTACAAGCTCGTATTTTCGACGCGATCCCTATGGTGAGTAAATATGAAATATTTGCCAACACAAAGCTTTTGCACCGAACCATGTTGTCTTATCTCCGTCTTTTACCCGCTTCTTTTCTCTTTCTTCTTTATTTAGGTCCAAATACATATGCATTTGGCTTTGAAGTGAGCGACAATCGCACTGGCAACATACAATTTCGCGATGAACGGCGTTATCTGAATGGCAGTGTTGAAGGCTCATATGGGCATGTGCGACCGGATGGACGTGTGATTGTCACACACTTTTTGTCAGACAATGAGCGAGGCTTCCTGCAAGAGACGCGCACATTCGAGGCAGGCGACACTCAGCGCTGGCAGGCACATTGGCCTACTAAGAGACCAGCTATACTCTTACAACGTCCGCAGGGTATGGCCGTAGGTGCAGTGACTTATGATAAGAATTCGCATTTGAATGTGACCGCCAGCCAAGTGCCGGAGCATGTGGCAAATGCGATGAAAGACCAACATGGCATCGATGTTGTGAATGCGAGCGCATTTGTTGACGATGACTTTGGGAATCCAGCCATACAAAACATAATCCATGGTGAAGTACCGCTAGAGATAGTGCCAGGAAAAACCGAGGATCATATAGGCTTTGAATCGGTGCATGACTACGTGCCTCCGGATTTTACAATTGTGCCCTTTGTATTGCCACCAGCATTGAGCACTGTGAGCACGCCAAAAGATCAACAAAACATAAAGCCAACCAAAAGCACTGACGAAACAAAAATTATAGCAGAGATGCAAAAGAAACAGAATAGATACAACGAAGCTAAAACTAACAACGCAGAGAAATCTTTGAATGTAGAAAAGCTTGGGAACAGCACTTTAGACGCAAATAATACCAAATCAAAAGTTGAGCCAAAAGTGCGCGTTGTCGGAATCAAAACTAACCCTAACCCAACTAACCAAACCATCACGAATACAGATCAAACCTTGCCGTCACCTGGAGTTGCGCCCGGCATGAATGGAACTTGGTATTGGCAGCTAATTGGCCAGACAAGAAATGACTTTTTGAATAATATACCAAATAAACCGGAGGAGTAACAGAGAGATGGATACAAAGAATCAAATGAACATATTTCAGCCCACATTTATATATTTTTACTCTTTAAGATAGAAATTAGAGAAAAGACCAATACACGTGAAATAAAACTTATAAATTTTAAGGGTTTCACTTTTAATAAAATCCATTGGGGATGGGCTTTTGACCTTCAGTTACATTCTGCTTTCAGCTCGGTGCAGATCTTTTACAGATTTTTTAATATTCTCACTGTTTCGGTGCTAAAAATTTCGAGTTTCTTCCTTTTAAAGTGCTAGAATTTCCAGGTTCGCAGGTTCTTTTGCTAATTTGATAAAATAACCTCACTTTTAAAGCTTCTACTTCATTTTCTCAGAATTAACATTGCACAGTGAGCTGTACTTTTATTGTTTTGAGTGTAGTGCGTTGGTCTTCGTCTTTCGGATAAACCCTTTGATTTTCAGTTAGATAAGATCAAGTAAAGTGGACACTAGTAGATATTAAAATATGCCTTAGAAATGAAATCAAGATACTGAGGCTTCACAAGATGCGTTATTAGGTCCCTTGTATTTCAGTTGACTGAAAAAAAAACAAGTACCAAATAAATTATATGTCCTCAAACAACGTGCTGGATATGAACATGTTTTTCGATAGACTTGAGCAAGAGTACCAGAAACAAAAGTTTCCATCCTGTTCAATATGGAACGAATATGAAACTGGACTTTCAATTGTACATAGTAAGCTGCCAAAGAATTTGTCATGTAAAGGAAAACTGCAGGTTGGTGCAATAACCTCTGCCCAGCGTGGATCTATGCCATATATCTTGATGGGTACAAACTCAAATATTTACAAAATGGTTTCAGAATTTTTTGAGATTTACGAAGTCAACAAAGAAACAGCCGCTTCTTCTTACATTAGATGGACATTACAGTCACACAAGGAATATTCAGACTTTGGAGCTTGCTAGTCAGAGCGGAGTAACTATAATTTCTCTTCCACCACACTTCACACATAATCTCCAGCCTAGATTTCCCCGGAAAACCCACAGAAAAGTTACACATTTTGACATTGCTGCGTTGTTTATAAAAGCATATCTCAACGTTCACGTTGGAAAAATAGCTGTAAATAGTTTTAAATGCACTGGAATATATCCATTTGATAGAAATATATTTTCTGATACAGATTTTGTTGCTGGTGAATTATTTGAAGAAACAATATAAACAGAGAGCAGTGATTACCATTGCTGAATGCAACTGAGTTTCATCAGCTCCTAGCACAAGTCGTTTTACACATTGGCAAATATCTCCACCACCGAAAATAAGAAAACCGCCCACAAACCATAGGAGGAAAAAGGACGAAGCTGCTGCTTTAAAAATGTCACCATACAAGCAGGAATTAATATAGAAGGTGGGTACTTCCCAGAAAACTAAACCAAAAGTAAAAGAAAGAAAAAAAAACTGTGGGCGAAACTAATTGTAAAATTCAATCCTCTTCTGGATCGGAACAATTTCTTAACTTTGTAGATTCCAAGGGGATGCCTATTTTTATAGATCTTTCACCGAACAAACGTGCTATTTCTGCATGTCTACTGTAGAAAATGACAGTGAATCTCAACTATGAACTCAATGCCGGCAATACAATATGGTTTGGGCACACAAAAAGTGTTTATATGAAAAATCTGCCATTTTTATTTGCAGTTCTTGTTCTAAATAATTTTACAAATAATATAATTATTTCTTTCTGACTCTTTTGTATTATTTTAAATTACTTAAGCCATGAAGGCCGGTAATGTCCACTCACGATAAAATAAGTATTTGAACTAAGATTAGTTAGTTTTTTTTATTATTTTATATCTCCAAATATGCAAATATTTTTGATAGTTCAACACAGTGATCACTTTACTCGAAAAACCTTATCCACATTACCACCATTTTTTCCACCAACTTCTGGAGAGACTTCACTTTTTTCTCTTATATGAGACGAAAACGTTGAACTTAAATTTTTTCCTGAAACAACTTGGTAAAATAATTGAATATTTGTTCTGAAGAAAGTCTTGCTTCTTCTTTTTACCACTATCATTTTGACACAAAGGAATATCAAAAAAAATGATGCCCTTTATACCCGATCTTAAAATGGAGAAAATTCTTGTGATGATAGCTGGCTTCTATCTTACGCTGGAGTCACGCAACTGAACCTTGGAATATTCAAAATAAAATTGATGATAAATCATATCATGTCGATGCTTTTGTAAGAATATGCCGTCTTCTATGCTCTCGTCTGTCCGTAGTATGTTAATAACTATAAGTAAATGAATTGAGCTCTAATTTGTACGGAAGATATCATATTGGGGCCAGAAACGTTTTTCAAGGCGAGCACCCACTAATTGCAGACATTCATATATACATATATTAACCGCTTATTTATTTTTAGAAATATAATCATAATTACTTTTTCGATTGAATGCAGTTTTCAACACAATTATCTCAAAATCAAATTGAGCTGAAAATGGTTTGGCGTACGAATGTGAATTGTTTGAATATTTAATGAAAAGCAATAATGATGAAAACATTAAAGAAATAAATTGAATAATTTTATTTTGTAATACAAATACAACAATAATCGCAGTGGTTAATTCACACACACACATATATATATATATATACGTGCAATTGACTGGTACGATTTATTTCCTTCCGCCAATGAATTGGCAAAAAATGATAATAAGATTTTTATTTATTTATTTATGGAAATGTGGGGATGAGCCATAATTTAAATTCAATTAAATGAAGGAAAGAAAGCAATGAAAGCATTAAGAGGATTAAGAGTGCGTGATAGATTTTCCTGTTGTTAACACGTGCGTGTAAATTGCTATTTACATATATTTGTATACAATGTACAAAGTGGTCTATATATGGACACAGGAAAAGGAAAACACAGATTTAAGTGGAGAAGAAAAGCTAAAGACAAATCAACAAATAATTAAGATTCAATACTAAAGCAGAAGAGGCCAATCGATCAATAGTCGGGTTGGTGTATGGTTTCCGAGTGTGATTGCGTGCATAAAATTAGTGATAGACCAAATATTGATTGCTTTCCTGCTGAAATCAAGATGGCCAATACAGTGATGATAATGATATTTGTCCATAAATGTAGGTAAATGAAACAATTTTGAAAGACGATTTTTTTTTTCAATAATTTTGGAGGTTGGTCCAGCCAATACTACTGCGGCCGCAAAGTACTAATCTATAAATACGGATTAATCAAGCGACTTCGTATTCAAACGTAAAAGTAATTTCCTCTTTCCAAGGGAAGAAGGAAAAGTCTTCAAATAAATTTTGAAAAAGAGAGTTGAGGGCAAAAGAGAGTGTGAAGATTTAGAATATAATAGCTCATTGGTGTGTAGTTCTTTCCATACAGAATTCCTTCAGAAAAGCTAACTACTTTAAAGAATCCCTCAAATAAATTCACCGGTCTTTTTCAAAGTAGAAAATGGAACATACTAACGATTTCCGAAAATTTCCTCAGAAAATTTCATACGTATGTACAGCACTACATCGAGTTGGTATACTTTTTACCTATTCAAATTTGCATTTACGTAAATGGTAAAGTGTTGAAATGTATCTTTTAAATCACAAAATCTGTGTAAATGTGTCACCACCCACTGTTAAGAAAAAAATGAGTAGTAAGCTCATACATACAAGCGTACGCACCGTTTAAAGAGCATAACAGGGGAATGTGGAGGCCTGTCTTTTTAACCACTTGCATATAAAAATATGGAGCAAGCTGCTTTGAGGAGCCATTTAATTGTAGCATTTGAAACACATACACATATATGGTGTCTGCGGAAAGCAATCAAAAGTACAAGAAATACATAAATGGCGCACGAGAAATTATTAGAAGCTCAGTCGTTGGCGCACTCGTCTAATGGTGGACTATTAAAAGCTATTACCTTTTAACGTTCGCCAGAGTAACAAGCAACAAAACACACACCTAACTATGATGCCTGTAAATGTGTACAGAAGTATACTGTATGGTGCTGTGGCTGTTGCTGCCGCCGCATCACCTTAGTCAATGCGGCGCATGTGTGGCATGCTACGGTGCAATCACCCGGAAGATATTCCAAATATTTCACCTGCTTCACACAATTGTTGCACGAGTTGCACTAGCTGCTTTACTTAGCTGCCTGTTGTTGCTGCTTTTGTTATTATTGTATTTTTACTGCTCCTCCGACTGCCTTGTTGAGACTGCAATTGGCCATTGCAGCCAAACAATTGCTTTTGTTGTAGTTTTTTTTTTTTTTACTCCATATAATAATTTCTATTGCCGCTTTGTTGTTATTATTATTAATTTTCTTGTTGCTATTCGTTGTGTGTGGTGGCGTTGGTGGCCCGCTGGCTTCTTGTATGAGTGATTTTCTTTTGTAATTTTTATACGCGAATTTTTTTTGCGTTGTGTTTTGCAATAGGCTATCGCGTGAAAATAAAATAAAAACTATTAACAATAATAACGCAATAAATATTTGAGAAAAGAGTACGAATAAAAGTGGTGAATATATTGTATTTAAATATTTATATTCAAACTTTTATGAAAGCATTCGCAATGTTCGTTATTATTTGATTGTTGTGTAAAGAAAATTGTTAAAATTACTTATTTAACACTTTTGTTGTCGATTTCATTATTGAATAGTTAATGCACAGTTACATCAAAAATAAAATGAAAAGAGAATATAATGCCAGGCTTGATATGGGTAGATGTATGAGAAATGATCAAACGTTGTTTGTCTGGTGAAGCTCGGTTTACTATATATTATACATCTATTTGTCCGTTGTGATACCCATATGATGACTTATATATTGCTACAAATATATAAAATACAATGTAGTGTTAGAAAAATTCTTACAGCGCCTTTTAGTAACTTACAACTTTTCTTAAAAGCATTTCTACTTTCCCTACATCTGCCGGTGCAATACTTTTCAAATGTTATCAAAATCAAACCCAAGATCCTCCTTTTTACTTAGATTTGAGCATTATGTATAGATATTTAAATCGCATATTTAACTCCTAAAGGTGGAAAAGAGTGTTAATAAATTCTACAGGGAATATCTACTCCTTAGGAATATTTTCCTGATACGCAATAAAAGCTCCTCCGCATAAAAATCAGGACTTCCGAGGCGACATAGAATAAATTGTAGGTCCCGCTATTTGTTGGTGAAAACATCAAAATACTCACCACAAATTACAGGAGAAGCTTGGCCGAAATCCGCTTGAGCAGTCACAAAGCGCAAATTACACTGGCCTACACTCATTTTGGTGCCTAAGATTTTAGACCTGATTTTGGGTATATTTTGTGAGCTGATACGAAAAAACTAGTCACATTTTTCATACCAGCTCCTGTTTTTTTTTTTTAATTTCAATACCAAAGTATGCATAATACAAGCGAATTGCCGTGTCATTAATCGGTTTCCGTTGATCTTTCATTATATACTCACCACATATGTAACAAAACATATCAGGATCGTTAATGCAACATCTCGACTTACTTGCCATACTTAATTTATACGATTAATGTCATAAAAGTCGTTATAATATTGACTGATTTCTAGACATCTAGTAGCAGCAATGTAGTTCATGCTACCTACCTTACCGACTACAGATGTGAACAGAGCTGCACCAAACCAAAAAGTTTTCTTTGTAGGCCTGTGTTATATACGTAATATACTCGTAATATACATATATTCTAATATTTTATCCATCAGCTGGTTATTTTAATGCTTGAAATTAATATGCAATAATGCAAGGATAAATTGTACAGTAATTGCTTAGTCAAAAGCTAAAAAATAAATATTTAAGGCCATACGACCTCGCTATACTTACTTTTGTACATTATTATATATTATTTCGCAGGCAATGTAGTGGTTATACTTCGAAACAATTAGCATATATTGTACGTTATAAATGTCTCCACCCATTTCGAGACGTACTTAATTAAGTCAGTTCCGTTAAAGACGTTATGCCAAACTGTCTCGCCGCCAAGAAAATAATTTAAACACATGTGAAACTCATTTACTTTTTATGCATAAATTATACATTTGGCAGCCCAATCAATTATATTTTCCTGCTATTGGTAATGGGCCAAATGATGTACAGCTGTTAGCAATTAGGCATTTGGACGAAAGTGGAAACGCCCGTAAGTTGCCGCTATGTGCATGCGATCTGGAACGATTTGATTTAATTTAATTATATCTTTCACGTACGAAATGGTGAAATTAACTTTGATCCGAAATATTTAGGTACCGGAAGAAGAAGAGATAGACCCACTAAAGTCTATACCCGTCTGTTCGTCCGTCTGAGTGTGAACGCAAACTAGTCCCTCAGTTTTGGAGATATTTCCACATTTATACAATCATTTCTTGAAATAGAGCAGCTCATTGTAACATATAAACGACCGAGTTTTCATATTTGAGATTTTGGGTAAAAAATCTGTCAAAAAAGCACCTATAAGTAATAAGAGCATGAAATTTGATATTATACACATATTACACATTCGTATTGAAAATCATCGAAATATATATATTCAACCTAAAACCGATTTTTGAGATATGAAAATTAGTGTTTAAATTTGCTATGTCCATTTCATTTCACTGTACGCCAAAGTAATTTCTTGATGAACTAAAGTAATGTGTAAGAAATGAGATGGTATGGAGTTTGTGCTTTAGCATATTTAAGTCAAATTACATGCAGAAGCTTATCCGCTTAAAATAAGTAATAAAATAGGATTCGGTTATAAATCTTTCTTTGCATATTTACTTCACATTATGCGCATTCCATTCACCCCATCGAACGAATTGCTCCATTCATTCACAGCCGATTTCGCTCAGACATTCCATGTGCATAATTCATTTGTTTGCTGTGTTTAACGTGTTTTGGCTGCAACGGCTCACCCATGGCAACGGATTTAGCATTTCAATTGTTTGCGATGGATGATTTTGCCGAAACTTCCTTGCTGTCTGAGCTGTTAAGTTGTTAAAATGATACATATGAGCTGAGCTAAATGAGCTGCTATCAGCTGAGACGCCGTAAGTACAACAAAAGATCAGACATTACAATTAGACAAACAAACATGGTCATGTTTCGTATGCCTGTCTTTTATACTTGTACTTGCAACATTGTTGCAGGCTCCGTGAACAGATGGCCAAGTGTTAGCTCAGTAGACAGTGTGGCATGCCAAGTTATCCAAGTTTCCCGAGTGATTGGTATAGTGGATGTATGAACGTGTGATCCAAAAATTCCCATGTATTCATTGACCAAATTTGTAAAAGTCAAAACAACAAAAACAATAACAACTAGTAGCTGTTGCCATTTCAATTATATCTCACCGCGATCTGCTGTTACAAAAATAATGTCAGCTTACCTGTTTGCGTGTATAATTATGGTCCGCACTTTCAATGGTTTGCTTCCATACACTCACATGTGCCATACATGTGTACAAATATGTGTGGCTGTGTGCAGTGGCTAGGTTTTATCTACTTAAAAAGTCGTTGTTTTATAACTAAATAATAAAGGTAGTTGTTATTATGTATTTGCATGTGAAAAATGTATTTATTGAAATTCATTGTTGTTGTGTTCATACATACAAGAGGACTATACCAAAAATATAATATAAGAATCTCAGGTTCAGGCTCAGCGACATCTACAGCAAAACCAAAGGGAGGTCACTTCGTGGAATATTGTAAACTCCTTCAGCTAAAGAAGTCAGTCCACTTGCAAGGCGATTTACAGACCTCGATGCATGCGACTTATGGATATCGAGAGATGCCATATAGCCTTAAACTCAAAATGTACGAAGAAAGAATCAATGACCACAAGAAACACTGTAATATAAGTTATTTTTTTACACAGAACGTTAATAACCTTTTAAGGCTAAAAGCAATTGACCTATGAGCGTCGACTGACCAAACTCTCATATAATCCCTAATGTATTCCCCTTTACAAAGCGAAATTAAAATAATATTGTTTTAACCTCTGTAGAGTCTTTGGACCTGTCACTAAAAATTCCGTGAATAATTGGACCCTGTTATGGACGTAACAAGCTACCACCTACTACGAATACCACACAGCGAATGAGCTTCCTGCCTGAGTAAATATTTTGTAATATGTTGTTTAGCCACAAATTTTTCAATAAAAAAAAATCACGAAAGACGTTTCAAAACCCACACTTATTTTCTTGTATATATATTTAGAAATATAGCTTGCCATTTTACATATATGTACGTCTATTAAATATACATGCGGTGGACTTTGGAAAACTGTAACATAAAACAAGTTCAGAATTCTTTTTTTCTTCTTGCTCAACGTAATGTCGATTTCGAACTCGAAACTTTATTTATTGATAGACCACGCTATAGAGCTAAATAAAGAAACGACAACGAAAGCAACAAAGAAATTCGGACAAATCACCCCAGGCAAATAATATACTTATCGGCTCGCCGACGAACCGGACGTTATGAAATTTCCCACTTTCCCAGTAAAAAAAAACCAAAAAGTATTTGATCTAAAACTGCTTTTACCACTTTTCCATTTCATTGACCGGCCATCAAAGTATATACAAACTGACAGACATATTTTTCATAGCACGATGTCTAAAATCAGCATGCGTACATATATATGTATGCATGCTTGTGCTGCAGTTGAGTAGTGGTTTGGAGTTGTTGCTTGTTATTTACTGTCACCAACAAGTTTTCGATTAAAAAATATCCTCTACAATGCGTAATAAATTTCATTTTCATTTACTTTACTTTTTGGTGTGGCATAAACGCACTAAACAACCAACTATATACGCCTAACTGGTAAGGAAAGACCAAACCAGAATGGGAAAATTCCAACAACAAAAAAACTCGCACCTGAAAACACACCGTCAATGGTTACTGGACTGGTTGGGTTGGGCGAAAAAAGTGAAAAAAGGGTATTGAAATCTCTATGATTGAAGCCCAGTAGGTCAATGTTAAGGACGACAGAGCTTGGTTGTCAATGTACTTATAGTAGTGGAGCCCAGGAGGATATTTTGTGATTTCAATTAATGAGCAGGTATCTGGCATCCAAACAGATACATATTCCGTATTTCAAGCAACAAAAAATATAAAATAAATTAACAACAAATATTACATATTAACTATCGTATTAGTTACACTGTTTAGACGGTAGACTATCTCGAGATAGCTGTTGTAATTTTCGCGTTTTCTTAAATTTAAAAAAAATATACTTTTAAGTTTGTTCAATCAATCGCAACAAGATGACGGTTTATCGGAGGCGAAATAGGAAATCAAAATCTCTGATTTGCCAAACAAGCTTGACTATTTATTGCTCCTAAAATTGGATATAAAAGTCACCCAAAACAAAAGACCCCTTATTAACTGCAATGGAATGGAATGAATGGAGAAAAATCTTCACTTGAAGTATGTAGTTATGAAGAAAATAGACAAATCAAAATAAGTGAAATAAAAATTTCAGCACCATTTCTTTACAGTTTTCTTTGGTTTAATTTAAGCGAGGCAATTCTTGCGAGCAAAATCTACAACAATAAATAAATATATATATATATATATATATATATATATATATATATGTATATATATATAACAAAAAATTAAATAAATCAAATGCGCAGATAATAAATAAAAGCTTGATAGTCTGAGCAGCTAAAGTCTCCCATGTAAAGATGTTTTGCGTAGATACGAGTATATATGTACATATACATTTACCAAAAAAAAAAAAACTCCACTTGCACCACCGGACCAATCCAAATGCCGGCCAAACGACCAAATGAAAGTGATATTCGCTTATGCAATGACACTTTTGTAATGTGATTAATTAAAATTGCAAAGCAATTAGCGGAATTGCATGTGGCGCATAACTAACTAACGGTGTTAATGTGGCCACTTTAGATGAGAAATCGAATGCATTACATACATACATCATATGTATGTTATGTATAAGTAAATACTCGTATATGTACAGACAGCAGCGTAAATAGTTTTCCATTGCGTTAAATTTGCATTTTATGACTGCGTTTTTTGCGAAAACCAAGAAATCTTAGCACACGAGTATATACGAGTACATACGACTACATTGTATGTATATGTAGGTATGCATTTCACGTGCCTGACATACAATGGTGCCAGTGTTACAAGTTTTTACTAACGAACTTTAAGTCTTAAGTTCATTGTTCTCATTTATGAAAGCGGTAATTCCGCATTCGCTTTTTAAATGTGCTGTGGAAATTTGTAAATACGTTTGCATATATATGTGTTGGTCCATTTTACTTCTCTTGCATATTGCATATTGAGAAATTTTCATCTTTTCTTTTCGATTTCATGCAATTTGCATTGACAGTGACAGCAAAGGTGCGTTGTTGCACGCACATTGGGTATACGCATGTTTATATACGTGTGTGTGTTACAATTACAACCACACTCGTAGAGGGCAAACGTTAATGAAGCATGCGAAAATTGCCTGTGCCTAACACGTGAACAAATTAAGATGAATAATGTGGTGGCTAATTGAATCTCAATAGGACATTTTTATCACAGATGGTTGCTTGTTGCAAATATCGATCTGAAAACTATTTTGTATTGACTGTGTTGATTATTTTCAGCATTGATATTCCTCCTTAATATTTTTAAAGTCTGAAAAGAACTAGGGCCACACGATTCCATGACAATTCAGAGTCAATAATCGAGTGATTATCATAGCGTACTGCCAATCGGAATACCAGGGTGTTGGTCGAGCCAGCACTTGGGCTCGACCAACATCCAAAATTATAGAAAATAAATTTTTCTATTTGCTGCCGCTCCTCGACAGGTAATATCAAGTCCCTCGAGCGTTTTCCTGATCTATAGTAAAAGTTTCTCATAAAAATCCATCGCCCGTTCAGAGGCGACTTGGAATATACTGTAAGCCCCTCCGTTTGTTGGTAAAAACATCAAGACGCAAAACCACAAATGGGAGGAGGAGACCGGCCGAATATCGATAGACGGGTATATAAGTAGATGCTACCGCTGATTAAGAGACAGAGTGTTCTGCGCTAGTGCAACATTTTTTTTTTCCTAAACGCAGGAAATGTATAATTATGTAATTATTCAATACATATATATACATACTGCTGGTATACCAATTCGTAAAAGTAAACAACTTTTGTCTGTAGCAGAAATTCACTATGAGAATCAGTTTATTTCCAGTTCAGAGCTTCCTGTCTTAAAAACCATTTGTAACCACATCGTAACCTGGTGAGGCCATCTCATTGCCAGAGATCTGAACCAGATAGCTTGTGGTTGCTTACCAAAATGTTTTAAGAAAAATAAGGTCTTAAAGTCAGTTATTAAGTTGAGTCTAAAAAATCCTCTCTGTTCTCTCTCTCTCTCTCTCTCTCTCTCTCTTTTGGATTCAACTGTCGTACTGTTTCCTCCTCCTGTTTTCTAGAGTAAGGTTTCTACTTTCACTATAGTATAATTAGATGTTCCTAAATTCTAATGACACTATTTGGAATGTATGTATGAGTAATGATAGCAGCGAAAGGACTGCGTAACCTATTAGGAGATTAGTCGATGCAAGGTCGACTCACACACTTTTCTAATTATGCGACCTTTTTTAACTAAACATTTTGAATACTAGATCGAATTTTTAATGAAATTTATTTGGTCAATCCCTTGAAATTTTAATGACTCTTAAATCAAAATTTTCCATCACATTTTATCAAACATGGTTTTACTCATTTCTTTTCCCGGGTACTTATCAGCTTTATTATTCTCTGTTTTCAATTTGCTTACGATTTTCCAAAGTCCTTCAGGTTGTGAGAATTTGTTTCAGAAACTTTGTTCATGAACATATTTATATTTGTTGTTGCTGTCACTACTATTTTTTGTGATTATTGAGTTGCTTTGAGTTTTTTGCCTGTTTTGTTCGTTGCAACCGTTAACAGCTGATTGTAATTTGTGACATGACAGCGTTTACTTGTCAACTGTCAAGTGGTAGTTGGAGCACATTTACTGTAACGCAAAAAAAAAGGAAAATTTAAAAAAATCAATAACAACCATCTTGTACAGCAATCATCTAACTACCGTAAAATACAACAACAACGCGCAGTAAATAATAATTGTTTTATATGGGTCTACTGTATGCTCGTATTTACATATATATATTTGAATGTCGTATTTGCATTGCGGTTGCGACTCTTATAAACCCGCTGCTCGCACGTTTATTGGAATTGCTGGCAATTTGAAAAGGATACGGCAGTTTTGTGGTGCACGAGAAAAAAAGTGTCTCAAATATTTTGCAGAAATTAGGTTACCGAGTAAGAGAGTCTACCAGCCAAAAGCGTTTAAGCAATCATCTAAGTTGAAAACAATTTAATTTTTTTTAATTTTTGTGGTTTTTTTATTACTTCTTACAGACACAAGTATATGTTGGGTAGATTTATGTGTTTCAAAGTATTTTTGTATGCATATATTGGCTGCAGGTTCACACTTACGTAACTTTAAGAAACTTTGGCTGGCACTTTGTTGTGGTGATTAATGTTTGCTCCGGTACTTTTTTGCAATTAAAACTTTAGTGCTATTCTGATGGAATTATTGAGATTTTTAATGACCTAAACAGAAATATATGTGTGGTGTATGTTGCCCTACTGCTTAAATTCTGCAACCTTTAACGACATTCTGTAGTCTGGGAGTGAGAAGTGGAAACCGACGAATGAAAACTGGAATATCGAAGGGAAATGTCCAAGAAAGGACCATCCAATGACAGTACAATGCCGTTGACTTATCTTCACAGATAGATTTGATGAGTTTTTTTATAAAGATTCGACGGATATATGTTAATGGAGGTTAACTGCGACAGTAATATATCCCAATGGAACCTCTTGGATGTCATCTTAAGGCTTTCCTCATATGCTCAGGTATATGACCTTGTGCCAACGGTTAATACAAAGAATTGAAATAAAAACAAAATACTTCAGGCGAAAACTTAATTGAGTCACAAATTCGTGCAACACAAAACACACAAAACCAAATTGAAAGAAGTAATTTCAAGAGTTCTAAAATTTATGTGCTCAACGCCATCGGCAACAATCAAAGGAGCAACAAAAAAATTTTAATGCAGTAATTTGCAATGTTTCGATGAAAATCATTTACTTCATCACCAATGAGTCATTTGAGCTTGAGCTCAGTTTCGACAACAATATTTTCGGACCGAATGTTGAAGTTGAAGCGAAAAAAATGAGGAAACGCAAATAATAATAAAAGAAAAATTACTCACTTGGCTCTGCCTAGAAAAATAATTACAATTCATTGTTTTCCCTCACAAAAACTTTTACAGAATTTAAAAAAAAAAATCCTAAAAAATTACATGAAACTGTCAAAGTGCAAATTGTTACAAATAAATGAAATGATGTTGCCAAATTTGAACAGTTGACTTAGTGAATACACATAAGTATTCCAAAATGCATACAACATATGTACACTCGTAACTGCATAAATTGTTCAAAGCTGCCTGTTGTCTATCAGCTAAACTTCGTACCATTTGTATCGGTCTTTTTGTGAGCTAATTAATCATAATAAAATTTTAATTTCGAATGCATTTTCCATAGCTAAGATTATCTGGGCTTCTGTTGGTAAGACAAATAATGTTAATGACGAATGAAATATCAATTTTCCACTCCACTCCATTCCATTATATTATGCAAGAGTTTGGCGTGTCGTTGAGGTTAATCGATGTCAATTATTTTCAACTGTAAAGAGAGAAACGGTATTCATAATTAAACTTATATGAAACAAAAAGGCCTTGTTGTATTCGGTACGCAGAAGGATTTTTAAACAAAATAATAATTACTAACGAAGTGATTTTTATGTTTTCTTAAGTTTTCTTAAGAATTAGCGGCATTGAAGAATCGCGAATTGGTGAACTGGAAACTTAATTGAAGAAAATTAATTCTACGTAACACATTTTAATACTTTTCTACAAAAATCTTTAATCATTATTATTATTTTATTTATTTTAATTTTATTATTTTTCTATAATACTACTAGGTAAATACTTTCTTCAAGTGCACGAGCGCCATTTAAATAAGTCAAAAAATTTTTTGACTCAATCAGCCGCACTTTATCGTTAAAAAAATATGTATATATATTTTAATATTGATATTATAGTCTATTCGAGGTTTAAAAAATCAGCAATTGTTTAACAAAGCAACGCTGGCATAATAACAATTGTCATTCACGAACATTTGCATGTACAAATATAGTCATAATTGAGCATATAATGACCCTGTAGGGAAAGCTACTCGTATTACTTGTGTACTAGAATGCTACTAGTTTGAATTTGAAATCACTACTTAATATGTCATTATTCTCCCGCATTTGGAACTGGTATTTTTAACATGGCGATGTTCTACGAATTGCCAACTATCCGATTTGACATCAGTGACGTACTAGTTAAATACTAGTTCATTAAGCGTGTTGAATTTTTACATTGTATAAACTAAAATAATGAAAAAGGAGATTCGAGCCATGAAGCTGCATGACAGCGATATCCCTTAACCACCGACGAATAAAAATTTTCAAAAAATAATTCACAGCCGCGGTGAATGAATGAACTCAACATACCACAACTTTTGATGATGGATATTCAATATTATTCTCGTTACGGTGGGACAGAGATGGACCTGTATATATATATAATTCTTCGTTTTGAACGACTAACGGAACAACGCACAGCGGATCGAATATAACTGAAGCTTAAAGGGTGTTTTCCGTAAATTATTAGAAGTGAGGTAAGTCTTCAGAAATGACTAGTTTGTTAAAAAAAAAAACCGAATTGGTGTGATTTCATCTTAAAAAAAATAATATTTAATCATAACTTTTCTAAAGCAGACTAGTTTTCGGCTGCAGGGTAGTACTCGTATACATGTATATAATTTATACTCGTACCCATAACAATGACTGTGTGTACATTGTTTACTTTTGCTTTCAATACGCTTTTTTCAATTAGTTATACAATTTAAAATGGATCACCTGTTTCTTATTGTTAACGCTTCTGTCGTTGCAACCAATTTTTTGCCATTATTGCCACATTTACGCGTCACGGCAACCACTTTTCAAAAAGCACTTACTATTTATAATAAATATATTATTTTTGTATTGTATTTGTGTGTTATTGTTATTGTTGATTGTATCTAATGAAGGTGTTTAAGCATTGTTGGCTTTTGGTGGTTTTCCTCTTTCTAGGTGGTTAGGCATTAAAGTGAGCTTACGAAATTCACACGGTAACAGTCGACTTACGTATGTATATGTGTACATAAGACTGCATAACAGTGCTATATACCACCGCATGAGTGAGTTTGCTCTCCCATTGGCACGTGGCGTAGACTTACAATAATACATTTCATCTGGGATTCCAATGTTAACTCCAAATATACTCCTAGATGTTGAAGTTTTATATTTTGCCTAGGTAAGAGGCTCTTTTCTCTATTACCGAGATTAGCATGTAGATGAATAATTTTGAGTAATTTTGGTTCATTCATGCCGCGGGTTGTATTTTCAGCCAAATATTTTATCTAAGAAAGGATTCTCAAATGTAATTGTAATAAGACTTTGCGAAGATTAGCTTGAAAAATATTAAGTTGTCCGATGAGAAATATATCTCCTTACAAGACAAAAATGTATGTATTTATCATTACGAATTACAAGTATATCTGAATTAAAGTTTTAAAAAAAATTTTATGTAAATTTTATAAAATAGAACAACGCATTTACGAGGTGTTTAAAGGAAAAGGTGAATTTTGAATTTTTTGAAAAGTACTTATTTATTCATCAATATCAATGTTGTGCCATTCAAAATAATCCCCCACGGATATAATACACTTATGCCAACGGTTTTTCCAATCCTCGAAACACTTCTGAAATGCGCTTTTCGGTATTGCCATCAGCTCTCTTTTTGATTATGACTTGAGTCTTAAGGAGCCAAATCTGGTGAATACGGTGGTTGAAGCATAATTACGATTTTGTTTTTGGCCAAAAAATCCCGAATAAGCATTAATGTGTGAGCTGGTACATTATCGTGATGCAAAACTACGATCGTTTGAGCCATATTGCTTCACGCAAACATTGCATTACTTCCTTGTTCTTTATTAACTGTACGAACTTTTGGCAGGAACTCATGATGCACCACACCATTGTAATCAAACAAAAAGAAATAGCAAGACCTTGACCTATCCCTTTGAACATACCTCGTAATAATTGTTGGTTAGTAAAATTCAATATTTCAAGAACTTTTTGATAGAACATATTGGCTCAGTGCTCAAATCCTTCGCCTGTTTAGTAAGAATCCATTGGTTCGATCCTTGGCATCCTGATGAGGAGGTGTTATAACCTTCGAAACAGCTCTTACTTCTACCATATTGATTTCTTTGTACGAAAGAAACCCAATTTTCAAATAGATCTTAAGCTAATTTGCAGAATCGACATTAATAGTGCATGCAGGAAACACATTTAAGAATAATTTCATTTTCAGGCTTAAGCGATTTTATCGATGCTAATATTCATATATCATATATTATTCTTCGGATTTATGTACTTCCACCATAGTCCTGACTGCGTTAAAATTATTAAAAAGATTAAACAATTTTTAACTTACCTTTCTTTGGCAACCAATCTTTCACATGGCTTCAATAAATTTTATTTTTTGACATATCATCAGTAAGGACATACAATTTTTGTGGAGGTATAAGGCTCCGATTTTTTAGTTACATTTCTATTGGCTTAGAACATTGCAAATTTTGTTAAATACTTTTCACTTAAATATTGTACATTATTTTCCCTTAAAAACCAGGAGTATTAGGTAAATATTGCTGTTATTACAATAAGTTATCTCAATTTCTCATTTGTAAGGCATTCTTCAAACATTCAAACCGATTTCAAATTACTTAAGCCATAACTTAGCTGCGATGTCACAATTGAGGTAATACGAGCACCGCTACATAAATATCTTAAACAAATTCATGTTTTATGGGCACTTAAACACTGACAACTGGCACTCCATCATGCATTCAATTGTGTGCACATTGACATAGATAAATTTAATGTCAACAATATATGGTACCTTAAAGGCAGCAAAGGTATATCTTTGCGGTAATAAAAGCTTTTGTTTTATCGCCGACCAACTAAACAGAAATAAAGCGGTGTTGCAGCAACTCATCACAGAGAAAGGTCTAACGCAAGCCATGCACAGGCATGCATACATTTGTGCATGTAAAAAAATAATTTAATTCTGCTGCTGTAAATATAAACACCAATTAAATTTCCAACAATTTTTTATTTTTTTTGGCATAATTTAGTATTTATGATACAGTGCTTTTTTATTGTCGCGCCACTAAAAGCATTAGAGCAGCCTAGTTCCAGCTGATATAATTTTGTGGTGTACAATATTATTGTTTATTGCTATTTGGGTTTGCTGGGGACTCACTGCAAGTGTCTGCCAACTGATGCGACGTCCATTCGCTCTGCTTACATATATATATATATATGTATGTCCCGTTGGCTTTGCAGCCTTTCAAAATCGATTTCCATTGCACTCGCGCTCTCTTGCGTATATTCGTATACTCGTATATTCTCAAACTCTTAATCTCAATTTTTAAATGCAAGTGAGAAGATATTATGTTTGTTATTGTTTTTGGTGTTTTCTATTTCTTTTGGCTGCAACATTGTTTGATTGTTGTATATTGTTGTTGTTGGTTACTACTGTTGCCTGTTGAATGTTGAACGTTATTCGGCTTGCTCGTTCATGATTGCATGTTGTACTTTCTTCCTTAGTATATAAAAGCACCAAGTTTTCGATCTTTGGTATTATTCAGTTTTGAAAAGTGGCAACGTTCAGTTCGATCAGCACAAAGTAGTGATCTCGTTTTTAAATTAAATAACTTTAAATAAGATTTGTTTGAAATATCAATATTTATTTATTCATAAAAAATACCGAGTTGGTATACTTAAAATATATATATATATATATAATTAAAAATATAATATAAAAATACAAGTAATTCGAGATGGCACTGAAGGTGAGCAATTCACAGGATATTACAAAATAAAATATTTGGACACGAAATATTAAAAAACAACAGTATTAACGAATTAAGTGTTTACCTGTGTGCTATTATGAAAGTCAAATTCAACAATAAAGCGAAAGCGGAAATTACAAATGTGAAATTTTAAATCTGCACAAAAATGACCGTATAATAAATAAATGAGTCCCACTGAAGACTTTAAAGAAGGAAATATGTGGTAGTATTCTCAGTGCTATCAACTATGATTGTGAAAATTCATGAAAGCACAAACTGTATGCCAATGGAACGAACGATTCTTTAACCTAGTCCAGAACACATTTTATTAAATAAAGCGATGTCTATGTATCTCTTAAAATAATTTTGTTGTGTTTGTTGTTTCAAATATCGAAAAACTTAGAAAATAACCAAATAAATAAAATTAAAATTCCAATTTTAATACATCTTGGTATTATTTTGAAGAATTATTAACTAAAAACTAAATATTAAATATCAAATAAAATAAATAAAAAATTGTGTTCCAACCTTAAATAATCTTGTCTTAATCTTGTTATTATATTATTTGAGTCTCTATAAAACATTATTTATTTAAACCTTAAGGTAGTCTAGTATTTAAATTCAGGAAATTATTTTCTGTAGTGTTTCTAAAAAAAATTTCATTTACTATTTTATTTTGAAAAAAAAAGAGTAAAAAAAACATTTAGATTAAAGACTTGGAAAACTATTCAATATTATTTAGTTCCACAATTTATTTTATAAAATTTTGAATATCAATTTATGTTACCACATAAATAACCTTTAGCCCTTAGTCTAGTAGAGAATTAGAGAAAAATTTATATTAAAAATTTATTATAAAGAATTTCGCATTATTTAAATTTTGCTCGTTTACAGTATTTGATTTTTGCCTCCGCTCTCTGCCTTGCCATTGCTTCACCGATCGGCCATTACTATGAAGAACATGGTGGTTATGAGGAAATTGGTGGTGGTCACGAGCTAGGTGGTCATGAACTGAGTGGGCATGATTTTGGTGGACATCATCAAATCGAACGTGTTTCGCTGGGTGAGGAACACCATGGTTATGAGCATGAGGAGGAACATGTGGATTATTATGTAGGTTAATACATTTCAATCGACCAACAGCTACATATAAAGCAGTGAAAGTATAGAATAATAAAAATAATTAATAATATGATTTCTTCAAGGCTCCAGCTAAATATGCCTTCAAATATGGTGTGAACGACTTCCACACTGGTGATGTCAAATCTCAACATGAGTCACGCGATGGCGATTCCGTGAAAGGTTTGTAAATAATAAAAACACTAATTTATTAAATAATAGTAAAAACACTAATCGACTATAATGGTATTTTTAAATATTATGTTTCCCAGAATAGTAAATTTCAATAGAAAATAGAAATAAAGACTATAGATGATGATTTCAGGAAATGTTGTACTAATAACAACAAATGTTTTTCTCAGCACTTCAGGAATCGATAACTCTAAATGTTGGATATGTTTCAGTAATAGTAGCTAGGGAAAAATAAGATTTTCATCGGATCATAAGAATATTCAAAAAATAAAATAGAAATGAGGTTATGTTAAAAATTTCCCTATTTTCCATATTAAGATTATGGAAAATATATTAAACTATTTTTCTTAAATTCGTTTCTCAGTATTTTTGAAAACAATATACCCATATGTAAATAAAATATTAAAAACCGGGTTTATTGTACATAAGTCGAGTTCTAATATGTTTTCAGCCTTGAAATAACAAATTAAAGAACTCACACAGAACACAGAAGATTGCAGTGAGGACATCAAAAAAGATAAGAAATGATCATATAAAAACTATTTAAATAACAAAGAAAGTTTCCATGATTAATTATAGATTTAGCTCAGATTGAATCTAATATATCGAATAATTTTAACATTAAGCCATATAATAGAATCTTTAATAGAACTGTATCTCTGACAAAATATGAAAATCTGTTAATAACATTATGCAATCCTTCAGGTCAATATTCATTGGTGGAACCCGATGGCTCCATTCGCACCGTAGACTACACAGCAGACAAACATAACGGTTTTAATGCCGTTGTGCATAAAACCTCTCCAGTACATCACGAGGAACACGGACACGAAGGACATTATTAAAAGTAAATAAAAAAGGGAAAAGCGGAATAAATAAATATGAAGAAGTTAAGCGAATCCAAGAAGAAGCAGAAATAAAGTACTTGAATATTCGTAAATTAAAATCGAATTAGCTAAATTATAAACTGGAAGGGAAGCATTAAAGGGAACACACAAAAAAATTGAGAAAATTGTATGCACATTCAACTATATATTTTCATTATTCACACAATCATTTATAAATACAAATGTACTTCCACTGGCAGATCAAAACAAGACTAACACTAATATGTATATTTTGATTTGAATTTTTTCATTTCTTCTATTTATTTCTATATATGTGTATATGTATGTATATATATTAACTGAGTTTGATACACTGTGATAGCGTTAATATTCCAACTCATTCGACTGTTCATTCATTACTATATACTTATTTTATTCATTTGCCATTAGCACTGTTGCCAATACTAATTTAAAACAACACTATTATCACCTCTATAACTATATGTATGCGTGTATTCTTAATTCTATTTAATTCCTTACTGAATTGTCCAAATGTCATTAGTCACTATCTTATCGTATTTAACTGTACTTTAACTAATTACTCATTATACTCATATTAATCTAATTTGATAACTTACGAATACACTCTAATGTACTGAAAACTCCATGAATTTAAACCGATTTTAAGTGTATTAAATATTCATTGAAAAGGTGAAGTTTTGCCTAAAATTATAAAAATTTGTGTTTTTCTTAGTTTTTCAATTTTATTTATTTGTATTATCTTGTTTTGCACTTCTAATGATTTTGTATTTAATTTCTGAATATAAATTTTCTAATCATAAACTTAATTAAATTTTTTTGTATAAATTTTTACTTTTTTTGTATAAATTTTCAACCTAAAAACTTTTGAAGCTTCATTATCAACATAAACTATTTGAGTTTTACATGCTGTACATAAGTTAGTTAGTATGGATAATGAAGTAAATTTATTGTAATGCAAATTGAATAAAAAAAAATTAAAATCTTATAATTTTAATTAATTATATTCATTCATGTGTAATAGCAGTAGTTTACAGTTACAAAATTAAAAACAGTTGCCTTTCACGTTCTTTCACTGCATGTACTCGTATGTATTTACCGGAAGTATTAAAAGACTTAAGCAACGAACTCGCCCTGGTTTCTTTGACAACAGACTTTTCGCGCCAAATTCTCGTGTCAGTTGCTGTGCAGTGAAAAACAATAAAAATACTTTTCTACACATAAAAGACATTTACGCGTCGAAGGTGAAAGAAATATTTATATCTAACGGAAAATATGAGAAAGCAATGGGAAAATGCAAAAAAAAACTAACTAAAATTGCAGTCTTAATTAATATTTGTAACAACACGCGCACCATATGTCGTTGACAATTATGAAATCGCAATTGCTATGCCTGTTTTGGTTTTTCCATATCATTGAACCTGCACTTCAGCGGCAACGAAAGACGAGTTTTTGCGAACAAGAAAAAGCGTGTAGAAAAAGAGGGAAATAAAAGACACAAATTTCATGAATAAAATTAGATACATGTACGTGTACATAGGCTGAAAACTGCGTTCGAGGCATTGTAAATTGTTGGCGGCATGCCATTTCTTTGGCTAATGCACTGCTTTGAAAAATTATAAAAATAAACTGCAGCCAAATGTACAATTGGCATGGTCCAACCAGCGTTACTTGCTGGCCAATGGTGCGTTTATTTGCGTTTAGTGGTTTGTCATCATGAATGATATGATCCAGCGCAATGGCGGCGACTGGGAAATCTCTGCTTTGACCAATTTAATATTAATTTACCGTTTCTAGGAAACTAGGAGATATTGCCTGATTTAGTGTTCACTTTCAGTTAACTGATGGTTCATTAATTTTTGGCAGCTTATAAAAGCAGTTGTCAAAATGATTCGTTTTTGTGACGAAAATGAGTGTTGTGCAAAAACAAGATTCCTTATTTAGTTGAATTATAAAAAAATAATAAATTACAATTAATGTAAACAATATTTCACTTCACAAATATTAAAAACATATTTTGCTTTTTTTTTGTTTCATACAGTAGAATTTCTGCGTCTTTATGGACCTTTGTTCACTAAAACCAAAGTTCATTTAATAATTTTATCTTGATTAATGATTTGTTAATTACTTAAAATTATAAAAAACTCAAAGTCTTTTAGTAAAGAAAAGTTTACGAATTTTACGAATTTTTAATATTTTTTATCAGGTGAGAATTTCTAGATCTATTTTTTGACAAAAAAGGTGGGCGACACCACGCCCACTCTAATTCCCCCCCCCCCCCCCTTCTATTTTTCCATTTCATAAATATAAATTTATTCTTTTTATTAATTTATTTATCAAGATTTTCGTACTATTCGATATTACCATTGTTAAGGCGGTGGGCATGAACTTAGAAGCTGAGAATTAACTTTCATCAAAATATTTCAATTCTTACTTGAGTTATCGGAAGGACAGACAGAATTTGCTAAATCGATTTGGCTTGTCATTCCATAACATACATATATTACATATGTTCATACCTATGCTTTTTTATTTTCTCTGGGCTCATGAAAGAATTGATTTCTTTATATTTTCGTCCAATATTCAATTGAGCTTTGAAAGCTTACTTATAGCTAAAGTTAAAGCAGAGCTCAAATATTGCGAAAAGTTCGGCACAAAAATCAGCATGAAAAGCAAATAAAATTAAACAAAACGAAATTTAAAAATCTGTAGAATTAAATAAAAATATATTAATATTAAAGCAATTATTATGAAATAGTAAATTAAATTAATTCGTAGTATTTGGCTTGACAGGCCTTGGTTTCTTCCGTTTCCGCTCTGAGCAGTGCTAACCAGTGCTGACCAGTACCAGCTTAGATGCAAAATAAATAAGAGGAAATGTTTTTTTATTATATATTTTTTCAGATTGTTATATCATCTAATAGCAGTTATGCGAATAAATTTTTGGACTGACTAAAAGTATGCAGTAAATAAATTTTTATTTAAAATACATTAAGCTCATTCCGGTGCATATCAAGCAGCAAGTGGAACTTTGACAGCCATAGCAATTTGAAACTGATCGTGTTGGGCTCAGTTTGTTTGAATTCACCGATGGTAAGTTTGTGAAAAATTAACCCTGCAACGGTGGTATTTGATTTTATAGTAACCCTATATTTATCGGATTTTCCGCGTTTGTGCTATGTACCGATTGCAGATGAGAAATATCAGCAAATTCAATTCTTCATTTAATTTGGAAAACTTCTAGCGTAGAACAAAAATAAAGAAGAAAATATGTTGCTCCAAATATTTGGTGGTCAAAGCAAGTATAGATTTTTTTGAAATATTGTTCTAAATGTGCCATAAATCTATTCTATCGCCATTAACAAACTCTGCGAAGCGAATCTACATTAAGTTCAAATATAATTTTCAATAATTAGTGCTTTTTCATTAATCCTCATTCATTTTATTATTTCTTCAGTCCGTAAACTACAATAATCGAGCAAAGTGTCGCTAAGCTATGAACGAAACAGCATTCCTGTGAAAAACTAATTAAAAAATAATTCGCTTAAGTAACTATAAATTAATTACTCAATGCCAAATTTAGTTATTTGGTGACATTATTTCAATTACTTGGGGCAAATGTTAATATAAAAATGGCTACTGACTTATTGAAAATGAGTTACAAAACTGAAAAAAAAATTATTTGTGACCAATGAAGAAACAAAACCAACTAAAATGAAAGGGAAACAAAACGTTAAAATAAAAAAACACAACAAAAATGATGTGACGAAATAAAAAGCTATGTAAAAATTGTCACCGTTAACCTTGAGAAAAAGAAAAGCTCTGAAAATGCTTATAATTTAACGCAGAAGTGATGAATGAGAGACAAAAGGAAGGTGGACAATTTAATTCAACTTACCACCTGAGCTATACTGGTTTCTGTTTGCACCGAATTCGGTGAATAAAAATAAAAACATTAATAAAGATTCTTATGTATGCTTGTTTGCAGTTCTGTTCATATCTTCAATGCCAAAATCATTGTAAGCTGTCGCAACTTGCCACCAATCGCGAAATTGACCGACAATATTTCCATCAGCACCACATTGTGCTTGCTTCAATAAGTGTTGTTGCGCCCAAATTGCTTGGAAGTTTTTTCATAATTTTTTTATTTGTTTAAGATAGCATGGTAAGTCGCAATCCGTAACGGTTTGTTAAAGTTCACCTCTAAGAGAGTTCAGGGATGCGAAATTAAATACTCAGTTCCATATTGTTATGTTTTAAATTGATAAAACAGTAGAGTATGTTGAGCGTTATGGTACGTAGTGCTAGAAAAATATATAAATTTGAATGTAAAAACTGGGGCTATTCGATCCTTGACCTTTCTCATATTACAACTAATAAAAGAAATAAAGTTTGACAATATACTCATATGATATATTCATATTTGTCATTTCGCAGTCGAGTTTCCGGTTAGTATTATGGAAGGCCAGGGTTCGGTGCTTGGTTCGACCAATATCCAAAATAAAAAAAATTTATTCTTCTAGTTGCGGTCACTCCTCGGCCGGAAATAGCATAGCCCTTCGAGAGTATTTCCGGCATGAAAAAAAACTAATCAAAAAATCTCATCGCCCAATGAAGGAAGAGCTCAGCTGAAAATCGCTAAAACCAAGGAAAGACTTCATAAATACTACCAGTTTCAATCGTTAAGGAGTGGCTTACTGAGTTCCGTTGTGATCGCAACAGTACAAGTAAAATCGAACGTTCCATTCGCCCTAAAGAGAGCGGCAAGCCATGAAACCGGCGATAAAATCTCAACTGAGTGAGAACATCATCATGATTGCTCACACACACGACCGTGTAACCACTTCAAAGGAGGGCTTGGGGATGTTCAACCGCAATCTAAACGAATTTTTGCACCGTTTCGTTACCATAGACGAAACATGAATCCATCGCACCACACCAAAGATCAAAGAACAATAAAGGCAATGGGTTTCTTCAGGAGAGCGTAGGTGGGTCTGTTGGCCAAAAAGGTCATGACCACAAATTTTGGGATGCACGAGGTATTATTCACATCAATTCCCATGAAAAGGGTAAAACGGTCACCAACGAATATTATCAATAAGAGCTTTTAGACAGATTCGTTATTGATTTGAAGCAGAAACAACCGCAATTTGGCCAACTGCCAAAGGTGTTGTTCCATCAGCACATTGCACAGGTGCACACGAATGTAGTCACCTTGGTAAAAATTCATAAATTGGGCTACGAACTCCCCCCATTCAGCATGTTATCCAGCCTTAGCACCCTGCGACTATTTCTTGTTTTCAAACCTAAAGAAATGGGTTGGCGGTTAAAGATTTGGGTCCAATATCGAGGCCGAAAAATGGAAAAAGCTTGGCTAAATGTATAGAGCTTATTTGCCGAAAAATATATATTTTATTCAAAAAGTCACTGACTTACCAAGGCATCCTCGTATTTGCTATTTGTATTTGACATTCGTGTATACTTGCAATTTCTAAGGCTTTTGCTTCCCGATAAAAACAGGAAGACTTTTATTATC
Organism: Neoceratitis asiatica; assembly: GCA_030068015.2. Lineage (NCBI taxonomy): Eukaryota > Metazoa > Arthropoda > Insecta > Diptera > Tephritidae > Neoceratitis > Neoceratitis asiatica. The sequence continues at coordinate 91,866,027 of CM061526.1, forward strand.
TACGATATACGAGTATGTAACTACTATGCTAATATTCGTCGTTATGGCTATAAGCTAAAAGTATAGTTTGTCATTCCTGTTTTTTTTTTTTTTTTTTTGCCACAAATAAGTTTTTAGTACTTTTGTCTGCTGTTCTCAAAATCGATTTTCAAACGCTTCTTTATTGCTCCAACTGTAGGTGGCTTGCTAGCGAGCCAACAACGTGCAATTATTCTCCAGCCGTGTTTTAACAACATTTTTTACGAACTGATACAATTCCATATTGAGAACTTTATGTCTACAACAACCAAATTTGCATTTTTATTTACACTCAATTCTGCAGTTCTGCGAGAACGATTATCTTTTTTACGTTCACATTTAAAATGCAAATTCTGAACTAACAACAAAATCAATGCAAAATTATGTTGTGATTCATTCACTCTAGTTCAATTCGAAATTCACGCTTTTATGTTAATTTCACACAGAACAAATTGATATTGACTGGGAAATCTGACAATGTGTTGAACAGCCTCTTAAGAAAGGTAAAACAGAGAACAGTTGCTTAGTTACATATGAATATAATGTACTTGTAGTTGTGAATGTATAGACACTTATTGTTTGTTTAAAAAATAATCTAACTGGGATTGCGAGTAGTTGTTTAAGATGGAAATGAGGGTTTTTGGCTTGTAACAACCAATAATCATTTAAAATAATTCAAAGTTAACTGTTTCAATTAAAATGCAATAGCAATGAGAGTATTAGTTTGCTCTTTAAAGGATTTCCATTGCTCGTACTCGCATAAATACTTTGAAGTCGTTACAGATTATGATCTCGAAAAGCTCGAACTTTAAGAAAAAAGTTGAGCAGTAAAAATTTGTTTAAAGAAAAGCTTCAAACGCTGTTCATAAAAGTCAAAATTAATGGTAGAACGTTGTAATGACATCTTCGATACAAGTTTTTCGTTTTTGTGATAATAAAAACAATTGGGAGTACTTTTGTGTACATACTTATTTAAATGCAATTTTGTGTTTTATGTTGGTGCAAATGGCTCATAAATGTCGGCCGCTTTATATTAAAGAAAAATTTGTTGCATTAATACACATACACACACACACACACATATATATATATATATATATAATAAGAACCTTGTAACCGCTGAAGCGATTTTCAGCCCAGCTCCTCCTCCAATTTTTGGTGTGCATTTCAAGGTTTTTTTTCCACAAATGAAGAGGCCTGCCTCTAAACGGCTGACGGATTTTTATGAGAAACTTTGATTTCATGTCCGAAATATACTGGGTGGTGCTGACATACCCCGCCGAGGGGCGACCGCAATTAGAAGATCAGGCCTCGAAACTCGGCCTTCCGAATGACAGTATGCAGTGCTAACCGCGCTGCAAATATATTCCTAGATAAAAAAAAGCACAACAGCATTTACAGCCTTCTTGCTGTTTTTACAAGCATTTGAAGTAGAAGTAATAGAGGTGAATGAAGTGGTGAAACAAGATTGTGAACTAAAGAATTTTTTCATATTTCCCTGCTGACGTATAGACAATTTTTGCATAATTTTTATGACTAATCGGTAACAGCGTCAAATGTACTGCTCCCCATTCGGCCAGTAAGTCTGCTGCCTCATGCTCCGACCAACGGCTAGCCAGTAACTGTTCTAATTTTGTGTTTTTGCTTGGAAACTTATGCGGACTTCATGTGATTTGTGTGATTTGATGGCGATACAGTGATTAGCCTTTTTTTCTTAATTTTATTGCTTTTGGTTGTGTTCTTGCCTTTGGTGTTGTTGGGTATATTTCTCACAGAAGCAGATTGCGGTTGCTATTGTATTTTTATTTATTTTTTTATTTGTTCGCACACAATCGTGATTGCTGATTTTATGCATTCAAATATCCTTAAGCATTTTTTTTGCTTTAAATTAGTTAATGACAGTTCCGCGTAAAATGGCAAAATGTAATAACAAAGAACGTCGACGACGCCGCCCCACTCATTTTATATTTGAGTTTTAATTTTTCGTTTTACATTAAATATTTTGCTTGAGTTTGGAGCTTAAATGGCCTTGAATACTTTAGGGTGCATTTGGAGCCATTAAAATACTGAGTTGAGGGAAAATGTATAAATTGGAATTTAAAATAATTTAACTCATTGAAATTTTATAGCAACATTATGTCCATAAGAGCTATGAATCAGAGATCTAATCATAATTATTACTTTCAAACTAGTTGAGGAGTGGACTTTAAACTAGTTTCAATCATTTTAACACAAGGCAAAACTAGTTCCTCGCTAGTGTGGAATTAGTACAGAAGCGCTCATTATGTCCATAAGAGCTATGAATCAGAGATCTAATCATAATTATTACTTTCAAACTAGTTGAGGAGTGGACTTTAAACTAGTTTCAATCATTTTAACACAAGGCAAAACTAGTTCCTCGCTAGTGTGGAATTAGTACAGAAGCGCTCATTAAGCGCGTTTTTTGTGAAGTTATTTGAGGACCACTTCTGTGCTTGATATTATTTTTTAAAGCCACAGCAGTGAATTAGTTTTTAAATTGAATTTATTAAGATGAGTCTGAATTGGCAAATCTTTCAAATGGCTTCTGAAGAATGAATAACCCATTAAGCAGAATATTTCACTAAAAAAAGCTAAAAATATATTCGAAGGGATTTAAAAGCAGAAAGCAACAGGTGTCTTAATTAAAATTATATCCAATATGATTACACACAATTAGGAGCATACTTTCGAGCCTTATATAAAGTATTGCACATTAGTGCCGAAAATTATTAATTAATTTCAAATTTAACACGCAGTTTACGTGATCGAAATTACTTCAAATAATTTCCGCATTCAGATTTTTTTCGAATCTGCGCAGGAGCAGCAGCAAGCCAATCTAGTAAACAAGTCATTGGTATTATTAATTTACACATATCTATTTCATTTTTTTTTTTGTGGTTTCATAATATCTTACCTCTTTCAAATTATCTCAATTGTAATACCTTTCGAGGTAAAGTATTGATACCAGCCAAAAAAAAAAACTGACTCATTACGCATTAAACAGTCGATAATTAGTTAATGCGGAAGCATGTTCTTTTTTAAATTGAAGCAGTAAGGTCTTTATAATAGTTAAGTAGATATGACACGCGAAGAAATGCCGACAGCATTTTCGTCAAAGATATGTCCGTTGCCTAAGTCTTCTCTTGCATGCAAAATATTTGAAGAATCTCACTTATGAAAACTAAAATGATCAAAAAAGCAATTTCCATACTTATTATGTGTATTAATTTACGTCAATTCAAAAGGAAATAAATAAAATCGTTTAACAGCGTTGAAAGAAGGAACATAATTTTTCATTTGATTTTATTGCCATCTGCTTTCATCATGAGAAGTGAATTTCTTTCTCATTTTTCGCTTTTTTAAGTGCGGGTAGAATTTACATAAGAATCAACTATGTATATATGAAAACTCGTACAGTAAATATGTTTATATTCTAATACACAATAATTACATGTAAAATTTATTACTTTGCTTTTTACAATTTGAAATGCAAATGGTTAAACTGCAAAAAATGGTTCCATCAAAGCGTGGGAAAACAACATGTCCAGTATTGTTCACTTGTATATTTACATATATATATATGTAAATAATTGGATACTTCCCCGTCGAGCAGCGTCATATCGATAAGTAATTACGTTAATTGTTGTAAATTAACAAAAATACATATATATATATAATTATATGTTGCCCATATATCCACAGTTTAATTATATTTATATTTCAATTAGTAAGTTGCTTTGTTGGCCAAAGTAAAAAAAAATGTAAATATATATGTGTATGTGTGCATTTAGCGAGGTGTGGCCTGAAACTTCTACATAATTCATAATTATTTAACACGAAGCCAACAACATCTGCATTGAACAGAACTTAAACCGGTCGAAATGGTAAAATTTTAAAAAACGATTTATGTTCTTTGACATTAGTATTTTAAGTCTTTTTTTCGCTTATCGCGTACTCACTCAAATATGCTAGAGTTCCAGATTTTGCTCAAACATATTCGAGCCGTGCGAGCATTTGAGCAACGAGCACTCGCCCAACATTTCGAGTATTTTCCTGCAAACAAACAATTTGACTTTTTCTCAAAACTAGTTTTATTAATTTTAAATATATTTATGCAAATTGTAAAAATCATTAAAATGCCAAAGAAACTTTGATAAACAAAATTAAACTTTTTTTCTTCTGCTGAGAAGTTGAGCAATGAGCGAATATCGGCGAGCATCGAGCTGCTCGCAGTGCTCTATACTCGGGTGTACCCAAATTATTTTATGGAAATATTTTTTCAGCTATAATTTTCGCATTCTTTTATTATTTTTATTATTAAAGGTCTTTTCTTACAGGGTGTGAGTCTGGACCGAGCAGCATATAAAATTGAGAAATAATTTATCTAAAAAGTTTTGTATAATTAAATTTCATATTCTTATTTCGCCATTGGTGCACTTCGATCTGGTTGGCCAGTCACCAGAAAGATGCTTCTAAAGGATGACAAAAGTATACCATTTCTGTAGCGACTCTCCACGTGCGATGAAAAATGGGTTAAATACGAGAATATAAAATGTAACAAATCATGGCAAAAGGCCAGTGTCCAAAAACTGCACAGACTATTTAAATATAATATCCAATACTCTATTTTCGGTAGTTTTCCTATTGAGCCCTTTATATCTACTAATGAAGTTTCGTCATGAGTAGTGAACTTCCAATTTACCTAGCGTTACACACTAGGTGTGTTTTTGGTATAGTGGGGAGGGGACTGCGCTCATGAGTTACTCACAACTCTTGCTACATTATCACTCGCCAAGTAAGGGGTTTCTTCGTAAACAAAACAACAAAGTTAAAAAAATGAAGCGTAGTAAAAATAATGCAAAACTATGTCAAGTTCAACACTTTACCACCTGCCATTAAGCCTTAGCCGCTGCATGCAACAATTCAGCCCTCGCAATCGCATTAAACATATTTTTTCATAATGTGAAAAATTCGACAGCGACTAAACCAAACACGCGCAAAAGGCATTCGTTGTTGATCAATACGCAGGCGCACTAAACATTCGCCCAACCATTCGCTCATTCATATCTTCATTCACAAAATTCAAAAGACTTAAGCAACGAACTTGCCTCGAACGTCAACAACTTGTTTGCACACATGCTGGAAAAACAAAATCAGCAAAACTATTTGCCCGTTCAAACGCGTTGACAAAAAAGTGAAATTCCAACAAAAACCGACAAAGCACGCATATGCCCAACACAGCGCACACTGGCCAGTCAATGACACTCTGACGTGCCGGTGCCTACTACCGTTATTTTGCTGGTCGGCAGCGTCTGTGTGTTGTCTGGCAAAAGCAATTCATGTCGCTCACCAACCTAGTGCGTACTTGACTTGTTGCCTCACGCGTTGCGTTTTTCCAGCTGCAATACTGGCGCTTGAGTTGTCAATTTTTCACAGAGCCGGTTGCAAAGTCAGCACGCCAGCAAATCTAAATGTAAGTAAATCTAATGTCATGTGTGTAGGTCAAGACAACGTGTGTATACGCATTTGACATCATTGACTGACCAGTTGTTGCTGTTTTTTTGCTAGCAAATTGTTGCTCAATAGAACTTGTTTGCAATCTGTAAAGGCATTTTCACATGAAAATGTGTGAAATTGAGGAAATCTATATATATTTATTTAATGTTTTATTGATTAATTTTCTTTATTAAGTTCGTGCTTTAATTTTAGTTTGTTTTATTGATAAAGAAGCCTTTAGCCTTTTGCAAGGTAGAGTAAGAAACGTCAGTGCTTGATGGGCCAGTACAAAAATTAATCTTTTCTTTAGAAAATATATATGCCACTGTTTACCGTTAGCAAACTGTCGTTTTATCCATAGATAGGAGTGAAAAATATCTGTGAGCATAAGCATCAAAAGAACTCGAATATTTTTTAAACATTTGATATTTAAATTTTGATATTTTAATAAATTGCAATCTATAAAAACTAGGTTATTTTCAAAAAAAAAAACACTGTTCATGCAAAACTTTCCAAACTATTTTCAAAGAAATTCTTTAGTTAACACTATTTTGAAATACATCTTGCTGGCACCATTTGTTTTCAGCAACATTTAATGCTAGATTTTCTATTGAATAAAATTCTTTATTTACCATTATTTTGGCTCAAGGGTTTTTCCTAAATAACGCAGTTAAACTCAAATATCAAGTGTTAAAAAGAACAAAAGAAATATGTGCATATGTACATATGTATATATAAAATAATTCATTGATTGAGAAAAATTCATATAACCGCCATAAATTAAAATCCGTTGCGATATAATCATAAAAATGTCTTGAATAGAAATCAAGGATGACACAACAAAAACTGATAAAAAAAACTTTAAGCAAAGAATGCTGCATGAAATACCGAAAATTAAAGAACTGAAAATTTAAATCAAAGCACTTGCATAGCCAAAGTTCAGATAATAATATGAAAAATGACATGGAAAATAGCTTTGAGAAAAAATAAAGAAAAAAAAATATAAAATATTAAAAAATGACTTGCTGAGCCAATACATAGGATTTTTACGCCTTTACATTAGATATATTACTTGTGACATATATATATATTCGTTATAATACAATAATTTTGCCACCTATGGCGATCTAAGATTAAGTTGATTGAATTCATTTATATGTATAAGCACATATGCATACACCAACACATGTTTATTGCTTTTATTAGAGCAAAGTAAAGTATAGAGGCATGCTCAGCGGCAATGTAGTGAATGGTGATGGCAAGTGTGGGACAAGGAGTTGAGCTCAGTGCGATTTGAACCACAATCACAATCACACTGAACACAACTCGCTGCGTGGCCTTGTCAATGTCGTTTCACACAATTAAATTCCTGTACATATACATTTTTACACACATACATGCATACAAGCACACATGAGCATTTCTATACAAATGAATAGCCAGATTAAATCGTATGTATTTTTATTTTTATATTTCGTTTCGGAACTCAGACAATACAAATTCACGTTCTTGCAAATCACGTTGGGTATTGTCTTTTGCCATGTTGCACGTACCACATTCAAACAGCCAGAAACAATTGTTGAGTCATCGTCATAGTTTTCAAACACCTGCGCAATATATGCAATAATGATTTTCTTTCAATACATACACACATACACACTTCCATCATACAAACATATGTGTTTGTATATTCATAATAATGGCTAATGAATTGCCATGGATAAGAATTTTGTTAGGAGCTTAAATAAGTGAATATGATACATTCACATATATGTACTTACATATACATAATTATTATATATTTATAAATATGTACATATGTATACTTATAGCTATGCAAACATTTACTAATATAACGCTAATGCAAACGAAAAGCTCCTTTTCATGCATTAAATTAAAAATAGTATTGTTCACCACTAAGATGATGAGACAAGTTTCCAGTTATTAATGTTTTTTCTTTTCTTTTTTTTCAAAAAGCGATCTATGCAAACAAGATTATTGCAATTAGCGTGCATGCAATAGTTTCCGAAATTAAGTATTGTTTGGAAACTCTAAATCTCAAATTAAAATTTCGAAGCTTTACTTTTGTGGACAATTTTCTATTGATCGTTATCCGATCAACAGGTCGGGCAGGTCACATTGTCACATTTTTTTTATTAAAGATGCCATCCATGCGTCAATATCTTCATCCGTATATATATAAATGATTTTGATTTATTACGAAGGTTGATCAAAATATTTACCAGTTGAAAAATAGTACCGTTTCGTTCTTCTTTTCTCTTCAGTAGTGGATTTTTTAAATACGAAATTTGCTTACTGAATTTTTTATGAGAAACTAAAATTATCCATGTATTATTGAAGCTTTTCGTGCCTTCTTTTCCATGGCTTTTCACAATTTTAGTTCAGTGTGACGTCTGGTTCAAAAACTCAATTAGGAGATGTTTTCATTATATATATTCAATTCACTCCTCAGTTATTATCAACATTCTTATACATAAGAGTCGCCCTCGTCTCATTGACACGATGTTAGTCCTTTCAAGCGTCTTTACTGGTAGCTCTTTGGTAAATGTAGCAGAAGCAAAGAGGTGTATGTAAGTATACGGTAATCTTCATTTATCCGATCTTAGGCAGATGTCCATAACTTTAGTGCTGGAAACCTCGTGTTCTTGAAGCTACGAAAATTTTGGAGCAAAAATTGATTATTTCAAAACTGGATTGTATTTTTTATAATTTAGCACATAGGTTTGAAATGTATATCATTTCACCGCAGAAAAAATATGTATATACAGTAAACAGTTGTATGAAATTCAGTTGACACTCGCATAAATTAATTTATATTTAAAATCAATTATCAGTGTAATTTAGAGTGACTAAGTACAAAAGACTTAAGCCACGAACCCGTTACTACCATCTCTCTCGCCAATCAACTAATAACAGGTGCAATGAAATATAGTTGTCAGCAAGCGAACAGCTTTCGATTTCATTCACAATGCTCCAACAATTGCAGTTTTTTTTTTGTTTTTTTTTTTCACAATTGCTAGTTATTTCTTTCCTTCAGTTACAGACTAAAATGTAGTAAAAACACAAAGAGTCACCGGCGTGACAGGCTAACATTTTTCGTTAGTATTTCAAATGCACTTATGTTATATTTCTTTCTTTCTCGCATTACATTGCAAGGTTAATTGGCGCAACTAAAACACATTGCCATTTATTTCATTTATTCCATTTATTTTGCTCCATTTAATCGTATATGTATAAAAGCATGCATACATTTAACATACGCATTATCTAGATAATTTATTTAAATGAACGCGTGCAAAGTTTGTAAGCATACATACAAGCACATACACACACATAGCTACGTGGGATTTAAATACTTTATATACTTATAAATCATTTTACGGTTTAATGAGATTTGGTAATGAATTATCGGCTGATTTTCAACTTCTCACGCTAGAAATACATACATACCTGCATAACCGAATGCAATTGGATTATCTTAAGCAAATACTATAAGCTCTTCTTATGTCTTATGATAGTTTCATGGTAAATTTGAAATTAAAGCGTTTAACTTACCGTCTAAAACGCATTAACTGCAATATTTAAAGTATTAAGTTAATTTAATTATTATTATTTTTTTTTGGTGTTTGCTAGTGCATGCGAAAGAGTCGAGGTCAATGGATAAGTGGGGATTGACGCATTTAATTAAAGTCAAGTAATATAGTTTAAATTGCGAAAATAGATGGCGGCAAGTAATCAACTCTGTTTAGCTTACCTAATTAAACTAAATAATGCTCTATTAGGCATAATTTATGAACGGTAATTTTCATAATAAATTTATATAATATAATTTCTAGTATATAAATGCGTATGCCATTTTGTTCATTTTTGTATTACTCTTTGAAATATTTTTATATATCAAGGTATTTTCAAACCCTCCACTACATTAAAATGTCATTATAAGATTTCAGAATTTTTTCCTTATAAAATTTCTCATATTTCCAAGTGTCGTATTTTCAATGCATGCAATTATTTGCGGTTACTCTACCTACAAACATAGGTGCAATGTGTGCAATATTTTAATCATGCCTGCCTTTATCGTACTCACATGGGCAACTTTGTTCAACTAATTCACATGCGCGTTTCTTATCGGTCTTCTTTTCTGCACTAAAGTCAGCAGTAAACTCATGCTTTACATTGCCGCGGCAACTAAAGAATAAACAAAAATTAAAGAGTTTAGAAAGAAAAAGAAGAAGAAAACAATTGTAACAAAGGAATTGAAAACCAAAAAATTCGCACACCAAACAGCGTTACAAGACGTAAGCAATTCAATTGAAGAGTAGAGTCTTAAAATAATATTGCTGTGGAAATTCCATGGATTTTTGGTGCTAAAATTACTGTAAAAATCTAATTGATAATGCACTATTAAAAAACAGTGTAAATTAGCTTGTGGACCCCTTTTTACTTCATTAAACCTTTTAGATAATTGTATAAATTCGATTTGCTTACGCTTTATACGGGAGAGGAAGGTTTATATTCTGCTGACAGAGTTGCTCTGTGAGTATAGGCAATGAATCTACTCTCTAAGGTAGTTAACTAAAGCACTTTCAGTTTTAGCTCAAATGATGAAAAAAGATTGGTCAGAGTTCTCCAAAAAAATTTTTAAAATAAATTTCATATATTTTTCATTTCATTAAACTATTTTATTAATAACTTTTTATGCTTTCATAGATTGATCATCCTTTTCTATGCCTTTTTTATAAGTTATTTTTATCGTTTTCAAAAATCAAAATCCAAAAGTAAAAAAAAAGCTCTTAAATTTTATTTCCATAACAATTTGGGTGTGATAAAAACTGAATAAAGAAAAAACAAGAAAGAAGTGCTGCCTTAGCTTCAACATGGTCTTTATACTTTTCATGAACATAATAAATCCATTTAATGCATTTGAGTGCTAAATATTCACTTTCACATCTGAAAAATCAGTTATAGAGAGCAATATGATACAGCCTACCGATTTCGATGATTTTCAGTATCAATATTTATTTGTTTATACATTTATTATATTCAGTTCGGTCAAATGCTCGTATAAATACAAAAATACATCTACGTACCAAGTTTAGTTGAAATATCTCCATAGCTGGGTGACTTTTTCCTTCTTTGCCTTATTTGAAAAATAAAACTGTTGAAAAATTATATACAAATAAATATGCTACAACAATTACCACGAGCCCTGAGTGACGTTAACTTCTGTATACACGTATGTACTTAGTAGTTAAGCCCTAATGCAGTCAGCTACAAATACAACAATGTTGTAACAACAACTTGCCACATACTCGTCATCATGTTGCATATTTGCCAACATATTACTGCCCGCATTCCTAGTTGACACAGCATATCTGTCTGTCTGGCCATCCGTCTGTCTGTCTGGCAGCTTGTCTGGCCATGCCAGCCATGCCAGCCATGCCAGTCGCCGCTTGTTGCTCCTATTATGCGCTTAATTTACTACATTTATTGAGTGCAAATTTCAAAAGTCGTTACTGCCATTTGACTGCTGCTGTGTTACAGCAATTGTCTTGCCACCGCCACATCAACCAACAGCGGAGAGGGTCCAATCTGCAGACTTCAATTTTACCGGAGTGGATTTATAGACACGCGTACATGCATATACACGTATATACATACATACATACATATATAGATACATTGATAGATATATCTAAGCAAAGGTAAGTTTGTGCTTCCTTCAATAAACCTTATGTATGTATGTTTATATAATTGTCTACACAGAGCATATATATACATGGTTTTGGAATACATTTTACCTTAATTTAACAGTAATATTTGATTTGTGTGCTGTAGTTTCGCAGTGTTTGTGGCACACGATGAAATTGCAACGATAAAAGTGTTCACTGCAAACAATTGTTTACTCTAAGTATGACAAAGCATGCAATTTACATTGGTGATAACGGTATATACACTCGTTATATATAAATGCACTTATAAATGCATACAAAGTACTGTCCAGGCGGGTAGACAGGCAGGCAACTTTTTCATTGGGAACTTGTGGGATTTGGGATTTTGTATCGCAGCTCGCGCAGTAAAGTAAAAATTGACACGCTTATGCAACAATGACCATTGGGCATGGGCGCGCTTTTATTCGCATTCAATACTCTGTCTACTTACATCGCCACCCACACCAATACAAGCACCAGCACAAAAACAGAGCATTCACCGGTCGGAGAATGTGCCATTCAGTTCAGATAGTATTTATTTATATTGGGTTATTGGGTCGCTAGAGTATAAATGTGACTATACATATACAAGTATATGTGTGTGTCGCAGCACGAGTATTGTATTCACTGTTAGCTAAAGGGGCAGTTGCTGCAACGAAATGCTGTTGAAAATTTCCGATTTCGAATGTTCGATGACATAATGCTATTAAGTATTAAAATGTGTTATTTGGTTCATAATTATTTGTATGTAATTTTCTGCTTTTTATCAAAGAAATTGGAATGGCTACGAACAGAAATAATTTGTGTGAGGGTTTCTTAAATACTTAATTGAATTCATTTTAAAACCATTTTAGTACTTTTATAAATACAATTAAGCTCAAGGATACAGTTTTAGATTTAGTGGTTCGATTAAAATATTTTAATATTTGAATCATACGTACATTGCAACTCAAAACCAAAGACCTAATCCATATAACTAAATCAGACTTTTAGGGGACAAAGTTGGGCAAAGGAAAATTGGAGACACTAGTGTAGCTCACTCAGAGTATAAATTAACAGTTTTCCGAAAAAAATTATATCTGTACAACTAAAGCTCAGATTTCAACACGCCTTGAATATTTTTGTATCGAAAAATGCATTTTAATCTTCAAAAATATTGAAATTATTAAATTTTTTATTATTTTTGAACAAAAATTTATCTAGCCAGTAACTCTAACATTTCATGTCATTTAATACGAATAGCAAGTGCAAGTAATGCCAAAACACGTTGAATATTACAAAATTTCGTAGCGCAGATGTATTATTTATAAAAGATTAATACATAAATATTTTTCCCCATATTTTATTTATCAGATCAGCCTTTGGGAAATGGTGGATCCCTATCTTATGAAAAAATCGCTGCGAAGGGGCTTATTTGTGAACAATAATTTGAAAAAAAATTGTGTGAGTGATTAAGAGAATTTGAATTCTACAAAAAGCTAAATATATAATTTACAAAAATATATAATACCTCTCTCTGTGCAACATAGACTATGTGTGGTACTAGAATTATTATTTTCCAAAAATTATATTGCCATGCCATTTATATTGGATCCATTATCCGTGGCCTAAACCGACAGAAAATAATTAGTAAAATAAAACTTTTTTGCATTTATCTCGAAAAATTTAATTATTTTATTTCTATTCCTCATTCAGCCATACTGAATGGGATTATAATTTGAGTTTTGACAGTTTAATTGAGTACCACTAACAGTAGAAGGGCATAGTGGATGCATATTTTTGAAGATTACTACATCAACACGCAAAAGATTTATTAATATGCATAAATTAAGCAGTGACAAGTTTAAATACTCAGTGAGCATAGTTGATACAGTTGATATAGAATTCTACTTATACAAATATGCATGAGAACACAAATGGAAATAAAAATATATATGAATTTGCATGAAAGGAAACGTCCCTGTAGCGAATATTAACTACCAGGCTCACTCGACATCAGGTCCTAGATCTTATTCGGCTCTTTAAGCAAACTAACCTCGTTTAGCTCATCAAGTAATTCTAGTCCAGACAAGTCTCTCAGGCGTCTTGCATGGGAAAACTATGCCCTCACTAACTTTGGGCTCCTTTGCTGAACTTTCTATAGAAATGTGTGCCATTTTTTTAAGGGACCGATATAATTGTCTGTTAAATAATAGATAAATTGAGTAGTTCACCTGGGCGGCACCATCATCAGATGATATCAATAAGACCTTACTAATGACAATGCCATCGTGAAACGATTTCGCTGCTGGGGCAACTGAAAAGAATTTTTTAATAACCATATATTGAATTTGTGTGAAGAAATATATGTATGTGTCGCGAATCAATTAAAACCACAACTGAGACTTTGTTCGATTGCGCGAACTCCGGGAAACTGACAAAAAGTAACAACAACAACTTAAACACCAATAACTTACTTATAGTTATATACTGGCAACAAGCAGAATGATAACTTGGCTGTGGCTGGAGATATTTTTTGTTTTTTTTTTGTACTTTTAACAGAAATTAGAGCCAGTAACCGGATGTTGACTAAAGTAATGACATGAAGAATGGAAATAATTGAAATCAATGCCATAACATGAAATTAACCACGGAATTGCAATATTGGGGTATTTCTTAAGATATATAGTTTTTCACGTGTCGCTTGTATAAATTTGAATTTGCCATAATAATTGTGACGCAAATTCTTGCACAATATTTGGTTGCTGGCATATCAATTGGTATGTATGTAAGTATATTTATTAAAAATTCATTTATGTTGCGGAACTGATAACTTATATAATGTTTAACTGTCTTTAGCAACGCAATTTTGTGGTCTGTTTTTGCCGCTTCAAAAGTTTTAAACGGCGAATTCACTGAATATGTTATAAATAAGGATGCGGTAGGGGTGAGTTGTCAACTTTTAACCGCTGTTTAACCACAAAATTTGTCAATTACTTATTTGCTAAGGCTCCAGTAAAATCTGTATGGTTCTATGAGTGTTTTGGGTAGCTATGCAATAGTAGAGGGAAACAGAGACTTTGATACTTTTAGAGTATTATTTGATGTGGCAAAACGGGATTAAAAATAATAAAAACCTTAATAATATAAGTTTTCATTCACTACACCTATTCTAAGAGAACTGGGTGATTTTATGCTTTTCTGTGCTTTCAAGCAATAACGAATAACAATGTTAAATTAAACAAAAATAAATCGAAATTGAAAAAAGTTTAAAAAAATATATATATATATAGCCAATAGAGTAAATATCCTATTCATGTCATATCACATTATAAATAAATGAAAGCTTAACTGATTTGATTGCATTAAGTACGTGCATATGTGTATGTTAGGAAATTAATAAGAAAAAAAACTATTTTTACAACATATGCTTATAAAAAGACCCAAAAATATACTACTTTTTAATATCTCGGAATAAAAAAAAGTGCATTGATTTTCCACATAAGGAATAAATTAATATATATGTATATTTATAAAAATAATTATAATAAATAAATAATAATTAATTGAAACAAAATGTTACAGCAGCGAATATGTATTCATGATCACTTTATTTTGTTGTTGTAAGTACATTAAACACCCGCACAGTAGCTCATAATAGGCCTCACAATAATATACGTAAATGTAACTAACCTTGAGCGGATAAATGTGGGCCAATATGTCCGGAATGTGGCTACAACTGAACCAATTCTCATTACTGAGCCTATTGTACTACGTACGTACTTAAGTAGCAAATTGAAAGTTTTCAATAAAAAGTTTTGACAAAGAAATACAAAAGCAAATCCGAAAATAATAACAACAAACCAAATAAAAGATTTCCGCTCACAAATTGCATACACCTGATAAGCCGACGTCAATTTTTGAGTTTGATTTTTCTTTTATTTCGAATTTTTTTGTATCAATTCATTACTTTATCTATTATACAGCACAATACTGATTATTTACATATATATATACAAAATCTTAGGTAATTTACATGCTGGTAGACCACAAGGTCGGCAATTACATGGCTTGCATGTGTAGGTATGTAGTGTATGCATTGAACTAGCTCAATTTATAACTGTTATTTTTACGAATGGTCACCCACATTGAACAAAACATCTAAAAAAATGCATTAGATGGAGAGAATTTCAAGCGAAAATTAATAATTCAATTGAGTTGAAATCAAGGCCAAAATTTAATTTTTGGAAAAAAAACTATGTTTTTTTAATAAAATATTCGCTATTATGTGATTTATGGTTATTATTTCAAAATTTTATTTCATTTCAGTTTTACTTGAAGTTAAACACATTTTGTAAATTCTTTTAATTGCTGCTCAATTGCAAGAAAAATTATTTTTCCATATTTCAACTTCAAAATAGTGAGAACAATTGGATGCAAAAACAACGCCTCGTCGACTCATACACCTTAAGTATACTAACATTTTTATACCACTCATGAACACAAAATGGTATATTAATGAATGACGATCTGAGTTGATTTAATCATGTCCGTCGATCTGTCCGTCTGTCTGTAGGTTTGTCTGTTTGAACGCAAATTGGTCTCTCAATTGTTGAGATATTTTGGATCATAAATACTTCATGAAACATGAAATTTGGTATTGGTTACACAAATCTACAAATACATATCATCGTAAATCAATGAAACTGGAGGGGCATATATCCCGATTTGTTCAGATATAAAAATCAAATTCATATTAATGTTAACATTTAATTAATCCTAAAATGCAATACAATAAAGAGAGATATGTTCGTGAAAGCTATAAAGTCTTCGTCCGAATACAGCACTTTTTTCTTTTTTTTTTAAATTTTTTTTTTTAATGACACATTGAGCTATTGTTTTGGAAACTCAATTAGTTTTGCGATTTTATTTAATGCATTATTGGTTGAAAAAAATGATTTCAACTAATTTGTGGTTTGAGATTATAGAATATTCACAAAGAAGTGTGAAAGGTTATGGTACAAGGACAAATTAGGAAAATTAAAAACAATTTAATAATTACATTATTTTACTTTTTCATGATTTTTTTTTAATGGGAGGGCATTCGTTATCCCAATAATTCAACTCTTAGAAAATAATATTATTCTTCATTGTTTATTGCGGCCTGTAATGGATTGTAGTTATAAGCTACTGAGCTTTATTCGTTTGATTTCTTTTAAATTGAAAATTTATTGGATAGGATATAGGATTGTAAAAAACTCATATGCCCAACATTAAGTAAAATAACGGTCAAATATTGATTGGCAATGAATTGAATATTTATCATGGACGATGTTGGCTCAGTGGGAGAGCTTTCGCCTGTGAAGTCAGGATCCGTTGGTTCAATCCCTGCCGTAAGAAGTGGTGATCTCCGAAGCAGGTGTCACTTCTACCATTTTTCTTTGTTGTATAACAAAATATGCAATTCAAAAGAAAAACACAAAATAAGCCTTTCGAATAAAGCTCTTTAACTTATAACCACAAATTATTATAATTCATTCGCCTTGCCATTTTTATTAAAAATTTATATTTTTAAAGCTTTTCCAAAAATTTGTTAAATTATTATATTATCTAGAAAAAACACACAAGTGCAAGTACAGAATTTTCAAAATTTTCAACAACAAAAAAAGCCAATGTATTAATTTTTAAGAAAAAAAAGCAAATAAAAATTATCAATAACCAACATAATTTACAGGCGCTAACACCGATAATTGAAAACAATGCAGCAAAAGAGGCAAATACACGAATGGAAGAGACGGTAAAGAGACGGTTTGCTGACAGCGCTTATTAATTAACATATTTCGCAGTGGATAATAGCATATCCATCTCCACTTACATATGCATGTATGCGGATACCAGTAACTGTATGTATTTACATACTCTATGTTGCTCCAATTTGTTAATTACATACACCGTTAATTAATAGTAATAGAATTTCGGAAAGTTTTTGACACAGCAGCCATGTCGTTTGGTTTTTTCAATACAATTGCTTTTTGGTTCGGGCGATTATCTATGCATATATACATATATTTAAATACATATATATATATATATTTTGTGCGAAAAAAATAGTTTGGTCTAAGATCGAACCATTGCAATGCGTTCTTCAATAATATATCACTACGGATTTATGCTTAACAAGACTCCACGCCCGTACTTTATGGTCCGTGGTCGCTATACTCAAATTGTTGTATCTATAAAATGTTCAAAAATTTTTGCATAACCTCATGTCGTTGCTGCAATTAAATTTGCCACTCACTAATTTCAGCCAATTTCGTTAAATAAATTGGAGCAGCTGGCAGACTTGACTTGGCTAGTTGGTGTACGCAGAAGCATTTATCTACCTACAAATATACAAGCATATATGGGCAATGGCTGTATATCAGCCCCATCAATTGGTTGGTGGGCCGGCCAGCTGTGTTCATGCTGTTATCATATAAAATAACAAACAATTGCCTGCATATTCATCAACAATCTATATTAATAAAGGAATGTTATATGAGTTGAAAATTACAACGAAATTACAAACACACTGCAATATACAAATCAAAATTTATTTAATTAATTTTTGTATATACAAATACAAACATACATTTATGACATGACAGATTTTAGCTTATGCATTTGTGAGTTTATAATTTGCGATCAATCGCAATTTCTAGTAAAATAAAATTAAATTTAAAAAATACTCAATTTTCAATATTATATGCACAAATTAATTGAATTATTTAACACGAATAAAACGGTGGGTTCAATCGACACGTGGATCAGGGTTTAAAGATAAGTTTAAATTTTATTTTTAAGCAAAATTTAAAATTAATTACATCACAGTGACCCAGAATTTAATATCTGAACGAATAGGTTGCATGAAATCGATCGAAATGCTATTTTCCGACAAATGGTCAATATATTACAAAAATGCACCCGCATACATATCTTAAAAATGGAGATAATAGTTTGTGCTCAAATAGAGGGGCAGATATATGGAGAGCCGGGTCTTCCCTTTTCCTTCTGGTGCTTATATACTCCGGACCAAAGTTACTCCACCATTTCATGTACAATACATGAAAGTTAAAAAAACCATTTAGTAGTTGGTATTAGTCGACAAGAGGATCATTTCAAAACTAGGACAGGAGTGTTTGAAAGCTGAATCCAGGGCACAGCAAGATCAGTTCAGGACAAACTTTATGAGTCTTTTAAGATCAGTTCACCTTTTTCAATTTAGTTCTGAGATAGTTTTTTAAATAATTGATATTAAAAGTGTAATAAAGCTTTGTTATTAATATCTTTATTGAATAAAAACCGTATCAATATGCTTCAGTTTAGTCATGATCAGCTGAAAATACATATTACAATCTGTTTGTACGAGTATGCATGTATAAACACCTCAACGAACGAAAGTTGCCATTATATTTTCAATGATATTTATTCTTGTAACCATTGCTCAGCAGTTTTTGGAATCGCTATGCTTAACAAAAGCTTGACCATCTGGTTGCCCGGATTTTGCCCAATGTCCGGGAATTCTGGTTAGCACCACTATACCGGACATTAACGTATGTTCCATTAACCCTATCAAATTTGAATAATCATGCCAAAGTTTATTCAAAAATATTTTTATACAGTGGGTCAACTTGCAAAATTTGGGGTCAACTTGAAATTTTAATTTTGAGTATATAAGTGAAGAAAAAAAATTCAGAAAGCAAGGAAATAAAGTAATATTAAATGAAATTATTTTATATTAATTTAAATAAAATTAAACAATAAAAATAACAATACCAAAAATAAATAAAATATAACAAAATAAAATTATATAAACAAAAGTTAAATTAAATTATAAACATATAAATAAATAAATATAAAAATATAATACATATTAATCAAATAAAGAAAAAAAAATTAAAATAAAAAATTAAAATAGAACCTAATTAAACAAATAAAAGTTAAAATTTTACAAAAAAAAAAAAAATAAATTAAAAAATGAAGTTAAGCAAATTTAGCAAAACAAAATAAAATAAATTTAAATTAAATTGAATTAAATTAAATAAAAAAAAATAATATTTAAAAAAATTAAAGTTTATAAAAAAATAAAATAAATTAAATTAAATTATATATATATAAATATATAAATATATAGATATATATATATAAATTTAACAAATTTAAATTTTATAACGAAACTTAAATTAAATTAAACAAAATAAAATAAAATTAAATTAAATTAAATTTAATAAAACAAAAAATACAAAATAAATTAGGATCTCAGATGTGATCCTCTCTTGCAAGAATTTTATAAAACCACTGTTCATGTATGTGTGTTAATAATTTTCGTCATAACTTACTTGCGTTCCCGCAATCGCATCGTGCTCTGATTCATGTTGAACTTTTTGCCATACAAACGGCAGACACTTGCTTACCACATGCACACGCAATTCTTCTCACATATACTGCTGCATTAACAAGTCGCTGAGGAAATATATTGTGTTTATACTTAATAATGTGTATGTGCTTACATACAGGTACATATATATTTACAATTGCGCAGATTTCATTACGGCCGCACTGATTACCGGCATTGTTACTAATGCCTATACATACAAACATACATATATATATAATTGTAGCTGGTAGACAAGTATTTTGACGTATTGCGGTTGATTTCGCTTTTATAAATAATTTTTCACTCTTTTCATTTACGTTGCTACAACAAAACAAATTTGAACGGTTCACTCAATCGTGATAACCTTGAAAGGTATGCAATTGAACCATTACGAATATATATATATATATATGTATGTGTGTGTGTTTGTGTATGTGCTTGTTTATTCGGACGATTCATGGCGATGAAATAGCAAAAGTGTGTAAAGTAAATAAATTTTATATTATCGTTATTAAGAATGCAGGAAATTTGTAAGAATGGCGAAGGAGTTGGTTCATTGGTGCATTCGTCATTCATCGAAATCGAAATAGCTGAATAATATAACACTGTTATTTTGTCGTAATAGGTGTTACTTAAAAGTATGTGCAACGCTGGGGGACGTTCCTTCAAATAGAAAGGAAAAATATTGTACCTGATGAAATTATGGAATTTAAATTGATAGTATAAAGTATATTTTTTCCAAAGATATTTTCCATCAATATACAAGTTTTAATAGTTTACACTCAAAGATCTTTATTTCTAAAGATCTTCCTCTAGTAAGACTAAAAAATATATATAATAATTAGTCAAATCCCCAAATACTTTACCAAGTCTTTTAAACTGAGAATATACAGAAATTTATATACAAATACCGATTGAAAAAGTTAAAAACTTAATAAATAAAAACAAAAAAAAACGAATTATTTTGATTTAGAGGCGCACCCGCACATATGTTCCTCAAATATCCGAACACATGCATGCTTATCAAGATCATTCAAGGCGATTGAAAGCAACAAACAAAAGAACTAAATGAAATATTAATTAATCAATCGAGCGTTATTATATTACGAAAATGTGATACGCCCCCTTCTCCCGCCGCGTTCAATATTACATTAATATAAATTCCAACTTAAAACACAATTAACCCCGAATTTGGCCGAAAAACTAAAAATATATAAATACACTGAATGCATACAGAAATACATAAATAAATAAATAAATACATATATATATATATATATCTACATATGTATGTGCACACCTTAGTTATTCTTGATCAGCGAAAGTGTTTTTGCGGCAGCCGCGCCACGCCAATCGTTAATTTTTAATGCCATGTTAAATTAGCTTCGATAATCATGGTCATAAACCACACAAAATCAGCACTGTCTTAAATATAAATAAGAAAAACACAATAAATATCTAATCACCAAAAAAAAAAAAAAAATTTCAATAGAATGGTAACAAACATCCAATAAATATCAATTTTTTTCCATTTTCCAAATTATTTTATCGTTAATATTAAGAATATAAATGAAAAGCGAAACTTAAAATGAATGATTAGCACATACATATACATATGTGTTCAGTATTTATTTCTGCATATATATATATAAATGTATGCTTATTAGGGTGAACAAAAATCTATCCTATCGCATTCATGAGTTAAAATACCAATATAGTTCACATTCATAAAGTGTCGGTGAGCAATCAAAGCATCCCAATAAAATATCGTCAAAATCGTTTTTCATTAAAATTATTAAATTAAAATTATTTTTAATTATTTTAGGACAATTTTTTGAAATGGCGGCATGCTATGGAGATTTTGTCACATTTCAAGTTTTCTATTAATATGAAATATTCAAATAAACTTCAAAAAAATCATCACCGAAATGAGTTTCTAAATTTTTTTATTCATTTTACCTTGAAGAATTCAAAATTTATGATAATTTCAATGAAAATAGATTTTTTAATTGTTATTTATATAGGAAACTTCGAAAGATTTCAAACACTTTTTAAAATTGAGCAATAAATTCTGGCTTAAATTGTTCATTTTCAACCTGGCTGAGCGAGGTTAATTTTTGACTCACCCTAATGTATCCGTTAACGTGAAGAAAGCCAAAGGTGTTGCGTGAATTTGCCAATTTTCAACAGCTACACATACAACTGCCAGCAATTATTTAAAGCAAAGCCAAAATAAATAAAATAAATAAATAGCAACAAAATTGGTTTAAAAGTGCCACAGGCAATACTTATTAAAATATATTATAATTTTCAACCTGTGCAGAAGCTATGGTAATTGGTGTATGAGGCATTTTCGTTTCGAAAAAAATGGTATAAAATATATATAAAATATAATTCTGTCAGCCAAATACTGATAAAAATCAAACACATTTCATAGGAGATTAAATATAATATATTTTATTATAATTTAATAATTTATCACTCCATACTGAAAATACTGATAAAAAGAAGAAAATTTAGATTAAACATAGTTTTCTAATTATTTCTAAAAATTTACAATTTTACTAGCAGACCTGGCCACACGTTATTGTGGCAGCCTGTATTTTCTTCAATTTTTATTTTTATTGGTATTGCAAAGGGTCATTGTATTTCTAATTAAGTATTATCTAAATAAAAGTTTTAAATTTTTTATTACTCTTCTACTACTACTACTTCAAGTAAACCGAACGCAGTGTTCGATCAACGAAAAATTACATGTCGCAGAGAACAAACTACACACGAACATATGCTTACATCCTAATTTTTGTCAGTCTGGCTGGGATTCATTTACCGTGAAGAAATGTTTCAAGAAAATCGAACTATTTCATGATTCATCGTCCATTTCCGGGAAGCAAAAGTATTTCATTTAGACATATCAACTAAAATTTTAACCAAATCGAAGCATAAATCAATTTTTTCCTAAATTAAATCGCTTCACAGCCTTTGAATCATCATTCACGTAAATCGAACCATAAATGATATTTCGGTTCTACTATTCTTAGCAAAAAGCTACCTATGTATCAAATTTTAAGCAAATCGAACCATAAATACGATTTATTCATGTATGGCAGCCCATGGTCCACTTCCCGGTACGAAAAATAGATAATAACATATTCATAGATCTTACAAATATATAAACGAAATTTCATTAAAATCGGCTCAGCCGTTTCGGAGTACAAAAGCTGTGACAGGAGAATATCATATAGATAGATTTTCGAAAATTGTGGAAAAGGTTTGAAAAGGTCTAACCAATACAAAAAAAAATATTTTGTAAAGAAAAAAGACATTTATTGGCTTGTATAAAGTGAAAATAATAATGATATTTTTAGTTATGAAATTCCTATAATATTTCTATTTGCGGCAAGACTTCTGTGGAGAGACACACATCCACATTCTCTTACCTCTCGCCGACTGACGCATACACAAACATCAGCTGAAAATTAAAAGTCGAGTTTAGGTTTTCCTTACTTATTTACCCTGTATTAGCTACTGCCAAAATTATAAAAAAATTAAAGAAGTTAAGGCTTTCAAACTCTTCACCAATAACAAAAACAAAGAAAACTTCTTAAAAAGACATTGCCAGCAGAGAACTAATACACCCACAAATATTACTAATATTTATATATTTAATCCGCTATTTATGCCGCTCCGTATCGCTGCTTTGCAGTCAATTGTAATATTTAAAAACGAGAAAAAACAATATCACACACACACACACCGCAAACTTTACATTAAGCATTGAGGTTTACTCTTAATTTCATTTTATGCGCCAAACGCCTTCAACAATAAATCGCCTCAACGCGAAGCCAAGAAGCAAACCAAACCGAGGCAAACACAAAATTTCAAAGCGGTGTCCCGCGTCGCCAAGGAAACCCCCCACCACCACCATCAGTTCACCGGCACAACAGACTAACTAGTCAGTCGCCGCTAGTAAAGCGAACTAATCAAGCAATAGCAATAGCAATAATAGTAGAAATATACATGCATATGTACGTGTACAATAATGGTAACAGCTAGAGCAACAACAACCACAATTGCAGTAACAACAACCACATCAAACATAAAGTAGCCGCAATTGCACTGTTACACTGTTTCGACTTTTAATACACCAAGTGTTCGAATGCTAACTGAGATATCGGCGTTGCCGCCGACGTCGACGCATACGCTTTTAACATGCTGAGTTCAAAAGCAATAGCAGCGCATACCTACATACATACAAAACTACATAGAGTGCACAGCGTTTGCTCATTCAACTCATTCGCTGGTAAACGGGTGGAGTCAAATATATAAAAGCAGCTTCCTTCTTGGTTCTAGTTATCAGTTGACTACAGCATTTCAAGTCGCATAGACCGAAAACATAGTGGGAAGTCAAGTGCTAACCAAAACATAAATTTTTTCAACTAAATTTTAATTCAAAAACATCATTTACTAAAAATGGCCTTTTTCAAAGTGAGTGGTAGCTTGGAAAAACTAAAAAAAAACAAAACACAAAAAAATTCAAATAAATACCGCTGTGATGTGAAAAGCGCTGAAATAAGGATACATTTGAAATTCGTTTAGAAACTAGCAGTTTATAGCGAATGTTATCCTTGCCCAGCACAAAAACTATAAAGAAAAAATTATTTCAAAATTTAACGTAATTCTTGTGCAAAAAACTATTTGAAATGTGATTGTTAACTTAAATTTTGTTTCTCATTTGTGCTTTATATTTTAATTCTAATGAATTCTTCGTTATAGTCTCTCGTCTGCTTGGCTGTATTGAGCGTTGCCTCAGCTGGCATTTTACATCACGGTGGACATGGTGCTGGTCTCTATGCTGCTGGTCCATTAGTGGCTGCTCATGGTCCCGCTCATCACGATGAGGGTCTGGACTATTATGTAAGTATTAATTATGGTGCAGTTAGAACTGTAAATATATATTTGAGTTAATATTTTCAAGAAAAAGAGCTGAAAACTGGAAAGTATCTCGATTTTTGGAAATTTTGTATATTAATATTTTATTAAATAATAATTTATAATAATAATTTCCAGGATTTATTAATAATAATTTCAAGAATTCGAAATTTAAATAATGTTTTCAAAAACAAATTGAAAATTGTTATATTTGACTCGATTTAAAAGGAATAAAAATCATAATTTTCTTGAAGAGATTATTTATAAACTACAATAATAAATATTAAATTGAATTAAAACAAATTAAAAATTATTCTTAAAATTTAATAGAGTTTTTTTGCTACAGTTGTGAAAATGATTAACCAAATTTGTTTAATTAAAATATCAAAATTTTTTTTAAATTGCTAATTCATACTAAGCTAAAGTTTTACATTAACATTTGCAGCATAAATGTGTTAAAATCAATTATTCAAAGCTTGCTGTTCTTTTTAAATTCTAATTCAATTTTAACTTCATGACTATGAAATATTGTTTTCAAGTGAAATGATTTTTCGTAAACGCCGCTAATTAATTGTTTTCCAAAAAACATTTTTGATCATTGCAAAATATAGTATATTTTATTTAGTTTTATTTGCAATTTATTTAACTTTTTATAAGCCTTAATTTTCTGCTTTTACGGTATACCCGAAAGACTTAAGCAACGAACCTGAGTTCAAATTCCAACCGTAAAAAGCAAGATCATTCTCATGCTTCTGTGCGACATAAAATTTGTAAGTCAAAGAGCAAAGAGGTCAAATCACAGCGTTTCTTTGCAAATAAATGCATAGTTTAGATAAAAAAAGCAGTTTACTCACACAATACTTCGTTGAGTCGACCGTATCTTAACTGAAAACTGGCTGATAAATTTTATTGATTTCAAAACGAACTGCTATTAAAATTCACTTAAATTAACCCAGTTCTGATCAAAAATGCAACAACACTATTTATGAATATTAATTTTCACCAGCAACTATTTCGGCGCCAAATTGACCAATAATTATTGAGAGCGCGCTCGAAAGCACGCCGCTGCAGCTTTAGCTTTAGCATTTTCATAATTTCGCCTTCAATTGTGCTGATGATAAAATCAGATCCCATAAGAACGCAGTTGCCGCGAGCAACAGACGCAAAACACAAAAACCATTGTACATTCATAAACAGCTGTAATAGCAACAACAGCGCTGAATGCAAATATACTCCGGCCGCACGTAGTCACATACAAAAGCACATTGGCGAATGCAACAACAACAGCAAACGCAAACAATTGCAAATCGAAGTCAAAACCAAATAATTGAGAGTTACAGTTTTGTTGTTGTTGCGATGTGCCATTTCGGCTAGCACTTTACTGCTCCAGATTATATGTTGCAAACATGCAATATGCAATATACATACTCATAGACTCATCTATGTGCATGTGAGTGCGGGTATGTTTATCAGCTAACAGCAACGCGCTGACACGCTGACACGTTGAATCGCGAAATTACAGTAGCCGCAATAAAATGACAATCAAAAAAGAAGTTACACGAAGTCGAGAGTTTTTCGAAGACGGCAAGCGACAAAGAGTTGCCAATACAGAAACACAAACATGATTTAAAAAACAAGCAACAACAGAAAAATAAATACAAAAAATTAGCGCGAATTTTATGCTTTTTTTTACTATTTTATGTTTGTATGTACGGTGCTGTATTGAATAACGGTGTGGCGCTTATGACTCCACATACATTCATACATGCATTCATACATACTAACACTCTATGCTTTCATTAAACAAACAAAAAACAAGTGTTTAATTTTGGTGCATAAAAGTGGCAGTTGCGACCTATAACTTGTATAAGTGTACGAGTATGTATGTTTATGTAAAATAACAAAATGTATAGCGTATACAATGCTTTATGAAAAAGTGATTTGCTTGTGACAGCTGTTGTTGTATTTTAACTGTTTATCTGACAATTCAAATGTTTTGATGGCTTTGAGACAAATTTTATGTCGGTGTCGGTCTTAAACGCATTACGCCATTACGTGGGGTGTACAATGAGGATTAAAGAGTGAAGGTGATCAAGGTATGGAAATATTTGATTTTAAAAAGAAGTAATTTTTTTTTAATTCTTCTTTGTCTTACAAATTTTTCCATTTTTTTATTATAATTATAAAATGGTGTCTTTACAAAATATTTGTATACCAGTTTACCAGAGATTTTCAATTTTATTTAAATCAATTTGCTGAAAGCGTTTCGTATCAAAACTTGAACAATATTTTCAAGCGTATTATCACCTTTAAAAGGCTTTTATAACAATATTCTATGTTTAAAACTATAGCCAACAATATTTATAAAATAAAATTGAAAAGATTTTTGTAACTTAGTTAAATCAAATTGAATTGAAACTCAATGGCTTCTAATTAAAATTTATGAAATCGTATAATTCCATTTTAATTATTACATAATTCACATTTATTTTATACGAAACCGCTTTTGCAACATTTTCATCCAAGTAGTCCAACTTGAACAATGAACAAAATGTTGCAAGGCAAAATTGTTCTCAGGAACACCCTCAAATTGCCAACTTGTCTTTTCAATTAAATTACTCATACGCCCCGCAGCTGTTTGAGTGCAAAATTTCCCATGCAAAAGTGCAATGACATAAATAGCACACAACATACAAACATACAATCAAGTGTATGTGTAGACTTATAGTTGCTAGTACGAGCATTTGCGTTGCTACTACTGAGAACACGACTTTATTCACACGCTGCCGACTGACCTTCGCAAGTTCGAAATCGTTACGCGGGTGCAAAGCGCCACCAATGGAGCAATGTGCCAACTCATTGTTATGCATTTGCATGTATGTGAATATTAGCTGATGTAAAGTGTTGAGTCATAAGCGTCGACATAACATGAAGTGCAATTTTTCTCACATTAAATAAATATAAAAGCGGTCAGCTGGTACAATGATTGAGTATACTCGACTTTGATTTAAAAAAAATTAAGTTGAATTTTTTGGGAAAAAGAAACTAGACCACAAATTAACATACATTATTTGTTATAGTCATAAACTCTATTAAAATCTCTTTTCTTTCTTTTCTCCTTTCAGGCCTATCCCAAATACCACTACAACTATGGTGTTGCCGACTCACACACCGGCGATGTCAAGTCTCAGCATGAAGTGCGCGATGGTGATGTAGTGAAGGGCTCATACTCGCTCGTCGAACCCGACGGTTCGGTGCGTACTGTCGAGTACACCGCTGATGATCACAACGGTTTCAATGCTGTCGTCTCGAAGAGTGCTCCAACCATCCATCATGCCGCTCCAGTTGCCGTTGCGCATGCCGCCCCAGTTCTCGCACACGGTCATGGTCCAGTTGTAGCGCACCACGTTGCTGCCGCCCACGCTGTACCATTGTCCGCCGTCGCGCATCACGCTCCCTCCGCTTACGGTTATGCTACACATGATGCGCACGCCCATGTCTCCCACTATTAAGAATAATACAGAAAAAAGACACCCAGATGCGATCTACAAATAGGAAGAACAAAATGGACCTGATCCCACTCACCCACAAAAAAAAAAAAAAACAACACAGCGAAGCATTAGAATTTATTTATTAACGAAATACCTTATATAAACATTACAATACATACATATGTACATACATATGAATCAAAAGGATCCCAAGCTACTATGACGACCTATGATTTGAAGGCAATTGGAAACGAGTTACGATGAATGGAAGGAGAGCGGTTTGCGGTAAAGAATGTCGAGAGAGCGCTGCGAAGGAAGGACGTAAAATTCATGAAGCTTCAATTAGCCATAAGGAAGCTCAAAGTTTTTTTTTACAAGTGTGTGTAAATAATAACATTTTGTATATTTCTTAACACACTCTCCATCTCGTTCCCTCATTCTCACTTTCTGAATTAATTTTCGACTCTTCAAATCATTTCTCTGTCTCTCTCTATCACTCAAGGCATTTGATAATACTCTCTGAAATAAAATACACTGCCATTCATATGCTACTTTCTTCTCTCATTTTTGTAAATATTTACTTAGATCTCTTCATAACCCAAAATATATACTACTCCCATTTTCATCTACACTTCGCCTGCTCTGAAGCGGATACTTGAAAGCGTCGGCAAAAAAAAGAACACATATATACTGGTCACTATCAAACAGCTAGAGTAATAAACATTTCCATTCACTCAGTTAAACCCTCAGTCAATTGCTCACGCACCTACTTGCCTACTCACTCACTCACTCACTCACTCACTAGTTTTACAGTCTCACTAATACTCAAAGAACACTTCTGCATTTGCTATGCGATATTACTTTCTGTATAAAAGGAAACAAATAATAATAATATTGTAATAATGTATGTACCTTAAACGCAAATGAAAGAGGAAATGTCCCAGCGGTAGAAGCAGAGGAGAAGTGAAAAGGAAGTCGACAACTACTTAGAAAAGTTAAAAATATCAAATTTACATTTACATACAAACGAAATGCCTGTAAACTATGGAAATCACATACATACATACATACTTACTTACTTAAATGTATGTAGTATTGTATTTCTCAATAGCGAACAAATAAAAGAAATTGTATTATAATAATTTTTTATACTTGCGTTAAATATTAAGTGATTACATGTGAAAAATGCTATAAATAAAAAATGTAGTGAATTAAAAACAAAAAAAACGAAAACGAATTTTCCATTGAACAAATCTAAAGTAGTGCCGCGCTCTAGTTAGTCAGGTGTCTATGCAAAGGAGAAAACGAAAAAATCATTTCAATTATCGCTACTTCTACTGTGTGGTGTTTTCGTGGTGTTAATGTAACAAAAAATGATTTATCCAGACATACAGTCAGCTGAAAACCTTTACTACATTCAGGGGAAGTACCGGTTCCAATCAATTGAAGTCGAATCATCAATGAAGTGTTAGTGATATCGAAGAAATGAAATTTACAAAACCATAAACTTTTGTCCCAGCAGAATTAAGCGATTTTATCATTGATCTGGAACTAACTTAAGGATTTGCCGAGGATATACCAAATACCGATCTGTTCATTTTATGTAGGATGGTCATGTCAAGCTTCAACACTGGACAAAAAGGGATTAGCTTGTATGTGAGCTGTTTGAAATTGGAAAATAGAATGTAATTAACTCAGCTTTAGTTAGAGCAGATAAATTCCCTTTTTATATAGCGAGAAAATTCTCTCGTCTAAGCATAGAAAAGTTAAAAGCGGGTATTTTTGATGGCCCACAGATATGAATATTGATAAGAAATACTGATTTCTCAATTTCAGTGACAAGTTTGAAATTACTTGCATGGAATGCGTTTGTTGAAGCTCCTAAAAACTTTCTGGGAAATCGCAAATCGAGTAAATAATTTGAAGTTATTAAAAACATTATGGATATTTGAAAAACTTAAGATGTAATATGTCTAACAAAGTGCATTATTTCTCAATGATCTTGACTAGTTTACAGAGCCTGTTGATTCGAATAGCGCAGAACGAGCGGAGCGGATTCACCAGGACCTAAAAACTATTGAAGAGAGGTACCAAAACCTATAGGATCAATATCGTTTTTAAGAACATAAAAAATCAAAAAAAAATTTTTTTGGTGTAAAGATTTATTTTTTCTGCTCAAAAAAAAAATCTCGAAAACTACACGTATGTTATGAAGTGAAAATCTTTTCGTGGAAACGCGTTTTAAGCCATTCCTTTTTGCAAGCTTTCTTATTTTTAGAAATATTGTAAATAAAACAATAACTGTATGTTCAGAGATATTACCAAAATTTTATTTAAAAAAAGTTTGTGATGTCTTTAAATATTTGAAGATATGAAATTTGTGGGTTTAAATTTAGTAAAAAAAATACTTTTGTATTTCCCCTCAAATTAAAAACTTTCAGAAAAGAGAAATGTATGATTGTGTAGGTATTTAATTTATGTCAACGAATAAAACCAATCATCTTTAATTGTCCACTAATCCTGCTCATTAAGAATGTTGAGTTCTCCCGCAGAGATTTGCATAACTCCTATATTATCCTCTTCTTTTAAAGAATCATTAAATCAAATCAGAAGTCTGAAGTCTGAAGTCTCATAAGTTTATTATAAGTATGTAAGTCTATATGTAAAAATTGTTTTTGGGCTTACACTGGGGATAGTTAAAAATTGATGAATGAGTGGGTAACAGCGCGTGCTACTATTAGGAAGACCATTCCCCAGCAATCTCAACCCCTCTGAAACTCTGACATGAAATAAAAAACTTCTCTTAAATAGCCATCAGGCGATCAGAGGAGGCTTCGAAAGAAACTGTAAGTCTCTCCGCCAATTGGGTAAACTTCAAAAATATCTGCAAAGAAACTTGAAGGAAAGCTTTGCCATAAGTCGCCTCCGTGATTGTAAAGCGTCTTTTAAAAAATAAGTTAAATATTACAATATATTAATTAAATTTATCATTTTGATATTTTTGCTGTATGTACGAGTACGTTTATAAGTGATTTTCTAACAGTACGCTTTTCGAAGTAGATCTGTTATGTAAAACAATGTAGAAATAATCAATGACAAACGATAAACAAAAAAAAAACTTCAAGAGCTCTCTTTGAAAGTTAAGTTTTTTAAATAAATTTAATATGTATTAAAAGAAACTCTATGGAGTGGAAGTTTTCTCAAATCTATATGTATCAAGTTACAACTCTCAGTGCGGCTGTGAAACTAGTTTAGCTAAAGATGCAAGAAACTATTTAAGAGTATCTACTTAGTCTATGGTACAAGAATACCTTTACATGCATTTAGGCGTTTGAAAATTAAGTTTGAATACAAGTTAAATAAATTAAATCGCATGCTCTGACCGTACCTTAAATTGTATACGGGAAGCTGTAATGGTTTGTGTATTTACTATAGATGGAAGAGGTAGACAAAGTCTAATTGTATAAATGATGAGTAGTACAATTCTATTCATATAAATATATATGTATTTATATCAAAACAATATTCACCTTCAGAAAGAGAAATTGCGGTCAAAGGACCATTATGGAATGAAAATTAACAAACTAAGCGATTGGAGCTGTAAGGTTCAATTAGGAAAAACTTTCTACATCCAGGGCAGTGGTGGCAGTCGGTGAGATAGCCACAGGACACTTAATCCTGACGCATATTGACCGCAATAGCCCCAGAGACAGATGGCACAAGAGCGCTGAAAAACAGTGGAGTCGAAATTATTAGATGTTGGAAAAAGTATTGTAGTAAGAATTTTATATTTCAGTTAAAAAAGTCGCCAATTCTGTACGACAGGTTCGGGAAATGGTATGGGGATAAGCAGTATAACTCAGATAACGGCAACGATAACACTTCCAAAGAACGGGTAATGCAGAATGATCTGGGAGAAATTATGAAGCCGTCATTGGAATTGGCCTCCGGGTTCCATCATCCGTACCTGAGAAGAGACCAAAGTGTAACAAGAAAAATTCGTCACATTAATTTGCAGAAAATGAAAGTCGCCTCAGCGGACGTTTTCTTCAATCTAGTGAAGATCGATTTCGCATCGAAACAAAAGCCTTGCAAATAATTCATTTAAAATTTTACAATGCAATAATACCTAAGTCAATAAAATCACATATGTATGTAAGGCCAAAAGAATGTATGTAGGTTTTTTGTTTTTGTCGCAACACAAGATCAATACCTCATCGGAAAGATAAGCGTGCGAATAGCCTTTAACTCCATTTAGCAACAGTAATGCAAACCAATGCAAT